>CM024678.1:33708881-34933541 GCA_014182725.1 Eucalyptus brandiana | reverse complement strand
TGTCTGTTCGGACAAAAACACAAAAACTCTCTCTCTCTCTCTCTCTCTCTCTCTCTCTCTCTCTCTCTCTCTCTCTCTCTCTCTCTCTCTCTCTCTCTCTCTCTCTCTCTCTCTAAGCTGTAGTCAGGCTCTGGCTCTATCTTTAAGATGTAGTCAGGATAGCGAATTATTGATACCAGGAAGTTTCTATGTGGGGAGGATTTAACATTTCAATAGGATTGCGTTATGCAATGATCGATTTAGATGTCATGCAATGTTTAAATTGAACATTTTGGGTCAATTGACGCTACAATGAAGATTGAAAGAAGGGGGACAAGGATAGCTAATTTTTCTTCCAAATCGGTAATATGATGGCAAAAATGAAAATGCATGGATTAACACAGCCAGTACTATTCATTCTGATTTTCTTCATCTAACATTCTCTTTTCGATGTCTCTATGCAAAATCAGTGGCCCCGATGATCAATAAATTACTCAAATAGAAAACCAGTTGCTCAAGCTTTAAAGCACACTACAAACTCTCAAAGTCTCCATTAGACAATGAGTTCACAGATCTACTCCAGAATTAGGAGTGAGCATGATTTGAGTTGAGCCGGTCCACCCCCTAACCCTAAGAACAATCCGTACAATGCTGATCCTTAATTTTTAGTATCAAGAACCAACATTATTGAGCTTGGGACTGAGGACCGGACCGACCAGTGGATTGATCAGTTCCAAGGTCAACCCAAGACCAATAATTTTTTTAATTCATTTTACGTACACTTCCTAAAAAGGCGACCAATAACCGAACCGACCCAATGGGTTCCGTCTAATTTCAAGGTCAACTCGGGACCAACCAATAAGTTTAATTTTATTTTTAGTATTGTACTTCAAAAGGCGGCCGAGGGACCAAATCGATCCGGTGGGCTCGGTGACAAGCGAGGTCAGCTAAGAGAGGCGGCGGCGAGTGGCGAGCATCAAGTGGGGTGAGCATTGAGCAAGAGTGGAGAGCAACATGCTAGGTGAGCATCAAGCAACGGCGGCACGAGTGACCCAAAGCGAGCAAGGCGAGTGTCAAGTGGCAAGTGGAGAATTTGTTTCTTTTGATTTTAGCAAACAGATAAAATAGAAGCAGAACAAGTACTAAAGGAAGATCTTTGTGAGAAGCTATTTATACCATTTTGGACGCCATAAAGATTCCTTATAAAAATGTTTTCTTCTTTGTAAATTATGGTTATTGACGTCGTAAAAGACATGAAAAATTTAAGTTATTAAAGAACGGTGTAAAATTACTTGAACTCTTCACTAATGATCCGTTTAATATTATTGACACCGTTTATTTTAGGTTTTTTCTACATAAAAAACTATAAATAATATATTAGATATACATATATATATATAGAGTTAGGGGTTGGTTCGGGTTGGACCGATTCTAAACTCCCGGTAACAGAGACCAACCCGCATAGAGTTGGTCTAGAAATCCCAAGACCAAAGACCAATCCAATCTCCCTGGGAACTAGATTAGGATCGGCAGGGTTGGGCCGGTTTAGGGCCAATTCAAGATTGACCCTAGACCGATGCTCACCCCTATCCCGAGAATGATGTACCTAGGGTAGAGACGAGAGGCATTTGAAGGTGAAGGAACTAGCAAGCAAACACGAAGTGCGGGATGCACAACGTGTGGATCCATCCCCTCACCACGCAATGCCTTCCATGGCCGAGGAGAAGATAGACAGCATTCATCGCGAGATTATCCTTTCTCTACGTGATTTGCGATAACTTACTATGGCGACTACGATTCGGAGACTTCAAGAAGAGGAGAAGGCGAAAGGCACAAAGCAGAATTGGAAGAATAAAAGAAATACTTCCATCGCTAGTGAGTTGTGATAGGAAGAGTGGGAAGAAGTACACCCCAAGCGCCAAAACTTAACACGGAGGGACACTTAAGTGCCAAAAAATTAGGAAAGTGATACTTAAGTGCCAAAATCGAGCAAAATGGATCACTTAAGTGCTAAAATCGGAGGATCACTTAAGTGCTAAAATCATAGCAAACTTGATCACTTAAGTGCCAACGGCGAGAAAATCCGGCCAAAATACTAACGTGATGATTTTCCGGCGAAGCGTGTGCAAAAGGGTGTCTATCTTTAAATTAAATTTAAAACAAAATTTTTTAAAATCATTTAAAAATAAAAATACAAATATTTCCAAAAATAATATATAATAATAAATAAAAAAAAGGCCAAGAGAGAAAGAAGGCGGCGAGGTTAAGCCCTCATCACCGCCACCGGGAAGGACCGAGCAACAATGGGGAAGGGTCGGCCAAGGTCACCGGCCCCGGCAAAGGACCCGGCAACCCTGGGCGGCCGGGCGGCGGGCTTGTGAGCCCTCGCCCCCAGATTTGGGCAAGAATCGCAGCCCTCACTCGACCAGGCTAAGGGTCACGGCCCTCCCCCAGATCCAACGAGGGTCGGCAGCCCTCGCCGAATCTGGAGAAGGCTACGACCCTCACCCAGATCTGGGGGCGAGGGCTCGTGGGCCCTCGCCACCGGTCGGCCGGGGTCGTCGGCCTATGGCTAGGGCCGATGACCCCGGGTCGACCATCCCCACCTTCACCAACCCTTCCGGCGACGGCGGGAGGCGGCGATAGCGAGGGCTCGGCCCTCAACCACCTTCTTCCTCCCTCCTCCTCCTCTTTTTTTTTTTTTTGTTTTATTATTATTATTATTATTATTATTATTATTATTATTAAATTAATTTTATATTAAAATTCGAATCACGCAAAAACGATGTCGTTTATGTTTTCTTTATTGAGTCAACTCTCCGACGAGCCACATAAGCGAGAAAAATAATAAAAATTACCATATAGGATTTTCGGTGGAGTTCGCCGGAGATAACACTTAAATGTCAATTTCCTAACTTTTGGCACTTAATTATTCTCTGTGCCAAATTTTGACACTGGGATGTACTTCTTTCGAGGAAGAGTGAGGACTTTGCGAGAGGTTGCGCGTAGCTCGGGCCTTTGGGTGAGCTCCATGGGGGCTACAGTCTGTCGACCACCCGTGATCAAATCCAATCAACACGGCAATTTTTATGGGTGTTGTTTTGAGGTGAGGGGGGCGTTAGATCACTTTGAACTTTTGTTAATTGTGGGAGCAATTACAGGGACCAAATAAGACCCGAACAAGCTTTCTATCCTCAATTGAATTTGATGAATCTATATGCTTGGATCAATGTTGATTAATGAATGTGGAAAATCTAAGGTTATTGAGAATGATTGGTATTATCTAAAGATCGCAAAGTTGAATCTTGCATACCCAAACATCTCGGTTCTTTATTTTTGGCAAAAATATGTCCCAAGACGACCTCAATGGATCTTTAAGAAGTTGTAAATTAAGATTATTGACCTAGGATATATCAAGAGTCGCTAGGAAAAATCCAAACTCATTAGTGATGAAATTCTCCTGTTATCTTTATCGGTTTTAATCGGTGTGCTTGTAGAACGGACTAATAATAGCCCACTAACGTTGAAATGAAGACACGGAAGGTAGAGTCATTGAATCTAAAAGATATTAGGTGTTGGAACCAAAAGGCAAATCTCATTTGGATCCACAATATGGCTTAAAAGCTACCAAAAGAAATTACCAGCGGAGTTGACTAGTCTTTTAACAGCTTTTTGCACAAATGGTTCGGCAAGTTCCCCCTTTCCCTAGACTAGCACACAACAAGCTTGAGCACAACTGATTTCCACATAAGCAATAAAACCAAATTGCAATGCTGTAACCAACTCAATCCTTTGCAAGGTATGGTGGAGTCCACTCATTGGCAAAGTGAAAATGAGAAATGATATCACGCCAAAGGCCTTTTTTGGGCCTAAAAGAGAATGACAAGATGGAGTCCTCATAGTTGGAAAAAATTCAATCACCTGTTCTACCACTTGACATATTGGGAAGAAAAGTTCTTATGACTTTGTAGCGTTATCGTGGACCATTTAGGATTGAGGGTAGTAATGCAGAGGCATCATTGAATTCGACATCCATTCGATTTGAATCTTGCTTCTCCACTAGTGGAAGCCCGAGCAATGAAGTCGTAATCTAGGTCTCTTGGAACTTCCATGACGTCCTCTAGCACCTTGATGACCATAGACGTGGAGGGCCTCTTTGTATAGTCTCTTTGCAAGCACCATGCAACAATACTCATCATATTCATAGCCGTTGGTCCATTTAGTTGCACATCATTGCTAGACTTATCCACAATGTCTAATAAGTGTTTTTCTTCTACCTTCTTTTAAAAGGCTTAGTAAATGCATGTCTTCTTCTTCTAGAGAGTGATCCAAGATTTTTCTCCCATGCACTATCTCTAAGTTTACCATGCCAAAACTATACGCGCCGATCTTTTCGGTGATTGCTTTACTCCACCACTCGAGGGCCACATAATTGAGAGTTTCTCTCATGGTTGTGATGACATGGCTTTGGTCTTTGTCTATCAACTTGAATAATCCAAAATCAGCAACCTTAGCATTGAAATTTCGATCCAAGAGGATATTTGGGGATTTAATGTCTAGGTGAAATATCTTCTATCCGCAATCTTCATGAAGATAATTTAGTTCTTTTCACCGGTGAATATATTTGAAGTCGTAGCAGCACGGGGGAGGGGACAATTAAGTGCCATAACTTTAAAATGGTACACTTGAGTGCGGTTTGAAGTTAAATGGGACACTTAAGTGCCGCTCGGAGAAAATCCGACGAAAATGGGTGACATGGCGACTTTGGTCCAAAACGGCGTCGTTTTTACGCCGACGTGGTGGAAAAAATGCAAAACGGCCCGTTTAGGTGTACATGTGTAAATAATAATATAAAAATTAATTAAATTAGATTTAAAATTAATTTTATTTAAAATATTCAAAAAATTAAAAAAATTTAAAAATTTTAAAAATTTAGAAAAATTTTAAAATTTTAAAAAATTTTAAAAATTTAGAAAAATTTAAAAATTTTAAAATTTAGAAAAATTTTAAAAATATTTAAAAATTTAAAAAATTTAGAAAAATTTAAAAAATTTAAAAAATTTTAGAAAAATTTTAAAAATATTTAAAAATTAAGAAAAATTAAAAATTAAAAAAAAATTAGAAAAGGGGGTCGAATGGGGCGGCGAGGGTGAGCCCTCGCCGGCGCCTCCCCCGCCGTCGCCGGGAAGGGGCGGACGGAGGGCGGGGTTGGCCGAGTCGCCAGGCCCTTGGCCGGCCGATGGCGAGGGTTGCGAGCCCTCGCCGGATGCGGCGAGGGGGCGCAATAGGGCCGCGACCCTCACCCCGGAATGAGGCGAGGCTCGCGGGCCCCCGCGTCGGTCGGCCCGGGGCCGGCGACCCGGCACCCCCCCCTCCATTGCCGCCCTTCACGGGCAGCGGCGGGGAGGCGGCGGCGAGGGCTAGCCCTCGGCCTCCCATTTGACCCCTCCACTTTTTTTTTTTTTTTTTTTTTTAAATTTTTCTTAATTTTTAAATAATTTTAAAATTTTCTTAATTTTAAAATTTTTAAAATTTTCTTAATTTTTAAAATTTTTAAATTTTTAAAATTTTAAAATTTTTCTTAATTTTTTAAATTTTTTTGAATATTTTAAATAAAATTAATTTTAAATCTAATTTAATTAATTTTTATATTATTATTTGCGTAGACACGAAATGGCATCGTTTTTGCATTTTCTCCGCCACGTCGGCGTGCAAAACGACGTCGTTTTGGACAAACTCGCCGAAAAATGGCCACGTTAGCCATTTGGCCGGATTTTAATGAGTGGCACTTAAGTGTCCCATTTTACTTCGATATTGGCATTTAAGTGTACCATTTTAAAGTTATGGCACTTAAGTGTCCCTCCGTGCCAAGTTATGGCGCTCCAAGTGTCCCAACCTCGTCCTTTCACTATATCAAGAATGATCTTCTTCAATTGTTGCCAGCAGAGAACACATTCATTGGATTTGTGAAAGATCCATCTATCTAGAGACCCATTCGGTATGTAGTCATAGATGAGGAGCCTGTGGAATTTCTCAGTGCAAAATCTGATAGTCTTACCAAGTTCACGTGATGGATGCTATCAATAGTCTCAACTTCGACTAGAAAGGATTTCCTAACCTATCCAAAACCATCTAGGCGTTTTTACTGCAACTTTTATGTTGTCGCTCAAAGTACCTTCGAAACAAAACCAAAACCACCTCGCCAAGCTTTTTACTGAATCCATCTGTGATGGTCTTCAAATCATTGTACGCGAATCTAGTGGGCACTCCAAGTACTTGATCAAGGTAATCCTCCTTTGCACTCTTTTGATCAAACAAAACTATGACTGTGATGAAAATTATTAGGGCAAAGAGAGCTCCGAGGCTAGATGCAGGTATTACAAGGAAACGGTTGCTCATACAATTGTCAACCGAAGTATAAGGAGCTTCATTGGCCACATTTTGTACTTTAGGTAAGCAGTAGAATTATAAAAAATGTTTTCTTGTCAACGTTCATAAGTAATAACACCCGAGTTGGTAAGTAATAATTGTCGCTAGTGCGATTAGAATGATATTGGAATATAGTTGCTTTGCAGGAACAATTCCTTGTGCAGGTCTCTTTGCAACATAAAGCATCTATATCCTCAAGATCTAGAGTAAAACTAAAATACATGACATTTTTGAGCTCCAGAAGAGTTTGATTTTTTTGAAGCCCAACAAGACGATGGAACATTCTTAGAACACCCAAAATTAGGCCGCCTATCATCTACTTATTGGAAATAGCTCATTCCCCTAGTCGAAGCCAGACAACTACATTGCCCATTGGAACAAATTCCATATCGCCCGCACACTGTTGGATAGGCACAGTCCTCGCCAAACCCTATGAAAAGATTTTCACTTCTTTATGCTCACCAACCAATTGTATACATACACTCTCAAATGCCCATCCGTGCCCAACTTCATGTATCGATTAGAAGATCCTAGAGGAAATGATATCAAGACAAAAAAAGCTAGAATATGAGATCCAAGACAAGCTTCCATTTACAAACTCAATATATGGAAACTCGATGCTTGCATTTGTAGTTGAACCTTCACGCTCGAATTATATTTGAGGATGATTAATCTCCACTTGAGCACGTAAAACATCGCCAATCATGGAAAGCGAAATCATATTATTAACGGTCCAATTTGTCTTGGAAACACTCGGCATCAATATTTGCCCATCAATATTTGCCCCTGCCTCAACTTTTTTCTGAGGACAAGCAAGTCGGTTAGCTCATCAAAAGACTGCCAAACAGCCACATTGTCCTTACCAAACAACACGAGGTTCCCCAAATCTGTCAAGTTCAAGCCTACAACGGACTTTCCAGAAGTATTTGTGGACCAAGCAACCGTACCATCAACATGTTTCAACACCAAATCACCTTCGGACGTGAGCTTCAATGTTGCTTCGATCTTTACCAGATTGTTTCTATTGGCAGATCACACTGCTTGTGGAATAGTGTATTCAACAGTTACGCCACTACCATAAACTGTGACGATGAAAACAGCAAAGAGGCAAAGTGTTGCAATTACCATTACAGTAGAAGCTACAAGCGTAGGTAGGGCCAGAACCTCCTTTGCCTCGGAGTAGAGTTGCCTGCACAATCGATCCACTTACACGTCGAGTGACGTGAGTAGCTATTACGTTATTCACCCACTGAGTTGAAATCGTGGCAGCTAGGTAATCATAATCTTGAGCTTGAGTGTCAATGAAGTTTGAGAATTGCGATAGAAAAACGAAGGAAAATGAAAGAAAGAAGGAGGGGAGACCATAAAGCGGGACCATGGCCTGCGGTGATACTTTGAGCAGAGAGAAGATTGAGAAAAGGAAGAGGGCAGGAAAGAAAATGCAAATAAGAGACCGACAACTTTGAGTCAAGACGAAAGCAAAACAGGAAAATTGCACAGGAAGTCCTCTCAATAATGTGAAAGGAATGGAATCAAGCGTGATTGGCATAATTATATGGTGTCTTTCCCCTTAATTATCGCAATAAACAACTACTGATCCATATTACTATTCCTACCATGTCAAACAGCAGAGACTCGCAACTCTTTCTTTAATTTTTTATATTTAAAAAATGGTGGGTTGGGTTGGAACTCGTCAGACAAGAAACGGGGTACGTGTTTGCCCAAACGCAACAAAAGTACGAAAGAAAAGAAGAAAGGCCAAAAGCAACCGGTCTGACCGGATGTTTATCCTAACCTTCCCTTCGGGTACCCATATATGCGTGACATATCCGCCTATCCTTCTTCTTTCCTCTTGTACTCGGTACGATACAATGACCAAAAAGAAAAATACTGTGTCCAAAATCTTACACAAAAAATGCAATCAAACTTTAAACCTTTCATTGGTTTAGTTGAATCTCGAAATTTTTTTTATTAGAAAGAGTATCTATACCTTATTTAATTTGTCATATGAGCACTTAAGTGATTTTTTATAACAACAACAAAAAATTCCTAATGGGAGGATCTCGTTGAACTTTCCCCTTTATGAAAGATTTAGAAATTGATGTACTAATCTGAAAAGTTTACCGGTCGATTGCTTTCTTTGCATAATACTTGGAAATTTCCACTAGGTTTTTCTTTCTGAAGATCCAAGCTAAAGCAACAAAGTGTCTTAAAAAGGTATAAAGACCAGATCTATAAAGGATTTACTTAAAAAGTGCCTCAAAAACACTTATTAAGCAACTAAATAAGAAAATATTGCGATTGTAATATACCCGATCACATATCAAAGATCAAAGATCCCCTTAATAAAAATATATGATATGTATACTACAAGTCCTAAAACTTGTCACAAAAGTACAGTGGAACCCTAAAATTTTCAAAAAGTACAATTAAATCTTAAAATTTGTCAAATTAGTGCAATCAAGTCCTTGCGTTAACACCGTCAATTTATCTAATGGAATATGCTAACATAGCATTTTTAAATTTATTTATTTATCTCACGTGGCATTTTATATCACTTTTTTCTTTAAATCTTATGTAAATTATAGTAAATTTTTTTAAAAAACTAAAACAATTTAAAAAACAAAATTGAAAACAAAGAAAAATGAAGGCGGGGATTGTGTTGGGCATGACGCCGCTGCCACCCATCGTCGAGGGGGCCAATAAGGTTGTCAACCTTAGGTGGCAAAAGGGGAGGGCCCTCGTTGGCCTGGTGAGGCCATCGCCAGCCTAGGCAAGGGCCGATGAGGCTCATCTAGATTTGGATGACGCCTCAACTTAGGCCTAAGTGAGGTTCGCCCAAATCTAGGCGATGCCTCAACGCCATAAGAGGGTCACCTAGATTTGGGCGACGTCAATCCTCCCCTATGACCGGGCGAGGCCTCGCCGGGCCCAAGTGAGGCCTCATCGGTCAACCCAGGCAAGGGCCATCATCACTTAGATGTAGGTGACCCATAGGGCGTTGTCTAGATTTGGGCAAGCCTCGCTTGACCTTGCTTGGGCCGACGGTGGCCTTGGTCGACCTTGCCTGGGCCAACGGTGGCCTCACCCGGGCTGGTGAGGGCTGCCCCCCCTCCACCACCTAGGGCCAATGAGGTTGTCGGCCCCCTCCAACGATGGGCGGTGGCTGCAAGCCTAGCATGGTCCCTACCCTTTTTCTTTTCTTTGTTTCCAATTTTTTAAAATTATTTTAGCTTTTTAAAAAAAAAAATCTATTATTTAAATAAGATTTAAAGAAAAAAAGTAATAAAAATGCTACATTATTTCGTTAGACAAATTGATAATATTGATGGAAGGGGTTCAATTGCACCAGTTTAACAAGTTTTAGAACTTAATTGAAATTTTTAAAAATTTTAAGACTCAATTGTATTTTCGTAATAAGTTTTAAGATTTATAGTATACATATCCCTAAAAATATTTAACAAGTACTCAATATAATCATCAAAATGGCCATAAATCAAAATACAGTTTGCTGACATCAAGTACGAGTTAAAGTTTGAAAATGTATCCTCACCTTTGCCATACATAAATATGACACCCATATAATATGCATCACAATCGATAGAGGAGCCACCGGCAATCGTCTCTCCCCGCCCATTTCTTTATAATAAAAGAAAAAGAATAGACTCATCATTTTTTTCCTACTCAGAAATTAACTTTGTTACTTTCTTCACCATGTTTCCTAACATTCGATTCTAATGCGTTTTCTAAGATTGGCTAACCAAATTCTCTAATACAATAATGTCAATTGTTATTTTGTTGATGATTGCTACGTAAGTTATTCTCTATCAATCTCTATGAAAATAGCGAAAATCCATACGATTTTTTCCTTCGATAAAGAGGGTGAACTATATACGTAATCTCCTAGTTTAATCTAATCTAATTTACTAATCATATTCGACCAAAAGAAAAGATTCACTTATTGATTGGTAAAGTGCAAGAAATACCCCAGAAGAGGGGAATACGATAACGTCTCGGCAGAGCAAACAAATTTTCTCCTCTTGTTTTTCTCAATTGTCATCTCAGCAGCACACCCCAAACCTCTTTATATAATCACCCTCTTGTCCGCACCCAAAAACTCTCTCTCTCTCTCTCGCTTGCTTCTTCGCTCGCTTGCTCTGGCTCTCGGCGATTGCTCCTCGGCGCGGCGGCAACCAGCGATCGAATCGACCCCGAAGGTAGTCTATCCTCCTCCACCCCCCCACACCGCCGCAGAAGCTCTTTCTAACTTGCTTCCATCGATCGATCGATCGTCGCCTTTAAGATTGTCGGTCTTCTCTTTTCAGTGTGCGTGTTCTTGTGGTTGCATAGATGGTCCGATCATGATCGTGTGCCACGGAATTCTCGATTATCCAGCTCCGATCACCTGTCGTGAGGATAAGTTCGGCGATGCCTTCGCGATCCTTTCAAAATCGAGGGGTCTCCGGTCGTTTTGCGGGGGTTCGTTTCTAGCTGTCGCGTTTTACCTCATTTTTGTAATTTTGTGCGCGAAGGCCTTGAATCGCGAGGAAATGTGGCGTTGAGGATGTTGGGCTTTTGGCTTTTGTGAGGAGTTGGTTCATTTTCTGTATCCTGGCTCTATGTTTTCCCCTGCCTCCCTTTAATTGATCGTTTCATGCGTCGTAAGAATTTTTTCCTCCCACTGGGTTGGTCATCGCTGGGCTGAGGTCGGCTGATCCTGATTTTACCGCGAGGATGGTGATTATAAACATTGCCGGTACTCTATTGGTCAAAGAAATTGCTATTTAGAACCCTTTACCTTGTTGTTTTCATCTTTCTCCTAGGCTATACGCTACAGCTTTGCTGTTATGAATACTTAAAAAGTAACACCATCAGTTTATTACAAAAAAAAAATCCTCTAACACCATCAGTTACAAGATCTCTCTCTCTCTCTCTCTCTCTATCAGCTGTAGCCAGTAGGGTGAGCAGCGGTCTAAGACCCTAGACCGACTCAACCCGCTGCCGGTCCCGATCCAGGTTCCCAAGGGGATTGGATCGATCCTTGGTCCCGAAATTCTAAGACCAATATGCGTGCGGAGGAAAAACTCGGTCCAACCCGGACCAACCCTATATTATATTATATTATATTATATATAATTATTTATATATATATATTATATTATATTATATTTAATTCTTTTATATATATATATATATATATATTTTTTTGGTAATGAATAATTTTTTTATATATTTAAACTTAAGTAAAATTATGTTAAAGTTGTTGACTCCTTAGACTCACTGTCACAAACAAACGGCATCCAAAAGGGGTCTTCACGGCATCCTCCTCCACAGTCCAAAGTATGTTCTCCACAATCTAGAGTGATCTTCACCGCGAAGACCAAGGAGTCCTCACAGTCACGGACTCGCAACATCCAAAACGGCACAAAGTCTACGCCGTAAATCTCCTCACAGCTTCCTTCTCCAAAGTATGTTATCTTCCATTTTGTCTTCTTTGTTCTTCAATTTGCCAAAATCAAAAGTAGCAACATCCTTGCTCGCCTCTGGTTGCCCGCGCCGCTCACCTCTGACCATGCGGCCGCTCATCGCTTGCCGCTCGCTACTCGCCCTTTGCTGTCGTTGCTGGCCTCGCTCAACCCTTGCCACTCACCACTCACCGCGAGCCGCTTGTCACTGGCCTCGCTCACCACTTGCCGCTTGCCAGTTGACGCTCGCCCCAGTCCACGCTCGACGCTTGCCGCTAGCCACTCACGTCGGTCGCCTCGCTTATCGCCGAGTAAATCAGAAGGAAAAAAAAGAAGCCCTAATTAGAAACCCTAACACTCGGCTTGCCCTTGCTTTTTCCGAATACAACTTGGCTAGCAAGTTCTACTTTATGTTTCATTTGAGATCTTCAACTTCATGTATGCTCTTGATTTGTGTTGATTTTTTTTTCCATGTTTGCTTCGTGTACGTGATTAGGTTGGTGGGTGTTAGTCCCCGTGACCTCCCCTTTTGGACCCTCGATTGATGGGGGCGATTGCATCCGATGTGTTCTTTCCGGGCTTTTCTTTCCTTTTTTGGAGATGGGTTTTAGCTTTGATTGGATAACCGAATCGTGCTCATCATCCATTGTGATTTTAACTGAAGTAGCAATCGAACCGTATTGATGTCACGTTTTTAAAATCTAGATCGTTGCATGTTGGAACAACAAGCTCGATAAAGACATGAGCTTGTAATTTATGAGCTGAAATTAGTTAAAAATGCCAAAATTTTGCTGGGAAAAGAAAGGAAATTTTGGTGATGTCCCCCAATTCTAGTTGTTGTCGCTTTGAATATGTCGTCTTTTAATTTAAGACTAGCTATTGCAAATTATGGTGGAAGCATCGAGGTGTTGTTTGTTGAGACTAGAGACTGCCTTGTAAAGTATGTGGGACCCGAGTCCACTAGGTCAGGATCAAAGCAGCAATCAAAGAGAAGTCCCCTGATATTACTAATGTTGTGTTCACTGGCTAACATGCCACAAATAATTTGCTACACAATAAAGGTGAGATAAGATGGTAAAATGTTACTTTTGTTGATTGCAATTTGCCTGTTAATTCAAAATTTAGTGGGTATAGTCATATAATGACTTTAGGAGGTGCATATGAGCAAAAGACCGACTTTAAGACTAGAGGTTCTTTAGATACAAGTGTGCTTGCATATAGTAAAGAAGATACTCAAGTAGCTATTCATCTTGCTCATTATTGATGAATGATTTGTATGTGAGTTTCTCTTAAATGGGTTTCTAATGACTAGTTCTTCTATATTTCCAGATGGATTCTTGCTGAGGATATCAATGTGACAATGGGCATACAATTGGTAATGCTCAAAAAAAAAAAATCGCATCATTTTGGGATGAAATAAGAATTTCCTGCAAGTATGGGTTCAAATTATCTTGTGGATTTTTTAAGAAATTGGCTTTTTTTATTGGTTGCAGGCTCCATCATTGTAGTGCTAACGACCTTCCCAGAGAATCAACTTAATTTGGCACAAGAATATCAAGCCAAATTCACTTGACTTGGGAGTCGTGTGGCAAGGTAAAAATCACTTTATTATATATATGCACCGGCAAACTCTCTAAACTTTATGAACTCATCATTATTGAGTAACTATGGATGCTATGTAGTTATAGTTTAACCTGAATAATAATTAAATTTTAGACCGAAGTGCCCACTTTTTCTTTCTAGGCTTTGTGTCATTTTGCTCTTTTGACCTCAATTTATGATTTTGTTGATTACTTCAGCTCCTCTTACTATGTTTAGGCCTTCATAAATTCTGCCCAATGCCTTATGTTGGCAAATATTCAGATTTAGTGAAGTGCCTATCACAAGGTTCTGATGTGCTATTCTACTACTAATTTGAATGAATCACACCCTTGAAAAGTGGTACAACCTTACTTAACATGAATAACTTTCCGTAGATCCAAGTTTGTCAATTTTCCTTCTCTTCAGGGAAATCATTCTAAAGATCCCTTTTTCTTTATCACTTAACTTCTACATTTTCTTTCTTGGTAAAATTTCTTTTCCCCCCTCAGCCTTTTCCTTGTGAAGACTAGTAGCGGTCATGGTTCCCAACCACCTAACATATAAATAGCTATTTGATGTTGCCTTTTTCTATTGTTTGCTATATGTAGTTTCTGAATAGATATTTGATGTTGCCATCTCAAAAATGAAACCATAGTTGATGTTTTTTGTTTCATCAATGAGTGCAGCGCTGAAGCTTACGTGCTGGTACTTAAATATTCAAGTGAACTTGATGGATTAGATAATATTTCAATTGAAGTGGAGGGATGTTATGAGATCAGTCCTATGATGGAATCATCTAACCATGGATGTGAAGAAAACTTAAATGAGTCAACCAAGGTATCCACTAATCATCCTCCTCTTTGTAAGAAGCGAAAAACGGATAAATTTGTTACGTGGGATAATTTTTCAAGAATCATAGATGAGAAGACAAAAAAAAAAAAAAAAAAAAAAACATGTATGGTAAAGTGCATTCATTGTGGAAAGGAGTACTCATATACTGTTAACAATGGTACTTCAACAATGTTGAAGCATTTGAAAAAGTGCAATAAGTATCCTCCTAATATAGATAATAGGCAAAAATTGTTCGCACCACATGATGCAAATGTGCTTGGCAAGGCAATAGGGGATACTGGTACTGGTAATGATAGTGGTAATATCTTAACAACATCGGATGATCATCGTTGGTGAACAACCATTTTCTTTGGTTGAGCGTGCTGGATTTCGTGATTTTGTTACTGAGATACAACCTCTTTTCACACATTTGTCACAATTTATGGTGGCTAGAGATTGCATTAAGTTGTATATGAAAAAAAAGTTCTTTGAAGGCTTTCTTTGGTAAGCTTAGATCAAGGATTGCACTCACGACTAATACATGGACTTCGTTTAAAATCTGAACTATTTATGTCTTACTGCACATTTCATCGATGAAGACTGTAAATTACAGAAAATGATTATTAATTTGGTGGTGATACATAGTCACAAGGGTAGAGAGATTAGGAAAATACTTGAAAAATGCATCTATGAATGGGAAATAGAAAAAAAAATGTGTCTACAATCACAGTAAATAATGTTAGTGCGAATGATATTGTCATTGGTTATTTGAAAGATAAATTTTCAAGAGATGGGTCATTGGTCTTAGTTGGTGAGGCTTTACACATGAGGTGCACTGCTCATATATTGAACTTGATTGTGAAAGATGGCTTGTCTGAGATACATAATTCTATTGCACGCATCCGAAACATTGTTAGATATGTGAGGAGTTCTCCCATAAGAGCTAAAGCTGTCCAATCTTGCATTGAGGTTGAAATAATCACTCATAAGGGTTCAGTTTGTTTAGATGTTGCCACTAGATGGAATTCCACTTATCTCATGTTACACACAGTCATAAAATTCAGAAAAGCTTTTCAAAAGATGGTAGAAAATGATTTGTCTTTTCAATATGAGCTTAACAATGATCTTCCTAAAAATGAACATTGGGAAAATGTCATTATTCTTTCCAAATTTCTGAAACAGTTTTATGATGCTGCCAATCAAATGTCAGGGAGTTTATATACCACTTCGAATGATTATTTTTAGGGGATAACTTTTTTATATAAATATTGAAAGATGCGAGTAATGCTTTAGATCCTAAGCTTAGAGCTATGCGTGTGAAGATGAAGGGGAAATTTGATAAATACTATGAGAATTTAGATAAAGTAAACATGATGGTTTTAATTGTAGTGGCATTAGATCCTACAAAAAAGTTGCATTATGTGAAGTTTTGTTTTGAGCAAATTTATGATGACGAAGCAAAAATTGATAAAATGCATGATAAGGTGAAGTACTTGCTGGAACATTTGTATGCATTTTATGAGCAATCTTTTTCTAGTCACAGTCATCAATATTTGGGTGGTCAATCTATAACTGTTGATAGTAGCAGTGCTTTCAATATCGATGGAAATGATGAGAGTGATGAGGTTAACATCAAAGCTTGGCAAAAAAACTTTTTCCACCAAAAGAAAAGGGGGCGCGATGAAAACAAATTGGAGCTTGAACGGTATCTTGAGGAGGAATCAAGATATTCTTGATCTTGAAATTTTGATGTGGTGGAAAAGTACTGGTTCGAAATATAAAATCTTATCTTTGATAGCTCGAGATGTTTTGTCCATTCATGTAACTACCGTTGCTTCAAAGTCGGCTTTTAATACTTCAGCCGTGTGATTGATGATTTTCGAAGTTCTTTGACTCCTAGAATGGTGGAAGCTTTAATTTGTACTCAAAATGGTTAAGAGCTGCTTTTGTGCCTATTAATGTTGAAGAGTGTATTGAAAATGCTGAAAAGTTTGAATTGGGTATACTTAAATTATGCATATTTCTTTTTCCTTATTAATTCGTTTGTAGATCTAATGAATGAATTCTTTTTTTTTAGATATGGATTGTCTTACCGAGGAGATTACCATCGATAAATAGAGCTTGCACATTGAATGAATATATATGGTGAGATGTTCTACCAATAACACTAATAGTAATTTCAATTTAAAACTTATGTTGAGTATTAATTATGTGTCATTTGTTTTTTACCAAAAAAAAAAAAATTATGTGTCCTTTGTTTTGTTTTCGGGTGTTTAGAAGTTCAAGTGAATTAACAAAATGTGAAGTTATATATTCATGATTTATATTAAGTATTTTGAATTTTTTATGGTTTAATTGTATTATACTAATGAGTTTCAGCTGCACTTTGCTTTTCAATTTGTGTCAAATGGTAGGAGTTTTTGAAGAGTAGTACTTTGCGATTTACTACGGTGATTTGCTAGTGGTGTGAGCTCATTTTTTGGTTGACTGGACTCTACATAATCAAATACTAGTCAAGTGGTGTAAAGGCTGATTTTTTGGTTGAGTGGACTCTACACGATCAAATGCAGGAAAAAGCTTTTGCATATGGTGTTACGAATATTAAAGATAGATGATTACAAGAACTTCCCATCTTGTCCCATATCTCGATGAGTGGTTAGCGGTACGAAATTTCTATTATTGTGTCATCTTAAATTTGCTGAATATGTATTGGTATTTATAGTTTAGTTGCACAATGCCGCATTGTTGATAGATGTTGCTAATCTTGCAGAGTTGGATGTTCGATTTGCTTTTTGTGAAGGAACTGATTTTACTGAGGGTCATACGCTAGTTTGACTAGTTTGTTTGAATTTTTGATGGATTAGTGTCGCACAAATTTGTTTACGAGAGCAGGATGAGCGTTGTATATTCTATTCAAATCACTTTGGCTCTTGCAATTTCAGAATGCAGGCATTTAGATAGACCATGGAGTTAGGCCTATTTTTAACTTCTGTCCTAGTGGCTTATCTACTGTTGGAGAAGAACTTGGGAAGCTTTGTTTTTGATCTAGTTATGTATATGCATGATTTCATACAAGATGAAAAAAATTATTGAGATGCCTTTTTTCGTCTTATATGCCACATTGTCAATTTCATACATTGATTGAGATACTTTTGTAGATTTACTTTTTTAGGAAGTATAAAAAAACAATACGAAAAAAATTATCGATCGGTCCTAGGTTGACCTTGGAACTGGATCGAACACATTGGGTCGATCCGGTCCTTGGTCCCAGGCTTAATAGGGTCGGTCCTCAATCCTAAAAATTGATAACCGATACCGTACACGGGTTGATCCTAGGGTTAGAGGGTGACCGGACCAACCCGGACCATGCTCACCCGTAGTAGCTAGGGTGATGGATCATTGATATTGGGAAGGTTTCTATGTGGGGAGGGTTAATATTACAATAGGATTACTTTACGCGATGATCATTTCAGATGTCGTTGGAATGTTTAAACTGAAGATTGATGGCAAAAATGGAAATGTGTTGATTAAGACAACCAATAGTATTCATTCTATTTTTTTCGTCTAACATTTCTTTCTGGTGTCTCTATGCAAAATCAGTGGCGACGATGATAAATCAATTACTCACATAGAAAGCCAGTTGCTCAGGCTTTAGAATATCATGTTACCTCCAAGAGGCCTTAAAATTAGCGGCACCTATTGCACACAAAGAATGCCCATTTGTGCTTTTTTTCTGAACATCTGCTGGTTTATTTGTCTAATATGGACATTTTTTACCAATTAGATACTCGAATAGGAAGTCCTTCTCTTAGGCTTGAGAGTATATTCACATCTTCACATAGGCCAACAAGCATATTGCAATGATTATATATAATAAGTACCTGCCAAAGTGCTTATGGTTTTCTAGTTATCTACCAAATTCATATCAATTAAAGTGGACATAATTTTTACTTAATCATTGTTTTATGATGCACATAAAAGTGTACATTTGATTTAGTTTTTCATAGTCTGATGAATGTAAAGTTGCAGAAGTCATCGAAAAGAGAATCATAGAGGGTGTCATAGTGCGTAGACTAGGTTTATAGTATCTCCCAGCCTTAATGTTGCAAGTATGATGGCTTGATACCATTGGGACCTAGAGTTAAATTGAATTACCTTTGGCATCGACTAGGTTTGCCTGTTTCTATTGTGCAAGTTTTGTTGGGTACAGGTGGTATGATTTCTCCTGCTTGGCTCTTGTTATATGGAGAATTTGGAAGGACATGTCTTCATATGCAGGTGAGGATTCTTGGATTGTGTAGCATCCACCTACATGAGTTTCTCTCTCTCCCTCTATCTCTCTCTATCTCTTTGAGAAAGTCTTGTCTGAGTGCCCTTTTCAGTCATGTTTGAGTCGATAAGAACAGGTGCTTAAGAGGTTATGCAGCCTTCTCTTCATTTTTCCAGAATGAAACAAGTTATGTAGTCTTCATTTTACTTTTTTTGGTAGTTATTTCAGAGGGGCTTTGTTTAGTTAGATAGCTTAGTCATAGCCTTTGCTATATACATCTGAATTGCAAATGGTGATGTAGGCCCTTTTTTGATTTATTAGGTGATTGAAGAAGCTACCTAATTTGATTGTGTGATCCCATCTTCTGGACTTTATGGTGCCTTGCTTCCTTGGAGTGTTTTTCGATGGTCTGGTTCCTGGAACTCAATTGGTCTTTATTAAAGTAGGACTTTCCTATCTCCTCTAATCAATATAGATCTCCACAACTCGACTTAACTTTTCCACAGGGTTCTAATTATACAATACTACTGTCCGCTATTCGAAGGAAAGCCTGTTACAATGAGTACGAGGATTTTACTGACTAGCTCTGGTCCTTCAGATCTGCATGCACTCCTATGGAAGTTTCATTTATTGCGGCGACACTCTCCCGTAGTGTTGAGGATTGGGAGTTAGCAGCCCTTTAACAAGAAGTTGAATATTGCTTACTTGGTGTTCTCCCTATTGGAGGGCCTTGTGAGATACCATTGAGTTTCCAATGAGTGATTGGCTTTTGTATCGGTGTGTCATTAATTCAAAATGAAGGGGCCTAATGTTGTGAGACAAGATAGTTATCACCCTTTATGGATGTGCATATGGTCTTGATTGTAGGATATATAGAATTGTCAAGCTATGACTTCTCAAAACATTGTTCGTCGATTTTGGCTAAACTAATTTTGCAGCGGCGGTTTTCTCTTAGCTTGATGATGGTTGTATCTAGGAAGTCCAGTTGACTATGTTCACAAGGCTCCCCCTTTCTTGGAGTTTCTCCATCCGTTTGTATTAGTAAACACACATACTTGAAGAAAAGATGGTGATCACCTTGGCTCTGCTGGACTTTTTGGTGGTTGTTTTGTCAATATTGGAGAGACACATGCTTAATACTACATGCTTCTCATGGAGAATAGATGTACCAATCTTACAGGGAATGAAAATGTGAGCAGTATTAGGAAATTTTGTTATACCTTATGTAACTTGTGATGAGTTTGTTAATTCCATTATCAAGTTACTCAACAGCTTACTTCTCCAGAGAAATGAAAACTAGTCACTATCGCGACCTACCCCTCGGGAGGAGGAAATAGATTTAGGGGTAGGCTTATAGCCTATGATTAGGCGCAAGGTCTCCCAAGCCCATACCCTACGTAATGTTGGGATATTTTTAAAAATTTCACAAAAATGAGTCGTCACTAGTCTTGGCTAGAAAGCAAGTGAAATATGGGAGTATACCTCACTTGATTACATTAATTAGCCAATTATTGCAATTTTAGTACATAATCTTGTTCATTTTAAGAGTAAAGATTTTTGTTAGGTAATTTGGATTGATTTCACACCTATCTACTAATATGTAAGGTAATCATACGAGTGCACAATCATTAAAGTAACAATTAACAACCAAGATCTTAATTGTAGTAAATTAAGCACATGATTAAACATAATTAAATATGCAAATTGAACATGCGATATGATCAATATACGAGCAAATAAAAGTCTAATTACACAAAGAATACAAGACATGGCAATTTCTAACAAAACCCTATATTTTTGAAATTTTTGAAAAATTTTTTTAATTTTTAAAATAATATTTTTATTTTTTTGGGAACCGGGTCGGGTCCGGTCTGAACATAGGCTGCTATGGACTTTGCGGGCTTGGACTGGGAACATGAATTGGGCTCTATTAAAACAAACCCCCATTTCAGTAATGGACTCTCAAAGACACCCTTCATGAAAATTTAAACCCAGCCCAAACATTCATAAATTAAGCCCAGCCCAAGTCCACCTATCTTAAACCAAACCCAAATCTACTGAAACAAAACCTGAGGCCCATCTTCTCATCATCTTCTCACGAACGTCTGCACCAGCACCAGGCCTATTTTCCTAATTTTCTTTTATCCTCTCTCAGCCTTCCGACGTCTCAACTCCCCTGCGACGTCCTTTACCGAAGCCTCCCACCGATGAACTCCACCTTGGAATTTCGCCCCACGGACCCACGGTAGAACTTTAAACGAATCGACGACAACACCCAACGTTGCTCTTGGCTCACCACTGCAAAACCAAATTCGCTTCCAACGTCTACCATCACGCCAGCCGCCACCACTCATCACGTTCAAAGAAAAATACGCAGCGTATCTCGAACGAAATGCAAAGATGCAGTGATTTCATTGCTCGTGAAAATCGAGCTTCACAACTAATAAGCGCACGAACCGCATTAAGTGGTACCTTCGCATTCGAGCAAAAATAGGGGCCATTTCTTAAACAATTCTCTCAGAAACATTTCATCGAGCAAGTCTTAGGTGTTCGACTATAAGTGATATGGCATACCGATGAACCACCACTTTGGTATCTAGCTCGTCCTACGACATCTCAAGGTCGATGAAAATATGTCAAACAGATCCATGGTACGCTTTCACGGAAACAAACAAAACCTCGGGCTCATTCTAAAGAGAGGTCATAAACCCCACCCTAGACTCTAGCTCGCGTGTAGACGCAAAAGAGAACCGCAAGTGACGCTCAAACTCGACAAAAAGGAACGGCTCGTTCAAACAAAGCGTGCTCGTGGACCAAGAAAAACGAGACCCAGCTATCGTTTCGATTCCGTTTTAAATAAAACCGAGCGACGGAGTTCCCAGAGAGACCCGCGGACGTCCCTAACCGGCTCGACGACGATGGCCAGAAGACGAGCCCGAAGCGAAACGAGCTATGGTCGGCCGCCTCGATGTCGCGCCGAGCCAGGATCCTCGGGATAAAAATGGATCAGACCCAAAGAAAACTCACCGGGGATTCGGGTGCCGGGGAATAGGTAGCCGCGAGCTCAAGGGTGTTGGCTGGAGATCTTGGAAATGGCGGGGTAACACTTGTCCGAGAACGAAGTTCGGCTTCTGGGTCTCGCTTTCTCTCAGTCTATCCATCCGCTCACTCCCGGTTCTCTCTTCGCTTCACCCTTTGCTCTCTCTTGGATCTCGCTCTCCCTGGTGCTCTCTCCGTCTCCAGCCTCCCCCTCCGTTCCCCCCCTGTTCTGTCTCGTCCTTTCTCTTATGCAGGTCCGCCCTTTTAGAGCAACCGGCCGGCGCGCATGGCCTCTGCAGCTGCCAGCTTGCCGGCCGGACTGCCCTCGACCCGCGGATCACGCCGCCCGCCTGCTACCCCGATCCCCTGTTCCTCTGTCGTTGCTCCCCTTTTTTGCTCTCTCTCTTCGATCCCCACCTTTTTTTTCTGCGCCTGCACCTTGCTTTTCTACCGTTTTTTTTTTTTCTTTTTTTGCAGGCTCCGCGCGCGAAGATGGACAAGAGGAGGAAGAAGCCGGCATGGGCCAGGCCGAAGGGGAGAAGGGCCGGGCCCATGCGGGGAAGGAATGAAAAAGGAGGGCCGGGCCAAGGCGGTATCCGGCCTGATGGGGATATTATGTACTGATTATCGTTTCTCTGTGCGATTCGTGATAACTTACCATCGCGACTCCGAGCGAAGAAGTTCCGTCGCTAGTGAGTTTGTCCCGGGAAGAGGGAGGACTTTGCAAGAGGTTACACGTAGCTCGGGCCAATGGATGAGCTCCACGTGGGCCCTGGTTTGTTGACCTGCCACGATAAGATCCAATCGAGAGGTGCCATGGCATGGCAGCGGGCCACGTCAGATCGCTTTGAACTTTCATTAATTTTGCGAGCAGTTCCGGGACCAAATAAAACCCGAACAAGCTTCTCAGCACGCTTGGGTCATGATGATTAAAGACAGTGGAAAAGCCGAGGTTAATGAGAATGACCAGTGTTTTTTTAAAATCAGAAAGTTGAATCTTGAATGCCCAAACATCCCGATTCTCTATTTTTGTCAAATATATGCCTCGGAACAACCTTGACAGATCCTTAAGAAGTTGGAAATTAATATTATTAATCTAGGATACATTAAGAGTCACTAGGAAAAATCCAAAATTACCAACAGTGAAATTCTCCTGTTATCTTTATCTTTATCGGTTTTAATTGTGCGTTGGCTGAAGGAACTAAAAATAGCCCATTAACCTTGAAATGAGGAAGACATGGAAGGTAGTCATTGAACCTGAAGGATATTAGGTATTGCAACCAAAAAGCAAATCAGTTTTGGATCTATGATTTGGTAAAGTTACCAAAAGACATTACTAGCAGCTAACTAGTCTTTTAGCAGCTTTTTCCCTAGGCACACAATAAACTTGAGCACGACGGTTTCTACATAAGCAATAAAACCCAATTGCAAAATCTTAACCAATTCAATCATTTTCAAAAAAGTGAAAACAAGAAATGATATCATGCCACAAGCTTTTTTCTTGGCCTGAAAAAGAGAATGACAAGTCGGAGTCCTCACAATCTGAAAAATTCAATCGCCCACATGTTCTACCACCCGGCATATTGGGAAGAAAAGTTCTTATGAATTTGCTGCGTCATCGTGGACCACTTAGGATTGAGGGTAGTAATGCAGCGGTAGCATTGAATTCGACGTCCATGGGATCGAATCTCGCTACTCCACTACTGGAAGGCTGAGCAGAGAAGTCATAATCCAAGTCTTCTTGAACTTTCACGATACCCTCTAATGCCTTGATGACCATGGACATGGGAGGCCTCTTTATATAGTCTCCTTGCAAGCACCATGTGGCAATCCTCATCATATTCACTGCATTCGGTCCATTTAGTTGCATGTCATCACTAGACTTATCCACAATGTCCAACAATCGTTCCTCTTCTGCCTTTCTCTTAAAAAGGCTCAATAAATACATGTCTTCTTCATCAAGAGAGCGATCGAAGATTTTTCTCCCACACAATATCTCCAAGATAACCACGCCAAAGCTGTACACATCGACCTTTTCAGTGATTGCTGCACTTAGCCATTCAGGGGCCAAATAACCAGGAGTTCCTCTCATGGTTGTGACGATTTGGCTTTGGTCCTTGTCTATCAACTTGGATAACCCAAAATCAGCAACCTTAGCATTGAAATTTCCATCCAAAAGGATATTTTGGGGTTTAATGTCTAAGTGAACGATCTTCTGTCTACAATCTTCATGAAGATAATTAAGTCCTTTTGCTATATCGAGAATGATCTTCTTCCTTTGTTGCCAGTCGAGAACACATTTATTGGATTTGTGAAAAATCCATCTATCTAAAGACCCATTCGACATGTACTCATAGATAAGGAGTCTGTGGGATTTCTCAGCACAAAATCCCACGAGTCTTACCAAGTTCACGTGATGGATGCTGCCAATAGTCTCAACTTCGGCTAGAAAGGACTTCTTAACTTGCCCAAAACCATCAAGGCGTTTTACTGCAACTTTTGTGCCGTCCCTTAGAGTACCTTCGAAAACAGAACCAAAACCACCTTGGCCAAGCTTTTTACCGAATTCTTTTGTGATGGTTTTTAGATCGTCATACGCGAATCTAGTGGGCATTCCAGGTACAAGGTCAAGGTAAGCCTCCTCTGCTTGATTATTATCTCTCTTTTGAACAAACAAAACTATGGATACAATCAAAATCATCATGGCGAAGAGAGCTCCTAGGCTGGACCCGAGTATGACAGGGAGACGGTTGCTCATATGATTATCAACCGGAGTAAAAGGAGCTCCATTGGCCACATTTTGTACTTTAAGGTAAGCAATAGAATTATAGATAAACATTTTATAGGTAATGTTAATAAGTGAAAGTACCTCAGTTAGTAAGGAACAATCGCCTTCAGTTCGATCTGATTCATACAGGAATATAGCTGCTTTGCAAGAACAGTTTTGTGCGCAGGCCTCTTTACAACTTGAAGCATCTATGCCCTCGAGATCTTGAGTGAGACTGAAATACTTGACATTTTCGAGCTCCAAAAGACTTTGATTTTTTGAAGCCTTACAAGACAATGGAACATTCTCAGAACACCCGAGATTAGGCTTCGAATCATCTACTTGCTTGAAATAGCTCGTCCCCCCACTCAAAGCTGGACAACTACATTGATTGTTGAAGCAAATTCCATATCGCCCACACACTGTCGGATAGTCACAGTCGCTCCTGCGATCCTCTTCAAGAAGATCGGCCACTTCTTTCCACATAGATCCCAAAAACCCATACAATCTCAAATGCCCATCCGAGCACAGCTTCATGTATTGAATAGAAGATACTGGAGGGAATGAAATAAAGCTCCCATTGAAGGGAGAATTTGAGATCCAAGATAAGCTTCCATTGTTAAACTCAACATATAAAATCTCCTCATTTTCAGATAGCCTACGCTCGAAATAGATCTGAGGAGGATTAGTCTCCACTTGAGCAGATAAAACATTGCGATTCAGGGAAAGCGTAATCATGCCGTCAACGGTCCAATTTGTCTCAGAAACACTCGCCGTCAATCTTTGCCCCTGCTTCAACTTTTGTCCGAGGACAATCGAGTCGGTTGGCTCATCATGAGATTGCCAAACAATCACATTGTCCTTATCAAACAACACGAGGTTCCCCAAATCTGTCATGTTTAAGCCTACAACGGACTTTCCAGAAGTATTTGTGGACCAAGCAACCATACCATCAACATCTTTCAACACTAAATCGCCTTTGGACGTGAGCTCCAACATCGCTCCATCCTTTACGGGACTGTTTCGATTGGTGGACCACACTACTTGTGGACGAATCAAATCAAAAGGTGCGGCATTATTGGAATTTACGGCGATGCAAACAGCAAAGAGGTAAGTTTTGCAGTTACCATAACAGTAGAAGCCGGCGATGTAGCCGAAGCTAGAACCTCCTTTGCCTCGGAGTCGAATTGTTCGCACGACCAATTCATCTTCATATAGAGTAAGGTGAGTGGCTGCTTCGTTATTCACCCACCGAGTCGAAATCGTGGCAGTTGTTGGGTAATCATAATCTTGAGCTTGAACGTCAATGAAATTTGAGAATGACGATAGAAAAACCAAGGAAAAGGAAAGGAAGAAGGAAGGGAGACCGCAAAGTGAAACCATGGCCTGCAGTGAAACTTTGAGCAGAGAGATGATTGAGAAATGGAAGAGAGGAGGGGAGAAGATGTAAATAAGAGACAACGACTTTGTGTCAAAAGATGAAAGCAAAACAGGAAAATTGCACAGGAAGTCCTCTCAATAATGTTAATGGAATGCAGTCAAGCGTGATCTCGCAACTCTTTCTTTAATTTTTAATTTTTTTCCTTTTTGGGTGGTTTGGGTTGGAAGAAGAGACTTGCATCCTGTCAAACAAGAAAAGAAGTACGCGTCTTTGCCTAGACGCCACAGAAGTAAGAAAGAAAAAGAAGAAAGGCCAAAAACAACCGGTCCTACTGGTGGTGTTTGTCCTTATCTTCCCTCTTCACACCTGCATATGGGCGACGCATCCGCCTATCTTTCTTCTTCTTTCCGCTTGTAGTCGGTACGATACAATGACGAAAAACAAAAATACCGTGTCCAAAATCTTAAAATGAAAAATGCCATCAAGCTTTAAACCTTTCGTTGGTTTAGTTGAATCTCGATTTTTTTTTTTTAGAAAGAGTATTAGAAAATGCTTTCGATTATACCTGTTTTTATTTGTCATACGGGGACTAAACTGGTTTTTTAATAATAACAATGGCAAATTTCCACAACCCGTTGAACTTTTCTATTCATGAAAAATTTAGAAATTGATCGTACTAAACCATAAAGTTCACCAGTCGATTGCATTCTTTGCATAATACTAGAAAAAATCCACAACGTTTTTCCTTCCTAAGAACTTTCTAATCTGAGGTAAAGCAGTGAAGTATCTTTAAGAAGTGTAAATACCCAATTTTTAAAGGATTTACTTAAAATGTGCATTGAAAATACTTATTAAGCAACTAATTAAGAAAATATTACGACTCTCAATATATCGATTGTCACTATAATATACCTGATTACATGTCAAAGATCAAAGATCCTCTTAATAAAAATATTTAACAAGTGCCCAAGATACTCATCAAAATGGCCATAAATGAAAATAAAGTTTGCTGATATCAAATACGAGCCTAAGGTCAAAAATGTGTCCTCATCTTTGCCATACATGAACATGACACCCATACAATACACATCACAATCAATAGAGGAGCCACCGGGGATGGCCTCTCCCCATCCATTTCTTTATAATAAAAATAAAAATAAAGAATAGACTCATCATTTTTTTCCTGCTCAGAAATTAACTTTGTCACTTCTTCATCATCTTTCTTCGCATTTTATTTTATTGTGTTTTCCAAGATTGTCTAACCGAATTCTCTACTATAGTAATAATGTCAATTATTAAGGGGATCTTTGATCTTTAACCGAAGGTACTCTCTCCCCCGTAGAAGCTCTACTAACTCGCGTCGATCGATCGTAGCCTTTAAGATTGTTGGTGTTCTCTTTTCGGTGTGCATGTTCATATGGTTGCGTAGTCAGTCCGATCATGATCGTGTGCCACGAAATTCTCAATTATCCGGCTCCGATCACCTGTTGTGAGAATCAGTTCGGCGTACCTTCACGATCCTTTCAAAATCGAGGGTCTCCGGTCGTTTACGGTGGCTCGTTTCCAGCTGTCGCGTTTGACCTCATTTTTGTAATTTTGTGCGTGAGCTGTGGCTTGAATGGCTAGGAAATCCGGTAGCGTGAACGGTGGGATGCGTTAACTTTGGGCTTTTGGATGTGAGGAGTTGGTTCATTTTCCGTGTCCTGGCTTTATGTTATCCTCTCCTCCCAATAATTGATTGTTTCGCGCGTATAAGAAGTTTGCCCTCCCATTGGGTTGGTGATGGCTGGGCGGAGGTCGGTTGATCCTGATTTTATCGCAAGGATGGCGATTATAAACAGTGATGGTACTTTATTGGTCATAGAAGTTGCTATTTAGAACCCTTTACCTTGTTGTTTTCGTCTTTCTCCTAGGCTATGCTAGAGCTTCCCCGTTATGAATACTTAAGAAGTTACATAATCAGTTGCTCTCTCTCTCTCTCTCTCTCTCTCTCTCTCTCTCTTTGAGTTGTAGTCAGGGTAGTGGATTATTGATACCGGGAAGGTTTCTATGCAGGGAGGGTTTAATATTACAATAAGATTACCTTCCGTGATCAATTTAGATGTCGTGTCTTAATAATTGAATGGAATGCAGTAATGTCCTTTCCAACGAATTGTATCTGAATTGCCTTAAGTCACTCAAAGCCTGATTAGCATAATTGCAGGGTGTCTTTCCCCCTTGTTATCGCAATAAACAACTATCTAATCCCTATTCTCCTCTTTCTACCATGCCAAACTGCAAGAAGAGAGTCGCAACTCCTCATTTAATTTTTGTTGATTTTTTTTTTTTTTTTTTTTGGTGGTTCAGGTTGAAAGAAGAGACCAGTAACTCGTCAAACAATAAGAGAAGAACGTCTTTGCCCATACGCAACAAAAGTAACTAAAAAAAAAAAAAAACGAGGAAAGCCAAAAGCAACTAGTCCGTCCGGTGGTGTTTATCCTAATCTTCCCCTTGCGCACCTCCATATGCGTGACGCATCCACTTATCTTTCCTCTTCTTTCCTATTGTACACGAAATTGATACGATACGAGGACTGTAAACGAGAAGGGAAAAAAGCAAAAATTCTTTCGGTTATTACTTATTTGATTCGTCATACACGCACTTATGCGATTTTTTATAATAACAACGACAAATTTCTGGTGGGAAGATCTCGTTCAACTTTTCTCTTTATAAAAGACGTAGAAATTGAACGCCGTGTAGAGCCATCCCCTCCACGCGATGCCTTCCATGGCCGAGGAGGAGAAGATTGACAGATTCATCGCGAGATTTTCGTTTCCCTGCGCGATTCGTGATAGATAACTTATTATGGCGACTCCGATTCGGAGACTACGAGAAGAGGAGAGGGCACAAGGCAGAGGCATTTGGAGGAAGAAGAAAAAGAAATGGTTCCGTCGCTACTGAGTTCGTGCTGGGAAGAGGGAGGAGAAGAGGACTTCGCGAGAGGTTTCACGTAGCTCGGGCCTATGGGCGAGCTCCACGTGGGCTCTGGTTTGTTTACCTGCCGTGGTCAGATCCAATCAAGAGGCGCCACAGCATGGCCGGGAGAGCCAGGTCAGATCACTTTGAACTTTCGTTAATTATGCGAGCAGTTCCGAGACCAAATAAGACCCGAACAAGCTTCTTATAACCCGATTAGTGTTATCTAAAGATCGGAAAGTCGAATCTTGCATGCCCAGACATGTTGATTCTCTATTTTTGGCAAACATATGCCTCGAAGTGACCTCGACGGATCCATGAGAAGCTGGAAGTTAAGATTATTATCAACTTACTATACAATATATGTCACTAGGAAAAATCCAAACTTACCAATGATGAAATTCTCCTAGTTATCTTTATTGGTTTTAATCACGTGCTCGTAGAATGGACTGAAAAATAGCCCATTAATTTTGAAATGAGGAAGATATGGAGGTAGTCATTGAATTTGAAGAATATTAGGTGTTGGAACCAAAAAGCAAATTAAATTTGGATCCATGACATGGTAAAGCTATCAAAAGACATTACTAGTATTTTGCTAGTCTTTTAGCAGCTCTTTGCACAAACAACTTGGACACAACAAACTTGAGCATGATATTTCGACCACTTGAGCATGATAAATTTCTACATAAAGCAATAAAACCCAATTGCAATATCCTAACCAACTCAATTCTTCGCCAAAAAGTTATGGCAAAGTCCACTCCTTAGCAAAGTGAAAACGAGAAATGATATCATGCCACGGGTTTTTTTCGGGGCCTAAAAAAGGGAATGACAAGCCAGAGTCCTCACAGACAGAAAAATTCAAATGCCTGCACTTTCTACGAAGAAAAGTTCTTATGAATTTGCCATGTCATCGTGGACCGCTTAGGACTGAGGGTAATAATGTAGTGTTAGCATTTAATTCGACATCCAAGGGATTGAATCTTGCTGCTCCACTACTAGAAGGCTGAGCAGAGAAGTCATAATCCAAGTCTTCCAGAACTTCCACGATGCCCTCTAATGCCTTGATGACCATGGACATGGGAGGCCTCTTTATATAGTCTCCTTGCAGGCACCATGCAGCAATCCTCATCATATTCATAGCATGCGGTCCATTTAGTTGCATGTCTTTGTTAGACTTATCCACAATGTCCAGCAATCATTCTTCTTTTGCCTTTTTCTTAAAAAGGCTAAGCAAATACATGTCTTCTTGATCTACAGAGCAATCAAAGATTTTTCTCCCACACAATATCTCCAAGATAACCACACCAAAGCTATACACATCAACCTTTTCAGTGATTGTTACACTCAGCCATTTGGGGGCCAAATAACTAGGAGTTCCTCTCATGGTTGTGACAACTTGGCCTTGGTCCCTGTCTATCAACTTGGATAATCCAAAATCAGCAACCTTAGCATTGAAATTTTCATCCAAGAGGATATTTTGGGGTTTAATGTCCAAGTGAATTATCATTTGTCTGCAATCTTCATGAAGATAATTAAGTCCTTTTGCAATATCGAAAATGATCTTCTTCCTTTGTTGCCTAGTCGAGAACACATGCATTGGATTTGTAAATGATCCATCTATCTAGAGAACCATTCGACATATACTCATAGATAAGGAGCCTATGGGATTTTTCAGCGCAAAATCCCACGAGTCTTATCAAGTTCATGTGATGGATGCTGCCGATAGTCTCAACCTTGGCTAGAAAGGATTTCTTAACCTGCCCATAACCATCAAGGCATTTTACTGCAATTTTTGTGCTATCACTTAAAGCACCTTAAAAAACAGAACCAAAACCACCTTGCCAAGCTTTTTACTGAATCCATCCGTGATGATTTTCAGATCATCATATGTGAATCTATTGGGCATTCCAGGTACTTGATCGAGGTAATCCTCCTCTGCTTGATTATCATCTCTCTTTTGAACAAACAAAACTATGGCTATGATGACAATCATCATGGCAAAGAGAGCACCAAGGCTGGACCCAAATATTATGGGGAGACGGTTGTCAACTGGAGTATGAGGAGCTTCATTGGCCACATTTTGTACTTTAAGATAAGCAATGGAATTATGGTAAGACCCCTCGTCAATGCTTCTAAGTGAAAACACCTGAGTTGGTAAGTAACAACTGCCGTTAGTGAGATTTGATACATACCGGAATATAGCTACTTTGCAGGAACAGTTCTTCACACAGGCATCTTTACATCTTGATGAATCGATGTCTTGGAAATCTGGAATAAGACTGAAATACCCGATATTTTTGTGCTCTATCAAACTTTGGTGTTGGGAAGCCCCACAAGACAATGGAACATACTCAAAACAACCAAGATTAGGCTGCCTAAAATTTACTTGCTGGAAATAGCTTGTCCCTCCACTTGAAGCCGGACAACTACATTGCCCATTGAAGCAAATTCCATATCGCCCACACACCATCGGATAGGCACAGTTGTCACTACTGAAAAGATCGGCCACTTCTTCCCATTCATTGGTCTGACTAAACTCATACGCCCTCAAATGCCCATCGGAGCCCAACTTCATGTATTGTGCATGAACTTCTTTAGGGATTGAAATCAAGCTCCAGTTTGAGGTAGAATTTGAGAACCAAGACAAGTTTCCGTTTACAAACTCAACATATGGAGACTGGATTCCTGCATTCCTAGTTGACGCGTCATAATTAACATAGATCTGAGGAAGATTAGTCTCCACCTGAGCAACCAAACCATCGCTATTCACAAAAAGCGTAATCATACTGTCAGAGGTCCAATTTGTCTCGGAAACACTCGGCATCAATCTTTGGCCTAGCCTCAACTTTTGTCCTGGGACAAGTGAGTCAGTTGGGTGATCAAAGGACTGCCAAACGGTCGCATTGTCCTTATCAAACAATATGAGGTTCCCCAAATTTGTCAAGTTCAAGCCCACAATGGACTTTGCAGAAGTGTTTGTGGACCAAGCAACCGTACCATCAGCATCTTTCAACACCAAATCGCCTTCGGACGTGAGGTCCAACATCGCACCGATCTTTACAGGATTTTTTCGATTGGCAGACCACACTACTTGTGGAGTAAACTTAATGTAGTCAGTTATGCCACCATCGTTAACTTGGGCGATGAAAACAGCAAATAGGTAAGAGTTATAGTTATCATTACAGTAGAAGCCGCAAGCGTAAGGAAGGCGATAATGTTCTCTATCTCTGAGTAGAATTGTCTGCACGAACAATCCATTTCCATATTGGGTGATTTGACTAGTAGCACCGTAATTCGTCCACCGTTTTGGAAGCGTGGCGATTGGATAATCATAGGCGATTGGATCATCATAATCTGGACCCATAGCGTCAGCAAAGTTTGAGAATGGCGATAGAAAAACGAAGGAAAAGGAAAGGAAGAAAGAAGGGAGACTGCAGAATGAAACCATGGCTTGGGGGGAGAAGTGCCAAAAAAGTCTTAAACCTTTTATTTTTGTGCTTATTTAGTCATAAACTTTTTTTTTTTTGATAACCCAGAGAACCCCCGTACCGTACCAACACGGACAGCCCAACAGGCTCGGGGTAATGGGGGGTAAACCCTAAGGCGATGCTAGTGGATGACCCACCACCCCGACGTCGCACTTAAGATCCTATGCGGGTCATAAACCTTTTTTTGGTGTTGATTTAGTTCTAAATATTTTTACGTTGTGCTAATTCAATTCTTTTTGACTAATTTTGATCGGATTTTGCTAACTAGACGTTGGCCGGCTGACGTGGCTTGATTGGTGCTGACATGGATATTTTTCTTTTATTTTTATTTTTTTCTTCTTTCTTCTTCCTCCAGTCGGTCGCCGGACCTCGGCGATTGGCCGGAGGCGACTGGCTAGAGGCGATGGCCGGCGAGGTCGAGGTCGACCTCGCTAGCCACCTCGCTAGTGGTCGCGAGGGTGGCCTCACGTTGGGCGGCGAGGCTCGCCATTGCCAGATTTGGCGAGGCTCGAGCCTCGCCCCCAGGCCTCGAGGGCCGATGAGGGCGAGCCCCACTAGCTCAGCGCGAGGCCAGCTCTCCCCGCTCCGTTTCCCGATCCCAATCTCGCTCTAGAAATTTTCTCCCTCTACTTGTCGTTGTCGTCTCTAAGGTTTTGCAGGAGCTCGGGGGTGTCCTCGGTCGCGTGGCTCCGGCCCTGGATTCCAAATCCGACGAGGGCAGGCCTCACCACCCAACGTGAGGCCACCCTCGTGGCCATTGGCGAGGTGGCCGACGAGGTCAAGGTCAACTTCACCGGCCGTCGCCTCTTGTCGATCGCCGAGGTTCGGTGACCGGCTGGAGGAAGAAGATGGAAAAAAAAAGAAAAAGAAAAAGAAAAAGAAAATAAATAAATAAAAAGAAAAAGAAAAATTATTAAAAAATTATTAAAATTTATCCACGTCAATGCCGATCAGGCATTGTCGATCACCAAGCGTCCGTCAGCAAAATCCGGTCAAAATTGATTGGAAAAGATTGAATTGGCATAACGTAAAAAGGTTTAGGACTAAATCGATATCAAAAAAAGATTTAGGATTAAATCAGTACCAAGACAAAAGATTTAAGACTTTTTTGGCACTTTTCCTAGTGGCCTGGAGTGAAACTTTGAGCAGAGAGACGATTGAGAAATGGAACAGAGGAGGAGAGGAGGAGAGACCGACGACTTTGAGTCAAGATGAAAGCAAAACAGGAAAAAGCAGCAAGAAGAGACTCGCATTTAATTTTGCTGGTGGGCTTGCGGCTTTGCGACAGAAGGCTGGACTTAACTATCAGAACGTGTATATCGGATCAGACCACTTTTGAAATCTCCTTTTATGAACTTAAATATTTAAATGTTTTGTATTATGACAATATAAATTGACATAAGCATTTCAAATTATGTCTCGTGGAGTTAAGATTTCGGTTTCCCTTTGATGAGAATTGACATCTTATTCACATAAGTTGATACAATCTATTTAATTTGTCATTTGTCTACATGTTGGTAATTGGTCATGCTTAAGCAATTTTAAATTCAGCTTGGACGTCAATGAAGTTTGAGAATAGCGATAGCAAAACGGAGGAAAAGGAAAGGAAGAAAGACGGGAGACTGTAGAGTGAAGCCTTGGCCTGCAGTGAAACCTTAAGCAGAGAGATGATTTAGAGAGGAGGAAAGAATAAGCAAATGAGAGACCGACAGTCAACTTTGAATCAAAATATGAAAGCAAAATAGGAAAATTGCACAGCAGTCCTCTCAATAATGTAAATGGAATGCTGTCCGGCGTGATTAGCATGTCAAGTAGCAAGAAGAGACTCGCAACTCTTTCTTTAATTTTTTTAATTTTTTTTTCTTTTTAAGTGATTTGGGTTGGAAGAAGAGACTTGCAACCCGTCAAACACGAAACGAAGCACGTGTCTTTGCCCACAACAACAGAAGTAAGAAAGAATAGAAGAAAGACCAAATGCAACCGGTTTGACTTGCGGCGTTTATTTTAATCTTCCCTTTGCGCACCTTCATATGCGTGACGCATCTGCTTATCTTTCCTCTTCTTTTCTCTTGTTCTCGAAATTGGTACGATAGGAGGACTGAAAACGAAACGGGGAAAAAATACCGGGTCCAAAATCTTACATGAAAAATGCAATCAGGCTCAAAATCTAGGATTATTGAATCTTGAAATTTTTTTTTTTTTATTGGAAAGAGTATCAGAATATTTTTTTTTTCAGTTTTACCTTCTTAGAACTGACGTATGTGCACTTAAGTGATTTTTTTATAGTAACAACTGCAAATTTCCGGTTGGAGGATTTCATTGAACTTTTCTCTTTATAAAGGATTTAGAAATTGGTCATACAAAACCAAAAGGTTTACCGGTCTGTTGTATTCTTTGCATAATACTTAGAAATTTCGACTAGGTTTTTCCTCTCGAAGAACTTACTAACCAAGCTGAAGCTGTGAAGTTATTTTTTAAAGAGCATAAAGACTCGATATAAAAAAGATTTACTTAAAAAGTGTCTTGAAAACACTAATTAAGCAACTAAATATGAAAATATCACCACTCCTAATACATTGATTGTCATTGTAATATACATAATTACACATTGAAGATTGAAGATCCCCTTAATAAGAATATTTAAGAAGTACCCAAAATATTCATTAAAATGATCATAAATCAAAATAAAGTTTGTTGATATCAAATACGAGTTCAAGTTAGAAAACATACCCTTACCTTCGCCATCCATGAATATGACACCCATACATACACATCACAATCAACAGGGGAGCCACGGTGATCACCCCTCCCTGCCCATTTCTTTATTAAAAATAAAATCAACTCATCATTTTTTTCCTACTTAAAAATTAACTTTGTTACTTCCTTCATCATGTTTCTTTGATTTAATTTTATAGAGTTTTCTAAAATTGTTCAACCGAATTCTCTAATATATGAATATCAATTATTTTTTTGTCGATGGTTATGTAAGTTATACTTACGAAAATAGTGAAAATCCATACAATTTTTTTTTCGATAAAGAGCATGATCTATGTTACAAAATCTCCTAATCTAATCTAATCTAATCTAATTCACCAATTATATTCGACAAAAAAAGAAAAGATTCACTAATTATTAAAGGGCATAAAGTTATTCAAATACGTATCCCGGAAGAGCGAATACACTCTGGGCAAACAAAATTCTCTCCTTTTATTTTTGGGATAAGTGTTCCAGAAGTCCTACAACTTGTCACGAAAATGCATTTCAGTCCTAAAACTTGCAAAAAGTGCATTTAAGTCCTAAAACTTGTCAAATTGTTTCAAATGAGTCCTAAGACCGACGCCGTTAGCTTTTTCCGTTAAAAATGCTGACGTGGCATTTTAAATAATTTTTTATTTTCCAGGTTTATTTTTTAATTAACTTTTATCCATTTTAAAAAAAAAAGATTTAAAAACTAAAAATTAAATTTATTCTTATCTTATTTTCAACAAAAACTAAAAATAAAAGTTAAAAATTTTATTTTTAAAATTTTTAAAAATAAATTAAAAAATAATGTTAACTTTTTAAATATGTTTTTATAAATATTTTAACTAAAAAATATTTTTAATTAAAATGTTTTTTTAATAAATATTTTAACTTTTTTTAAAAAAATTTTGGTGAAAATAAGATAAAATGAATAAATTTGATTTTTTTAGTTTTTAAATCTAATTAAAAAAATAATTAAAAAATAATTAAAAAATTCACGTGAAAAATAAAAAATTATTTAAAATGCCACGTCAGCATTTTTAACGGAAAAGGCTAACGGCGTTGATTTTAGGACTCGTTTGAAACAATTTGACAAGTTTTAAGACTTAAATGCACTTTTTGCAAGTTTTAGGACTAAAATGCATCTTCGTGACAAGTTGTAGGACTTCTGGAACACTTATCCCTTTATTTTTTTAATTGTCATCTCTGCAACGCACCCAAATGCTTCTGGCCGGACAAAATCCCTCTCTCTCTCTCTCTCTCTCTTCCTCGCTCACGGCAGCGACCTGCGATGGAATCGTGGATCGTGGCCCCCCCTTTAATTGATCGTTTCACGCATCATAAGAAGTTTTTCCTCCCACTGAGTTGGTGATTGCTGGGCTGAGGTCTCTTGATCCTATTTTGTCGCGTGGATGGCGAGGCGATTCTAAACGGTGTCTGTCGGTACTTTATTGGTCATAGAAGTTGCTATTTAGAACCCTTTACCTTGTTGTTTTCATCCTTCTCCTAGGCTATATGCTACAGCTTTGCTGTTATGAATACTTAAAAGATTACACCATTAGTTACAAGATCCTTGCTTGCTCTCTCTCTCTCTCTCTCTCTCTCTCTCTCTCTCTCGAGATGTAGTCAGGGTGGTGTATAATCGATACTGGGAAGTTTTCTATGTGGGGGAGGGGTTGATATTACAATAGAATTACTTTATGCGATGATCATTTCAGATTTCGTGGAATGTTTAAACTAAAGATTGATGGCAAAAATGAAAATGCGTTGATTAAGACAACCGGTAGTATTCATTCTATTTTTCTTCGTCTAACATTTCTTTCTGGTGTCTCTATGCAAAATCAGTGGCAATGATGATTAATCAATTACTCACATAGAAAGCCAGTTGCTCAGGGTTTAGACTATCACGTTACCTCCAAGAGGCCTTAAAATTAGCAGCACCTGTTGCACACAAAGAATGCTCATTTGTGCTTTTTTCTGAACATCTGCTGGTTTATTTGTCTAATATGGACATTTTTTACCAATTAGATACTCGAATAGAGAGTCCTTCTCTTAGGCTTGAGAGTATATTATCATCTTCACATAGGCCAACAAGCATATCGCAATGATTATTTATAATAAGTACATGCCCAGTGCTTATGGTTTTCTGGTTATCTACCAGATTCATATCAATTAAAGTGGACGTAGTTTTTACTTAATCACTGTTTTATGATGCACATAAAAGTGCACATTTGATTTAGTTTTTCATAATGCCTGATGAATGTAAAGTTGTAGAAACACTGAAGTTATCGAAAAGAGAATCACAGAGGGTATCATAGTGCGTAGACTAGGCTTATAGTATCTTCCAGCCTTAATGTTGCAAGTATGATGGCTTGATACCATTGGGACCTAGAGTTAAATTCAATTACCTCTGGCATCGACTAGGTTTGCCTGTTTCTATTATGCAGGTTTTGTTGGGTACAGGTGGTATGATTTTTCCTGCTTGGCTCTTGTTATATGGAGAATTTGGAAGGACATGTCTTCATATGCAGGTGAAAATTATTGGATCGCATGGCATCCACCTACATGAGTCTCTCTCTCTCCCTCTATCTCTCTCTATCTCTCTGAGAAAGTCTTGTCTGAGTGCCCTTTTCGGTCACGTTTGAGTTGATAAGAACAGGTGCTTAAGAGGTTGTGCAGCCTTCTCTTCATTTTTCCAGAATGAAGCAGGTTATGTAGTCTTCCTTTTACTTCATTTGGTAGTTATTTTAGAGGGCCTTTGTTTAGTTAGATGTTGATGACTAATTTTAGCTTAGTCATAGCCTTTGCTATATACATTCTGAAGTGCAAATGGCGATGCAGGTCCTTTTTTGATTTATCAGGTGATTGAAGAAGCTACCTATTTTGATTGTGATCCCATCTTCTTGACTTTATGGTGCCCTGCTTCTTTGGAGTGTTTTTCGATGGTCTGGTGTCCGTAGAGGCTGAAGGAGGAGAAACTGGCTAGCGAACACGAAGTCCAGAATGAACACCTTATGGAGCCATCCTCTCCAAGCGATGCCTTCTATGGCCGAGGAGAAGATAGATTCATCGCGAGGTTGGCGTTTGTTAAATTATGTCTCGAGTTTGAGTGTTTACCAAACGAAATTCACTGGACTCGCAAAGAATTACTAAAAGGGGAAATAAAAGAAAAAGGAAAGTTTTTCTTTTGTTTACGTACGTCATATGCCCATCGAAGAAAGAAGCCCTCACGCGGATTCGCTCTGCACGTCAAGATTGAAATTGGTGGGGCCCAAGGTCAAAAGTTTGACCTTGGGAACACACGTACACAAAATATAAAAAGGGCAAGGTTTCGTTCATCAATATAAAAAGAGGAGTCGCACGTCAGAGAAGTTTTTTTTCGAACGTCCGCGCCGCTTGCAGAAGCCCTACGTAGAGGATACGTACGTGAAGAAAATATAGACGCTATTCTTGTTTGACGTACGTAGAGCATTTCGTTCGAGTTTGAATGCGCGGTAATTTTATACCGTGAGTTTATTTATAAACACTTAGGATTTTGAGTTAAATCTAGGTGTGAGAAACACTTGAGTGTTTGAGCAATTATAAACTCTAATACTCCGATTTTAGTGGATTATTTGCTAATGGCTCTCCCTATGGATGTAGGTACTAATACTCGGACCGAATCATGTAAATTTCTTGTGTCCTCATTTTTCTCGTTTATTTCTCTAGTGATTTCGCGTTGATGTAAATTACAAGATCCTATCGTTTATGCGTATTATATCCCAACAATTAATATCAGAGCTTGGGGTTGGATTTCTTGATTGTGATTTGAAGCTTTTGCTTGTCTGATTATTATCTAGAAATTTTCTTACTGCAATTATGTCTGAGAAGAAATCTGAGATTGAAAAGTTTGATGGGAGCAACAACTTTGTGTTATGGAGCATCAAGATGCGGATATTATTGACAACACAAAATTTGGTTAAGGCACTTGGTGAAAATGAGTTGCCGATTATAATAAAAACCTCTGAGAGGGTAGAGCTAATGGAAAAAGCAAAGAATATAATCCTGTTAAATTTGTTGGATGAGGTTTTAATAGAGGTTGCTGAGGAGAAGGATGCCACAATATTATGGGCAAAACTTCAAGCACTCTATGTGAAGAAAGGTTTGAACAATCGCTTATATATGTTGAAGAAGATATTTCAGTTTAGATATACCGAAGGAACGTCTATCAGAACACACTTAAATGAATTTAATAAACTCATGTTGGATCTGAAGAACGTTGATAAGTTACTTGATGATGAAGAACATAGCATGATGTTGTTAGCCTCTTTACCAGAGTCATGGGAGCACTTTATTGATTCACTGTTGTAGGGGCGTACTACAATTACCTCAGAAAAGGTAAAGTTTGCCTTATTCTCTAAGGAGTGGTAAAGAAAGTTGTGAGATGACAATTTGGCGAAAGGAGTAGCGCAAGTACTGACGATTCAGGGTAGAGAACAACATCAATAGCAGAGGTAAAAGCAGATCAAAATCATGCCATAGAAAGTCCAAATGACGCGTGCTTTGAGTGTCACGAGGAGGGGCACATCAGGAGAGATTGTCCACAGCGGAGGAATAAAGTTGATAGGCAGAATGCCACAAGCACTGTAGCAAACGTTGCCGATGAGAGCAATGGTGATGCAAAAGCTATCTTATGTGTGACTGCTATTTCATCAGGAGACGAATAGGTACTAGATGCGGGATGTTATTATCACATGACGCCTCATAAGAACTGGTTTATTACTTACCAAGCTGTAAATGGTGGTAGAGTTCTTTTGGGGAATAATGCAGTCTGTAAGGCTGTGGGGATATGGACAATTCGAATCCGAATGCACGATGGGGTGATGCGGCATGTACCAGAGTTCAAGAAGAACCTTATTTCTCTAGGGACACTCGATGATATCGAGTGTAGGTACACCGCTAAAGGTGGAGTACTGAAAGTCTCTTGAGATGCCATAACAGTGATAAAGGGGAAGAAAATGAATACTCTCTATCATCTACTGGGAAAGACCGTGACCGAAATCGCTGCAGTTTTATCAGGTAACTCAGACTCTAACTTGACTCAATTATGTCATATGCGTTTATGGCACATGAGCGAGGTAGGTATGACGATATTAAGTGAAAGGGGGTTGTTGAATGGTCAAAAGATAGGGAAACTGGACTTATGTGAGCACTGCATTTATGGAAAGTAGCACCGAGTTAAGTTTACAATAACTATTCATTCAACCAGATAACTAATTGAATATATTCATTCAGACATCTAGGGCCCGTCTTCAGTTCCTTTGAAAAGAGATGCCCGATATATGCTAACATTTATCGATGATTATTCGAGGAAAGTATGGATATATTTTCTGAAGCACAAATATGAAGTGTTTGATCGGTTTAAGAAATTTAAGATATTGATTGAGAAGCAATCAGATAAACAAATCAAGTACTTGAGAACCGATAATGGCATGGACCGAGTTCTGCGAGAAATAAGGTATTATGAGACACCGCACAGTATCTGGGACACCATAGCAAAATGACGTGGTAGAACAAAAGAACAGAACTTTGCTTGAGCGAGCTCGATGTATGCTTTCGCATGTAGGACTTGGCAATGGATTTTGGGCCAAAGCAATGAACATGTTATGTTACCTGGTTAATCCATCTCAATCATTTGCTATCAAGTGGAAGACTCCTGAGGAAGTATGGTCGGGGAAACCTGTTAATTATTCCGAATTACATATATTCGGATGTCTTGTGTATGCTCATGCGAGTGATGGTAAGTTAGAGCCGGGGGCGAAGAAGTGCATATTTCAGGGTTATGCACATGGGGTGAAAGGTTACCGACTGTGGTGCACTGATCCCAAATCACCCGGTTTTCTAATCAGCAGAGATATGATCTTCGACGAGATTGCAATGCTTCAACGGAGGAATTCTGAGACACAACCAGCAGAGAAGACAGATCATGGTGTTATTAGTAAGGTGGAGTTTCAGGTGGAGACTTCAGAGACCTCGAAGGTAACAGAAGTTGAGACTGCAGATGAAGCCGTAGTTCTTAAAGTCGGTGACAATGAACAACTAGCAAAGCCGCAATAGACTATAGCCGCAAATAGACAAAGAAGGAAAATTAAACCACTGGCATATTATGGTTATACAGGTATTGCTTATGCATTGACTATAGGTGATGAGATGAAGACAGATGAGCCTTCGTCTTACTTTGAGGCGATGGCAGGTTCGGAGTTGTCGCAGTGGTTAGGGGCTATGAGTGAAGAGATTGAATCTCTCCATCGAAATCAAACATGGGAGCTGGTCAAAGTACCCAAGAGCTAAAAGATTGTCGGAAGTAAATGGGTCTTTAAACGGAAAGAAGGTATTCTCGGTATCGAGGCAGCGAGGTATAAGGCGAGACTTGTGACAAAGGGATATACACAATGTGAAAGCATTGACTACAATGAGGTGTTCTCTTCATGTGGTAAGACATACTTCTATTCGTATTTTACTTGCCTTAGTTGCTTCGTTGGATCTCAAGTTAGAGCAGCTAGAAGTAAAAACTGTGTTTTTTCACGGTGAGTTGGAGGAGCAGATTTACATGAGGCAACCAGAGAGATTTGCTATTCCAGGTAAGGAAGATCATATTTGCTTGTTAAAGAAATCTTTGTATGGGCTAAAACAGTCTCCTAGACAGTGGTATAAACATTTTGATGCTTTCATGGCTAGTTAAGACTACACAAAAAGTCAGATAGATAGCTGCATTTATTATAGAAGATTGGAGAATGGTTCTTTGATTTATCTACTCTTATATGTTAATGATATGCTGATAGCAACTAAGAATATGTCTGATATTAATGTGTTGAAGATGCGGTTAAATGCTGAATTTAAGATGAAAGATTTAGATGCTGCAAAGAAAATTTTGGGTATGGAGATTTTGCATGACAGGACTACGAGAGTTTTATATCTATTTCAAAAGAAATATATTGAGAAGATCGTGGCACATTTTAATATGCAATCAACAAAATTTGTAAATACACATTTAGTGAAGCACTTTAAACTTTCAAATAAATTATCATCGCAGACTGAGGAGGAGAAGGAGCATATGTCCCGTGTTCCTTAATCTAGTGTCATGGGTAGTATTATGTATGTTATGATGTGCACTAGGCCTGATATTTCATAAGCTGTGAGTGTGGTAAAGTTCATTAGAAAGTTATAAAGTGGATCCTTAAATATTTGAAGGAGATAACAGACATGGATATAGTGTACCGAAAAGACAACAATGGCAGTGAAACCATTGATTTTGTGGATTCGGATCACGTCGGTAACTTGAATGATTGCAAGTCTTTAGCAGAGTACGTATTTACGCTAGCGGATAGTGCAGTTAGTTGGAAAGCGTCCTTACAGGATCACATTGCATTGTCTTTGACTGAAGTAGAGTACATGGCACTAACTTTTGTAGCGAATAAGGCGATATGGTTATAGAGTTTGCTCTCGGATTTTGGGTTAGAACAGAAAAGTGTGGATATACACTGTGATAACCAAAGTGCCATATATTTGGCGTATAATCCAGTTTATCACGAGCGAACAAAGCATATCAACATTAGGTACCACTTCATCCGAGATGTTTTAGCTAAGGGTAATGTTACTATCAAAAAAGATTCCTACAGCAGATAACCCGGCAGATATAATAACTAAGTCTATTCCTTTGGGGAAGCTTAAACTTTGCTTGAGCTCTATTGGCATCTGTAAAGAGTGAGTGCCCATCGGGGCGTTGGACTTGACTTCAAACATCGAGCCAAGGTGGAGAATTGTTAAATTATGTCTCGAGTTTGAGTGTTTACAAAACGAAATTCGCTGGACTCGTGAAGAATTACTAAAAGTGGAAATAAAAGAAAAAGGAAAGATTTTCTTTTATTTACGCACGTCATATGCCCATCAAAGAAAGAAGGTCTCATGCGGATACGCTCTGCGTGTGAAGATTGAAATTGGTGGGGCCCAAGGTCAAAAGTTTGACCTTGGGCACACACGTACACAGAATATAAAAAGGGCAAGGTTTCGTTCATCAATATAAAAAGAGGAGCCGCACGTAAGAGAAGTTTTTTTTCGAATGTCCGCGCCGCTTGTAGAAGCCCTACAAAGAGGATACATACGTGAAGAAAAATATAGACGCTGTTCTTGTTTAACGTACGTAGAGCGTTTCGTTCGAGCTTGAATGTGCGGTAATTTTGTGCCATAAATTTATATCAAATGAGTTGTTTATTTATAAACACTTGGGTTTTAAGTTAAATTTAGGTGTGGAAAACACTTGAGTGTTTGAGCGATTGTAAACTCTGATACTCCAATTTTAGTGAATTATTTGCTGCCAGCTCTCCTTGTGGACGTAGGTACCGATACTCAGACCGAATCACATAAATTTCTAATGTCCTTATTTTTCTCGTTTATTTCTTTAGTGGTTTCGCATTAACATAAATTGTAAGATCCTATCGTTTCTGCGTATTATATCCCAACAGCGTTTCTATCCACGATAGGTGATAGATAACTTACTATGGCAATTCCGATTTGGAGACTTCAAGGAGAGGAGAAGGCGAAGGCCATAAAGCAGAGGAATTGGAAGAAGAAATAGTTCGTCGCTACTGAGTTTGTGCCAGGAAGAGGGAGGACTCTCTGAGAGGTTACAAGTAGCTCGGTCCATGGGTGAGCTCCACGTGGGTTCTGGTCTCTTGACCTGCTGCAGTCAAGCCCAATCAAGAGGTGCCATGGCATGGTGGGGGGGCCACATCAGATCGCTTCGAACTTTCCTTAATTGTGTGAGCAATTCTAGGACGAAATAAGACTTGAATGAGCTTTTTATCCCGGGTTAAATTCGATGGATCAACACGCTTGGATCATGATGATTAAAGACAGTGGAAAAGCCGAGAATGATCAGTGTTATCTAAAGATCACAAAGTTGAATCTTGAGTGTCCAAACATCCCGATTCTTTTTTTTTTTTGCAAACATATGCCTCGAAACAACCATAACAGATTGTTAAGAAGCTGGAAGTTAAGATTATTAAACTTAGGATACATTAGGACTTACTAGGAAAAATGCAAACTTACCAATGATGAAATGCTCCTATTATGTTTTTCGGTTCTAATCATGTGATCACAGAATGGACTAAAAAATAGCCCATTAACCTTGACATGAGGAAGACATGGAAGGTGGAGTCATTAAATCCGAAGAGTGTAACCTGTTGGAACCAAAATGCAAATCGGATTTGGGTCCACGGCATGGTAAAATGAAGGATATGGAAAGGAAGAAAGAAGGGAGACTAAAGATTGAAACCATGGCGTGCAATGAAACTCTTGAGCAGAGAGATGATTGAGAAATGGAAGAGAGGAAGAGAGGAGGAAAGAAGCAGTCAACTTTGAGTCAAAACATGAAAGCAAAATAGGAAAATTGCACAGGAAGTCCAGTCAATAATGTGAATGGGATGCAGTGACGTCCTTTCGATGAATAGCATGTGAATTGCCTAAATCATTCAAAGCATGATTAGCATGATTACAGGGTGTCTTTCCCCCATCGTTATCCCATTAAATAATTATCTACTCCGTATAACTTCTTTCCACCATATCAAAAAGCAAGAACAGACTCGCAACTCTTTCTTTAATTTATTTTTTTAACTTTTTTTTGGGAGTGATTTGGGATGGAAGAAGAGACTTGCAACTCGTCAAACAACAAATGAAGTCCGCGTCGTTGCCCAAATGCAACAAAAGTAAGAAAGAAAAGAAGAAAAGCCGAAAGCAACCGGTCCGACCGGTGGTGTTTATCCTAATATTCCCTTTGCACACCTGCATATGCGTGATGCAATGATGCATCTGCCTATCTTTCTTCTTCTTTTCTCTTGTACTCGAAATTGGTACAATACGAGGACGGAAGACGAGAGGGGGGAAAAATACTGAGTACAATATCTTACGCAAAAAATGCAATCACGCTCAAAATCGAGGATTAGTTTAATCTTGAAATTTTTTTAATTGGAAAGAGTATCAGAGATTTTTTTTCAGTTATACCTTATTTGATTCAACATATGCTCACTTAAACAGTTTTTTACAGAAACAATGGCAAATTTACGATGGAGGGATTACATTATATTTTTCTCTTTATACAAGATTTGGGAATTGATCATACCAAACCGAAAGTTTATTGGTCGATTGCTTTTTTTTCATAATACTTGGAAAAATCCACTAGGTTTTCCCTTCGAAAGAACTTATTAATCCAAGCCAAAGCATTGAAGTGTCCTTAAAAAGTATAAAGACCCGAGATAAATAATATTCACTTAAAAAGTCTCTCGAAAACACTCATTAAGCGACTAAATAAGAAAATATTGCAACTCCTGATACATTGATTGTCATTGTCAGATACCCAACTATACATTGATGGTCAAAATCCCCCTAATAAAAATATTTAACGGTGTTCAGGATATTCATTAAAATGGCCATAAATCGAAATAAAGTTTGCTTTATATCAAATACAAGTTAACGTTCAAATATGTGTCCTCGCCTTCGCCATTCATGAATATAGCACCCGTACAATACACATTACAATCGGTGGAGGAGCCACCCAGCGATCGCCTATCCCTGCCTATTGTTTTATTAAAAAAAGTAGAAATCAGCTCATCAATTTTTTCTGCTCAAAAATTAACTTTGTTACTTTCTTCATCATGTTACTTAGCATTTAATTTTATTGCGTTTTTTAAGATTGATTAAATTGAATTCTCTAATATATTAACGTCAATTATTATTTTGTCGATAACTATGTAAGCTATCCTCATCAAAAGTAGCGAAGATCCATATGAATTTTTTTTCTCAATAAAGAGGGTGAGCTATGTTACATAATCTCCTAAATTAATCCGATTTTAACACCCTATTTTTGTATTTAGGTACCACATTCCATCTCACAAGAAACAACCACGTGACCTTTTTTCTTTTTTTTCTTTTAAATCAAACTGTGACTTTCTTCTCCAAAATGCTCCTAACACTTTGCTATGCTCAATCACCAGCAAACTCTAAATTCACTTTCCACTCTAGCTCAGCGCCTTAGTGCCGTTTTGCTCGGCGGCACCACAGTTACAAAGCTGCTCCAACGTCGATGCGGCCAGGCACTTCCGACTTCACGATCGTTGCTCCAGGCCGAGCACGACTCATTGCACGCAAATCACGGGTGGAGATTAGAAGATGAAAAGTTATCGTGATTCATGAGGCTCTGGGGACAAGATAAGGTGGGGAGAGAGATACCGAGACAGAGACAGAAAGCAGACGTAAAATGGAAGTTCTTTTCCGTCTTTTGACAGAGCTCGGATTAAAGAATTAAAAAGGAAAGAACGGTGGTTCTGGTGCTCCCCACGATGGGGAGAAAGTGGACCGCCCTCGGGACTCCCGAGGAAGACGTAACAAATGAAGTCGAGCATTTTCAATCAATCCCACATGCACAGAACTGGTCAAAAGTTCCATTAGCTTTTGACAAAGCAACAAATAAAGTCGAGAACAGAGAAGATTCGATTGATTTGTGATCTACATCCACGATGGACTCAGGGCCCTCTCCGCGATGATTGACCTAAAACCAGAACAAGTGGAGGTGACTCGCCAAGACCGATGCCAATTGACGACTCATTATTTGACTGGGTTTGGATAAATCTTTTGCCATCGAGCGGGTTTGGACCAAATACAAAAACTTTTTTATCTGGGCCTGTAACTTTCATGCAGGATCTGTAACTCTTTAGGGTTCTTGATGTGATGAACGAGACTGGCTCTTCTGAATCCAGGCCCAATCCAGCCCCAAAATCCCATCATCAAGACTTGGAGCATTTCAATGCAAAGCCTAAGCCCAAGTTTCTCTATTTGGTTTAGTATTTGGAATGGAGATTAGGGCTCCGAAGTGTCTTAAGCATATGCAAAGGCCTTTAGGTGACTAGAGAATTAGAAGTACATAGAGAGGTAACATTTTCGAAACGCTAGTTCGTTGGTTTAATGAAAATATTTTAGCTTCCCGCCCCACTCTCATTTATTAGACATAATTTCACTTTTGCCCTTTCATAAACTAAAAACCCTAAGAACACTACTCTCTCTTCACTCACCTCTCTCGTGCCTCACGACTCCCCGTCTTTTGTGGCTCAAGCCGCATTCCCTCATGCTTACCACCTTTGAGCTCTCTTCCTCACACCATGTTCCGTCACACCCGCCACCCTCGAGCTCTCTTCTTCATGTGTCATTTTCTCACACCCACCCTCACTCTTGCCTCTCTTCCCAAGTAAGAATTCTCTATTCGTAATGAGCAAGAATTTTTTTTATTATTTATTTTTGTAGAAATTTGTGTTAGTAATTGCAGATCTTGCTTTTTTTTTCTTAGCTACAGTGGCAATCTTCATTTGCGATTTCGCAACGTCTCCTTGGTTTTGTGGTTATGTTGTTATTTGTTCATGTTAGCAACCATGGTTCAATTCTTGATGGGTTGTGACACTACTTGCTAGAACCAAAGCTTTGTAATCGAGTTACAAGGTTCGGAGATTGAGGATTTCATGCCTTGTTTTGTATAGCGAAAATATGTTTTGCTCCCAAGGCTTGTTTTTCATTTACGTTTATCTTTTCAAAGTTATATTTTGTTACTCTAATGCCTACAATCCTAAATCTAAACTCATTCAAAGCAGGGAATTGTCTTGAAGCATGCAATGCACTATCACCTCAAAATGATGAAAGGATGGTTGTCTAGAGAAAATATTGAACTCAAATCGGTGGACCCAAATGCAAGGAAGAAATTTTCTTCGGAGGACTTTCCTATTTATTTAAATATATTAGACCAAATTCTTCCTTAAGGAACTGTCTCTAAAAATAACTATGTTAATACTATTAAAATTCCAAATCGATGCTCTCATAACACATTTATCCCAAATTAGCTTTTGTCTCACAAAAATCCTAAATTAGCATTCTATGACACATTTACCCTAAATTGATTTTTCGTGTCACAAAAGATACCAAATCTATACCTCTGATGCAAATCTACCATCTATTAGTTAGTTTAAATAAACGCGTCATGGAGTACGAAATTTATAATTTTTAATGGAATTATCCCGAAACTCTAGATTGGAATGGATTGATCCTTTCAAGGACTTCTTTTTTGCACTCTACTGATTTTTGCTTTCGACTAAAATTTGTACTTTGCCTCATTGAATAACACGAGTCTGTTCAACAAAAAAGGAAAAGAAATTAGTTTCAATGAGTTTTGATGTTGCAAATTAGCAATTATTGAAAATTCTTACATTTTGTTTCAACTCTTCCTATCGAGTATTTCCTTAAAAGATTTTTATTATTTTTCTCTCAAATTTACAATAGTGTCATTAAGTACATATAAATTCTCCCTATGTCATATAATTACAAAAATTAACAATTTCCTAACTGTTATCAAGTCTTATATTTTACATTAACACATCATTTGAACTAAGAATTCTGCCTTTGTTTTATTCCAGAGGGGGAGATTTATTTGGAATATGATACAATTTTGCGAATAATTTATGCTGAAATATGTATACTAATTTCCCACAAATGGAAGAACGCACGCTACTAAAACGCACAAATTTGCTCGTAGATTTTATAGTGCGTTAGTCGAGTGTTCTTAGAGCGGTTAAATTGGACTCATAATCCATCGCTCCACACAATATGAGCCAAACTGATGCACGTAACCTTATGCAAAGGGGAAGCCGGCCCAAAATAAGTTTTAAGGTTGATGAATATTTCATTTGTTTCTCGAAAAAAGAATAATTTGAAAATATTTTCCTAAATTTTTTTTTAGAAGGTAATAATAAATTGAGCTTAACCAACAATATATACAAGATTCGGCTCCACAAAACTTGCACTTAAGAAGACAACAGGTCAACTTGAGTGGAAGGGAGCCGAATGCAAAAAGTCACTCACAAAAAGGCGGCGAACAAGGAAAAGGCAGGCAAAACCTGCACTGCCAAACAGCAACAAAGGAACAGAAAAAAAAAATTGATCGTTTCTATTCTTGAAATAAGTTGTCAATTAAAAATATTTTTATCATGGACAACAATTTATATCTAAATATTTTCGTGAAAAATAAAAATATTTTTCATTCATTCTTGTAAGTTAAATAAGCAATCATTATTAGAAAAACATTTTCCAAATTATTTAATTTTCATTAAATAAAGGCATCCCAACTATAAACTCAAATCGGGATTAGCGTGATTGTAGTGTGTTCCCCCCCTCTCTCTGGGGTTAGGCTGTTATCCCGATAGACTGCCTATCTAATGAACATCGCCTCTTTCTACCATGTCAAACAAGGAACGAAGTATCTCTGTTTACATACGAAACACTCAGAAAAAGAAAAGAAGAAAGGCCAAAAACAGCCAGTACAACCGGCGGTGTTTATCCTAATGTGCCCCTTCGCGCAGCTACATTATATGCGTGACTTATTCATCTTTCTTATTCTCTCCTCTTGCGACATTTATTAAAATGAAAAAAGAAAAAAAAAAAAAAAAAACCCAAAGACTGCGCTTAATGAATACTCGAATTTGATACGACATGAGGTACGGAATGCATGTGGAAAAAAAAATGCCGTGTCCGAAATGTTACACAAAAAAAATGCAATCGGACTCTAAATCTTTTGATAGTTTAGTTGATTTTGAATTTTCTACTAAAAAAAGGCATCGGGAGATTCTTTTGATTATTAATAATTTGATACGTCTTGAGTGCACTTAAGCAATTTTTGATAATAACAAATGCAAATTTCCAGTGGAAGGATCTTGTCGAACTTTTCCCTTTATAAAATATTTAGAAATTGATTGGATCAAATCGAAAAATTCACTGGTCGATTGCATTCTTTGCATAATATTTGGAAATTTCCACTAGATTTTTCCTTCCAAAGAACTTGTAATCTGCCGAAGCAGTGAAGGGTCTTTAAAAAGTATAAAGACCCAATATAAAAAAGATTTACTTAAAAAGTGTATAAAAACACTTATTAAGCAACTAAATAAGAAAATATTGCAACTCCCAATACATTAATTGTTATCATAATAGACTTGATAATACATCAAAGATCAAAGATTCCTTAATAAAAATATTTAACAAGTGCTTAAGATACTCATTAAGTTGGAAGGGGGTGGGGGGTTCAAATCCCCACATTCTTAGAGGATTGGGGTCGAGACGAATTAATTTTAAGTGTGGGTTTGACTCCCACGTCCTGCAATGAGGTAAACCAAAAATCTGAGAGTGAGAATTAGAATAAGAGTAGAGTAAGACTGATAAAAAAAAAAAAAACTGTCCATAATCAAAATAAAGTTCGGTGATATCAAATACGAGTTAAAGTTAGAAAATACATTCTTACCTTTGCCATACATGAATCTGGCACGCATCCAATGCGCATCACAATCAAGGGGGAAGGGGGAGTGGGGAGCAGGAGGGCTACCCGGCAATTGCCCCTCCCTGCCCGTTTCTTTAAAAATAGAAAAGATCGACTTATCATTTTTATCCTACTCAAAAATTAACTTTATCTCTTTCTTCATTATGTTCCTTAGCATTTATTGCGTTCTCTAAGGTTAGTTAATCGCTAGTTCAAAAACAAAAAAAAAAGGTTAGTTAATCGATTTCTCTAATATAATAATGTCAAGTATTATTTAATTGATGGTTGTGTAAACCATCTATAACTCTCTTTTTTTGGGTCGGAAATAAGTTATTTATCATGAAAAAAGTGCAAATTGATACAATTTTTTTTTCTTGATAAAGAGCGTGAGTTATGTTACATAATCTAATTTAATCTAACCTAAATTAATTTTTTTTCGCAGTTTATTCTAATCAAATTCACAATCATCAAAAAGCAAAAATGGGAACACGTGGATTAACACAATCAGTACTATTCATTCTGATTTTCTTCATATAGCATTCTCTTTCCACTGTCTCTATGCAAAGTCGGGGGCCACAATGATCGAGAAATTACTCAAATAGAAAGCCAGTAGCTCAGGCTTCAGAGCCCACTACAGCCTCTCAAAGTCTCCATCAGGCAATGAGTTTCCAGAATAGTCCAGAATGACGCACCTAGGGTAGAGACGAGAGGCTGAAGGTGAAGGAACTGGCAAGCGAACACGAAGTGCAGAATGAACGACGTATAGAGCCATCCTCTCCACGCAATGCCTTCCATGGCCGCGAAGAAGATAGACAGATTAGAGGTGTTTCTCCTAATCTTCCCTTTGCCGCGTCTACACATGCGTGACGCATTCGCCTATCTTTCTTCTTCTTTCCTCTTCTATTCGGAAAAAAATACCTTTAGCTGGTATAGTCAAAGATTTAGAAATTTCTTTTTTCTTTTAAAGAGCATAAGGACTCGACATAAAAAAGATTTACTCAGAAAGTACCTCAAAAACACTTATTAAGCAGTTAAATAAAAAAATATTGGGACTCCCAATACATTAATTGTCATCATAATATACTCGATAACATATCAGAGATCGAAGATCCTCTTCATAAAAATATTTAACAAGTACTCAAGATATTCATTAAAATGACTATAGATTAAAAGAAAATTTGTTGACATCAAATACTAGTTCAACTTTGAAAATATACCCTTACCTTCGCCATACATGAATATGACACATAATACACATTACAATCAACAGAAGAGCCACCTGGTGATCACTCCTCCCCGTCCATTTCTTTATTAAAAATAAAATCAACCTCGTCATCTTTTTTTTCTACTTAGAAATTAACTTGGTTACTTTCTCCATCATGTTTCTTTGCATTTAATTTTATCATGTTTTCTAAGATTGGTTAACCGAATTTTCTAATGTATTAATGCCAATTATTATTTTGTATATGGTTATGTAAGCTATTCTTACGAAAATAGTAAAAGTCCATACTATTTTTTTCTCGATATAGCGCGTGAGCTATGTTACATAATTTCCTAATTTAATCTAATCTAACCTAAATTCACCAATTATATTCGACCAAAAAAAAAAAAAAGATTCACTAATTATTAGAGAGCTGAAAGGTATATGGACACGTACCCCGGAAGAGCGAATACAATAATGTCAGGGCAGAGCAAACAAATTCTCACCTCTTGTTTTTGTAATTATCATCTCTGCAACGAACGAACCCAAATGCTTTTATAGTCACTGTCTGGCTGGACAAAATCTCTCTCTCTCTCTCTCGCTTCCTCGCTAGCGGCAGCGACTTACGATCGAATCGACCTCGAAGGTACTCTCTCCCACGGAAGCTTCGATCGATCGTCCCCCTCCCCCCGGGCACTTCCCCATTTCTCTTCTCTCTCTTTAATTGATCATTTCATGCATCATAAGAAGTTTTTTCCTCCCGCTGAGTTGGATCGCTGGGCTGAGGTCGGTTGATCCTATTTTCTCGCGTGGATGGCGATTCTAAATAGTGTCTGTCGGTACGTTAATGGTCATGGAAGTTGCTATTTAGAACCCTTTACCTTGTCGTTTCCATCTCTCTCTTAGGCTATATGCTAGAGCTTCGCTGTTATGAATACTTAACAAGTTACACCATCAGTTACAAGTTCCTCTCTCTCTCTCTCTCTGGCTCTGTCTTTGAGTGGAAGTCAGGGTAATGGATTATTGACACCAGGAAGTTTTCTATATGGGGATGGTATAATACGATTACCTAACGCGATGATCATTTAAAATGTCGTGGAATGTTTAAACCGAACTTTCTGGGTCAATTGATGCTACAATGAAGTTTGAAAGGAGGGTGGACAAGGACAGCTGTTGCTCTATGCATCTTTGTTTCCAACTCCGTACTATGATGGCAAAAATGAAAACACTGAATTAACACAACCAATACTATTCATTCTAATTTTCTTCATCTAACATTCTCTTTCCAATGTCTCTTTGCAAAATCAATGGCAACGATGATCAATAAATTTCTCAAATAGAAAGCCAGTTGCTTAGGCTTTAGACTATTATGTGACCTCCAAGAGGCCTTCAAATTAGCAGCGCCTATTGAACACAAAAAATGCCCACTTGTGCTTTTTTCTGAACATCTGCTGGTTTCTTTTGTCATATATGGACATCTTTTTTCCAATTAGATACCCAAATAGAAAGTCCTTCTTTAGGTTTGAAAGTATATTAACATCTTCACATAGACCAACAAGTTTATCGCAATAATTATATATAATAAGTACTTGCCCGGAGCTTATGGTTTTTCTGGTTATCTACCAGTTTCATATCGATTAAAGTGGACGTAATTTTTACTTCATCATCGTTTTATGATGCACATAAAAGGTGTACGGGATACCTAGGGTGCAAAAATTTTGCACGAGGGAATATTTAAGTGCTAAAAGTTAGGAAAGTGACATTGAAATGCCAAAATCGAAGTAAAATGGATTAATTAAGTGCCAATGACAAAAAAAAAAAAAATCTGATCAAAATGCTAATGTGACGATTTTCCAACAAGCCAAGTGCAAAACAACATCATTTTACATGTTGACGTGATTAGATTAGTGCCAAAACCACATCGTTTTGCTGCTAACATGGGTAAATAATTAATATAAAAATTAATTAAATTAAATTTAAAATCAAATTAAGAAAAAAGGGAAGGAGGAAGATGAACGGTAGCCGGCGGCCGGGGCTCGGCAACCTCGACCGACCCTCCCCCCACCTTCCCCGCAACGGCGGGGAGGCGGTGACGGTAAGTGCTGAGCCCTTAGCTACCGGTTGCTATTCATCTTCCTTATATATATTGGGTTTTAAATTTGATTTAATTTAATTTTTATATTAAAATTCTTTAAGTACCAAAACGACATTGTTTTTGTGTTTCTTTGCTGAGTCAACCTTCCGGCGAGCGACGTAAGCGAGTAAAATTAATAAAAAAATTGACACATAAGATTTTCAGCAGGGTTACTAGATGTAGCACTCAAATGTCCATTTTTTTTTTTTAAAAGTGACGCTTAAGGGTCACTTTCTAACTTTTGATATTTAAATATCATATTGTGTCAAGTTTTGACACTTGGGATGTTCTTTTACTTACATAAAAGTGTACATTTGATTTAGTTTTTCCTAAAGCCTGATATATGTAAAGTTATAGAAACACTGAAGTCATCAAGAAGAAAATCACAAAGGATGTCATAGTGCGTAGACTGGGCTTATAGTGTCTCCCAGCCTTAATGTTGCAAGTAGATGGCTTGATATTATTCGGATCTAGAGTTAAATTGAATTACCTCTGGCATCGACTAGGTTTTGCCTGTTTCTGCTGTGCAGGTTCTGTTGGGTACGGGTGGTATGATTTTTCTTGCTTGGCGTTTATTATATGGATAATTTGGAAGGACTGGTCTTCAGATGCAGGTGAGGATTGTTGGATCGTGTGGCATCCACCTACATGAGTCTCTCCCTCTCTCTCTCTCTCTCTGAAAAATTATTGTTTGAGTCCCCTTTTCAGTCTTGTTTGAGTTGATAAATACGGGTGCTCAAGAGGTTATGCAGCCTTCTCTTCAGTTTTCAGATTAAAACAGGTTATATATTCTTCATTTTACTTCATTTGGCAGTCATGTTTAGTTAGATGTTGATGACTAGTTTTAGCTTAATAATAGCCTTTGCTATACACATTCTGAACTGCAAATGGTGATGCAGGTCCTTTTTTGATTTATCAGGTGATTGAAGAAACTACCTATTTTGATTGTGATCCATCTTCTTGACTTTATGGTGCCTTGCTTCTTTGGAGTGTTTTTCGATGGTCTGGTGTCCGTAGAGGCTGAAGGAGGAGAAACTGGCTAGCGAACACGAAGTCCAGAATGAACACCTTGTGGAGCCATCCTCTCCAAGCGATGCCTTATATGGCCAAGGAGAAGATAGATTCATTGTGAGGTTAGCATTTGTTAAATTATGTCTCGAGTTTGAGTGTTTACAAAATGAAATTCACTGGATTCATGAAGAATTACTAAAAGGGAAATGATTTCAGGCCGATTGCTTGTTGCAACACGATATACAAATGCATTACAAAGATTATTGCCAATCGTATGGCTGTTGCCATGCCTTCTGTCATTAGTACTGCTCAAAACACCTTTGTTAAAGGAAGACAAATTAGTGACAACATATTTATAGCTCAGGAGCTTTTTGCGGGGTTCCACCTCAAACCACATAAGCCTAGGTGCGCCATCAAAGTTGGTTTCCGTAAAACTTATGATACAATAAATTGGGATTTTCTCGAGGTAACGCTTCAAGCTTTTTGCTTTCCCCTCCACTTTATTAACCTTATTATGAGTTGTGTTCGGTCGCCTCATTTCTCGGTCTCCCTTAATGGCAAACTCCATGGATTCTTCCCTAGCAGTAGAGGCATTAGACAAGGAGATCCCATGTCACCCTACCTCTTCACGTTTGTCATGGAAGTTTTTACAGGCATCCTCATTAAGCAAACCAATCAACCATCGTTCCAATTTTTCTAGAGATGCAAGCCGATTAGACTTACTCATTTGTTTTTTTGCGGATGACGTGTTGTTGTTTGCAAAGGCGTCTATGCCAGCCCTTTCTCTTCTTAAGGCAGGCTTGGATAGTTTTTCCACATGGTCTGGCCTCCAACTAAATCTACATAAGAGTGAGATTTATTTCTCAGGGGTTGCCCCTGAATCTCGAAGCGATTTCATCTCTCTATTTGGCTTCCAAGAAGGATCTATGCCTTTCCGATATCTAGGGGTTCCCGTTCTTTCTTCTAGACTTCGTAAAGTTGATTGTGCTACACTGGTTAATCTCATCACTTCAAGGGTGTAATCTTGGACACAATGCTTTCTCTCATTTGCGGGTCGCCTACAATTTATTAGGTCAATGCTCCATTCCGTTCAAGCCTATTGGGCGAATGTCTTCATTCTTCCTAGATCGGTTTTGGATGATAATGAGTGGATTTTGAGGCAATTCCTATGGAAGGGCCCGGACCTTGGTAGGGTGGTGCTAAGGTCGCTTGGACTGATGTTTGCCTCCCGAAATCTGAAGGGGGCTTAGGAATCCGAAGACTCAGGGAAAGTAACACCGCAACCATGCTAAAACACATTTGGTTGTTATTTATAGATAGAGAATCCCTTTGGTGCAAATGGATATACTCTATCTTCTTGAAAAATATTAGTTTTTGGCTGGCATCTAAACCTACCTCTTACTCTTGGTCTTGGAAAAAAAATCCTAGACCTTCATGTGAAGTTTCGCAAGTGCTTTCGTTGGCGAGTTGGAAATGGCTGCTCGACTTCCTTCTAGTACGACAACTGGCACCCCAAAGGGCCGCTGAATTTATTATTTTCCAATGCAGACATTTACCGTTCTCAGTTACCCAAATAAGCTACAGTTGCTGACTTTTTCTCCTGTCCTGACCCATCTTTGGGTGTTCTGAATGTGGTTACCTCTTGGGATGATCCCCTACCTGAACTCAATGATGAAGATGATCGTTTTCTTTGGCTGGGCAGCTCGGATGGCACTTTTTTTGCTGCGTCTACTTGGGACACTTTTTGGCCGACTAGCCATCCAGTACAGTGGGCGCCCTTCATTTAGAACAATTCATTAGTACCCTGCTACCAATTCCTGCTATGGTTGATTACAAAAAATAGACTACCGACTTAGGTACTACTCATTACCTATGGTAGAATACCGGATGGGAATTGTGCCTTCTGCTCCTATCGCCCAGATTCAATTGATCACTTGTTTTTTGGATGCCTCATTCCTGCTACCTTAACCACTTTTTGGGCCGCAAGATTTAATTATGTTTGGCGGAATAAATCTTGGAAGGAAAACTTGCTTTGAGCAATCAATTCTCTCTCAGGACCTTCCTTCCGCTCTTCTCTTGCTCGCTTTGCATTTGTTGCTTTATGCAACATCACTTGGAAGGAGCATAACAATATACTATTCTGGGGTAGATCTCCCTCCCTTTTGGCCATGAAAAGACGTCTTGAACAGGTTATAAAAGACAAAACCTTGTCTTTCCATCAAGTCCCTCCCACTACGGCTAATAGGAGATTATTGCAAAGCTGGTCGCTCAACCCCTCCATTTTGGCGAGCTGATGGATTTCTCCCTCCTCCTGGCTTCCGAGACGGCCCATTAGCAACCGTAGAACTGCTTGGTTTCTTTTGTTGGTAGTGCTTTCTCTTTGCTGCTTGTGTTGGTTTAGGCTTGCTATTTCTGTGCCGTTGTTTGGCCTTTTTCCTTTCCTTGCCCTTGGCTTGGTTTTTTTACCTTGGCCCCATTTCACTCACTCTGACTTGTTGTCTGCGTGAGTGCAAGTTTATGGGACCGAGTTTTTGCTGTATAGCTATATATAGCTCTTTGTTTTAAAGTCAATATATTTCTTACCTTCGCCAAAAAAAAAAAAGAAAAAAAAAGAAAAAGGAAATTTTTTCTTTTATTTACGCACGTCATATGCCCATTGAAGAAAGAAGCCCTCATGCGGATTCGCTCTGCACGTGAAGATTGAAATTGGTGGGGCCCAAGGTCAAAAGTTTGACCTTGGGCACACACGTACACAGAATATAAAAAGGGCAAGGTTTTGTTCAGAGGAGCCGCACGTCAGAGAAGTTTTTTTTTGAACTTTCGCGCCGCTTGTAGAAGCCCTATGAAGAGGATACGTACGTGAAGAAAAATATAGACGCTGTTCTTGTTTGATGTACGTAGAGCGTTTCATTCAAGCTTGAATGTGCGGTAACTTTGTGCCGTGAATTTATACCCAAGTGAGTTGTTTATTTATAAACATTTTGGGTTTGGAGTTAAATCTAGGTGTGGGAAACACTTGAGCGTTTGAGAGATTGTAAACTCTGATATTCCGATTTTAGTGGATTATTTGCTACTGGCTCTCTCTATGGACATAAGTACTGTTACTCGGACCAAACCACGTAAATTTCTTGTGTTCTTATTTTTCTTGTTTATTTCTCTGGTGATTTCGCGTTGACGTAAATTACAAGATTCTATCGTTTGTGCGTATTATATTCCAACAATTTGTATCAAAGCTTGGGGTTGGATTTCTTGATTGTGATTTGGAGCTTTTGCTTGTCTGATTATTATTTGGAAATTCTGTTACTGCAATTATGTCTGAGAGGAAATCTGAAATTGAAAAGTTTGATAGGAGCAACAACTTTGTGTTATGGAGCATCAATATGCGGGCATTATTGACAACACAAGGTTTGGTCAAGGCACTGGATGGTGAAGATGAGTTGCCGATTATAATGAAAGCCTTTGAGAGGGTAGAGTTAATGGAAAAAACAAAAAGTATAATCCTGTTAAATTTGTCGGATGAGATCTTAATAGAAGTTACTGAGGAGAAGGATATCACAGCATTATGGGCAAAACTTCAAGCACTCTATGTGAAGAAAGATTTGAACAATCACTTGTACATGTAGAAGAAGATGTTTCAATTTAGATGTACTAAAGGTACATCTATCAGAATACACCTAAATGAATTTAATAAACTCATGTTGGATCTGAAGAATGTTGGTAAGTTACCTAATGATGAAGAACAGGGCATGATGTTGTTAGCCTCTTTACCAGAGTCATGGGAGCACTTTACTAATTCACTGTTGTAGGGGCGTACTACAATTACCTCAAAAAAGGTAAAGTTCACCTTATTCTCTAAGGAGTGGCAGAGAAAGTTGCGAGATGACGGTCTGGCGAAAGGAGTAGCGCAAGCACTGACGATTCGGGGTAGAGAACAATATCGAGAGTCTAGTAGTAGCAGAGGTAAAAGTAGATCAAAATCACGCCATAGAAAGTCCAAAGGAAGCGTGAAGTGCTTTGAGTGTCACGAGGAGGGGCACATCAGGAGAGACTGTCCACACCGGAGGAATAAAGTTGATAGGTAGAATGCCATAAGCATTGTGGCAAACGTTGCCCATGGGAGCAATGGTGATGCAGAAGCTATCTTATGTGTGATTGCTACTTCGTCAAGAGACGAATATGTGCTAGATGCGGGGTGTTCTTATCACATGACGCCTCATAAGAACTGATTTACTTCTTACCAGGTTGCAGATGGTGGTAAAGTTCTTTTGGGGAATAATGCAGTCTGTAAGACTGTGGGGATAGGGACAATTCGGATTTGGATGCACAATAGGGTGGTGCGCACATTGACAGATGTGAGGCATGTACTGGAGCTCAAGAAGAACCTTCTATCTCTGGGGACACTTGATGACATCAGGTGTAAGTACACCGCTGAAGGTGGAGTACTGAAAGTCTCTTGAGGTGCCATAACTGTGATGAAGGGGAAGAAAATGCATACTCTCTATCAGAATCACTGCAGTTTCATCAGGTGAGTTAGACTCTAACTTGACTCAATTATGTCATATGCGTTTAGGGCACATGAGCGAGACAGGTATGCCGATACTGAGTGAAAAGAGTTTGTTGAATGGTCAAAAGACAAGGAAGCTGGACTTATGTGAGTAATGCATCTATGGAAAGCAGCACCGAGTTAAGTTTACAACAACTATTCATTCGACCAAATGACCAGTTAAATATATTCATTCAGACGTTTGGGGCCCGTCTTCGGTTCCTTTGAAAGGAGATGCCCGATATATGCTAACATTTATTGATGATTATTCGAGGAAGGTATGGTCGGGGAAAAGTGTTTGATCAGTTTAAGAAATTTAAGGCATTGATTAAGAAGCAGTCAGATAAACAAATCAAGTACCTGAGAATCGATAATGGCATGGAGTTCTACGGTAAAGATTTTATCGAGTTCTGCGAGAAAGAATGTATTGTGAGACACCACACAATACCTGGGACACCATAGTAGGATGGCATGGCAGAACGAAAGAACATAATTTTGTTTGAGTGAGCTCGATGCATGCTTTTGCATGCAGGACTTAGCAATGAATTTTGGGCCGAAGCAATGAACATATCATATTACCTGGTTAATCGATTTCCATCATCTGCTATCAAGTGGAAGACTCCTGAGGAAATATGGTCGGGGAAACCTGTTAATTATTCCGGATTACGTATATTCGAATGTTCTATGTATGCTCATGCAAGTGATGGTAAGCTTGAGCCGAGAGCGAAGAAGTGCATATTTCTGGGTTATGCACATGGGGTGAAAGGCTACCGGTTGTGGTGCATCGATCCCAGATTCCCGGTTTTCTAATTAGCAGAGATGTGATCTTCGACGAGATTGCAATGCTTCAACGGAGGAGTTCTGAGACACAACCAGCAGAGAAGATAGATCATAGTGTTATTAGTGAGGTGGAGCTTCAGGTGGAGACTTCAAAGACCTCGAAGGTAACATAAGTTGAGACTGTAGATGAAGCCGCAGTTCCTGAAGTCGGTGATAATGAACAACCAGCAAAGCCGCAGCAGACTATAACCGCAGATAGACAAATAAGACAAATTAAACCATCGGTACGTTATGGTTATACAGATATTATTTATGCATTGACTGTAGGTGATGAGATGGAGACAGATAAGCCTTCGTCTTACTCTGAGGCGATGGCTAGTTCGGAGTTGTCGCAGTGGCTAGGGGCTATGAGTGAAGAAATTGAATCTCTCCATCGAAATCAGACATGAGACCTGGTCAAAGTACCTAAGAGCCTAAAGATTGTCGGAAGTAAATGGATCTTTAAATGGAAAGAGGGCATTCTCGGTATCGAGGTATAAGACGAGACTTGTGGCAAAGGGATATACATAGCGTGAAATCATTGACTACAATGAGGTGTTATCTTCCTGTGATAAGACATACTTCTATTCGTGTTTTTACTTGCCTTAGTTGCTTCGTAGGATCTTGAGTTAGAGTAGCTAGATGTAAAAACTGTGTTTCTTCACGGTGAGTTAGAGGAGCAGATTTACATGAGGCAATCAGAGGGATTTGCTATTCAGGATAAGGAATATCATGTTTGCTTGTTAAAGAGATCTTTCTATGAAATAAAACAGTCTCCTAGGCAGTGGTATAAACGTTTTGATGCTTTCATGGCTAGTTAAGACTACACAAAAAGTTAGATGGATAGCTGCGTTTACTATATAGGAGATTGGAGAATGATTTTTTGATTTATCTACTCTTATATGTTGATGATATGCTGATAGCAGCTAAAAATATGTCTGATATTGATGTGCTGAAGATGCGGTTAAATGCTGAATTTGAGATAAAAGATTTAGGTGCTACAAAAAAAATTTTGGATATGGAGATTTTGCGTGATAAAACTGTGAGAGTTTTACATCTATCTCAAAAAATATATATTGAGAAGATCGTGGCACGTTTTAATATGCAGTCGGCAAAATCTATAAGTACACTTTTAGCGAAACACTTTAAACTTTCAATTAAATTATCACCGCAAACTGAGGAGGAGGAGGAGCATATGTCCCGTGTTCCTTAATCTAGTGTCGTGGATAGTATTATGTATGCTATGGTGTGCACTAGGCCTGATATTTCACAAGCTGTGAGTGTGGTAAAGCTCATTAGGAAGCTATGAAGTGGATCCTCAGATATTTGAATGGGACAACAAACGTAGATATAGTGTACCGGAAAGACAACAATAGCAGTGAGACCACTGGTTTTGTGGATTCAGATCACGCCGGTAACTTAGATGATTGCAGGTCTTTAGTAGGGTATGTATTTACACTAGCGGATAGTGCTGTTAGTTGGAAAGCGTCCTTATAGGATCACATTGCATTGTCTTCAACTGAGGCAGAGTACACTGTGAATAAGGCGATATGGTTACAGAGTTTGCTCTCGGACTTTGGGTTAGAATAGAAAAATGTGGATATACACTGTGATAACCAAGGTGCCATATATTTGGCGTATAATCCAGTTTATCACGAGCAAACAAAGCATATCAACATCAGGTACCACTTCATTCGAGATGTCTTAGCTAAGGGTAATGTTACTATCAAAAAGATTCCTACAGCAATTAACCCGGCAGACATGATGACTAAGTCTGTTCCTTTGGGGAAGCTTAAGCTCTGCTTGAGCGCTATTGGCATCTGTGGAGAGTGAGTGCCCGTCGGGGCGTTGGGATATCAGCATGGATGATAAGCACTATAACTTAACTTCAAACATCAAACGAAGGTGGAGAATTGTTAAATTATGTCTCAAGTTTGAGCGTTTACAAAATGAAATTCACTGGACTCGCGAAGAATTACTAAAAGGGGAAATAAAAGAAAAAGAAAAGATTTTCTTTTATTTACGCACGTCATATGCCCATCGAAGAAAGAAGCCCTCACGTGGATTCGCTCTGCACGTGAAGATTGAAATTGGTGGGGCCAAGGTCAAAAGTTTGACCTTGGACACACACGTGAATAGAATATAAAAAGGGCAAGGTTTCGTTCATCAATATAAAAAGAGGAGCCGCACATCAGAGAAGTTTTTTTTCGAATGTTCGCGCCGCTTGTAGAAGCCCTATGAAGAGGATACGTACGTGAAGAAAAATATAGACGTTGTTCTTGTTTGACGTACGTAGAGCGTTTCATTCGAGCTTGAATGCGTGCTAATTTTGTGCCGTGAGTTTATACTCAAGTGAGTTGTTTATTTATAAACACTTAGGGTTTTGAGTTAAATCTAGGTGTGCGAAACACTTGAGCGTTTGAGCGATTGTAAACTCTGATACTCCGATTTTAGTTGATTATTTGCTGCCGGCTCTCCCTGTGGACGTAGATACCGATACTCGGACTGAATCACGTAAATTCATGATGTCCTTATTTTTTTCGTTTATTTCTTTGGTAATTTCATGTTTACATAAATTGTAAAATTCTATCGTTTCTGCGTATTATATCCCAATAGTGTTTCTATCCACGATAGGTGATAGATAACTTACTATGGCAATTCCGATTTGGAGACTTCAAGGAGAGGAGAAGGCGAAGGCCATAAAGTAGAGGAATTGGAAGAAGAAGAAATAGTTCATCGCTACTGAGTTTGTGCCAGGAAGAGGGAGGACTCCTCGAGAGGTTACAAGTAGCTCGGTCCATAGGTGAGCTCCACGTGGGTTCTGGTCTCTTGACCTGCTGCGGTCAGGCCCAATCAAGAGGTGCCATGGCATGGTGGGGGGGCAGATCGCTTCGAACTCTCCTTAATTGTGTGAGCAGTTCTAGGACGAAATAAGACTTGAATGAGCTTTTTATCCCGGGTTAAATTCGATGGATCAACACGCTTGGATCATGATGATTAAAGACAGTGGAAAAGCCGAGAATGATCAGTGTTATCTAAAGATCACAAAGTTGAATCTTGAATGTCCAGACATCCCGATTCTTTATTTTTTTTGCAAACATATGCCTCGAAACAACCATAACATATTGTTAAGAAGTTGGAAGTTAAGATTATTAAACTTAGGATACATTAGGACTTACTAGGAAAAATTCAAACTTACCAATGATGAAATGCTCCTATTATGTTTTTCGGTTCTAATCATGTGATCGCAGAATGGACTAAAAAATAGCCCATTAACCTTGAAATGAGGAAGACATGGAAGGTGGAGTCATTAAATCCGAAGAATGTAACCTGTTGGAACCAAAATGCAAATCGGATTTGGATCCACGGCATGGTAAAATGAAGGATATGGAAAGGAAGAAAGAAGGGAGACTAAAGATTGAAACCATGGCGTGCAATGAAACTCTTGAGCAGAGAGATGATTGAGAAATGGAAGAGAGGAAGAGAGGAGGAAAGAAGCAGTCAACTTTGAGTCAAAACATGAAAGCAAAATAGGAAAATTGCACAGGAAGTCCAGTCAATAATGTGAATGGGATGCAGTGACGTCTTTCCGATGAATAGCATGTGAATTGCCTAAATCATTAAAAGCATGATTAGCATGATTACAGGGTGTCTTTCCCCCATCGTTATCCCATTAAATAATTATCTACTCCGTATAACTTCTTTCCACATATAAAAAAGCAAGAACAGACTCTAAACTCTTTCTTTAATTTTTTTTTTTTTTAAAAGTTTTTTTTGGGAGTGATTTGGGATGGAAGAAGAGACTTGCAACTCGTCAAACAACAAATGAAGTCCGCGTTGTTGCCCAAATGCAACAAAAGTAAGAAAGAAAAGAAGAAAGGCCAAAAGCAACCAGTCCGACCGGTGGTGTTTATCCTAATATTCCCTTTGCACATCTGCATATGCGTGATGCAATGATGCATCCGCCTATTTTTCTTCTTCTTTTCTCTTGTACTCGAAATTGGTACAATACGAGGACGGAAGACGAGAGGGGGGAAAAATACTGAGTACAATATCTTACACGAAAAATGCAATCACGCTCAAAATCGAGGATTAGTTAAATCTTGATTTTTTTTAATTGGAAAGAGTATCAGAGATTTTTTTTCAGTTATACCTTATTTGATTCAACATAAGCTACTTAAACAGTTTTTTACAGAAACAATGGCAAATTTGCGATGGAAGGATTTTCGTAATATTTTTCTCTTTATACAAGATTTAGAAATTGATTGTACCAAACCGAAAGTTTATTGATCGATTGCTTTTTTGCATAATACTTGGAAAAATCCAGTAGATTTTCCCTTCGAAAGAACTTATTAATCCAAGCTGAAGCATTGAAGTGTCTTAAAAAAGTATAAAGACTCATTAAGCGACTAAATAAGAAAATATTGGAACTCCTAATACATTGATTGTCATTGTAATATACCCAACTATACATTGATGGTCAAAATCCCCTTAGTAAAAACATTTAACAGGTGTTCAAGATGTTCATTAAAATGGCCATAAATCGAAATAAAGTTTGCTTTATATCAAATACAAGTTAATAATTGCATATCTTGCTTATTTTTTTAAGCTACAGTGGCAATCTTCATTCGCGATCCTTGATTTTGTGGTTATGTTGTTATTTGTTCATGTTAAAAACCATGGCTCAATTCTCGACGGGTTGAGGCAGTCCTTGATAGAACCTGAAGCTCTGGCCTGGGAATCAATTTAGAAGGTTCCCAGATTGAGGATTTCATGTCTTGTTTTGTTTAGTGAAAATATGTTTTGCTCCCAAGGCTTGTTTTTCATTTACGTTTATCCTTTCAAAGTTATATTTTGTCACTCTAATGCCTACAATCCTAAATTTAAACTCATTCGAAGCAGGGAATTGTCTCGAAGCATGCATTGCACCATGGCCTCAAAATGATGAAAGATGATTGTCTAGAGAAATTATTGAACTCGAATCGGTGGACCCAAATCCAAGAAAGAAATTTTCTTCCGATGAAGCTTCACCCCGATGATATATTAGATCAAATTCTTGCTTGAGGATCTGTCTCTAAGAATAACTAGTGCTTTTTTTTTTTTTTTGATGACCCAGGGAAACCCGTAAGCCGACAGTCGGCGGGCAAACCCTAGGGCTCACGGAGGAACCCACCACCCCCGTGAAGCGGGTAAATCCACCTGCGACGTGCTGGGAATTTGAACTTCTCTCCTTCGTGAGAGAGAGAAAGCCTGAAACCAACAACGCCACCCAGTGCGGTATTAAGAATAACTAGTGTTAATACTATTAAAAATCCCAAATTGATACTCTCATGACACCTTTATCCCAAATTAGCTTTCGTCTCACAAAATCCTAAGCTAGCACTCCATGACCCATTTATCCTAAATTTATTTTTCGTGTTACAAAAGATACCAAATCGGTACCTCTAACACAAATCTACCATCTATTAGTATTAAGTTTAATATTATGTTAAAATGCATACAAGTCAACACAAACGGTAAATAACTGCAAGATGAATCTGACATGAAGAATGATAGATTCGGCGTGAAAAATCTTCACATTTTACAAAAGGTAGATTGGATTGGGAGTAACATTTGGGGTCTTTTATGAGACAAAATGAGTTTAGGGTAAAAGTATTAGTTTGGGATTTTATTTGGGGTCTTTTATGAGACAAAATGAGTTTAGGGTAAAAGTATTAGTTTGGGATTTTATGTGAGATGAAAATTAATTTTGGGTGAATTGTCATATTGTATGTGGTTTGGGTTTCTTGTAAAACAAAATTAGTTTATGTAAATGTGTCATGGAGTACAAAATTTTTAATTCTTAATAGAATTATCCCTGAACTCTAAATTGGAATGGATTGATCCCTCCCCATTCAGGGACTTCTTTTTTGCACTCTCCAGTCATTTTTCTTTCAACCAAAATTTGTACTTTACCTCATTGAATAACACGAGTTTTGTTCAAAAAAAGGAAAAGAAATTAGTTTTGATGAGTTTTAATGTTGCAAATTAGCAATTATTGAAAATTTTTACATTTTGTTTCAACTCTTCCTATCAAGTATTTCCTTAAAAGATTTTTATTATTTTCTCTCAAATTTACGCTAGTTTCGTTAATTTCATATAAATTCTCCCTATGTCATATAATAACAAAAATTAACAATTTTCTAGCTGTTATCAAGTCTTATATTTTACATTAACACATCATTTAAACTAAGAATTCTGCCTTCGTTTTATTCCAGATAGGGAGATTTATTTGAAATATAATACAATTTTGCGAATAATTTATGCTGAAATGGAAGAGCGCACGCTATTAAAACGCACAAATTTGCTTGTAGATTTTATAGTGCGTTAGTCGAGTGTTCTTAGAGTGGTTATAATTGGACTCTTAATCCATTGCTCTGCACGATTCGAGGCAAACTGATGTACGTAATCTTATGCAAAGGGCAAGCCGGCCCAAAGTAAGTTTTAAGGCTCATGAATGTCTGTTTTTTTTTTGGAACAGGAGGAACCAGCTTGCATCGACAGTGCGCCGTAAACCCCCTGGTGACGCTAGCAGGGAAACCACCACCCCGACGTCACGCTTAAGTCACCACACAGCGCTTCAGCCTCCTTGCTTCGCAGGGGCTTCGAACCTTGACCTCCACCGGGGAGGGCCAAGGATCTACCATCCACGCCACTGGCCAGTGGTTCTCATGAATGTCTGTTTGTGTCGCGAAAAAAAGACTAATTTGGAAATATCTCCCTAAAAATTGATCATTTGCATTACTTCGGATAAGTAGTCAATTAAAAATATTTTTCATCATCAACAATAATTTATGTTCTAAACATTTTTGTGAAAAATGAAAATGTTTCTTATTCAGTCATTCATTCTTGTAAGTAATATAAGTAATCGTTATAAGAAAATATTTTCTAAATTATTTATTTTTCATTAAATAAAATCACCCCAACTATAAACTCAACTTGGGATTAGCGCAATTGTAGTGTGTTTCCCCCCCTATTAGGCTGTTATCCCGATAGACTACCTGTCTAATGAACATCGCTTCTTTCTACCATGTCAAATAAATGCAAAAAGAGGTTCGCAACTCTCATTTTTATTTTCAATTCTTTCGGTGGTTTGGATTGGAAGAGACCTGGTACTCGTCAAACAAGGAACGAAGTATCTCTCTTTACATGCGAAACACTCAGAAAAAGAAAAGAAGAAAGGCCAAAAGCAACCGGCGCAACCGGCGGTGTTTATCCTATTGCTTCCCCTTCGCGCAGCTACATTATCTGCGTGACGCATCTAGCTTCCTTATTCTCTCCTCGGGCAACATTTAAAAAAAAAGAAAAAGAAAAATAAATAAGGCACCCAACAACTGTGCTTGATGAATACTCGAATTCGATACGGCACGAGGCACAAAATGCGAGAGAAAAAAATGCCATGTCCGAAATGTTATACAAGAAAAATGCAATCGGGCTCTATATCAATTGATCTTTATTATTGTAGGACTTTCTGATTTCCGTCATCAATATAGATCTCCACAACTCGACTCAACTTTTCCACAGGATTCTAGTTGTACATTACTACTGTCTGCTATTCGAAGGAAAGCCTATTACACTGAGTATGAGGATTTTACTGACTAGTGCTGGTCCTTGAGGTTTCCGTGCATTTCTATGGAAGTTCCATTTATTATGGCGACACTCCTCCTGTAGTGTTGAGGACTGGGAGTTAGTAACCCTTAACAAGAAGTGGAATAATGCTTTCCTGGTGTGCTCCCTGTTAGAGGGCCTTGTGAGATCCTTCTGAGTTTCCAATGAGCAATTTACTTTTGCATCAGTGTGATCAATTCAAAATCAAGGGGTCTGATGTTGTGACATGAGATAGTTGTCACCCTCTTTGGAGATGCATACGGTCTTGATTGTAGGATATATCCAATTGTCTAGCTATGGCTTCTCAGAACGTGGGGTCCAATGGTTGATAAGATTTTAACTAAACTAATCTTGCAGGGGCGTTTTCTCTTAGCCTGACGATGGTTGTATCCAGTAAGTCCAGTTGACCATGTTCACAAGGCTCCCCCTTTCTAGGAGTTTCTCCGTCTTTTGTATTAGTAAACACACGATTGAAGAAAAGATAGCGATCACCCTGGCTCTGCTGGCGGGCTTTTTGATGGTTGTTTTGTCAATATTGGAGAGACACGTATTTAATACTATGTGCTCCTCATGGAGAATAGATGTACCAATCGTACAGGGAATGAAGATGTGGCCAGTATTTGGAAATTTTGTTGTACTCTATTTAACTTGTAATAAGTTTGTCAATCCCATTATCAGGTTACTTAATAGCTTAGTTCTCCAGAGAAATGAAAAATAGTCACTAAGTTGAAATCTTACACGGTAAACCTTGATTTACTCATAAGTAAAACAGAAAAAAAAAAAAAAAAGTGTGGCTTGGCCTTTTCTAATATTTAAACTTTCTCTATCTTGATTCACTAAAAAACGATCGATAATAATTTATATCTAAATATTTTCGTGAAAAATGAAAATATTTTTCATTAATCTATTTTTATAAATGACACAAACAATCATTTTTTCAAAAATATTTTCTAAATCATTCATTTATCTTCCATTAAATAAACACACCCCAAATATAAACTCAAATCGGAAAGGCCCAAAAAAACAAAAAAAAATCACTTCTTTCTACCATTGTCAAGGAGCGAAAAGAGGTTCGCAACTGTCAATTTTATTTTTATTTTCTTTTGGTGGTTTGGATTGGAAGAGACTTGCTGCTCGTCAAAGAAGGAACGAAGTATCTCTTTTTGCATACATGACGCTACAAAAAAGAAAAGAAGAAAGGCCAAAAGCAACCGGCGGTGTTTACTCTTTCCAGACAAGATATTTCAGACTAAGCACACCAAAGAATGGTAGTGAGTCTTAACTCTTAAGCTACCATACAGGTTTTTTGTTAGACTAATGCCCATTCGCTAGCAAATCCACAACATCCGCGAAGAAACTGATGCGGGAATTATTGGCAATCAAAGAGCATGAGCAGATTAGAAAGTACTTCATTACTCGAGACCCTTTTAACCTCAACTTACTTCAATCGAACGCACCACCCAATACTCCCTGGGGCCCGGGAACTGCTCTACAATCTTACAATCTCGACCCATGGAAAGTCCCACAATGCCGCCACCCTCAGGACGACGACGAACTAGAATTAGATAAACCGCCCCCGTCTCCAGACAGGCAGTAAATTCATCAATCGTGCAGCACGTGCATCACATAAGAGCCAAAAATATCCCTCCGAAACTAGATTCTTAATCCAGCACGGACATTTCAAGACTCTTTAAGTCCATCTAATTTCGCCTTTTTCCGCACAAACTCCTGCCTAATCTCGAATATCCCGAGAGGATCCCTACGAAAAGATCCACCCGTTCATCCCCACGCGACAAACCCCTCGAAGAATCTCCATCCGGCAACGGGTTCGCAGATCTAAGCGAGAAGGACGTACCTTGGGCAGAGACGAGAGGCTGAAGGAGAAGGAACTGGCAAGCGAACACGAAGTGCAGAATGAACGCCGCGTAGAGCCATCCCCTCCACGCGATGCCTTCCATGGCCGAGGACAAGATCGACAGATTCATCGCGAGATTTTCGTCTCCCTGCGCGATTCGTGATAGATAACTTATTATGGCGACTCCGATTCGGAGACTACGAGGCAGAGGAATTTGGAGGAGGAAGAAGAAGAAATAGCTCCGTCGCTACTGAGTTCGTGCCGGGAAGAGGGAGGAGAAGAGGACTTCGCGAGAGTTTAGCTCGGGCCTATGGGCGAGCTCCACGTGGGCTCTGGTTTGTTGACCTGCTGTGGTCAGATCCAATCAAGAGGCGCCACGGCATGGCGGGGGGAGCCAGGTCAGATCGCTTTGAACTTTCGTTAATTGTGCGAGCAGTTCCGGGACCAAATAAGACCCGAACAAGCTTCTTATAACCCGATTAGTGTTATCTAAAGATCGGAAAGTCGAATCTTGAATGCCCAGACACGTCGGTTCTCTATTTTTGGCAAACACATGCCTCCAAGCGACCTCGACGGATCCTTGAGAAGCTGGAAGTTAAGATTACTATCAACTTACAATACAATAGAAGTCACTAGGGAAAATCCGAACTTACCAATGATGAAATTCTCCCAATTATCTTTATTGGTTTTAATCACGTGCTCGTAGAATGGACTGAAAAATAGCTCATTAATTTTGAAATGAGGAAGATATGGAGGTAGTCATTGAATTTGAAGAATATCATGGAACCAAAAAGCAAATTAAATTTGGATCCATGGCATGGTAAAGCTATCAAAAGACATTACTAGTAGTTTGCTAGTCTTTTAGCAGCTCTTTGCACAAACGACTTGGACACAACAAACTTGAACATGATAAATTTCTACATAAGCAATAAAACCCAATTGAAATACCTAATCAACTCAATCCTTTGCCAAGTTATGGCAAACTCCACTTCTTAGCAAAGTGAAAATTGTGACGCTCCCAGCACGTCATGGCTATTGTGACTATCCAATTCTTTTTTTTTTTTGTATACGAAAATTTGTAACGACAAGTCAATGCATTATAATTTAATTTGACGCACATAGAAATATAGATCCAAACACTTTCATTTATTTATATATTGTAGACAACCTAGGTCGGTACATCAGGGTTAAAAGGTTCATTCGCTCGACTATATCCAAAATAATGTCCCGACCATCCTATTGTCTATTTACATGGCCACCAACGTAACAAGTCCCGCTCTCGCCAAAAATGCCACCCTAGTCCCCCGGGCCCTCCTCTTATTCAACCTCGCTGTCGCCATCGACATTGCCGTCTAGAAGTGGGAGTGGCCCCACTGTACGCCCACCAATCCGGGCGTAGAGGGCGACCAACCCAATCAACATGGGGCTCGATTAGAGGCCAGCATGGATAGTCAAGATCGTGGTGATTCAAATAAATGTGACCTTTGGGGAGTCGGGGTCGACCTACTCTGTCTGGTTCCATGTGAGATCTGTTGGGACACCATAGAATATCATGGAGGACAAGGGTAGCAAAGGCATACTTACGAGTCTGAAAAAATGATAATCCACCAAGGGTGAGCACGACACTCAGCAAGCAAAAATCTACTAAACTATACTACATGAATCTATAATTGGTTCAACGGAATCCCAAAAATAAAATACACGAAATCGAAATAATTCAACTTGCAGCGGCTCTAAAAGAAATTCACGAAAACAGTATACTAGGAAGCAAAATGGAAATTTGGGAACTTCAATTAGTCTAGTTTCACCTGCCACCATCTTTAAGAGGGAACCGTGTTACACCCCTCCAGTCATCTTGCACCCCAACTGGCATCACAAGGACCTCTAGGGGCCCTTCACATTTCCCCAGCATCCGAAGGGCGTCGTGTTACGCCTCTCTAGGCATCTCGCACCCCATCTGGCATCGCGAGAACCTCCGACCCTTATTATATCCCCAAACATCCGGAGGGCATCGTGTTACACCCCTCCAGGCATCCCTACACTCGGGGTATCGTCATTATGGGGTTCGACGACATTCACCACATTTATATTATGGCACAGTAATTCACTAATTCAATTTGAGATAATTTTCATATTTCCAATGCAAAATGACAAGTTTCAAAATCCAGGATAATATAAAACCAGGTATAAGCAAAGCCCCAGAAATTCGTAATACCAAAATCGGCAACATTAGAATAATCATCTCTTCACCCTGAGAAATGGTAAACTGAAGGACAAATCTAAATCAAAAGTTAGTGTCCAGAGTGTTTTATTCTTACTGCCCTCCTCAAGAAAATGAAAGATTATTTCATCAACACCACCAAACAAAATTTCTTTGAATCATGCACTACCCACGATCTCACAAATCCCACGATGATTTCCAAAATCGAAGCATACAAAAAAAAAAAAAGAAAAGAAAAAATATGTAACTGGCCCAATGAAAAGTCACGACCACAAGAACCCCAAAACACTGAAATCATGTCAAAAGTAGAAGACCAACAAACCGGCACAGGGAAGATCGGCATAATCCGAACACGAACATCTGAACTAATCCGTTGTGGCAACGGACGGTGTTCAGAAACTGAGGATTCCGACAGTATCGCTACCGGAATTGCTGGTCTTTAACCAAGACCCAACCGATCATCAAGTCACGGTCTCATTCCCATTTCGTGTTATACAAGCCGAGACGTATTCAAAATTCATAATTTAGTACCTCAACCATACTTTCAATATCCATAGTAATCCTAGATGCAAGAAGTTTGGCTAGGAAAAATTTCCAAATTCACCAACGAGCACGGCTTGCATAAAATAGCAATAACTTGCGAAAATCCAAAGGAATACGTCTCGTCGAGCAATGATGGAATTCACATGGTATAGAATAGTAGACATCTACTTGTCTTCAATTCTTGGTGATGAAGGCTGGTGGAGGAGCGGCGAGACGGCGCAAGCGGAACGGTGTCGAGTGCCCAAATGAGGGATGGTGATGGGTCTTGTTGGGGGACGAAAATGGAGGAAATTGGCGAAGAAGACAAGAGGAAGTGGCGTTGGGGTGGGGGTAACGAAAGTGGGAAATTGTTGTGAGATGGAGGAAAGGACGGGCTGCTTTATATTCTGTCCTTCGCCGCCCGTTGTAGTTTCTTGGTCCATATTCTCCATTTGGGGCAGCTTAATGAAAGGGCACCTGGCATTGGACGTGGCTGATGGTGGCAAATTTTAATTTACCATGTGGACAGCTCAACTTACTTAGTGAAGAAGGGAACACCGTGGTTTTTTTTTGGGGTTAATTTGCTCAATTAACACCCACGCCTTTCCTCCCTCAAACGGCCGATTCCCATGAGCTGCCAAATTGACCCAAACGTGGCCTGGCAACTTTGGGGTTTAACGTGGCTATTGGTGGTGAATTTCAATTCACCAAGTTGACAGCTCAAAAACTGAGTAGCTGGTTTTGGGGTGGTCATTTTGGCCTTTTACCTCTTCATGGGCGTGATTCCCTTTTGGCCCAAATAAATCCGCCTCGGCAAATTTCATGAAGAAGTGACTGGGGTCCGGAGGATATTCAGCGTGTGCCGTAGTGGTGTCGCGGTGGTGGTAGTTAGGCGATGTGGTGGATTGGTGCAACGGTGTCATGATACAGTGATGATGGCTTGGTATCCTAAGAGTGCTCGGTTTTATTGAGCGAGGATCCAGACGTCACAAAAACAAGAAATGATATCATGCCACAGGCTTTTTTCGGGGCCTAATAAAGAGAATGACAAGCTGGAGTCCTCACAGACAAAAATATTCAATTGCCCGCACTTTCTACCAAGAAAAGTTCTTATAAATTTGCCACGTCTTCATGGACCGCTTAGGACTGAGGGAAATAATGTAGTGGTAGCATTGAATTTGACATCCATGGGATCGAATCTTGCTGCTCCACTACTGGAAGGCTGAGCAGAGAAGTCATAATCCAAGTCTTCCTGAACTTCCTCGATACCTATACCCTATAATGCCTTTGATGACCATGGACATGGGAGGCCTCTTTATATAGTCTCCTTTCAAGCATCATGCAACAATCCTCATCATATTCACAGCATGCGGTCCATTTTGTTGCATGTCATCACTAGACTTATTCACAATGTCCAGCAATCGTTCCTCTTCTACCTTTTTCTTAAAAAGGCTCAGCACATACATGTCTTCTTGATCTAGAGAGCGATTGAAGATTTTTCTCCCACATATTATCTCCAAGATTACCATGCCTAAGCTATACCCGTCGACTTTTTCAGTGATTGCTGCACTCAGCCACTCAGGGGCCAAATAATCAGGAGTTTCTCTCATGGTTGTGACGACTTGGCTTTGGTCCCTGTCTATTAACTTGGATAATCCAAAATCAACAACCTTAGCATTGAATTTTTCATCCAAGAGGATATTTTGGGGTTTAATGTCCAAGTGAATTATCTTCTATTTGCAATCTTCATGAAAATAATTAAGTCCTTTTGCAATATCGAGAATGATCTTCTTCCTTTGTTGCCAGTCGAGAACACATTCATTGGATTTGTGAAAGATTCATCTATCTAGAGACCCATTCGACATGTCCTCATATATAAAGAGCCTGTGGGATTTCTCAACGCAAAATCCCACAAGTCTTACCAAGTTCACGTGATGGATGCTGCCGATAGTCTCAACTTCGGCTAGAAAGGATTTCTTAGGGTGCACATAATAAAATTTCTGGAACAGAAATTGATTTCTGACCAGAAATTGAGAAGTTAAAAATGTTAGCTTCTGATTTCTTCTTCAAATTTATTTTTGGAATATAAATCTATTCCAGAAATAGAAAAATCAAATTGCGTTACCAAACGGATTTCTATTCCAAACCTATTCTGGGGAATAGAGAAACAGAGAAATAGAGAAGTAGAAATTTTATCATGCGTGCCCTTAACCTACCTAAAACCATCAAGGCATTTTACTGCAACTTTCGTGCCATTGCTTAGAGTACCTTCGAAAACAAAACCAAAACTGCATTCACCAAGCTTTTTACTAAATTCGTCCATCATGGCTTTCAGATCATCATATGCGAATCTATTGGGCATTCCATATACTCAATCAAAGTAATCCTCCTTTGCTTGATTATTATCTCTCTTTTGAACAAACAAAGCTATGGCTATGATGAAAATCATCATGATAAAGAAAGCTCCAAGGCTGGACCCAAATATTATAGGGAGACGGTTGCTCATACGATTGTCGACCGGAGTATAAGGAACTTCATTGGCCACATTTTATACTTTAAGGTAAGCAGTAGAATTATAGAAAACAATTTTCTCGTCAACGTTCACGAGTGAAAACACTTGAGTTAGTAAGTAACAACTGTTGCTAGTGTGATTTAATTCATATATAGTTGCTTTGCATGAACAGTTTTTTGCACAGGCCGCTTTACAACTTGAAGCATCTATGTCTTTGAGATCTGGAGTGAGATTGAAACACGTGACATTTTCGAGCTCCAAAAAACTTCGATTTTTTGAAAACCCACAAGATAATGGAACATTCTCATAACACCCAAGATTAGGCTTCCTATCGTCTACTTGCTAGAAATAGCTCGTCCACCCACTTGAAGCCGGACAACTGCCCATCGGAGCAAAGTCCATATCACCCACACACTATCGGATAGTCACAGTTGCTAAGATTGTCTTTGAAAAGATCAGCCACTTCTGTCCAACCTTTGAATTGACTAAACTCATACACTCTCAAATGCCCATCTGAGCCCAGCTTCATGTATTGTGTAGAAGATGCTCGAGGGACTGGCATCAATAACCACTTCCAGGTAGAATCTGAGAACCAAGACGAGCTTCCATTTACAAACTCAACATATGAAATCTCGATACTTGCATTTCGAGTATACGGACTGCTACCCTTGAAATAGTTCTGAGGAGGATTAGTCCCCACTTGTGGAGACTTGATCCTTGTAATATTAACTGGAGTTGGAGATTCACGCTGGAAATAGATCTGAGGAGGATTAGTCTCCACTTGAGCAGGTAAAACATCACCATTCAAGGAAAGCGAAATCACATCATCATCGGTCCAATTTGTCTTGGAAAAACTGGCCGTCAATCTTTGCCCCTGCCTCAACTTTTGTCCAGGGACAAGTGAGTAGGTTGGCTGATCAAAAGATTGCCAAAGAATTCCATTGTCTTTATCAAACAACATGAGGTTCCCCAAATCCGTCAAGGTCAAACCTACAAGGGACTTTCCAAAAGTGTTTGTGGACCAAGCAACCGTACCATTAGCATCTTTCAACACCAAATTGCCTTCAGACGTGAGCTCCAACGTCGAGCTGATCTTTGCGGGATTGTTTCGATTGGCAGACCACACTACTTGTGGAATACCGTACGAAGCAATTAAGCCAATATTGTCAAGTTCGACGAAGAAAACAGCAAGGAGGTAAGAGTTGCAGTTTCCATTATAGTAGAAGCCACAGGCGTAGGCAACGCCCAAAGTTTCTTTGCCTTGAAATAGAATTGCCTGCACCATCGATTCATCTCCATATCGGTTGAAGTGACTGGCTGTTGCGTCATTCATCCACAATGTTGAAAGCGTGGCAGTTGGATTAGAATCGTGAGCTCGAGCGTCAACAAAATTTGAGAATGGCGATAGCAAAACGAAGGAAAAAGAAAGGCAGAAAGAAGGGAGACTGTAGAGTGAAACCATGGCCTGTAGTGAAACTTTAAGTACAGAGATGATTGAGAAATGGAAGAGAGGGGGAGAGAAGATGCAAATAAGAGACCGACCACTTCGAGTCAAGATGAAAGCAAAACAGGAAAAAGCAGCAAGAGGAGACTTGCAACTCTTCCTTTAATTTTTTAATTTTTACTTTTTGGTGGTTTGAGTTGGAAGAAGAGACTTGCAACCTGTCAACAAGAAACGAAGTACGCGTCTTTGCCCCAACGCAAATAAAGTCAGAAAGACAAGAAGAAAGGCCAAAAGCAAAATGTCGAAATTGGTACGATAGGAGGACGGAAAATGAGAGGGGGAAAAAGAATACTTGGTCCAAAATCTTACACGAAAAATGCAACCAAGCTCAAAATCTAGGATTAGTTGAATCTTGAAATTTTTTTTAATGGAAAGAGTATCAGAAATTTTTTTGATTATACCTTATTTGATTTGACGAACGCGCACTTAAGCAGTTTTTAATAGTAATGATGGCAAATTTCGAATAGGAGGATTTTGTTGAACTTTTCTCTTTATAAAGGATTTAGAAATTGATCATACCAAACTAAAAAGTTTACCAGTCTATTGTATTCTTTGCATAATACTTGGAAATTTCCACTAGATTTTTCCTCTCGAAGAACTTACTAACCCTAGCTAAAGCAGTGAAATTATTTCTTAAAGAGCATAAAGACTCGATATAAAAAAGATTTACTTAAAAAGTGTCTCGAAAACACTTATTAAGCAACTAAATATAAAAATATCGCAACTCCTAATACATTGATTGTCATTGTAATATACCCGATTACACATTGAAGATCGAAGATCCCCTTAATAAAAATATTTAACAAGTACCTTCGATATTCATTAAAATGATCATAAATCAAAATAAAGTTTGTTGATATCAAATACAAGTTCAAGTTAGAAAACAAACCCTTACCTTTGCCATCCATGAATATGACGCCCGTACAATACACATCACAATCAACAGAGGAGCCACGGTGATCACTCCTCCCTGGCCATATCTTTATTAAAAATAAAATTAACTCATCATTTTTTTCCTACTTAAAAATTAACTTTGTTACTTTCTTCATCATGTTTCTTTGCATTTAATTTTATTGCGTTTTCTAATATTGGCTAACCGATTTTTGAAATATATTACTGTCAATTATTATTTTGTCGATGGTTGTGTAAGCTATTCTTACAAGAATAGTGAAAATTCATATGATTTTTTTCTCGATAAAAAGCGTGAGCTATTTTACAAAATCTCCTAATTTAATCTAATCTATTCTAATTCAGCAATTATATTCGACCAAAAAGAAAAAGTATTCACTAATTATTAAAGAGTAGAAAGGTATTCGGATCCGTACCCCGGAAGAGCGAATACAAGTCACGTCTGGACAGAGCAAACGAATTTTCTCCTCTTGTTTTTTAAATTGTCATCCCTGCAACGCACCCCAACTGCTTCTTCGCTCGCTTGCTCTTGGCTCTCGGCCATTGTTCCTCGGCGCAGCGGCCGACCGGCGATCGAATTGACCCCGAAGGTACTCTTTCCCTGCAGAAGCTCTTTTTAAGTCGCTTTGATCGATCGTCGCCCCCGCTTTGATTGATCGTTTCATGCATCATAGAAGTTTTTCCTCCCACTGAGTTGGTAATCGCTCAGTTGAGGTCGGTTGATCCTATTTTGTCACGTGGATGGCGATTCTAAACAGTGTCTGTTGGTACTTTATTGGTCATGGAAGTTGCTATTTAGGACCCTTTACCTTGTTGTTTCCATCTTTCTCCTAGGCTATACGCTAGAGCTTCGCTGTTATGAATACTTAAGAAGTTACACCATCAGTTACAAGTTCCGCTCTCTCTCCCTCTCTGGCTCTGTCTTGGAGTGGAAGTCGGGGTAGTGGATTATTGATACCGGGAAATTTTCTATAAGGGGAGGGTTTAATACGATTACCTTACGCGATGATCATTTCAAATGTCGTGGAATGTTTAAACCGAAAATTCTGGGTCAATTGATGCTACAATGAAGATTGAAAGGAGGGTGGACAAGGACAGCTGTTGCTCTATGTATCTTTATTTCCAACTCCGTAATATGATTGCAAAAATGAAAACCCGTGGATTAACACGCCCAGTACTATTCATTCTAATTTTCTTCATCTAACATTCTCTTTCCTGTGTCTCTATGCAAAATCAACGGCAACGATGATCAAAAAATTTCTCAAATAGAAAGCCAGCTGCTTAGGCTTTACACTGTCATGTGATCCCCAAGGGGCCTTCAAATTAGCGGCGCATATTGAACGCAAAAGAATGCCCACTTGCGCTTTTTTCTGAACATATGTTGGTTTATTTCGTCTAATATGGATTTTTTTTCTTCCAATTAGATACCTAAATAGAAAGTCCTTCTTTAGGCTTGAGATTATATTAACATCTTCACATAGGCTAACAAGTATATCGTAATGATTACATATAATAAGCACCTGCCCAGTGTTTATGGTTCTTCTGGTTATCTACAAGTTGGGAAAAATACCAAAATAGTCATAAACATTTTGTATTGGTACCAAGTTAGTTCTAAACTTTTCAATTGGACCAATTTAGTCCCAAACATTTTCATATTGGTACCAATTCAGTCCATCTAGCTAATTTAAGCCAGAAATTGTTGATGTGGCCGCCAGCGGTCTTATGTGGTACAATGTTGACAAATTTTATATTTTTTTCAGATTTTTTAAAAATATTTTTTTTTTTTTTTTCCTTTTTTTTCTTTTTTTTTTCTTTTTTTTTTTTCTCCTTAGGCCTTGGTCGTCGAGGTCGCCGGCTGACCAACCAATGCCAGCCATAGGCTGGTCGGGGCGAGGGGCCCCGCGCCCTCGCCGGCCACCGGCAAGGGCCGTCGTGCCCTCGCCGGCCACAAGCGAGGTCGTCGGCCCCCGCCCAAATCCAGGTGAGGGCCGAAACCCTTGCCCGTTGGTCGGCGAGGGCGCGACAGCCCTTGCTCATGGCGGGTGAGGGCGGCGGCCCTCGCCTGGATCTGGGCGAGGGCTATCGCACCCTCGTCGGCCACAGGCGAGGGGCACCACACCCTTGTCGGCCACAAGCAAGGGTGCGGTAGCCCTCGCTCGCGTCCGCCACAAGCGAGGCGCGGCGGCCCTCGTTCATGGCGAGGGCGAGGGTGTTGTGCCCTCGCCAGTGGCCAGCGAGGGTGCGGGGCCCGTCACCCTGACCAGCCTGTGGTCGGCGATGGTCGGCCGACAGGCGACCTCGCCAGCCAAGGCCTAAGGAGAAAATAAAAAGAAAAAAAAGGAAAAAATAATTAAAAAATCTAAAAAAATATATAAAAATTATAAAATTTGTCCACGTGGAGCCACATAAGACCGCTAGCGGCCACATTAGCAATTTTTAGTTTAAATTAGCCGGATGGACTGAATTGGTATCAATATGAAAAAGGTTTAGGACTAAATTTGTCCAATTAAAAAGTTTAAGGCTGAATTGGTACCAATACAAAAGATTTAGAACTGTTTCGGTACTTTTCCCTCTACCAGTTTCATATCAATTCAAGTGGACATAGTTTTTGCTTAGTCATTGTTTTAAAAATGTACATTTGATTGAGTTTCTCGTAATGCCTGATGTATGTAAAGTTGTAGAAACATTGAAGTTAGGGGTGAGCGGTTCCCGGTTCGGGTTCGATTCCGTCTGAAACTTGGAACCTACCCTCGGGTACGAGTTCCTCAATTTTTGGAACATGGAACTTACCCGTCAAAACCGAGAACCTAGAACCTACCTTGTCACAGGTTCCAGGGTCAGTTCCAGTTTCCAATAGGTTCTTTTTTTTTTTTTCATTTTTGTAGTGGGCGCAAATATCCATAAGCCGAAATAATTCAATAGTTAGCCCTCTATTTTCAGTACCTGCGAATACACAGAAATGTGAATCTTTTATATCCGAATAGACAACTAAATTCATAGTTTTCTAGAGAAAACATTGTCTAATGTATAACTTGGTGATTCCTTATGGTTAATGTGTTTCATAATAATAACTACAGGCATATTGTATGAGCATAGGCTCTTGGCATTTCACTCTTGATTTGAGTGGGCAAGGCAGTTGCTGGAGCATCGAAAACAATAGTTGAACAGAAGTGAAAAAAGAAAGAAAGAAATGAAATAACAGAGAATATGGAGTTGGGTCAATCCAATGGAACCAACAGAACTAAGTAACAGCGTGACAATCAACTATTCAAACCCAATGAAACCAGTAAACCCCAACAAAATCGAGTAATAATGCATCTTTATGCAATCTTCATTTTTTCCAAATTTTGAAACGAAGGTTGAGCAACTGTTGGTGTTGCTCATCTTAGTTAGGCAAAGGAGCAATTTGTCACTAGAGCAAAAATGCAGAGGAAAAGTTATTATGAAAACTGAAAAGATCAAAAATGCAGAGGAAAACCTACCATCTCATCGTCGATCAGTCGGTAGGCCCCTGCCGAAGTCTCCAAGTGTGTCCTGTGTTGCCCCCGACCGGATAGGCGGAAGGAGAGAGAGAGTGGGGGTGCGACTAAGCTGGAGGTGGAGGTGGAGGTGGAGGCGAAGGCAAAGGGGTGTGGAGTTAAGGCTGATTAGGGGGCTGGGCAAGCGAGCAGCCTCCACCGAGGGGACAAGTGGCGTCCAACGGTGGCATCGACAGCAAACAGCTGAGCGGCGAGGCGAGCGAGGGGTGACGGCATCCAGCGATGGTGTCAAGGGAGGTCCGACATTAGCAAGCATGTGGCGACGGCGACGAAGACACGAGTCTCATGGCACCAACGGCGGCACGGACGACACGGCGAAGACGACGACGGTCGTGGCTCAACCCACGACCAAGGGGGGAAGAGCTCGGTTCTAGTGGAGGTGGTGGCGGTTCAGACTTTGGAGCAACGACGGCCCAGATGGCCGAGCGAGTGGCAGCAAGAGGTGGTGACTGTGGCTTGGGGACAGCGGCAGTGGCTCACGGCGGCAAGGGGCAGCCCGACAGCTCGTTGGGCTCAACGGCGAGACAACTCATTGGACAAGCGGTGGGTGGTGGTGGTTCGGTGGCCAAGAGGTGGTGGTGAGTAGGGCATGGGGCGTCGGTGTGGTGGTGGGTGAAGCGGCGGCCAGCGGGGAGGAAGGAAGGAAGAAGAAGAAGAAGAAGAAGAAGGGTGGGGTTTCGGCCGAGAGAGGGGGAAAGAGAAGAGAGAGAAGAAAAGAAAAAAAAGTGGGGGGGGGGGAAGGAAGTGACGTGAGGAGGAAAAAGGGGAGAAAAGAAAGAGAGAAGAGGGAAAAAGAAAGGGGAAGGGGGAAATCACGTTGGGTGCTCTAGGGGTTTTTTTTTTTTTTTTTTAAATAAATCTAACCGGTTCGGTTCCGCCGGTTTCGGTTCTTAACCGGAACCGGAAACGCCAGTTCTCAGAAAAAGGGAACCGGGAACTGGAATCGGTCTCTTTAGAATCAGGAACCAAACCGAACCCTCCGGTTCGGTTCTCCAGTTTCCGGTTCTACCCGGGAACCGTGCTCACTCCTAACTGAAGTCATCGAAAAGAAAATCACAAAGGATGTCATAGTGCGTAGACTAGGCTTATAGTATCTCCCAGCCCTAATGATGCAAGTATGATGGCTTGATATCATTGGGACCTAGAATTAAATTGAATTACCTTTGGAATCGACAAGGTTTGCCTGTTTCTGTTGTGCAGGTTTTGTTGGGTACGAGTGGTATGATTTTTCTTGCTTGACTTTTATTATGTGGAGAATTTGGAAGGACATGTCTTCATATGCAGGTGAGAATTGTTGGATCATGTGGCGTCCACCTACATCTCTCTCTCTCTCTCTCTCTCTGTGAAAAATTGTCGTCTGAGTCCCCTTTTCAGTCATCTTTGAGTTGATAAATACAGGCGCTCAAGAGGTTATGTAGCCTTCTCTTCATTTTTCCAGAATAAAACAGGTTATGTAGTCTTCATTTTACTTCATCTGGTAGTTATTTTAGAGGGGCTTTGTTTAGTTAGATGTTGATGACTAGTTTTAGCTTAGTCATAGCCTTTGCTATATACATTCTGAATTGCAAATGGCGATGCTGGCCCTTTTTTTGATTTATCAGGTGATTGAAGATGCTACCTAATTTGATTGTGTTATCCCATCTTCTGGACTTTATGGTGCCCTGCTTCCTTGGAGTGTTTTTCGATGGTCTGGCTTCTGGGATATCAATTGATCTTTATTATTGTAGGACTTTCCGATTTCCTCTGATCGATATAGATCTCCACAACTCGACTCAACTTTTCCACAGGGTTCTAGTTGTACATTACTACTCTCTGCTATTCGAAGGAAAGCCTATTACAATGAGTATGAGGATTTTATTGACTAGCTATGGTCCTTCAGATTTGCGTGCACCTAAGGAAGTTCCATTTATTGTGGCGACACTCTCCTGTAGTGTTGAGGACTGGGAGTTAGTAACCCTTTAATAAGAAGTGGAATAATGCTTCCCCGGTTTGCTCCCTATTAGAGGGCCCTGTGAGATCCAAATGAGTTTCCAATAAGCAATTGGCTTTTGCATCGGTGTGATTATTAATTCAAAATCAAGGGGCCTGACGTTGTGAGATGAGATAGTTATCACCCTCTATTGAGATGCATATGGTCTTGATTGTAGGATATATCCAATTGTCTAGCTATGACTTCTCAAAACACGGGGTCTAATGGTTCATCAGATTTTGACTAAACTAATCTTGCAGCGGCGTTTTCTCTTAGCTTGACGATGGTTATATCCAGGAAGTCCAGTCGACCATGTTCACAAGGCTCCGCCTTTCTAGGAGTTTCTCCATCTATTTGTATTAGTAAACACTTGCTTGAAGAAAAGATAGTGATCACCGTGGCTCTGCTGGTGAGCTTTTTGATGTTTGTTTTGTTAATATTGGAGAGACACGTACTTAATACTATGTGCTCCCCATGGAGAATAGATGTACCAATCTTACAGGAAATGAAAATGTGAGCAGTATTTGGAAATTTTGTTATACTTTATGTAACTTGTAATAAGTTTGTCACTTCCATTATCAGGTTACTTAACAGCTTACTTCTCCAGAGAAATTAAAAATAGTCATTAAAACAGCAAGGGTTTTTTTAGTGTGGCTTGGCATTTTCTAATTTATTTATACTTTTTCTGTCCTGATATTCTGTTCCTTAATGAATTAATGAGCCCTCTGTGTGGCTGTATGCACTTCTAGCTCTCCATTTGTCCAATATCTGTTGCATGAACTATCAGGAAGAAAATGTTACAGCATTATGTAATTGTCTCTTAGTTTGAGCTTCATAGTTATATGGAGACTACCTTGACATCTTTTAGGGGGAAACAAGCGAAGAAAAGAATGCTTCTGTGTCTCTTTACACTTTTGTTTTTTTTGCATGGCAAGCTGACACTGTGAAACTAAAGTAAACTCCTCTTTTGTAAGCTGGGTCCTGTTTGGGCTACTGCAAAGAAAGAAATGGACCACTGGCAATTGAAATTAAATATGCTGTATTTCTGATGCTTATGCATTGCAAACGGTCTTATGCTAAAGATGTCTCGGGAAGTCATAGGCCATATGTCGTCTTCTTTCTTCCTATCAGCCTTCTTTCTGCTTGCCTAACTTTTTTACTTTTAAAATCACATCAGTTTTATTGTCTTGTCTTATACTTTTTGGGGATGTTATGTACTGATTATCGTTTCGCTGTGCAATTTGTGATGACTTACTATGGCGACTCTGATTCGGAGACTTCGAGAAGAGGACAAGGCGAAGGGCGCAAATGCAGAGGAATTGGAAGAAGAAGAAGAAGAAATAGTTCCGTCGCTAGTGAGTTTGTGCCAGGAAGAGGGAGGACTTTGCGAGAGGTTACACATAGCTCAGGCCAATGGGTGAGCTCCACGTGGGCTGTGGTTTGTTGACCTGCCGCGATCAGATCGAATCAGAGGTGCCACGGCATGGCAGGGGGCCATGTCAGATCGCTTTGAACTTTCGTTAATCGTGCGAGCAGTTTCGGGACCAAATAAGACCCGGACAAGCTGCTTATATCTGGATAAATTTGATGAATCAGCACGCTTGGATCATGATGATTAAAGACTGGAAAAGCCGAGGTTATTGCAAATGATCAGTGTTTTTTAAAGATTGGAAAGTCGAATCTTGAATGCCCAAACATCTCGGCTCTTTATTTTTGGCAAACATATGCCTCGAAACAATCTCCACATATCCTTAAGACGCTAATAGTTAAGATTATTAACTTAGGATGTATTATGAGTCACTAGGAAAAATTCGAACTTATCAATGATGAAATTCTCTCGTTATCTTATCGGTTTTAATTGTATGCTCGTAGAATGGACTAAAAAATAGACCATTAATTTTGAAATGAGGAAGACTCGAAGGTAAAGTCATTGAATCCGAAAGATATTAGGTGTTGGAACCAAAAAGCAAATTAGATTTGGAACCATGACATGGGAAAGCTGCCAAACGACATTACAAATAGCTGACTAGTCTTTTAGCAGCATTTTACACAAATGACTTAGACACAACAAACTTGAGTACGATTAATTTCTACATAAGCAATAAAACCCAATTGCAACATCCTAACCAGCTCAATCCTTCGCCATGCATTTTTTTTTTTTTGGACAAGCTTCGCCATGCATTTTACACAAATGACTTAGACACAACAAACTTGAGTACAATTAATTTCTACATAAGCAATAAAACCCAATTGCAACATCTTAACCAGCTCAATCCTTCGCCATGCATTTTACACAAATGACTTAGACACAACAAACTTGAGTACAATTAATTTCTACATAAGCAATAAAACCCAATTGCAACATCCTAACCAACTCAATCCTTCGCCAAGTTATGGTAAAGTTCACTCATTGGCAAAATGAAAAGGAAAAATGATATTATGCCAAAGGCTTTCTTTTTTTGGGGGCGTGGGGGAGAATGACAAGATAGAAATATTGAATTGCCCACACTTTCTACGAGGAAAAGTTATTATACCTTTGCCGCATCATCGTGGACCGCTTAGGACTGAGGGAAATAATGCAATGGTGGCATTGAATTCGACGTCCGTGGGACCGAATCTCGCTGCTCCACTTGTGGAAGGCTGAGCAGAGAAGTCATAATCCAAGTCTTCTTGAACTTCCACGATGCCCTCTAACGCCTTGATGACCATGGACATGGAAGGCCTCTTCATATAGTCTCCTTGCAAGCACCATGCGGCAATCCTCATCATACTCACAGCATGCGGTCCATTTAGTTGCATGTCATCACTAGCCTTATCCACAATATCCAACAATCGTTCCTCTTCTGCCTTTCTCTTAAAAAGGTTGAGTAAATACATGTCTTCTTCATCTAGATAGCGATCGAAGATTTTTCTCCCACACACTATCTCCAAGATTACCACGCCAAAGCTATACACGTCGACCTTTTCAGTGATTGCTGCGCTGAGCCACTCGGGGGCCAAATAACCAGGAGTTCCTCTCATTGTTGTGACGACTTGGCTTTGGTCCCTATCTATCAACTTGGATAATCCAAAATCAGCAACCTTAGCATTGAAATTTCCATCCAAGAGGATATTTTGGGGTTTAATGTCTAAGTGAACTATCTTCTGTCTGCACTCATCATGAAGATAATTGAGTCCTTTTGCTATATCGAGAATGATCTTCTTCCTTTGTTGCCAGTCGAGAACACATTCATTGGATTTGTGAAAGATCCATCTATCTAGAGACCCGTTTGACATGTACTCATAGATAAGGAGCCTGTGGGATTTTTTAGCGCAAAATCCTACAAGTCTTACCAAGTTCACATGATGGATTTTGCCAATAGTCTCAACTTCGGCTAGAAAGGATTTCTTAACCTGTCCAAAACCATCAAGGCGTTTTACTGCAACCTTTGTGCTATCACTTAGAGTACCTTCGAAAACAGAACCGAAACCACCTTCGCCAAGCTTTTTACTGAATCCGTCTGTGATGGTTTTCAGATCGTCATATGCGAATCTATTGAGCACTTCGGGTACTTGATCAAGGTAATCCTCCTCCACTTGATTATCATCTCTCTTTTGAACAAACAAAACTATGGCTACGATCAAAATCATCATGATAAAGAGAGCTCCAAGGCTGAACCCAAGTATTACAGGGAGACGGTTGTTCATATAAGCTTCATTGGTCAAATTTTGTACTTTGAGGAAAGCAGTAGATTTATAAAGACTTATTTCCTCGTCAACTTTGATAAGTGAAAATACCTGAGTTGGTAAGTAACAACTGCCATTAGTGCGATTCGATTCATATTGGAATATAGCTGCTTTGCATGAACAATTCTTTGTGCAAGCCTCTTTACAACTTGAAGCATCTATGTGCCGGAGATTTGGAGTGAAACTGAAATACGTGATATTTTGGTGCTCCAGAAGACTTTGTTGTTTTGGAGCCTCACAAGACAATGGAACATTCTCAGAACACCCAAGTTGAGGCTGCCTATCATCTATTTGCTGGAAATAGCTCGTCTCCCGACTTAAAGCCGGACAACTACATTGCCCATTGGAGCAAATTCCATATCGCCCACACACCGTCGGATAGCCACAGTCGCCGATAAGATCTTTGAAAAGATCGGCCACTTCTTCCCACTCAAATCCTTGAAGCCCATACAATCTCAAATGCCCATCCCAGCACAGCTTCATGTATTGAATAGAAGATGCTCGAGGGACTGAAATAACGATCCTATTCAAGGTAGAATTTGAGAACCAAGATAAGCTTCCATTTACAAACTTAACATATAAAATCTCGAGAAATTCTTCATACTCATGTGAAATTTTACGCTCGAAATAGATCTGTGGAGGATTAGTCTCCACTTGAAAAGATAAAACATTGCCATTCAAGGAAAGCGTAATCATGCTGTCAACGGTCCAATTTGTCTCAGAAACACTCGCCATCAATCTTTGCCCCTGCTTCAGCTTTTGTCCAAGGACAAGCGAGTCGGTTGGCTCATCATGAGATTGCCAAACAATCACACGGCCCTTACCAAACAACACGAGGTTCCCCAAATCTGTCAAGATCAAGCCTAAAACGGACTTTCCAGAAGTATTTGTGGACCAAGCAACCATACCATCAACATCTTTCAACACCAAATCACCTTCGGACGTGAGCTCCAACATCGCTCCTTTCTTTACGGGACTGTTTCGATTGGTGGACCACACTACTTGTGGACTAGCTGAATAATCAGGTACGTCATCACTTTGAACTACGACGATGCAAACAGCAAAGAGGTAAGTGTTGCAGTTACCATTACAGTAGAAGCCGGCGATGTAGCTGAAGCTAGAACCTTCTTTGCGTCGGAGTAGAATTTTCTGCATGATCGATCCATCTACAAATAGAGTTAAGTCAGTACCTGCTGCGTGATTCACCCACCGAGCCGAATTCCCAGCAGTCTCTTGAGCTTGAGCGTCAATGAAATTTGAGAATGGCGATAGAAAAACCAAGGAAAAGGAAAAGAAGAAGGAAGGGAGATCGCAAAGTGAAACCATGGCCTGCAGTGAAACTTTGAGCAGAGAGATGATTGAGAAATGGAAGAGGAGGGGAGAAGATGCAAATAAGAGAACGACTTAGCGTCAAAAGATGAAAGCAAAACAGGAAAATTGCATTAGGAAGTCCTCTCAATAATGTGAATGCAATGTAGCCAAGTGTGATTTTGCAACTCTTTCTTTAATTTTTAATTTTTTTCTTTTCTGGGTGGCTTGGTTTGGAAGAAGAGACTTGCATCCCGTTAAACAAGAAAAGAAGTACGCATCTTTGCCCAGACGCCGCACAAGTAAGAAAGGAAAAAAAGACAGGCCAAAAGCAACCGGTCCAACCGGTGGCGTTTGTCTAAATCTTCCCTTTGCGCACTTGCATATGCGCGATGCATCCGCCTATCTTTCTTCTTCTTTCCTCTTGTACTCGGTACGATACTATGACGAAAAAGAAAAATACCGTGTCCAAAATCGTAAACGAAAAATGCCATCAAACTTTAAACCTTTTGTTGGTTTAGTTGGATCTCGAATTTTTTTTGTTAGAAAGAGTATCAAAAAGTGCTTTCGATTATACCTGTTTTAATCCATCATACGCGCACTAAAGCGATTTTTTTTAATAATAACAATGGCAAATTTCCAGTGGGAGGATCTCGTCGAACTTTTCTATTCATGAAAGATTTAGAAATTGATTGTACTAAACCAAAAAGTTTACTGGTGGATGGCGTTCTTTGCATAATACTTAGAAATTCCACTAGGTTTTTTCCTTCCGAAGAACTTTCTAACCCGAGCTAAAGCAGTGAAGTATCTTTAAGAAGTATAAAGACCTAATTTTTAAAGGATTTACTTAAAATGTGCCTTGAAAACACTTATTAAGTAACTAAATAAGAAAATATTATGACTCTAAATACATCGATTCTCACCATAGTATACCCGATTACATGTCAAAGATCAAAGATCCCCTTAATAAAAATATTTAACAAGTGCCCAAAATACTCATCAAAATGGCCATAAATTAAAATAAAGTTTGCTAATATCAAACACGAGCTGAAGTTCGAAAATGTGTCCTCATCTTTGCCATACATAAATATGACACCCATACAATACACATCACAATCAATAGAGGAGCCACCGGGGATGGCCTCTCCCCATCCATTTCTTTATAATAAAAAATAAAAATAAAGAATAGACTCATCAGTTTTTTCCTACTCAGAAATTAACTAGGTCACTTTCTTCATCATCTTTCTTCGCATTTTATTTTATTGTGTTTTCCAAGATTGTCTAACCGAATTCTCTAATATAGTAATGTCAATTATTAAGGGGATCTTTGATCTTTAACCGAGGGTACTCTCTCCCCCGCAGAAGCTCTACTAACTCGCTTCGATCGATCGTAGCCTTTAAGATTGTCGGTGTTCTCTTTTCTGTGTGCATGTTCATATGGTTGCGTAGTCAGTCCGATCATGATCGTGTGCCACGAAATTCTCAATTATCCGGCTCCGATCACCTGTTGTGAGAATCAGTTCGGCGATACCTTCACGATCCTTTCAAAATCGAGAGTCTCCGGTCGTTTTACGGTGGCTCGTTTCCAGCTGTCGCGTTTTACCTCATTTTTGTAATTTTGTGCGTGAGCTGTGGCTTGAATCGCGAGGAAATCCGGTAGCGTGAACCGTGGGATGTGTTAACTTTAGGCTTTTGGATGTCAGGAGTTGGTTCATCTTCCGTGTCCTGGCTTTATGTTTTCCCCTCCTCCCTTTAATTGATTGTTTCGCGCGTATAAGAAGTTTGCCCTCCCATTGGGTTGGTGATGGCTGGGCGGAGGTCGGTTGATCCTGATTTTATCGCGAGGATGGCGATTATAAACAGTGCTGGTACTTTATTGGTCATAGAAGTTGCTATTTAGAACCCTTTACCTTGTTGTTTTCGTCTTTCTCCTAGGCTATGCTAGAGCTTCCCCGTTATGAATACTTAAGAAGTTACATAATCAGTTGCAAAATCCTCTCTCTCTCTCTCTCTCTCTCTCTCTCTCTCTCTCTTTGAGTTGTAGTCAGGGTAGTGGATTATTGATACCGGGAAGGTTTCTATGCAGGGAGGGTTTAATATTACAATAGGATTACCTTCCGCGATGATCAATTCAGATGTTGTGTCTTAATAATTGAATGGAATGCGGTGATGTCCTTTCGATGAATAGTATCTGAATTGCCCTTAAGTCACTCAAAGCGTGATTAGCATAATTGCAGGGTGTCTTTCCCCCTTGTCATCGCAATAAACAACTATCTAATCCCTATTCTCCTCTTTCTACCATGCCAAACAGCAAAAAGAGAGTCGCAACTCCTCCTTCAATTTTTGTTGATTTTTTTTTTTTTTTTTTTTTTGGTGGTTCAGGTTGAAAGAAGAGACCAGTAACTCGTCAAACAAGAAAAGAAGAACGTCTTTGCCCATACGCAACAAAAGTAACTAGAAAAAAAAAACGAGGAAAGCCAAAAGCAACCAGTCCGTCCGGTGGTGTTTATCCTAATCTTCCCTTTGCACACGTCCATATGTTTTTTAGATCATCATTCGTGAATTTATTAGACATTCCAGGTACTTGATCAAGGTAATCCTCCTTGATTATCATCTCTCTTTTGAACAAACAAAACTATGGCTATGATGAAAATCATCATGGAATAGAGAGCTTTGTGACCAGACCCAAATATTATAGGGAGACGGTTGCTCATACAATTGTCGACTAGAGTATAAGGAGCTTTATTGGCCACATTTTGTACTTTAAGGTAAGTAGTAAAATTATAGGGAAACGTTTTGTTGTCAACATTCATAAGTGAAAACACTTGAGTTGGTAGGTAACAACTGTCAATGGTGTGATTCAATTCATATTGCAATATTGCTATTTGCATGAATAGTTCTTTGCGCAAGCCTCTTTACAACTTGATGCATCTATGTCCTCAATATTTCAAGTGAAATTGAAATACGTGACATTTTCGATCTCCAAAAGATTTTGTTGTTGTGAACCCCCACAAGACAATGGAACGTTCTCGAAAAACCCAAGATTAGGTTGCCTATCAACTACTTGCTGGAAATAGCTCGTCCCTGAACTCGAAGCCAGACAACTATAGGTGCGCATGACAAAATTTCTAGAACAGAAATTGATTTCTGACCAGAAATTGATTTCTCGATTTCTATTTTAGAAACTGAGAAGCTAAAAATTTTAGTTTCTAATTTCTTCTTTAAATCTATTTTTGAAATAGAAATCTGTTTCAGAAATAAAGAAATCAAATTACGTTACCAAACGGATTTACATTCCAAACCTGTTGGGGAACGAGAAACGAAGAAATCAAGAAACAGAAATTTTATCATGCGCAGCCTACATTGCCCATCGGAGCAAATTCCATTTCGCCAACCCACCGTCGGATAGGCACAGTCGCTGACATGCCCTTCGCAAAGAATTCTCCGCACGATCAATCCATCTCCATATTGGATGAAGGGAGTAGCTGTGCATTATTCATCCACCGTGTTGAAAGCGAGGTAGTTGGATTATCATAATCTGGAGCTTGAACGTCAATAAAGTTTGAGAATGGCGATAAAAAGACAAAGGAAAAGGAAAGAAATAAAGAAGGGAGACTGCAGAGAGAAAACGTGGCCTGCAGTGAAACTTTGAATAGAGAGATGATCGAGAAAAAGGAAGAGAGGAGGAAAGAAGATGAAGTTGAACTATTAAAAGTCACATTTGAGTCAAAAAGTAAACTATATTAGAGAATTGCATGGGAACTCCTCCATAATAATGCATGTGGAATGCATTCAAGTCTTAAAATTTTTAATTGGTTTAAATGAATTCTAATTTCTTTCTTAAAAAAAATTGCGATCAAGTTCTTTTGATGGACAATACTCAAATTGCCTATGTCACTCAACATCTTTTTATGTTTCATCCTTAAATTGCATCTTTCACCACAATTTGAGGGCTTTGTTACATTTTCCGATAAAGGTTAAAGATTTAATTAAACAAATCAAAAATTTTAGGACCCAATAACACATTTTAGTAAAGATTTGAGACTTGATTGGAGCGTTTAGAACTCCATTGCATTTTGTTTGTAAGATATGATGCAACTTTTCCTAGGATTTATGTTGCTTCTCCGCAATATCAGACTGACTTATTAAATAAACTGAGCGGAGCTAGTTGGAAAGAATACCAGGACACTTGAGCAAGTGGATCACTAAGGGTGGTCAATTCCAGAATCATTTCTATCTTAAACACGAAATTATACGCCCGCAGTGGTAAAAAAAAAAAATCAGTCTTGTGTTATACATCTAACTTAAACGCAATTTTATCACTACAAACCTGCGAGTTCTTTTGATCCTTTTTCCAACATATAGATGCACTTAGCAATCAATATTTAAGATATTTTTTTTAAACAAGTTATCAAATTGACGAAATATATATAAGATTTGATTGTTTTCTTTATACGTATTCACTTGGTTTTATTGAATCAATATAAGCGTAAAAGCCACCAAAAACCCTAAATTACACCCATTGTGACACATTTACCCAAAACTTTTTCTTGTGACACCATAAATCCTAAACTTGTAACTATGTGACATATTATAATATAACATATTTACTCTAAACTTGTACAATATGACATATTTACCCTAAATTATTTTTTGTGATATTAAAAATCCCAAACTTATATTCATGTGATACATTTATCGCAAAAATATGGTCTCACAAAAAAAAAAAAAACAGTTTGGGATTTTTTGTGTCACAAAACATAGTTTAAGGTAAATATGTTACACATGTAAAAGTTTAAGGTTTTTGGTGTCATATAAAAAATTAAGACAATTATGTCACACTAGTACAAGTTTGGGGTTTTGGTGCCATAAAAAATAGTTTAGAATAAATATGTCATTATGAATAAAGTTTGGGATTTTTAGTGATTTTTTCCCTAAATGTAAATGGTGTTATCTCTAATCATAAATCTAGTGATTGATTTTATTTGGTAAAAGGCGTGTGATCTTTCATTATTAGGAAAATTCAATAAATCATCATAAGTTTCACCTTGAAATCACTTTGCATTCCTTGTTTCTAAAAATCACAACTTCACACCCTATTTTGTACTTAGGTACCACATACCATCTCACAAGAAACAACCACGTGACTTTTTTTTTTTTTTAATCAAACCGTGACTTCCTTCGCTAAAATGCTCCTGACACTTTGCTAAACTCAATCGTCAAGAAACCCTAAATCCACTTTCCACTCTAGCTCGGCGCCTTTATGCTGTTTTGCTTGCCGGTACCACTATTACAAAGCTGCTCCAAGACCGATTGATAATGTTAGAGTAATTAAATATTAAATTACGTATTTATCTAACAGTTTAAATTTTTAAATAGTTAATAATATATTCAAATCTTTTTAAGCCCCATTTACTTTTCCAATTAAATTTCCAAGCAAAAGATGAGACTAAGTATGAGAAGAAATGTTAGAATAATTAAATATTAAAATATATTTTTATTTAATAGTTTAAAATTTTAAAATAATTGATAATAATCACAAAAATCTTACAGGCAGGCAGTCCCGACTTCGTGATTGCTGTTCCAGGCTGAACGCGACTCTCATTGCACGCATTTCACAAGTGGAGATTAGATGATGAAAAGTTGTCGTGATTCATGAGGTTATGGGGACAAGACAAGGTGGGGAGAGAGAGAGACAGATACAGGGACAGAAGGCAGAGGTAAAATGGAAATTTTTTCCCCCTTTTGACGGAGCCCAGATTGAAAAAAGGTAAACGGTGGTTCCGTTGCTTCCCACGATGGGGAGAAAGTGGACCGCCCTCGGGACTCGCGAGGAAGACGTAACAAATGAAGTCGAGCATTTTCAATCAATCCCACATGCACGGAACTGGTCAAAAGTTCCATTACCTTTTGCCAAAGCAACAAATAAAGTCAGAGATAAGCACTACAGAAATCCTAAAACTTGTCACGAAAATGCAATTGAATTCTAAAATTTACAAAAAGTATAATTAAGTCCTAAAACTTATCAAATTGTTTCAATCTAGTCCTAAAATTAACGCCGTCGACTTTTTAACGGAAAATGCGATCGGCATTTAAAATTAATTTTTATTTCTCATGTGGCTTTTTTATTTTTTATTTAAATTAGATTTAAAAATTAAAAAAAGAAAAGTGAAAATTTGTTTAAAAAAGAAAACAATTCAAAAAAAAGAAAAAAGAAAAAAAATGGCGGCCTCGCCGGAGGGGTCGGCGGCAGTCACCGGCCCCTCCGACGATCGGCGGCGACGGCGGCGGGGAGGAGCTGCTTTATCTTCTTCTTTTTTAACAATTTTAATAAATAAATTTTCTTTTCTTTTTAGTTTTCAAATATATTTTGAAAAAAAAAATTGAATAAAAAATAATTAAAAAGCCATTTGAAAAAAGAAAAATTATTTAAAATGCCACGTCAGCATTTTCCGTTAAAAGGGCTAATGGTGTTAATTTTAGGATTCGATGGAAACAATTTGACAAGTTTTAGGACTTGATTGCACTTTTTACAAGTTTTAACTCAATCGTGCATTTTCATGACAAATTTTAAGACTTTTGCAGCACTTTTCCCAATAAAGTTGAGAACAGAGAAGATTCGGTGATCTACTTCCACGACGGACTCAGGGCCCTATCCGCGATGATTGACCTAAAACCAGAACTAGTGGAAGTGATTCACCATGACCGATGCTAATCAACCACTCATTATTTGATTGGGTTTGGACAAATCTTTTGCCATCAAGCGGGTTTGGACCAAAGACAAAAACTTTTTATCCGGGCCTGTAACTTTCATGCAAGATCGCGATTTCTTTAGGATTTTTCATGTGATGAACTTGCACAAGTCTGGCTCTTTTGAATCCTGGCTCAATTTAGCCCCGAAGTCCCATCATCAAGACTTGGAGCTTTTCAATGCAAAGCCTAACCCCGCATTTCTTTGTTTGGTTCAATATTTGGAATGGACTTTAGGGCTCTAAAGTCTCTTGAGCAAATACAAAGGCTTTTAGGAGATTAGAGAATTCGAGGTGCCCTAAGAAGTAGCATTTTCGAAATGCTACTTTATTGGTTTAATAAAAATATGTTACTTTCCCATCCCACCCTCATTTATTAGACGTAATTTCATTTTTGCCCTTTTATGAACCAAAAACCCTACTCTCTATTCACTCGTCTCTCTAGTGTCTCATGACTCACCCTCTTCTGTGCCTCAAGCCGCATCCCCTCATGCTCCGGCCCTCGAGCTCTCTTCCTCACACCATGTTGTATCACGCCCACCACCCTCAAGCTCTCTTCCTCATGTGGCATTTTCTCACACCTGCCCTCGCTCTCACCTCTCTTCCCAAGTAAGATTTCTCTATTCGTATTTGAGCATAAAGATTTTTTTTTTTTTTTGTAGAAATTTGTGTTAGTAATGGCAGATCTTTCTTACTTTTTTAGCTACAATGGCAATCTTCGTTCGCGATATCGCAATGTGTCCTTGGTTTTATGGCTATGTTGTTATTTGTTCATGTTAAAAACCATGGTTCAATTCTTGATGTATTGTGACACTACTTGCTAGAACCAGAAGCTCTAGCCTTGGAATCGAGTTACAATGTTCCGAGATTGAGGATTTCATGCCTTGTTTTGCATCGCGAAAATATGTTTTTCTCCCAAGGCTTGTTTTTCATTTACGTTTATCCTTTCAAAGTTATAATTTGTCACTCTAATGCCTACAATCCTAAATCTAAACTCATTCGAAGCAGGGAATTGTCTCGAAGCATGCAATGCACTATCACCTCAAAATGATGAAAGAATGGGTGTCTAGAGAAATTATTGAACTTGAATCGGCGGACCCAAATCCAAGAAAGAAATTTTCTTCTGATGAAGCTTTCACCCCGATGACTTTCCTATTTATCTAAATATATTAGACCATATTCTTCCTTAAGGAACTGTCTCTAAAAATAACTAGTGTTAATAATATTAAAAATCCTAAATTGCTGACACCTTTATCTTAAATTAGCTTTTGTCTCACAAAAATCCTAAACTAGCACTCCATAACATATTTACCCTAAATTGATTTTTCATGTCACAAAAGATACCAAATTGGCACCCCTAATGCAAATCTACCATCTATTAGTATTAAGTTTAATGTTATGTTAAAATGCATACATGTCAACACAAACAGTAGACAACTACAAGATAGATCTGACATGGAGAATGATAGATCCAATGTGAAAAATCTACGCGTTTTATATAAGGTAAATTGGATTAGGGGTAACATTTGAGATCTTTTATGAGACAAAATTATTTTGGGATAAATATATCATGAGGTACCAGTGTGGGATTTTATGTGAGATGAAAATTAGTTTTGGTTGAATTGTCATAGGGTACTTGGTTTGCGTTTTTTGTAAAACAAAATTAGTTTAAATAAATGTGTCATGGAGTACAAAATTTATAATTTTTAATGGAATTATCCTCGAACTCTAAATTGGAATGGATTGATCGCTCTTTCAAGGACTTCTTTTTTGCACTCTCCACTCATTTTGGTTTCAACTAAAATTTGTACTTTGCCTCATTCAATAACACGAGTTTGTTAAACAAAAAGGAAAATAAATTAGTTTTAATGAGTTTTAACGTTGCAAATTAGCAATTATTGAAAATTCTTACATTTTGTTTCAACTCTCTCTCTCAAGTATTTCCTTAAAAGATTTTTATTGTTTTCTCTCAAATTTACGATAGTGTCATTGATTACATATAAATTCTCCCTATGTCATATAATAACAAAAATTAATAATTTCCTAACTGTTACCAAGTCTTATATTTTACATTAACACATCATTTGAACTAAGAAGTCTGGCTTTGTTTTATTCCAGAGAAGGAGATTTATTTGAAATATGATAAAATTTTGCAAATAATTTATGCCAAAATATATATACTAATTTCCCACGAATGGAAGAACGCGCACTATTAAAACGCACAAATTTGCCCGTAGATTTAATAGTGCGTTGGTCGAGTGTTCTTAGAGTGGTTAAATTGGACTCATAATCCATCGCTCCACACGACTCGAGCCAAACTGATGCATGTTACCTTATGCAAACGGGCAAGCTGACCCAAAATAAGTTTTAAGGCTCACGAATGTTCCGTTTGTTTTGCGAAAAAAGAATAATTTGGGAATATTTTCCTAAAAATTGATTATTTGTATTGCTTGAAATAAGTAGTCAATTAAAAATATTTTTCATTATCGACGACAATTTATATCTAAATATTTTCGTGGAAAATGAAAATGTTTTCATTCATTCATTCACTCTTGTAAATAATATAAGTAATCATTGTTAGTATTAAAATATGTCTTGAGTTTGAGCCCAATGTGGAATTCCAAATATTCCAAATTGGATATTTTGCGAACGTTCAAAATCGAGCAAAGAAAATCCGAAGATCAACTTCTCAAAATTCGAATCTGCGTTGGAGAATTTGTCCGCTAAAATAGGAAAGTCAAAATTTTGACTTGGATACAAGATGAACTCGTCAACTTCCTCAGCCAAGAGAGGAAATAAATAAATAAAACAGAAAAGGAAATAAAAACTTAATTAAAGGAAGTTGGACTTCCTAATTTGACTCGGCTTGGGACTCTCTTCTTTGACCAAGGCGGTGCACGTACAAACATATATATATATATGTGTGTGTGTGTGTGGGTTGCTTCGTTGGCCGAAGAGCAGAATAATTGAAGCGCCGTGTGAGTGCTTGGTGTTCTGCCATTGTTGATACAAGCAATCTTGAAGCACTAAATATCGAGTGCTGGAAAGTGGGCTTGTTGTTTTTCGTTCGTGCAATTACATCTGAGAAGAATTAGTATTTGTAGCCGATTAAGTCTTGATAATAGATTTGCGTATGATTCCTTCGTAAGATTGAGATATTATTTCTTGAAGAATTTCGGGACTAAACACTGCGTGTATTATTAGGTGTAATTGGGGTTTGGGAAAAAGAGAGTATTTGAGTGACTCGAGTGTGTAATCTTCTTGTATCGCTTGATTTATAGTGAAATTCGTCACTGCTCTTCCCATGGACGTAAGTCTTTACGATCGAATCACGTAAATCCGGTATCCGATTTATTTTCTTTTTATGTCTATATTATTGTTCGATCGCACGCTTTTTGCAACAGTTAGGAAAACATTTTTCAAATTATTTATTTTTCATTAAATAAACGCACCCCAACTATAAACATAAAACGGGATTAGCCTAATTGTAGTGTGTTCTCCCCCCTGTTAGGCTGTTATCCCGATAGACTACCTATCTAATGAACGTCGCTTCTTTCTACGATGTCAAACAGAAGCAAAAAGAGGCTCGCAGCTCTCATTTTTATTTCCAATTTTTTTTTTTGGTGATTTCGATTGGAAGAGACTTGGTACTCGTCAAAGAAGGAACGAAGTAACTCTCTTTACATACGAAACACTCAGAAAAAGAAAAGAAGAAAGGCCAAAAGCAGCCGGTACAACCGGCGGTCTTTATCCTAATGTCCCCCTTCGTGCAGCTACATGACTTATCCACCTTCCTTATTCTCTCCTCTTGCGACATGTATTAAAAAGAAAAAAGGAAAAAAAAAAAAACCAAAGACTGCGCTTAATGAATACTCGAATTTGATACGGCATGAGGTACGGAATGCATTTGGAAAAAAAAATGCCGTGTCCGAAATGTTATAGGAAAAAAAATACAATCAGGCTCTAAATCTTTTAATCGTTTAGCCGAGTCATGAATTTTCTATTGAAAAAAGGCATCGGGAGATTCTTTTGGTTATTAACAATTTGATACGTCTTGAGGGCACTTAAACAATTTTTGATAATAACAAATGCAAATTTCCAGTGGAAGGATCTTGTCGAACTTTTCCCTTTGTAAAATATTGAGAAATCGATTGGATCAAATCGAAAAGTTTACTAGTCGATTGTATTCTTTGCATAATACTTGAAAATTTCCACCAGATTTTTCCTTCCAAAGAACTTGCTAATCCAAGCCAAATCAGTGAAGGGTCTTTAAAAAGTATAAAGACCCAGTGTCAAAAAGATTTACTTAAAAAGTGTATAAAAACGCATATTAATCGACTAAATAAGAGAATATTGCGACTCCCAATACATTAATTGTTATCATAATATACTTGATAATACAACAAAGATCAAAGATTCCTTTAATAAAAATATTTAACAAGTGCTTAAGATACTCATTAAACTTTCCATAATGAAAATAAAGTCCGTTGATATCATTTTACCAAAAAAAAAAAAAAAGTCCGTTGATATCAATACGAGTTAAAGTTAGAAAATACATTCTTACCTTCGCCATATATGAATCTGGCACCCGTACCAGACGATACGCGTCACAATCGAGGGGGAGGGGGATGGGTTGTTGGGCGTGGGCCACCCGGCAATTGCCCCTTCCTGCCCGTTTCTTTAAAAAGAGAAAAAATCGACTTATCATTTTTTGCCTACTCAAAAATTAACTTTATCTCTCTCTTCATTATGTTTCTTAGCATTTATTGCGTTCTCTAAGGTTAGTTAATCGATTTCTCTAATATAATAATGTCGAGTATTATTTAATTGATGGTTGTGTAAATCATTTTTAACTGTTCTCTTTTTTTTTCTTTTTTTTTTTGGTTGGAAATAAGTTACTTGTCATGAAGATAGTGAAAATTAATACAATTGTTTTTTTTACGATAAAGAGCGTGAGTTATGTTACATAATCTAATTTAATCTAACCTAATTTAATTTTTTTCACAGTTTATTCTAATCAAATTCACAATTATCAAAAAGCAAAAATCGAAACACGTGGATGAACACAATCAGTACTATTCATTCTAATTTTCTTCATCTAGCATTCTCTTTCCAGTGTGTCTATGCAAAGTCAGTGGGCACGATGATCGATAAATTACTCAAATAGAAAGCCAGTTGCTCAGGCTTCAGAGCACACTCCAACCTCTCAAAGTCTCCATCAGGCAATGAGTTCGCAGATTAATCCAGAATGACGTACCTAGGGTAGAGACGAGAGGCTGATGGTGAAGGAACTGGCAAGCGAACACGAAGTGCAGAATGAACGACGTGTAGAGCCATCCTCTCCACGCAATGCCTTCCATGGCCGAGGAGAAGATAGACAGATTCATTGCGATATTATCCTTTCTCTACGTGATTTGCGATAACTTACTGTGGCGACTTTGATTCGGAGACTTCAAGAAGAGGAGAAGGCGAAGGGCACAAAGCAGAGGAATTGGAAGAATAAGAATAACTACTTCCGTCGCTAGTGAGTTGTGCCAGGAAGAGTTAGGACTTTGCAAGAGGTTACCGTAGGTTGGGCCTTTGGGTGAGCTCCACGGGGGCTCTGGTTTGTTGACCGGCCTTGATCAAATCCAATCAAGAGGTGCCACGGCATGGTAGGGGGTCCTCGTCAGATCGCTTTGAACTTTCGTTAATTGTGTGAACAGTTCCAGGACCAAATAAGACATGAACAAGCTTCTTATCCCCGATTAAATTTGATGAATCTGTGTGCTTTCAATGTTGATTAATGACTATGGAAAAGCCAAGGTTATTACGAATGATCAATGTTATCTAAAGATTGTAAAGTTGAATCTTAAACACCCAAACATCTTGGTTCTTTATTTTTGGTGAATATACGTCCCGGGACGACTTAGACGGATCCTTAAGAAGCTGTAAGTTAAGATTATTAACCTAGGATACATCAGGAGTCGCTAGGAAGAATCCAAACTTATTAGTGATGAAATTCTCTTGTTATCTTTCTAATTTTTAACCGTGTGCTCGTAGAACAGACTAAAAATAGCCACCAACCTTGAAATGAGGAAGACATGGAAGATAGTCATTGAATTTGAAAGATATCAAGTGTTGGAACCAAAAGGCAAATCTAATTTGGGTCCACAATGTGGCAAAGCTACCAAAAGACATTACCAGCGGTTGACTAATCTTTTAACAGCTTTTTGCACAAACGATTAGGCAAATTCCCCCTTTCACTCGACTAGCACACAACAAACTTGGGGACGACTAATTTCTACGTAAGCAATAAAACCAAATCGCAATATCCTAACCAACTCAATCCTTTGTCAAATTATGGCGAAGTCCACTCATTGGCAAAGTGAAAACAAAAAATGAAATCACGCCACATGCCTTTTTTGGGCCTGAAAAGAGAATGACAAGATGGAGTCCTCATAATCTGAAAAATTCAATCACTTGCACATTTTACCACTTGACATATTGGGAAGAAAAGTTCTTACAAATTTGTAACGTCATCGTGGACCACTTAAATCTGAGGGTAGTAATGTAGTGGTAGCATTGAATTCGACGTCCATTCGACTGAATCTCGCTTCTCCATTAGTGGAAGCCTAGGTAGTGAAGTCATAATTCAAGTCTTGTGGAACTTCCATAACACCCTCTAATACCTTGATGGCCATAGACATAGAGGGCCTATTTGTATAGTCTTCTTGCAAGCACCATGCAGCAGTCCTCATCATATTCACCGCATGCGGTCCATTTAGTTGCATGTCATAGCTAGACTTATTCACAATGTCCAACAGTTGTTCCTCCGCTGCCTTTCTCTTAAAAAGGCTCAGTGAATGCCTATCTTCTTTGTCTAGAGAGTGATCCAAGATTTTTCTCCCACACACTTCTCCAAGATTACCACACCAAAGCTATACACGTCAACCTTTTCAGTGATTGCTTTACTCCACCACTCAAGGGCCAAATAACCGAGAGTTCCTCTCATGATTGTGATGACATGGATCCAAAATCAGCAACCTTTTGCATTGAAATTTCCATCCAAGAGGATATTTAGGGATTTAATTTATAAGTGAAATATCTTCTGTCTACAATCTTAATGAAGATAATTAAGTCATTTTGCTATATCAAGAATGATCTTCTTCCTTTGTTGCCAATGAAGAACGCATTCATTGGATTTGTGAAAGATCCATCTATCTAGAGACACATTTGACATGTACTCATATATAAGGAGCTTGTGGGATTTCTCAACGCAAAATCCCATGAGTCTTACCAATGGTGCATTTGGTTGAACTTTTAGGGAAAGCATTTGAGAAAATGCAAAGGACTTTAAGTAAAAAGATTTTTCCAAAATGCAAATTATGTTTGTTAAATAGTGATTTAAAAGTCCATTGTGAAGTACTTTTGAGTGAAATTGTGTTTGGAAAAATTATAATCATGCAAAGCACTTTAGTTATTAAAAAAAAAAAAAGGGTTGCCCCTAACAGATCAGATGGCCACTGACAATCCAGATCTGTCATCAATGGTCGTCATCTACCCCTAGGGACCACTGCCGAAGGTCGACTGGGGTCGGGGGACCCTTGGTGAGGGTCAAACAACCCCTCACGGAGGTCGCTCAACCCCGGCAAAGGCCACTTGGGTTGAGCAAACCTAGGTAGCCCTTGCCGATGCGACCCTTGGAGAGGTCGCTCAACTTCGACAAATGACAGCTAGGTTGCACAACCCCTTGCTGGGGTTGCCACAACCCCTCGCCGAGGTTGCTCGACCCTAGCGAGAGCTAGCTAGGTGGCGCTCGCTCGACCTCGGCAAGGGCCAAGTGGTCGTGCAAACCTAGGCCCTCATCGATGTGACCCTCGTGAAGGTCGCTCGACCCCAACGAGGGTCCACTGGGTCGCCCAACACCAAGTAGCCCCTCGCTGGTGTCCTGCGACCGCCGAGGGCCTTCTGCTGTTTGGATCGGGCAACCACAATTAGCCTCATGAGGGTCACGCAACCCCCTGGTGACGGTCGCCTAGGTCGCCAGCAACGTCGCCAACCTCTCTTTAGCCCATGGCCGGACCCTTCCAGTCACAACAAATATGCCTACCAACCCTAGGGAGAAGAAGATGAACAGTCGCAAATAAGGGCAAAGTCGAAAAATCAAAAAATCAATGAGGATAAAACTGGAAGAAAATTTTTTACTTCCCCTTTCGAGAAGGCTGAAAGCTCAAGGCAACCTAAGACTTGCCTTGGGCTTTCAGCCTTTTAAAGGCAAACTTTGTCTCAAAGTGGGTTTAAATTTTTTTACCAAACACCCAAACATTAGCCTAAAAATCTTTAGACGCCGAAAGTCCATTCCCAAAGCTAGTACCAAACATAGTACAAGTTCACATGATGGATGTTGCCAATAGTCTCAACTTTGACTAGAAAGGAATTCTTAACCTACCTAAAACCATCAAGACGTTTTACTACAACTTTTGTATTGTCGCTTAGAGTACCTTCGAAAATAAAACCAAAACTGTCTTCGCCAAGCTTTTTACTGAATCCGTCTGTGATGGTTTTCAAATCATCATACGTGAATCTAGTGGCACTCTAGGTACTTGATCAAGATAATCCTCCTTTGCGCTCTTTTGAACAAACAAAACTAAGGCTACAATGAGAATCACCATGGCAAAGAGAGCTCCGAGGCAAGACCCAAGTATTATAGGGAGACGATTGCTCTTACGATTGTCAACTGGAATATAAGGAGCTTCATTGGTCACATTTTGTACTTTAAGATAAGCAGTAGAATTATAGGAAAACATTTTCTTGTCAATGTTCATATATGAAAACACCTAAGTTGGTAAGTAACAACTGCCGCTAGTGAGATTCGATTCATATCGAAATATAGCTTGCAGGACCAGTTCTTTGCGTAGTCCTCTTTACAACTTAAAGCATTTATGTCCTTGAAATCTAGAGTGAAAGTGAAATACATGACATTTTCGAGCACCCAAAGAATTTGATTTTTTTAAGCCCCACAAGACAACGGAACATTCTCAGAACACCCAAGATTAGGCCACCTATCATCTACTTGCTAGAAATAGCTCGTCCCCCCAGTCAAAGCCGGACCACTACAGTTGCGCATGGCAACATTTCTTGGCCGGGGAACAATTTTTTTTCAGAAATAGTTCTTTTCTATTTCTATTTTAGGGAACAATTTCTATGTAAAAAAACCCATTTGGTAACTACACAAAATTTTTACTCTAGAAATAGAAAAAGAATAAAAATGCGTTTGGTAAAAAATAATTTCTTTTTTATATTTATTTGTTTTTTTTTTATTTTTGCCGGTAGACCACCGCCACCACGGACATCGCCGCCGCTGCACGTCGCCGTCGGCTGACTGCCGCCGACAGACTACCGTCGCCAATCACCGCTGCACGACCCATCGACTACCACCTCCCGCGCCCGCCTAGCTGCCTCCGGCGGCTGGCGGTCGACGGTGGCCGATGGGCCGTGCGACGGCGATCACCGGACATGCGGCCGGCCGACGGTCGGCCCGTGGGGTAACGCGTGCGGCGGCGGCGGCGGCGTAATGGCGGCGACCAGCAACGACCGGCGGCAGCAGCAGTCGATCGGCCTCCAGCGACTGGTGGCGGTGGCAGTCGTCCGGTGGCAGCAGCGTCCGGCGGCAACGCCGCCGACCCCGACGGTCAGTTGGCCTCCGGCGACCGGGCGGCCGGCGGCGGTCGTCCGGCCTCCGGCGTCCCGGCGGAACGGTCGGTCGGCGGCCGGCGGGCAGAGCCGATCGGTTGGCCTCCGGCGACCGGTGGCAACAGGCGACGGTGGGCAGCAATCAACAACGGTCAGTGGCGGTTAGCAAGAGAAGAATAAAAGAAAAAAAAATTCACTTATTTCTTAAACTTGTTCTCAGGAACAAGAAACAACTTTTTTTTACTTCTCATTTCTATTCCAAAACCATTCTCGAGCTAACTTTTTGTTCCCGGGAACAAAAAACTAACTTGCCATTATCAAACATGTTTCTATTTTTTTTTTTGTTATGGGGAAGAAAAGAATAGAAATTCTTGGGCTGGGGAAAGTTACCATGCGCAGCCTACATCGCCTGTTGGAACAAATTTCATATCGCCCACATAGTGTCAGATAGGCACAATCGCTGAGATCATCTTTGAAAAGATCGGCCACTTCTTGATGCTTGCTGGACCAATCATAATCATACAATCTCAAAGGCCCATTTGAGCCCAACTTCATGTATCGTGCAGAACATGCTAGAGGGAATGATATCAAGCCCTTACTAGAGCTAGGATCTGAGATCCAAGACAAGCTTCCGTTTACAAACTCAACATATGGAAACTCAATGCTTGCATTCCCATTTAAACCTTCATGCTCAAAATATATATGAGAAGGATTAGTCTCCACTTGAGCGTGTAAAACATCGCCAATCATGGAAAGCAAAATCATATCATTAACAATCCAATTTGCCTTGGAAACACTTGGCATCAATATTTGCCCCCACCTCAACTTTTGTCCGACAACAAGCGAGTCGGTTGGCTCATCAAAAGACTGCCAAACAGTTGCATTGTCCTTATCAAACAACACAATCTGTCAAGACAGACTTTTCATAAGTATATATGGACCAAGCAACCGTACCATCAGCATCTTTCGACACCAAATTGCCTTCGAACGTGAGCTCCAAGGTCGCTCGATCTTTACGGGATTGTTTCGATTGGCAAACCACACTACTTGTGGAATAGTGTATTCAATAATTATGCCACTACCATAAATTGTGACGATGAAAACAACAAAGAGATAAGCGTTGCAGTTACCATTACAGTAGCCGCAGGCATGGACAGGGCCTAAACCTCCTTTGCCTCGAAGTAGAATTGCCAGCACGATCGATCCATCTACATGTCGAGTGACGTGAGTAGCTGTTGCGTTATTCACCCACTAAGTCGAAATCGTGGCTGTTGGCTAATCATAATTTTGAGCTTGAGCTTCAATGAAGTTTGAGAATTGCAATAGAAAAACAAAGGAAAAGGAAAGAAGGAAGGGAGACTACAGAGCGAGACCATGGCCTGCGGTGAAACTTTGAGCAGAGAGAAGATTGAGAAAAGGAAGAGAGGAGGAAAGAAGATGCAAATAAGAGATCGACAACTTTGAGTTGACGCAAAAGCAAAACAAGAAAATTGCACAAGGAGTCCTCTCGATAATGGGAAAGGAATAAAGTCAAGCTTTTTTATTTTTTTGTCAGTCCTACTCTATTCCTACTCTATATTCACTCTCAAACTTTTGTCCTACCTCTTGCAAAGCGTGGAAGTCGAAACCCACTCTTGAAACTTACGCGTCCCCACCCCATCCCCCCTGAGAATGTGAGGATTTGAACCCCTCACCTCCCCATTCCATGTTGAAAGGGTGGCCACTGGGGCGAATCCCAGTGGTTAATAAAGTCAAGCTTGATTGGCATAATTATAGGGCGTCTTTCCCTCTTAATTACCGCAATAAACAACTCCTAATCCATATAACTATTCCCACCATGTCAAACGGCCAGGAGAGACTCGCAACTCTTTCTTTAATTAAAAAAAAAAAAAGCGGTTTGGTTTGGAACTCGTCAAACAAGAAACGAAAGTACGTCTTTGCCCAAACGCAGCAAAAGTAAGAAAGAAAAGAAGAAAGGCCAAAAGCAACCGGTCCAACCGGTGATGTTTATCCTAACCTTCCCTTTGGGCACCTATATGTGCGTGACGCATCCGCCTATCTTTCTTCTTTCCTCTTTTACCTGGTAGATACGATGACGTAAAAGAAAAGTACCATGTCCAAAATCTTACACGAAAAATGCAGTCAAGCTTTATTAGTTTAGTTGAATTTGAAATTTTTTTATTAGAAAGAGTATCAGAAAATTCTTTCGATTGCGTTTTATTTAATTTGTCATGCGTGCACTAAAGCGATTTTTTATAGCAACAATGACAAATTTCTGATGGGAGAATCTCATTGAACTTTTCTCCTTACGGAAGATTTAGAAATTGATGTGCTAAACCGAAAAATTTACCAATAGATTGCATTCTTTGCATAATACTTGGAAATTTCCACTAGGTTTTCCTTTCGAAGAACTTACTAATCCAAGCCGAAGCGACAAAGTGTCTTAAAAAAGTATAAAGACCCATTTTTTAAAGGATTTACTTAAAAGTGCCTCAAAAACACTTATTAAACAGCTAAATAAGAAAATATTGCGACTCTTGATACCTTGATTGTCATCGTAATATACTCAATTACATGTCAAAGATCAAAAATCCCCTTAATAAAAATATGAGATATGTATACTACAAGTTCTAAAACTTGTTGTGAAAATATAATTGAGGTCTAAAACTTTCAAAATGTGCCATTAAGTCTTAAAACTTATCAAATTCGTGCAACCAAATCTTTTCGTTAACATTGTCAATTTTTTTAATGAAATATGCCGACGTGACATTTTTAAATTTATTTATTTATTTTGCATTGCTTTTTTTTTTTTTTACTTTTCTCTTTAAATCTTGTTTAAATAATAGTAAAAAAACTTTTAAAAAGCTAAAATAATTTGAAAAACAAAATTGGAAACAAAGAAAAGAAAAAGGCCAAGGATCGTGCTGGGCATGCCACCACTATCCATCATCGGAGGGGGTCAGCAAGTAGAGGGAGTGTGGCCCTAGTCAACTCAGTCAAACTCATCATCGACATAGGCAAAGGTTGGCAAGGCTCGCCTAGATCTAGACGATACCAACCGTCGCCTATGACTAGCAAGCCTATCGGCCCCAAAACAAGGCCCTGCCAGCCCCAAGTGAGGGTCGGTGACCCTCGTTAAGCTTAAGTAAGGGCCAACATCACCCAAATTTGGTTTAGCCATGCTGGCCCAGCTAAGGTGCCTCCCAAATCTAGGCATGCCTCACCCAACCTCGCCTGGACCGGCGATGGCCTTGCCTAGGCTAGCGAGGACTACGCCCCCACCCCCTCCGCTACTTGGGGCTGATGAGATTGCCAACACCCTTTGACAATGGGTGGCGACGACAACATTCTTAGCACGATCCTTGCCCTTTTCTTTTCTTCATTTCCAATTTTGTTTTTTAAATTATTTTAGCTTTTCTTTAGTTTTTTTACTATTATTTAAATAAGATTTAAAGAAAAATAATAAAAGTGTCACGTAAGATAAATAAATTAACTTAAAAATGCCAAGTCTCAGTTAGATAAACGATGTTAACGAAAGAATTCGATTGTACGAACTTGATAATTTTTAGGATTTAATTACACTTTTTAAGAGTTTTAGGATTCAATTACATTTTCACAACAAGTTCTAGGACCTAAAAATATTTAACAAGTGCCCAAGATACTGATCAAAATGGTGTTATTAAATACGACTTTAAGTTTGAAAATGTGTCCTTACCGTTGCCATACATGAATATGACACCCATACAATATACATCAGGATCAATAGAGGAGCCATTGGCGATCATCCCTCCCCGCCGATTTCTTTATAATAACAAAAAATAAATAAATAAAGAACAGACTCATCATTTTTCTTCCTGCTCAGAAATTAAACTTTGTTACTTTCTTCACCATGTTTCTTAACATTTAATTTTATTGCATTTTCTAAGATTGGCTAACCAAATTCTCTAATAGTCAATTATTATTTTGTTGATGATTGCTGCGTAAGCTATTCTCTATGAAAATAGCAAAAATCCATACGATTTTTTTCCTTCGATAAAGAGGGTGAACTATGGGCCCGTTTGGTTCAACTTTGGAGAAATGCCCTTGGGAGAATGCAAATACCTTTGAGATAAAGGGGTTTAAAATCTTCTGCGTTTGGTAAATTACAATCTCAAGTAGCTTTGAAAAATAATTTTAGCAAAAACACCGTTTGGCAAAACTTGCATTTCCAATTAGCTTTTGCTATTTTTTATTTATTTAAAGTCTGAAAATAAAATCCGGTGGCGGCGAACCGGCGTGAGCAGCCGATGAAGCAATGGACGGCCAATTTGGCCGCCGGACCGCCAGATTCAGCCACTTCAGGACCGCGAGATCCGGCCTCTCGACGGGCCGGATCGGTGTGGCGAGGGCGCGACTCGGGCGGCGTCGCTGGGTCCGCGCGACCTCGGGCGGCGTCGCGGGTTCGCGCGGACCCAGCGACGTCGCTCGGGTTCGCGTGCGCCGGGCGGCGTCGCTGGTTCGCGCGCGCCGGGCGACGCAGCGGCCTTGGTCGCGATGCCGCCTAGGTCGCGGTCGCGCCACCGGGCGGTGGTCACCAGGGGACACGCGACCCCCACGCGGTGGTGGTGGTTGCGGAGAAGCTGAAGGCGGCGGGAAGGCGAAGACGAACGGCGAAGAAGATGAGCCGAACGGAGAAGAAGATGAACAGGAATGACGATGAACGGTAATTTTGCATTTCGAAATGCTCAATGCTCAATCTTTGGGTAGGACCAAGCATTCAGCTTTCAGCTTGTAGAATCTTTGCGCATTTCACAAATGGGCATTTGAAAGTCGTTCTTAAACACATAAAATTTTAGAGGGGCTTTGGGGGCTCAAAGCCCCTTGGGAAAGCCCAACCAAACGCCCCCTATATACGTAATCTCCTAATTTAATCTAATCTAATTTACTGATCATATTCGACCAAAAGAAAAGATTCACTTATTAATTGGTAAAGTGCAGGAAACGTATTCGGATACGTACCCCAGAAGAGGGACTCCTACGATAACGTCTCGGCAGAGCAAACAAATTTTCTCCTCTTGTTTTCTGCGATAGTCATCTCCGCAGCGCACCCCGAACCTCTTATATAAATCACCCTCTTGTCCTGACCGAAGAACTCTCTCTCTCTCTCTCGCTTGCTTCCTCGCTCGCTTGCTCAGGCTCTCGGCGATTGCTCCTCGGCGAGGCGGCGACCGGCGATCGAATCGACCCCGAAGGTAGTCTCTCTCCCCCCGCCGCAGAAGCTCTTTCTAACTCGCTTCGATCGATCGATCGATCATCGCCTTTGAGATTGTCGGTCTTCTCTTTTCGGTTTGCGTGTTCTTGTGGTTGCGTAGACGGTCCGATCATGATCGCGTGCCGCGGAATTCTCGATTATCCGGCTCCGATCACCTCTCGTGAGGATAAGTTCCGCGATACCTTCGCGATCCTTTCGAAATCGAGGGGTCTTCTGTCGTTTTGCGGGGGTTCGTTTCTAGCTGTCGCGTTTTACCTCACTTTTGTGATTTTGTGCCCGACCGTGGCTTGAATCGCGAGGAAATCCGGTGGCGTGAACCGTGAGGCTGTGTTAGCTTTGGGCTTTTGGATGTGAGGAGTTGGTTTATTTTCCGTATCCTGGCTTTATGTTTTCCCCCCCACCTCCCTTTAATTGATCGTTTCATCCGTCGTAAGAAGTTTTTCCTCCCCCTGGGTTGGTCATCGCTGGGCTGAGGTCGGCTGATCCTGATTTTACCCCGAGGATGGCAATTATAAACACTGCCGGTACTCTATTGGTCGTAGAAATTGCTATTTAGAACCCTTTACCTTGTTGTTTTCATCTTTCTCCTAGGCTACATGCTACAGCTTTGCTGTTATGAATACTTAAAAAGTTACACCATCAGTTACAAGATCCTTGCTCTCTCTCTCTCTCTCTCTGGCTCTGTCTTTGAGATGTAGTCAGGGTGGTGGATCATCGATACTGGTAAGGTTTCTATGTGGGGAGGGTTTAATATTACAATAGGATTACTCTACGCAATGATCATTTTGGATGTCGTGGAATGTTTAAACTGAAGATTGATGGCACAAATGGAAATGCGATGATTAAGACAACCGGTAGTATTCATTCTATTTATCTTCGTCTAACATTTCTTTCTGGTGTCTCTATGCAAAATCAGTGGCGACGATGATCAGTCAATTACTCACATAGAAAGCCAGTTGCTCAGGCTTTAGACTATCATGTTACCTCCAAGAGACCTTAAAATTAGCAGCACCTATCGCACACAAAGAATGCCCACTTGTGCTTTTTTCTGAACATCTGCTGGTTTATTTGTCTAATATGGACAATTTTTTTTTTCGAATTAGATACTCAAATAGAAAGCCCTTCTCTTAGGCTTGAGAGTATATTAACATCTTCACATAGGCCAACAAGTATAAGTACCTCCCCAGCGCTTGTGGTTTTGTGGTTATGTACTAGTTTCATGTCAATTCAAGTGGACGTAATATTTACTTAATCATTGTTTTATGATGCAGATAAAAGTGTACATTTGATTTAGTTTTTCAAATGCCTGATGAATGTAGAGTTGTAAAAAATACTGAAGTCATTGAAAATAAAATCACAGAGGATGTCATGGTCCGTGGACTAGGCTTATAGTATCTCCCAGCCCTAATGTTGCAAGTATGATGGCTTGATATCATTGGGACCTAGAGTTAAATTGAATATCCTTTGGCATCGACTAGGTTTGCCTGTTTCTGTTGTGCAGGTTTTGTTGGGTACGGGTGGTATGATTTTTCTTGCTTGACTTTTATTATATGGAGAATTTGGAAGGACATGTCTACAAATACAGGTGAGGATTGTTGGATCGTGTGGTATCCCCCCCCGCCCCCTCTCTTCCTTCCCCCTCTTCTTCCTTCTTCTTCTCTCTCTCTGTAAGAAATTCTTGTCTGAGTCCCCTCTTCAGTCATGTTTGAGTTGATAAATACAGGTGCTCAAGAGGTTATGTAGCCTTCTCTTCATTTTTCAGAATAAAACAGGTTATGTAGCTTTCATTTTACTTCGTTTGGTAATTATTTTAGAGGCGCTTTGTTTAGTTAGATGTTGATGACTAGTTTTAGCTTAGTCATGGCCTTTGCTATATACATTCTGAACTGCCAATGGCGATGCAGGCCCTTTTTTGATTTATCAGGTGATTGGAGAAGCTACCTAATTTGATTGTGTGATCCCATCTTCTGGACTTTATGGTGCCCTGCTTCCTTGGAGTGTTTTTCAGTGGTCTGGTTCCTGGCATCTTTATTGTAGTAGGACTTTCCAATTTCCTCTGATCAATATAGATCTCCACAACTCCACTTAACTTCTCCACAGGGTTCTAGTTGTACATTACTACTGTCTGCTATTCGAAGGAAAGCCTATGACAATGAGAATGAGGATTCTGCTGACTAGCCCTGGTCCTTCAGATCTGTGTGCACTCCTATGGAAGTTCCATATATTGTGGCAACACTCTCCTGTAGTGTTGAGGACTGGGAGTTAGTAATCCTTTAACAAGAAGTGGAATAATGCTTTCCCGGCGTGCTCCCTGTTAGAGGGCCTCGTGAGATCCAATTGAGTTTCCAATGAGCAATTGGCTTTTGCATCAGTTTGATCATTAATCCAAAATCAAGGGGCCTGACGTTGTAAGATAAGATAGTTATCACCCTCTATGGAGATGCATATGGTCCTGATTGTAGGATTTATCCCATTGTCTAGCTATGACTTCTCTGAACATGGGGTCTAACAGTTCATCAGATTTTGGCTAAACTAATCTTGCAGGGGCGTTTTCTCTTAGCTTGACGGTGGTTGTATCCAGGAAGTCCAGTTGACCATGTTCACAAGGCTCCCCCTATCTAGGAGTTTCTCCGTCTGTTTGTATTAGTAAACACACTCGCTTGAAGAAAGGATAGTGATCACCCTGGCTCTGCTGGTGGGCTTTTTGATGGTTGTTTTGTCAATATTGGAGACACATGTTTAATACTCTGTGCTTCTCATGGAGATTAGATGTACCAATCTCACAGGGAATGAAAATGTGAGCAGTATTTGGAAATTTGTTATATTCTATGTAACTTGTGAGAAGTTTGTCAATTCCATTATCAGGTTACTCAATAGCTTGCTTCTCCAGAGAAATGAAAAATAGTCACTAAGTTGAAACCTCACATGTTAAACCTTGATTCACTCATAACTAAAACAGCAATAGGTTTTTTAGTGTGGCTTGGCCTTTTCTGATATACAAACTTTTTTTGTCTTGATATTCTGTTCCTCAATGTTAATGAATTAATGAGCCCTCTTTGTATGGCTGTAAGCGCCTCTAGTTCTCCATTTGTCTAATATCTGTTGCATGAACTATCAGGAAAAAAATGTTACAGCATTATGTAATTGTCTCTTACTTTGAGCTTCACAATTAAAAGGAGTTTAACTTGACATCCTTTAGGGGAAAACAAGTGAAGAAAAGAGTGCTGCTGCGCCACTTTACACTTTTGTTTTGCTGCATGGCAAGCTGATACTTTGAAACAAGAGTAAACTCCTCTTTTATGAGCTGGATCCAGTTTGGGCTCCTGTAAAGAAAGAAATGGACCACTGGCTATTGATATTGAATATGCTGTATTTCTGGTGCTTTTGCATTGCAAACGGTCTATGTTATGCTTGAGATGTCTTGGGAAATCACGTGCCATATGTCATCTTCTTTCTTCCTCTCAGCCTTCTTTCTGCGTGCATTCCTTTTTTATTTTTATAACCACATTGGTTTTCTTGTCTTGTCTTTTACTTTTTGGGGATGTTATGTACTGATGCATCCTTTCTGTTGAAGGTATCAGAAGATAAGTTCTCGATCTTATGATTAATGGGGCAGATGAAGAGTCTCATTGATTATTTTAAAGCAATTTTTTATTTTTTTATTTTAAGGAGAGTTGGATCAGATAAAAGCATGTCAAAATCTGTTTTGTATCCTATTTCGTGCTTCATGATCTATGAAGTCTTATTGATTATTTTCAAGATTTTTTTTTTTTGGTTTTAAGGAGAGTTGGATCAGATAAAAGCATGTCAAAATCTGTTTTGTATCCTATTTCCTGCTTCATGATCTATGAAGTCTTATTGATTATTTTCAAGATTTTTTTTTTTTTTGGGTTTTAAGGAGAGTTGGATCAGTTAAAAGCATGTCAAAATCTGTTTTGTATCTCATTTCCTGCTTCATGATCTATGAGCTGATTTAATCAGTACGTGCATATTGCATTGTTATCTGATCTCCTATAATTTGTCCGTCTTAAAGAGAGAACACAATATTGGTTTGAAGAGTACTATACTGCACTCTAAATTCTAATTGGCTCATTTCTTCAGCGGGCAAATCTAAATTTGGTTTATCTTCAATATGTCATCAATCATCGGTGGACAAATTCTACAATATATCTCCAATTGTTCAGAATCAAGTTTGATCTAATAAAACACTGTGGCCAAATATCTTAATGTTCTAAATAAATTACTGTAGGAGCTGAAAAGTTTAGAAGCAATAAATGGAGGACTCTGCGCAGTTCTTTGGTTTTTTGTCTCTGTAATTGGCTGATTTTAGTTTCTGACTATATTCCTTAGGCCTTAAAATTCTTCAGTACCAGTGAAGAAGTAAAATAATAGTTTAAGTATGGTGTGCATTTGAGGATTGGGTTGTTTTAATCTTCTTTCTTTCTAAAATGCATTAGCAAACGTTTCTTTGTCAGTGCTAACAGAAGCTTGATTGTATTTGTGAAGTTTCTATTCTTACTTGGTCTTTTCACATTTCTTGACAGACTGTGGTAATATGTATACGTCTCAAACATGATGGTGGGGATATTTATGTTGCAAATGCATAGTACACTCTGGAAATTTCAAGATTAAAACCTTCCTGAATAGTGAAAATAGTTTACTAATGCTGACATTCACCTAGAAAGTATAGCGGGTTTTAGATATGTGTCATGCAAAGGGGCGGTACAATAAGAAGGATGAACTTGATTAAAATGTTATCTGGGCATGCTTGTTTACCTACCCACTCCATGCACCTACATTACAAAATCCTTTAATTTAAAGAAAATGATGAGATGGAACGAGCCAGCTACATTAGCTGTTAAAGTCCTCGATGTTATGCTTAGACAGGACATTGAATTTCATCAGAGGCGTTGAAGTTTGGTGTGCTGGCTTACCTTGTGATGTGGATGACATGTGAATAAGAAAAGGGGAAAAAAATTCCAAATGACCATCCACTCTCTACTCTCTCCCAAGCAAAGATTAGCTTTTTGTATTTTCTTGCCGTGTTGATTGAGAAAGATGTTAAAAGGGCTTATGACTTCCAATATGAATCTCTTGCTATACATACTGTGATCTCCAAGAATAGAAAGTTGAAACCGTACAGTTATTGCAAGAGATGGTTTTGAACCAAAATTTCATCAGATAATGGCCCCTAGACCTTTTAAGAATGCATTGCTGAGCTTTAGTATTTACCATATCTAGTGGAAGGCTGTTGAATCCAATGTTGAGACTTGAGAGAAGATGGCTTCTCCCTGAAGAAATCAGATTAATGTACCATAGAAGGGTTTGCCAGTACTTAGCAGAACAGGTAGCATGCCATGAAATAGGAAATAATTTATATGAACTCTGGTGGATTGATGCTGATTACTTAATCTGAAAAATGTTATGTTAATGAACAATGTTTCAATTATCTTTCATCCGACACAGGGTGTCCTTTTCTTTGGGATTCAACTCATCTTTGGCTTTCTTTGTGCAGTTATGGGGCATAGGCATTTATTTGGTGCATCTCAGACATTTGAGGGTAACCATGCTCAAAGCTGGAATAACATGAATATGGAGCAACCGAACATGCAATTAGGTACTTGGTTGTCACTTGTTATTTGTTGGCATGCTTTTCTTGCTCACTGCACCTGTGTCTTTTAGCACCCAAAAAGAGGACAATCATTGCTTGACAGTGTCAGATCTGCCCTGTCTTTATCCCTCCATGATGAATTAATTTCTTGTTTAGGCAACAATTAGAACTTATAAATTGCTAACTTTTATGTATGATAGATGATTTATTCCAATGCATTTTTACTTATGGGTATCCATTCAACATATCAGAGATTCATGAGTTAATAAAGGTGAATGCATAAGACTTTAGTTGTTTAAGTGTTTGTAGGTTATTTATTTATAGCTCTTGCTCTGCTTTACTTAATTCTTTAAATGAACGCAGCCAGGGGAAGTTCTGTAGAAAATGGTAGTTTCTTTTATTCTGTAGAGAATGCGGCAGTGAATGGAGTGCATTATGCTTCTCATTGGACTGCACCAAGGTCAAGTGAATATGGTCCACTTGGTCACAATGATGTGTTGCCACATTGTCAGCCCAATGTCGCCGGGCTATCTCAGGAATCTTTTCCACATGCACCAAACATCGGGACAATCAGGACATCGACAGATAACTATGCATGTCATGGATCGTCGTCGTCGTCGTCGTCATCATCACATTACAATGGTCATGCGCCATATGGTGTTGATGCCGGATTTATTGATCTCACGGCTGATGGTGGAAGAAGACACCTTAAGAGAAAAAGCCCTGTAATACCGTCATTGTGTGAGAGGGGCAGTAGTAGCAGATACTACTGTCCAGGAAGTGGAAGTTCCTCTGCTCCTCCTGTCTCTTCTGAATTACGGCTGGAGGAACCAGACATTGACTCGCTTCATGCGCCTTGGGATCATCTCCCTGCTAATGGAGATTATTCCTACAATGGGCCCAACAGCCTTTCAATCAGGGGTGAGGGTCCTTTAAGGAATGTGAGAAGTCGTTATGGGGTCGAAATAGATACCAATGTGTCCAGGACACATATGCCAACCAATCCACATAATTTTATTTATACAAGCAACCCTGTGGAGCATTCTCGCGTGGTGGATCTTCAAGGTCAATCTAATGGTCTGACATGTGACTGGAACCATACCACTGTTGCTCCTGCTCATGGGAGGATGTTAATTTCAGGTACATTTTAAACTCATTTTTTTGGTGTGCATTTGGATTTTGCATAATGCTGCTTTTAGGGGTCCAATTTGGAAAACTTGTTGATGTAGGTGGATATAGAGACGGGCCAAACCAGTCTTTTGGTGGAAGCAGTACTGTTGGTTCTCCCCTGGAGACTGGTGGATCTGATTTTATTTCAAGGAGAAATCCTATCATCCGTCAAGGCAATCTCGGATCCTCAAGCCAGCCACTGAGAAGTGTTCGTAGCATCTCTTCTCAAAGATCTAGCCGAGATCCCCGGCCTTCTTCAAGCAGCTTACGATCTTTACAAGTGGGACCTTCAGAAGAGAGACTGCCATCAGTTGCAGATGGTTACTCAAGACATTCGAGGCCACTTTCTGCCATAGGATGGCGTAATAATGATGGGGCTCGGAGATCAAGGGTATCTACTGAAAGATTTCGGCCGTTTCCTGATGAAGGAAGTGGCCGTGATCAATTAGAATATGAGGTGTGTAGTCATTTTTGGGGAAGATTATAATGCATTCAGGGGGAAAATTATTTTTTTTTGGGTTGCAGGACTTGCAACTTATTTACCAAATTGATAGGAGCTACAGAAGTGGCACTTGGTTTCTCATCAAGATGTTCTGTGATATTCAAGTTTTAGCTAAAAGTGTATAAGCTTTTCCCAGTTTATAGTTATTTGCAGTAACTAGAAATGATAAATGATAAGTTGAGAGGAGCTGAAGTTTCAGGAAATTGTTGACATTGGGGAAAAGGTTTTCCAGAGGTTTTCTTTAAGCGAGATCTCTTTTGATTGGAAGCTGTGTAAATATCATGTGGCTTTGTGACAGTTCTAGATCCAGGTTTATTTTTTTTATGAAACCTGCCCTATGAAACTTGTGCGGCTGGTTCATAGGCCCTTGCAGCGATACGGCCTTATGCTAGTTAGAAGATGATGTTATTCTCTCTGAGAAAACTGTTTTGACACTTGGTTATTTAAAGGAAGAGTCTGGTAGGGACAGATATTAATATTCTACTGTTAATGACTAGTTAACCTGGTTGACGTCTCCGTTGTTTGGACTGTAAATAATGATGAATGCGTGAAGTGCATCGATGTGTCTACGTAGTTTTTTATTTTTATGTCTTAACGCCTAAGCAGATTACTATAAAAATATTTGTTCTTAGTTTAATTGCGTTGTTTCTCATTTCTTGGTCTTCAATTTTTTTGAAGGGATTCATGATTGCGGATCGCTCAGGTTTTTATGCTTCAAGAGGTGCGTTTGATGAGCACCGGGACTTGAGGCTAGACATAGATAACATGAGCTATGAGGTAAATACAAGTATTGCATGTGTCCTAATATTCTTGATATTTTGGTTCCTCGATATTAAAATGTCTGTATTTGAGCAGGAGCTGCTGGCATTGGGGGAAAGGATTGGTAATGTCAGTACAGGCTTGCCTGAGGATTCAGTAGCAAAATGTTTGACAGAAACTGTACAATATTCATCAGAGAAATTTCAGGATCAGAGTAGATGTGTTATCTGCCTGGTAAGCTTTCAGTTTTGACTGATTGGTCTTAATTGCATGAACAGATACTGTACATGTTGGGGACTTGTTGAAATGCCCAAAATGCAACCTATTATCACTCCTTCAAGTTTCTTGATCATTTTACTCGGTAGTATGGTAGCAATTGAATTACTTTGGCAGCTGCTGTCTCCATGAATTTTTGCATCAATCTGCCAAGTATTTACTCTAGACGTTAGTGTTGTGCGTAAAATATAGAATGTCTCGCTAGCAGCTTGAAATTTTGCCGTTTCTTGCAGGAGGAGTACCAAAACATGGACTACGTTGGGGCACTGAAAACTTGCGGCCATGATTACCATGCTGGCTGCATAAGAAAGTGGCTATCGATGAAGAACTTATGTCCGATTTGCAAAGCTCCGGCGATGGACGAGGGCACAAAGCAAACCTAAGTTTATTATTCTAGTCTTTGCTGTCGTTATGTACATATTCAAAAAGATACCCGGCTCTAAATGGGGTCTGAAGATGCTTAGGGGACTTGTATAGGGATCATCTGAAAGATTCTATTCATTTATTTCAGGCTTCCATAATGATTCGTGGACGCCAATTTAAGTTTACTTTGCAGTGGGGATGTTGGGATATAATACGCGGAAACGACAGGATCTTGCAAATTACGTCAACGCGAAATCGCCAGAGAAATAAACGATAAAATCAAGATACCATAAATTTATGTGGTTCGGTCCGAGTATCGGTACCTACGTCTATGGGGAGAGCCAGTAGCAAATAATCCAGTGGAGAATCAGAGTTTACAATCACTCAATCGCTTAAATATTTTTCACACCTAGATTTAACTCCAAATTCTAAGTATTTATAAATAACAACTTTCTTGGAAATAAACTCACGGCATAAAATTACTGCGCATTCAAAGCTCAAACGAAACGCTCTACGTATGTCAAACAAGAACAATGTCTTCACGTACGTATCCTCTTCGTAGGGCTTCAGCAAACGGCGCACGTTCGTAGGGCTTCAGCAAACGGCACGGACGTGCGGCTCCTTGCTTCGTAGGTCTTCGGCGTGCGTCTTTTTCTCATAGGGTTCATCAACCGTGCGCCTCACAAAAAATATGTCTTCTGTTATATATATATGTGTGCCCAGGTCAAAAGTTTGACCTGGGCCCACCTACTTCAATTTCACGCACAGGGACTTCTCGCAATAAGGAGTTCAGCGGTGCAAAAATTCAAAGGAAATAGGAAACCTGGGCCCACCGTGGATAACATCTTTTAGCAACAATTCCGAAAGAAGGAATTCGTATACCGTGTGCCCATTTATTTATTTTATATTTCCTCTTTTCCAGTGAAAAACTCAAGACATAATTTTAATAATTCTTCACATTGGTCGATGTTTGAAGCCAAATTATAGTGCTCATGCTACTTTTTCAACGCCCCGACGGGCGCTCACTCTCCACAGACGCCAATAAAGCTCAAGCAGAGCTTGAGCTTCGCCATAAGAACAGACTTAATCATCATGTCTGCCGGGTTATCTACTGTAGCAATCTTTTTAACAATAACAATACCCTTAGCTAAGACATATCGGATGAAGTGGTACCAGATGTTGATATGCTTTGTTCGCTCGTGATAAACTGGGTAATATGCCAAATATATCGCACCTTGGTTATCACAGTGCATATCCACACTTTTCTGTTCTAACCCAAAGTTCAAGAGCAAACTTTGTAACCATATTGTCACCTTCGCTACAAAGGTTAGTGCCATGTACTCTGCCTCAGTCGAAGACAATGCAATGTAATCCTGTAAGGACGCTTTCCAACTAACTGCACTACCCGCTAGCGTAAACACATACCCTGCTAAAGACCTGCAATCATCCAAGTCACCGACGTGATCCAAATCCACATAACCAGTGGTCTCACTGCCATTGCTATCCCTCCAGTATACTATACTCATGTCTGTTGTCCCCTTCAAATATCTGAGGATCCACTTCACAACTTCCCAATGAGCTTTACCAGGACACTTCATATAGCGACTAACCATGCTCATAGCTTGTGAAATATCAGGCCTAGTGCACACCATAACATACATAATATTACCTATGGCACTAGAATAAGGAACACGGGACATATGCTCCTCCTCCTCCTCAGTCTGCGGTGATAATTTATCTGAAAGTCTAAAGTGCTTCGCTAAAGGTGTACTTACAGATTTCGTTGACCACATGTTAAAACGTGCCACAATCTTCTCAATGTATTTCTTTTGAGACAAACGTAAAACTCCTACAATCTTGTCACGCAAAATCTCCATACCTAAAATTTTCTTTGCAGCACATAAATCTTTCATCTCAAATTCAGCATTCAACTGCCTTTTCAGCATATCAATATCGGACATATCCTTAGCTACTATCAGCATATCATCAACATATAAGAGTAGATAAATCAAAGAACCATTCTCCAATCTCCTAAAGTAAATGTAGCTGTTCATATGATTTTTTGAACAGTCTTGACTAGTCATGAAAGTATCAAAACGTTTATACCACTGCCTAGGAGATTGTTTAAGACCATACAAAGATTTCTTTAACAAGTAAACATGATCTTCCTTACCCGGAATAGCAAATCCCTCTGGTTGATTCATGTAAATCTTCTCCTCCAATTCACCGTGAAGAAACGCAGTTTTCACATCTAGCTGCTCTAACTCGAGATCTTGCGAAGCAACTAAGGCAAGTAAAACACGAATAGAAGTGTGTCTTACCACAGGAGAGAACACCCCATTGTAATCAATACCCTCACGCTATGTATATCTTTTCGCCACAAGTCTCGCCTTATACCTCGCTGCCTCTACACCGGGAATGCCCTCTTTCCATTTAAAGACCCATTTACTTCCAACAATCTTTTGGCTCTTAGGTACTTTGACCAGCTCCCATGTCTGATTTCAATGGAGTGATTCCATCTCTTCACTCATAGCCCCTAGCCACTGCGATGACTCCGAACTAGCCATCACCTCAGAGTAAGACGAAGGCTCATCTGTCTCCACCTCATCACCTATAGTCAATGCATAAGCAATATCTGTATAACCATAACGTACCGGTGGTTTAATTTGCCTTCTCTCTCTATCTGTGGCTATAGTCTGCTGCGGCTTTGCTGGTTGTTCACTATCATCGACTTCAGGAACTGCGGCTTCATCTGCAGTCTCAACTTCTGTTACCTTCGAGGTCTCCAAAGTCTTCACCTGAAGCTCCACCTCACTTATGACACCATGATCTGTCTTCTCTGCTGGTTGTGTCTCAGAACTCCTCTGTTGAAGCATTGCAATCTCGTCGAAGATCACATCTCTGCTGATTAGAAAATCGGGTGATCTGGGATCGATGCACCACAGCCGGTAGCCTTTCACCCCATGTGCATAACCCAGAAATATGCACTTCTTTGCCATCGGCTCAAGCTTACCATCACTCACATGAGCATACGTAGGACATCCGAATATTCGTAATCCGGAATAATTAACAGGTTTCCCCGATCATACTTCCTCAGGAGTCTTCCACTCGATAGCAGACAATGGAGATCGATTTACTAGGTAACATGACATATTCATTGCTTCGGCGCAAAATTCCTTGCCAAGTCCTGCATGCAAAAACATGCATCGAGCTCGCTTAAGCAATATTCTGTTCTTCTGTTCTGCCACGCCATTCTGCTGTGGTGTCCCAGGTACTGTGCGGTGTCTTACAATACCTTCTTTCTCGCAGAACTCGGTAAAATCTTTACCACAGAACTCCATACCATTATCTGTTCTCAGGCACTTGATTTGCTTATCTAACTGCTTCTCAATCAATACCTTAAATTTCTTGAACCGATTAAACATTTTAAATTTGTGCTTCAGAAAGTATACCCATACCTTCCTCGAATAATCGTCGATAAAAGTCAACATATATCGAGCAGCTCCTTTCGAAGGAATCGAAGACGGGCCCCAGACGTCTGAATGAATATATTCAACTGGTCATTTGGTCAAATGAATAGCTGTTGTAAACTTAACTCGGTGCTGCTTCTCATAGATGCAGTGCTCACATAAGTCCAGCTTTCCTATTTTCTGACTACTCAACAATCTCCTTTCACTCAGAATCGTCATACCTGCCTCACTCATGTGCCCCAAACGCATATGCCATAACCAAGTCAAGTTAGAGTCTGACTCACCTGATGAAACAGCAGCACTTCCAGTCACGGTCTCTCCCAGTAGATGATAGAAAGCATTCACTTTCTTCCCTTTCATCATTGTCATAGCACCTCGAGAGATCTTCAGTACTCCACCTTCAGCGGTGTACCTACACCCGATGTCATCGAGTGTCCCTAGAGAAATAAGGTTCTTCTTGAGCTCCGGTACATGCCTCACATCTGTCAATGTGCGAACCACCCCATCGTGCATCCAGATCCGGATTGTCCTTATCCCCACAGCCTTACAGACTGCATTATTCCCCAAAAGAACCTTACAACCATCTGCAGCTTGGTAAGTAGTTAACCAGTTCTTATGAGGCGTCATGTGATAAAAAAACACCCCGAATCTAGCACCCATTCGTCTCCTAACGAAGTAGCAGTCACACATAAGACAGTTTCCGCATCCATATTGCTCCCCTCAGCAACATTTGCCACACTGCTTATAGCATTTTGCTTATCAACTTTATTTCTCCGCTTTGGACAATCTCTCCTGATGTGCTCCTCCTCGTGACACTCAAAGCACTTCACGCGTCCTTTGGACTTTCTATTGCGTGATTTTGATTTGCTTTTACCTCTGCTACTACTAGGCTCTCGATATTATTCTCTACCCCGAATTGTCAGTGCTTACGCAGCTCCTTTCGCCAAACCGTCATCTCGCAACTTTCTCTGCCACTCCTTAGAGAATAAGGCAGACTTTATCTCTTCTGAGGTAATAGTAATACACCCCTGCAACAGTGAATCAGTAAAGTGCTCCCATGACTTTTGTAAAGATGCTAACAACATCATGCCCTGTTCATCATCATCAAGTATCTTACCGACGTTCTTCAGATCCAACATGAGTTTATTAAATTTATCTAGGTGGGTCCTAATAGATGTATCTTCAGTATATCTAAATTGAAACATCTTCTTCAGCATATACAAGCGATTGTTCAAGACTTTCTTTACATAAAGTACTTGAAGTTTTGCCCATAATGCTGTGGCATCCTTCTCCTCAATAACCTCTAGTAAAACCTCATCCGACAAATTTAACAGAATTATACTCTTTGCTTTTTGCATAAGCTCTATCCTCTCTGAGGCTTTCATTATAATCGGCAACTCATTCTCACCATCCGGTGCCTTGGCCAAATCTTGTGTTGTCAATAAAGCCCGCATCTTGATGCTCCATAACACAAAGTTATTTCTCCCATCAAACTTCTCAATCTCAGATTTCCTCTCAGACATAATTGCAATAATAGAATTTCCAGATAATAATCAGACAAGCAAAAGCCCTAAATCAAAATCAAGAAATCCAACCCCACGCTCTGATACAAATTGTTGGGATATAATACGCGGAAACGATAGGATCTTGCAAATTACGTCAACGCGGAATCATCAGAGAAATAAACGAGAAAATCAAGACACCAGAAATTTATGTGGTTCGGTCCGAGTATCGGTACCTACGTCCACGGGGAGAGCCAGCAGCAAATAATCAACTAAAATCGGAGAATCAGAGTTTACAATCGCTCAATTGCTTAAGTGTTTTCCACACCTAGATTTAACCACAAACCCTAAGTGTTTATAAGTAACAACTCTCTTTGGAATAAACTCACGGCACAAAATTACTGCGCATTCAAAGCTCAAACGAAACGCTCTACATACATCAAATAAGAACAACGTCTTCACGTACGTATCCTATTCGTAGGGCTTCAGCAAACGGCACGGACGTGCGGCTCCTTGCTCCGTAGGTCTTCGGCGTGCGTCTTTTTCTCATAGGGTTCTTCAGCCGCGCACCTAACAAGAAATACGTCTTCCGTTATATATATATATGTGTGTGTGTGCCCAGGTCAAAAGTTTGACCTGGGCCCACCTACTTCAATTTCACGCGCAGGGACTTCTTGCAATAAGGAATTCGGCAGTGCAAGGATTCAAAGGAAATAGGAAACCTGGGCCCACCGTGGATAACATCTTTTAGCGACAATTCCAAAAGAAGGAATTCGTATACCGTGTGCCCGTTTATTTATTTTATATTTCCTCTTTTCCAGCGAAAAACTCGAGACATAATTTTAACAGGGGATGTGGATCGTATCATATGATTCTTTAGTTCCTTTGGAATTGATATAAAAAGGGGAATCGAGAGAGGGGCCTCATTAGGACAAACATACCAAGTTTCATATGTTTCGCTTCTATTAAGGGGAAAATTGTCCAAAAAATTTTAGGAATGAGTTGGCTGCCTTATAATATGTTTAGTATTTTTTGGATCATTATCCCTTCCTTTAAATGATCATCGAGAGACGTTTGGGTTCGATTTTATTTTCTATCGGTGCCTTATGATTGTCTCTGAGCTTAGTGCCGCATTCCGGGGGAAAACAGGCGTCGGTGACGTGGATATGAAGCCGCGGGATTCAAATGTAATAATCAAATCCAATGAAATGGGATTGTCATGGGAAAAAGAAAAAGGAAAGGAAACGGGGGCATTCCGAGAATTGAACTCGGGACCTCTCGCACCCTAAGCGAGAATCATACCACTAGACCAAATGCCCGTAGACGACCGGTTCACGGCGGTTGATCTTTGTTGTTACTTCGTATCGCCTTGTCTTTAATCTCATTCACGGGTGACTTGTGAGGCTATCTAGTCACAACATTCAATGCTTTACGTGAGCAGTGAGCACAAGAGCCACATAGTCAAAAGCTTAACCAGGATTGCCGCGTGGGACGATTCTCCGGATCCCATAATTCATTCAAGGGGCACGACGTCCAAAACCAAATCTAGGGGCCAAGGTTGATAATGTCCTTTTCTTTGATTTTGAATTAGGGTTTAAAAACACGATGTTGGTATGCGGATTATCATTACCGCGAGACATAATTATGATTGCCATGCCATTAAGAAACAAACAATTCCTTGTGTAGGCCAAGGCATTTAGGGTTTGTCTCGTATCTTAATTGGTCTTTTTGAATTAGTGAATCATTTCGAGGGTTTGAAAGTTCTAGAAATATGCATACTTGCGATTGTGAACTTTGATTAGCGAATCTTTTTAAAAAGTTGGCATCGATTTTCGCGTGATTGAATTTAGAAAATCGACTGTCTCATGCTCCAAAATACTCATCAAAAGTCTAAAACTCTCACTTTGATCATTATTTTCTATTTCAAACTTACACTTGATTGATCTTTAAGATATCGAATTCCTTAGTTTACTAATGTCAAACCATCCTTTGAAGATATTGTTTAGATATACATTGGGGATTAAATATCTTGATATTGAATCCTAATTTCAATCCAATTTTAATTCACCAAATGCGACACATATTGGTTATTTGTATTGACACAAATCATATGACAATGATGTTGCAGTGGCAACACTGGCAATCCTTGCGTGCGGTTCAACTTAATCTTCGGTTGAACGTTGAATTGACATAAGTAGTGGCAACATTAGCAATTCTTGCATGCGGTACAACTTAATCTTCGGTTGAACGTTGAATTGACATAATCATTAGTCACCTTTTACTCTTCTACAATCCCCTCATTCATTTCATCAAAGCTACATTTTGGAAAAACAATCATTAGTTTTCGGCTTTCCTTGACGAAGGCTCCCGACTTGGTCGGCATTTTTATTAACCAGCAGTCTCCATGTATTTCTTGTCATTTTGTAAACACCAATTTCTTTATAAAACATCGTGGTTGACTACTTAGAAGTCAATTCGTTGCAACTCGCAGGTCATTTCTGACTTTGGACGCCAGGGAACCTGAAAAATTGAAAAGATGGGGAAAAGGCACTTGCGACTTGGTTCGTCATATGATACGTGCACAATGACCTGTAACTAGAACGAAATAACACGAGTATAAATTAAGACCTTTATATTAAATAATCAACGTGTAAGGATAGATAAAAATGGATAGGAAGAACGTCTCTCCAGCTACTTTAGGTTCTAGATCTCTTTCACTGATATGAGGATGGATATCTTCATATGTCATTTTAACTATAATCAAATGGTAAATTAAGTTTTAGGTTATGTTTGTTTGGCAAAAAATAAATTCTTAATATCACGAAAAATTCCAAATAGTACACCTGTGACAAATTTATCACAAACTCTAAATTGATACAACTATAACAAATTTATCATTTATTAGTTTCTGTTAAATTTTACTACTAAATTACTAAGTTTAATGGCATATGACGGTTGACGAGCCTACTAATTTGGGGTTTTGTCCTCCATTTATCATAGGTGCATCAATTTATGATTTTTCGTAATATTAATCCAATTTAACATAATGAACGGAAGATAAATAAATTTACTAATTTAAGGTTTTTGATGATCAAAAAATTAGTTTGTGGTAAATTTCTTATAAGTGTATCAATTTTGCGTTTTTGTTAGTCAAAAAATTAATTTATGATAAATTTATTAAAGGTATACAAGTTTTGACTGAATAATATGTATAATATTTTGTTTTTTAAAGGAGCCGAAACATCAACTTCCCAAGGAGGAAATTGGAATTCTGACAAAATAAAAAATAAAAAAAGAGGAAATTGGAATGGGGGCACCACGAAAGTCAATGCCCAATTGCGGTCAAAATTGTATACTGAAGCAAAGCGATGTGTCAATGCCCAAATGCATTGAACTTCATTCTGATCTCGACTTAACCCATCTCATCAAAAAAATTTCCAGATGCTTATATATGGAAAGAAGACTTCGGAAGAAAGTTACCTATAAAAATCACGTCACAACGCTTCAATTTCACGACTCTTTCGATTAGCCTATAAAAACGTTTTGATTACTTTTCTTATAAAACCTCGTGGTCTCCCGAAACTGTCCAAATCAAATGAACATTTGACGACTCTTTCAATTAGCCTATAAAAAGGTCAGACAAAAAGACCAGTCAGTCAAACATATATCGTTACACGAAACTTTCCAAGAAACACGTACACTTGTTGCGGATGTACGGCATTTGCCGGAACCAGTCAAAGCGAATGCTTTTCTAAGCCAAAAAATCTTCCGGTATCGATCAAAGTTATGTTTCTAATGTCTAGGACGATATGGATCATAGGCAAGTACGGCTAATTTCTTTCCATAGACTACTAAAAATCCCAAGGCGAACTGTGAGAATATAATAACAAAAGCCATGAAAATAGGGAGAATTGTCCAAAAAGTCCTAAACCTATTGCAGTTTTGCCAATTGAGTCATAAATATTTTCACTTATTGCCGATTCAGTCCATCCGGCCAATTTTAGCCAGAAAATGCTAACGTGGATACCAGCGGTGCCACGTAGGACTGCCGGCGCTAACGTGGACAATTTTTAATAATATTTTAATATTTTTTTAAATTTTTAAACTTTTTTGAATTATTTTTTTTTTTCTGTTTTCTTCATTTTTTTTTTTTTTTCTTTTGGCTTTTCCGGTGGCCGGCCACCGGCCACACGACGGCGACGGCCGGCCACCGGCCACAACCGGCCGGGCGGGCCTCGCCCGCCACAAGCGAGGCCCGGCGGGCGACGGTGACCCCGGCGAGGGCGCCCTAGCCTCGGCGAGAGCCGACCATGCCAGATCTGGCGAGGGGAGCCCTCGCCCGGGTGAGCGTCAACCTCGCGGTGGCCAGCCGACGCCCGGCCAGCAAGGGCAACGCTTGCACGGGCGAGGGCGAGCCTCGGCGAGGGCCGGCCTCGCCGGATCTAACGAGGGGAGCCCTCGCCGGGGGGTCGCCCGAGCCCCGGCCGATCCGGCAAAGCTGGCCCGCCCCGGCCGGCCGGGCGTCGGCCCGTGGCTGTGGCCGGCCGTTGCCCACCCGGCTAGGGGTGAGGCCGACGCTCGCCTAGGCGAGGGCGACCCCGGCGAGGGCTCCCCTCGCCCCATTTGGCGAGGTTGGCTCTCTCCGGGGCCAAGGTGCCCTTGTCGGGGTTGCCGTCGCCCGGCCGGGCCTCGCCTTTGTGGCGGGCGAGGCCCGGCCGGCCGGGGTGGCCGGTGGCTAGTGGCCAACCACTGGAAAAAGCCAAAAATAAAATAAAATAAGGAAAAAAACAGAAAATAAAAAAATTCAAAAAAATATTAAAATATTATTAAAAATTGTCTACGTCGGGCGCCAACAATCTTACGTGGCACCACCGGCGTCCACATTAGCATTTTTCGGCCAAAATTGGCCGGATGGACTGAATCGGCAAAAAATGAAAATGTTTAAGACTCAATTCGTAAAACTGCAATAGGTTTAGGACTTTTTGGACAATTCTCCCAATGAAAATATATCTAAGTGCAAGGTCGGATGTCAAAGTCGGTCACCATCGAAAATCTTCTCTCAAAGTTCCTTGTCACTGTTTTGCCATTTAGGGAAACTGTGGATCTCTCGCGAATGGCGATGTGCCAGTCTTCACAAATCTATTCCTAGAGCACGCATTCGGTACGTTGGAAAGGAAAGAGGGGGGAAAACCGAATGAATCAGGAACGGAACAAGAAAGAAAGAAAGAAACGAATGAGTTAATGATGGGCAATATACAAATGAAAACCCACTGTAGATTCTCGAAGGCCGGAAATGTTTACTATCCGTGCGAATCGGGTTGGTCGTGCCTGACATATCTCCGATCTTCAACGCGGCGTAGTAGTGGGAATTGAAGGCTTTTGGACTGACACAAGGAACAGTTTTCAATGGAGACTTTCTTTGGGGCCCCAAAACATGAACAGTAACTCAAGTCGCAACACCCAGAAACCCAACCGACGATTTGGAATGTGGTGTGAACGTTAGTAAACTACGCAGCACAATGTGGACGAAGCTCCACGTTTCGTTCCCTAAACGAGCTGTCTCTGCATAAAGACTTTGCGGATCTTGTGCTTCTATCATCCCTCTCCAGCTTTCGCTTATCAAATAGAAATATCCTCCCCAGCCTTCCATCTCGCCGGCGCTCATCTTGTCTTGCACTTCATCCTGAAATAGAGAAGGATAACCAAAGGGAAAAGAAAAAAGACAAAAAAGAAAGGGAGAGAATTGTACCAAGTAGCATGGCGGGCGGCAGCGGATCCAGCACCGAGAGTTCTCTGGAGTACACGCCGACATGGGCGCTAGCGATGGTTTGCTTCTTGTTCATATCGACCTCCCTCGTTCTCGAGCGCCTCATCCATCTCCTCACAAACGTAAGCAATCAATCAGATCATACAAATTTTGCTGTTTCTTTTTTTATTGATCTTTTTTTTCGGATACCACGATCGTTGAACCTAAATGAACTCCATGGTCGCGCAGTGGCTCAAGAGACACCGGAAGCGTGCCTTGACGGAGGCGGTTGAGAGACTTAAATCCGGTATATTCTTGTTCCAATCATCACTGGGCTTGGTCCATGAAATTTAATATGGAACTTAGCTTAGTATAGGGAAGTAGTTCATGTCTTAAACCATGTCTTTCTCAATATCTCATGGCTAGGTATCGTTTTGGACTATATGTGCATTCCAAAAGTAATGCTTACCTAACTCTTCTTGACAAAATCATATAATTCTTTTTTATTTTTTAGTTAGTTTCCTTCATTCTCGTTGCAGAGTTGATGCTGCTAGGGTTCGTATCGCTGCTCTTAGCGGTGACCCAAGAATCGATATCAAACATCTGCATCTCTCCCAAGCTCGCAGACACCATGCTTCCTTGTAAGAAGCAAGATTCGACGTCTGTCGAAACGACGGAGAAATTCCAAGTCGAGCGCTTCTTGGGAGAGATGGTAATGACGGCAGCAGCTGCGAACTTGTCGATGGTGGTCGACGGAGCTGCATATCGGAAACTTCTATGGCTTCCGTGGCGGCAACTGGCAGATGACGAAGACACGACGACGACGACAACGACAAACAGCACGGCCACCGATCCTTGCAGCTCAAAGGTAGAGCGCTGATAGCAGTTTATATATTGTACCGTTATTATCCTTTTTCTTGCTAGAGTTTATGAAATATTTATCAATGAAGAAGTAAAATCGATCTCTCTCTTGATGAATGAATGAATGAATGAATGTGAGAGAGAGAGAGAGAGAGAGAGAGTACCCAGATTCAACTAATCTAGTTAATAACAATATGATGGAAAGTATTCGAATGCTCATATTTTTTAAATCGCATTTTCTTCGTTGCAGTACAATACCCCTTGTAAGCGATGTTCCCAGTAACTCTCGTCCCTTGTGGCTTATACATAAGTTCAGGATCATCTTCATTCCGATGTTCATCGTCATGACAAATGGTCGTTATGTAGTTCGAAGATTGATGAAGTACTTATTCATGAACATCATGTATAGGTCGCTCGTCAATTATTGGAAGTCCCAAGGACATGTAAAATAGGACTAATCACTTCATAACGATTACGAAAACTTGTAGTCAAATCGTTAGGCATGACATTCCGTTGAAAAGTTATGCATGGAAAAGCCACTGTTATGGGTTTTATTCTTTCTTGTGGAGATGATTTAACATAAACTAAAAACAAAAAATTGCAGGGGAAGGTGTCATTGGTGACCCCAGAAGGGATCCAGCAGCTCCAGATCTTCATCTTCGTGTTGGCGGTAATGCAGATTGTGTACAGTGTGATCGCCATGGGTTTGGGCAGATTAAAGGTAATTAACAAAATTAGTCTCCACTTTATACACATTTATATAGCAGAAATTAGATGTCATTATAGATTAAAGCTTTATGTGTCGAAATAAATACAAAAATACATTTTGATTTTGATAAAAATCGTCAGATGAGGCGTTGGGAAGCTTGGGAAAGAGAAACTCAAACTACCGAGTATCTAGTCGCCAATGGTATGTTCATCTTTATATACACCCGACCTCTTTATTCTTTTTCATTGCAGATAGATTCTTTTTAAGAGGAAAAAATAGAATTCATCGTAATATAGGGTTGAGAAATCTCATTTTAGGAGGAATAAAATCACTCATGTTTTATCCCTCTGAGATCATGATATGTTGCCTCAAAAAGTAAACAATTCATGACGTGAGATATGGCAATTGATATGAGAATCTAGTCCAAGTAATTCAAAGGGTCATGACATCTATTCTAAAACAAATTCCATGCATGTGGAAAATTACAATTACATATATTTGTGACCGGAGTCATTCACATGTTGGAAATATCGAAAGGCCATCATGAGAAATTTGCATATAAATTTCTAGAGGGGAAATATAGAAGGCCCACTTTTCTGTTATTTTACACGGCATGTAAAATGGGTCCTTACAATTCCAATTTTTGGGGCCAAGTTGACTTGATCCTAGTTAGGGTTTTTCTCTCATATTATATTTATATATGAACATGGTACCATCTAGAAGTTCCTCAATATGCGAGAACGGTCTTTTCAGCCAATTTGATGTTTGTTTGCATGACTAAATTAGGCCGGTGACCTTCCTACTAAATAATTACATATTTCAATGGGCAAGTCTAAAATGGAGGGCCATTCTCGCATCTTAGAAAAATAAATCTACAGAAATCAAGCGTTTATTCAATGAATTGGCTTGCATTCTGAAAATCCCACTACCCGATTTAGAAGCTTTTGTTTTAAGAATCCAGAGGACTTGGAGACACTTTAATAGATTAGTCAACCGCCGTTCAGGAAAATCAATAATAATTGGTTGATAAAGAAAAATTACGGCAAACTAATAAAATAAAATGATGATTTTTGCTTCTTCTTTTTTTTTTTTTTTTAATTTTAGTAACTGGTTCTAATGTTATTCCTAAGATACCCTATATCCTAGGCTTTGAGTATATGAATTTTGGGGATAAACATGTAAATCTATGAATTGAAGAAATCTACATGTCCACCTTAATAAAAAAAAAAATATATATATATATATTTGAAGTTCTAATTATCGTTTGTTTATAATTTTTCTATTGCTTTCGATTCTTCTTGTATCTGAATTTTATGTGGTTTTAAATTTTTGAACTGTTTGGACACTTCAATTGCGCATTTAAGCAAAAGTTAAACCCTTGGACATTCTTGAACATATGTAGCAAATACACTTAGTTTTGCTTCTGCAAGACTTTAGTGACTAGCCATACAACTTTTTAGCTAGTGAAAAATTATAAGTACGAGTTGTAATTTGCAACTTTTGCTTTTTCCGTGTAAAAAAAAAGATTTATTTCCTTTCTAGGGCTCTGATCATTTTTTTTCTCAAAATAAAAAGTAAAAAAAAAAGAATAGTTGATAAAACTGAAAAGAAATTGGTCTAGAGAGTGATCTCGATGTGAACATATGCTCGTCGTGATGAGACCGATAAGCCGACGTTGACTTTTATGAAAAATACATTCCTTAAAACGACTGGTTCATGTTGGCCTTCTAGATTAACCCCATTTCTCCCTCATTATTCTAAGCCTTGTAAAATCAATTTCATAGTTTTTCTATATATAAATCGTTTTAAAACATTTTAATTTCAGGCAGGCAATTAATTTATTTTATTTCTTTCTTTCTTTTTTGGGTTTTTTTTTGGGGGGTGGGGGGATGGTTGATTGTTAATATGACAAAGTATTAATGTTTCAGATCCAAATAGATTCAGATTCACGAGACAAACAACTTTTGGAAGACGGCACATGACGACTTGTTCCGACACATCCATCAATTTATGGATCGTAAGTCGTTTCTATCCCAAGTTGATCTTTTCTTATATTTTAATTTTTTTCACAAGTGAGGTCAATATGTATTGCTTATTAGAATATTTAAATATTAAACCATACCATCATATGTCAATTTAATTTTGTGGAATAGTTAATAGGAATCCCACAAAATCTCACATTCTTGCTAATATGAATGTCCAATTTCGATGTTCGGTCCAGAAATGCTTTTTTAGACAATTCTTTCGCTCGGTCGCAAAAGTCGATTACCTCACCCTCAGACACGGTTTCATCTCGGTAAGTGTCCTAGCTAAATCACATTAATTAAAAGCATATTTGGAGATTAATTAGTTAATTAATTTGGTAAATTAGTCATATCTGATAGTGACAAAATTTCATTTTCAGGCTCACTTATCGGCTCGCCATAATAATTTCAATTTCCAAAGGTACATACAGCGGTCTTTAGAGGAAGACTTCAAGGTTGTGGTCAGCATAAGGTGACTATACTCTTCATTTCTACAATTTAACTCCAAATTGCAATAAAGAGTGATGGGTCTGGTGCATTACTTATCGAAAGTTAGGATTTGAATTCTTCATACCCTTATTTGCCTCTAATTTAAAATGAAAAATTCCCATACCTCATGTTTGGACCGATATATCGAATTTTTCAAATAATTTCTAAATATCAGATCATTCGATTCGAATTTCAACTCATAACTTTAATTTCTTGATTATTGACAGCCCTTTGATGTGGTTCGTGGTCGTCATATTCATGCTTGTCGACGTTCATGGTAATTCTTTCTTTCCAATTTCTGAATTCCTCAACAATGTTGATTTAATGTCCAATGCTTTTGTTCTATTAACTTCAGTATCAACTGACAATTATTCTTGCAATCTATCGCTTGAAACAAATTAAGGGTGGAATGTCTATCTCTGGGTCTCTTACGTCCCGCTCCTGGTAAGCACGATAACTTCAGCATGATTTCATGACATATATGCATAACTTCTCCCTAGGCCTTCAGTCCGACAAGATAAATTGATTTTTTACCTGTTGATGAAACCGAAAACTGCAGTTGGTGTTGGTGGTCGGGACCAAACTGGAAGTGATCGTGGCGAGAATGGCTCTGCAGATGAAGAACCAGAACAGTGTGATCATCGGCACCCCGCTGGTGAGGCCGAATGACGACCTCTTCTGGTTCGGCCATCCCAAATTCGTCCTCACGCTTCTTCACTACACTCTTTTCGTGGTACGTACGCGTTTGTACAGCTCGCGTCTCGGCGGCTCGAAATAGCAATGCCGGAGGGCGCGAAATGCTTGCTAAACCCCGGCATTCGAGAGCTCGCGTATTAGGGTTTACCGGGAAACTAACGCCTTTCGTTTTGCTTCTGTGATCTTTTCAGAATGCGTTCGAACTCGCGTTCTTCATTTGGGTTACGGTGAGCAGTTCTTCCAGCTTTGTTCTAATGCACCTCCCAATTTTTATTTTTTTTTGAGTAAGATAATTTATTAGAATTAATATTCGATTTTCTTGTGTAATTTCCATCAGATACAATTCGGGGTGCGATCCTGCTATCATGAGCACACCGTGATCCTTGTGACAAGAGTGGTGTTGGCGTAAGAACTTGCCTTACATATCTTTCTTTTTCTTTTTTTTTTGTATATTTATTTACATATCTTTATTTAGCCTCTACTCTTATTTCTTAGGGTTGATATCCTTAAAAAACTCAAAATATTACACGTGCAACAAATTTATCAAAACTAATTTTTTGACCACCAAAAATTCTAAACTGATACATCTTTAACAAATTTACCCCAAACTAGTATACTTATGACAAATTTATCATCTGTTAGTTTCAATTAAATTTTATCGTCAAATTAATAAGTTGGATGACACGTGAGCTGGTGTTTACTCACCGTTTGTTATAGTTATACAATTTGTGTGGTTTTTTGTAATATTAATCTAATTTAACAAATGATATATTTGCCACAAATGTATCAATTTGGCATTTTTTACGGTTGAACAAATTAATTTAGGATAAATTTGTCACAAATGTACTAGTTTGGAGTTTTTCACTATCACAAAATTAATTTGGAATAAATTTTTCATAGATATATCAATTTTGAAGGTTTTTAGGGTATTAACCCTACTTCTTCTTTGATATATATATATATGTATGCACGCATATACTCTAATTTTTTTTATTATTAACATTCAAGAGGATGATTTTTTTTCTTTTTCTTTTTGGGCTTTTATCAGGGTTGCAGTTCAAGTGATTTGCTGCTACATCACTCTTCCCCTGTATGCGCTTGTCACGCAGGTATAATATAACATAATATAATTATAATTGTTATGATTATGATATAGAATATCGCATTTATGTTTTATCTTATCGCTACAAGTTGCTTATTTTTTGGTGGACACCAGATGGGTTCGCACTTCAAAGGCAAAGTCCTGGAGGAGCAAATGGCAAACATAATAAAGCAATGGCATGCCGAAGTGAGGGAGAGAAGGAACAACAGCCATAAACTGGAACAATCCTTCTTTCAATCCCCGCGGACTTCTCTGTCTCTCGAGTCGAACCACTCGAGGGCGAGCCCCGCCGCGAATTTCGACCCTCCACGGTCGTCTTTCGGAGCCACCAGGAGGGCGCCGGACCATAGCACTCCCTCCTCGAGTAGTCACGCTAAAGGAGAGATCACGGAGGAAGGGTCCGACGAGGATTACGACGTGAGAATCAGAGAGGAAGGCTCTTCCAGGGGCATTTCTCGGGCTTCCGTGTTGGAAATGCCGTCGTTTAGGCAGTGATGGCGTCGGAAAATTGAAGAGCGAACATAGATGAGCATTTGTTTTCCAACTGGGCATGTAGAAGAAGATGCGCGCGAATCGGGCCTTTGGAGGACAGCTGCTTGGCGATGGCATCGTTGCGCATTACAGTCACCAGACGGGATATAATGCCATACAGGAGGACAGATCTATTCAGATCTTTCGGCCACCATGTACATCAATTTCAGTAGGATACATATACAGTAACAGGAGTTGGACGATCTATTCCAGCCTACCAGGGATATGTAACTAAACGACATATAGAGAAGCAATATACACACGATTTGGTCAATGTTTATCTACTCATATCATCATCAGCTAACATGTGCAAGGTTTAATGGTTGAACTGTGAACGCGCCGTTAAAAGCATGATTAGCGTCATATCTGTGCATGACCAAAGTGATCTTTCTTGAATGTTAGCTTGAGATCATTAGGTGAAAATCTGTTGGTATATGCCTAAGAATCCTGCCACAGCTGCAGTTGAGCATGTTTAGATGTACTTGTCATAAGTCCATAATCTCACTCGTTATCGCCAGCTAGTAGTACCATATTATCGATTATGTTACTTTTCAAGGACTAAACTACTGCTTCGTAATTCTAGTAAGAAGGCTTACCGATCTGTAGCGGCCGAATAAGTAACATCAATGTATCAATGAAGTTGGACAGTGAAGCCCAAGCCATGGTGAAACCATACTGTCCTCAGAAATTGTGTTACGGGTTCAAACTAATACTGCATACAGGCGATTCAGACAATGGAAGATGTGGCCATTCTATTCTAGACTAAAAGAAAAGATTCACAGGTTCCGCAAGAGAACCAAAGACAGCAGAAACTTTTCGATTAAACTAGCTCTCATTCGATAAGTAGACTCAAGAAAGATGCCAATGGCATTTCAAACTTTAAAGAAGAGTTCTACTATAGATATCCTATAAGTATATCTGCATTCTTATGTAATAACATTGAAAAAGAAAGCACATCTGCATTCATTTCGTCACAACAGACTCGTTATTTGAACCTCTGGAAGTAGATTAGAAGCAAATCTTTCCAGTTTCTCCGATAACTGAAAAAACAAAGACTCAAATTTTCCATCCACCGAGCAGAATTCTCCAAGAATATCAAAATTCTGTCAGTCTAATCTGAGGATTGGAATCTAGTCTGGGAAACTCAGATTAGCCTCGAACTTATGCCACCCAAAGAAGGTAAGGACGTATATTATTTCCCCATCTGTACTGATTAATCATCTAGAGCACTTCACCTGAATTGAACAAAGATTATGAAAACAGTCATCAAAATGCAGATTATGATAGTATCAAAAAGTTTTGGCAGAACAACCACCATTGAACATATGTGAGAAAGGTGCACACTTTTGTTGGACGCGCACACGAGCACAAGGATGTGCAAGGACAGGCACATGCAAGGATACATCTATGTGAGTGGCTCTCTGTATATATATATATATATATATATATATATATACAAAGAGAGAGAGAGAGAGACCAAGATAGTTCGGTCCAATTCGATTTTACAGAAGTATGATGCAATTTCAACACAATTTAATCAAAGAAGTATCTAGGGCACAGGTCCTGCTAGTGCTAACCAGGTCCATCTACCCAGGCACTTGCACCGTGCAAATTAGCTCCACTTTTGTTATCAGATTATGATAGTATCAAAAAGTTCTGGCAGAACAACAACCATTGAACATATGTGAGAAAGGTGCACACTTTTGTTGCACGCGCACACAAGCACAAGGATGTGCAAGGACAGGCACATGCAAGGATACATCTATGTGAGTGGCTGTCTGTATAGAGAGAGAGAGAGAGAGAGAGAGAGAGAGAGAGAGAGAAATACCAAGATAGTTCGGTCCAATTCTATTTTACAGAAGTACAACGCAATTTCAACACAATTTAATCAAAGAAGTATCTAGGGCACAGGTCCTGCTAGTGCTCACCAAGTCCATCCACCCAGGCACTTGCACCATGCAAATGAGCTCCACACATCATTTTTCACCACTTCTCTAAAAATATTCAAAATCTACAGACTGGAAATGAGAAAATGATACGTCTCTGAAAGGTTCGTGCCAGCCAAAGTGCAAGTACAGGAAACTAGAAAGCCCCCAAGGAATATCTAGATGTCCAGCACATAGATCAACATGACAGACTCAACATTTTAATTTAGAAAAGGGAGGCTTGCGAAAGCAATATCCTAATAAACCAACTCCCCTGGCTCAGATTGATGACAGATGTACCGGGAGACAGGGAAAAAGATTGCACTCCAGGGAAGCTGAAAGCCTCAAAATCCAAAACTTTTTTCCCAGAGTGCTCTACCAGCAAAATAAGTCGTGGAATCAGCCAATGACATCAAATGTTGCCATGCCATCAAAACAGAGGAGACACTATTAGTACTAGTCTCATGGTAATGACCCACACAGTCTGTCCCAAAAGAATGACCATCTAGACTCCTCTTGTGCTGCATGAAAATCAAACAAATTTTAATCTGCATTTCTTTTGCCTGCCTGACCATGCTAGATATGATAGTCATGAATGATTATAACTTCAACTACACAACTCATTGTCCAAGGAAAATTAGCACAAACTATTCTAAACAAGAGGTGAGGTAACTGAAGTGCTCAAAAATTGTTGTTGACCAAATTGCCATCAATCTCCCCCAACAGGTGATATGAAACATGTATACTACAATTGGAAGATCTAGTCACCAAAAAGGGGAAAAGGGGGGGAAACGTATGTAAGTTGTGCTCCTGACGTAGAACTTTCCAATAGACTCTCAATACTGATAAATGTATCAAGTAGTTGCAAATTTCGAGGTAAGACGATAGAGCATGACTACAACTTCACCGTGTCCATAGATTTGCAAATAGTAACATGTTAAACTCATTATCCCTCATAGACTCACTCCTTGCCAGGACTTTTGGATCTTTCGATGATAATTTCACGATTGTAATTATTTAAATTGAAACCCGAGTGAGAAACATAGTAAATATCAAAGCTTCATGAAATTTTCCTTCCAAGTTTTCAAGAAGCAGTAAATGAGTTCTCCATGCTAGTTTATTAATTAGTAATATGCATTTATATCCCTATCTTTGATATCGATTATTCGCCACCACAACTTCAATTTGCTCTTGGATTTTTATTTTATTTTATTTTTTACTTGAAGCAGATGAATGCAGTAACACTTCAAACTCTGTCTTTCAAGATAATATAATGAATACACAATAAAAGAATTTTTCATCAACATTTACTCTACCAACTTCAGGGGATAATCATTATTAGAAACATTTTTTAGTGAGTTTGAAAATCAACTACTTTAGTCAAACTAGAGATGTGAATGGTCCTTTTGGATGACCAATTTATTCAACTCTTGCCTATTCGATAATTAAGATAACAAGCTCATTTTCAAATTTGATTCAATTAGCAGAATAAACAGGAACAACAGGTTGGGAATCTTGAGAGTATGGAGAGTGTTAGCTAGGAAAGATCATGAACCAAATAACAAGTTTTCTTGATAAGGTCAAATTTTATTTATAAAGAATTATTGTAGTACATCGAAGTTACACAAGAACATAAGGATATTCCAAGTAACAACCTCTACAGTATTCTTGGGGTTGATATCCAGTATTTCATCTGCAAAGGTTCTTTGCTCTCCAAGCAGATGATCACCTCTTACTCTTTTAATTCATCATTCGCATCCTAGGTAGCTAAGAACAAAATTCTTCAGCAATTTTCAGCAGTCACGTATCTTATAATTTGGGCTGCAGATCGAAGTAGTAAGTGTTCATCTCTCAATAGACATGTATGCATATCAATTGAACACACTGCATCATATGCCAAATATGAGCGGATTTTGTGGTCTTAAAATATACTGAATTTGCAGTATAAATCAGGTAGCCTAAGTTAAACAGTTCTATTGAGGGGAAGAAAGATTGCCTAGCAATATGCCCTCAGAAATAGACCAAGAAAGAAGCTGCAAGTCCGGAGAAGTCATACTACTGGAGTTTACCATAGATCATTCTTCAATCACATTAACGATGGACTACACTTACACTGCCTAGCAATTATAAATACTTAAAGAGAGAAAAAGCAAGAAGAGTTGAAAAGGCCAAGAAACAAAGTAACTTTTTAAAAAATGGCATGACAGTAAATCCGGATGTTGCTTCACAAATATGAAGTCCAAAGAAAAGTGAATAACCAATTTAAAGATTCTTCATTTTTCTCAATTCAATCAGCAACAACAATGGAATGAAAAAACTTGTGTAACACATGTTCTGCCACTATCAAGTCTCGCATAATCTCCTTTTCTACATTTTCAGCTTTATTTCATCATTTCCTGGTTTTAGGTTAGTGATTCAAAAATGAAAAGGATCTAATATGAAGAAGTACAATGAAGTGTGCAGAAATTCTTTGGGTTATCTTCGGTGCAAGAATGTCAATAGATACCAATACCAGACAAAAGTGCATATTATACACTGAAGTAGTGACACAAGCGATTCGCTCAAGGCACCTCAGTAACTTTATGAATTGTTGATTGTCTCCAATTATTAACAGAGTGCCAAAGGAAGAATGGACATTGCCCATAAAATCAAGTAGTTCTTTTCACTAGGCAAGGACTTCCAAAGCCATCATCAATGCATTATCTTCTCAAAACCAAGATGAAGCATAACTAAACAAAAATTTTCACATGTTATGACAGGTCAACAAACTATGACACCTGTGGCAAAAAACAAAAGAAACTAAGCTACCATGTTCAAACAAGATAAGTTCACGTGCAAACTTCATGAACTTATAACCATCAACTCCATTGCAACTCACTTTACTCAGATTCTCTCCTTTACTAGGGTTCTTTTTCATTGCTTGGTTCTGTAATACGGGTCTTATGATAAGAAGAACCACACTGAGAAAGCACAAAAGGTGAAAAACGAAGGAGGAGGACTTCCAGGTTCTTTCTTCTCAAAAGAATGTCCTTAAACACCAATGCCATAAAAGAATATCAAAGAGTCCACTCACTGTAACCTATTGCAATAGATCTGCTGAAGAAACTGAATAACTTTGTTAGATGTTAGACTTCATTCAAATTACTGTTTGCGGTTTCAAAGATAATTGCACGAAAAACACTACTTCTTTAACTGGCGGGAGTTCCATTCTCATTGTGGATCCTTGGCCAATGTAATACACCAATCACAAGAGTCGACCTTGAACTCTCGTAAACTCCCGCTACATTTTCCTCCTTGTTTCGTGCTCATTTCCCTTTCTGCTCTTACTGTAAAAAGAGGGACATTTCTGAACAACAAACTTCATTGACGAATGGTTGGTAAAAGTTAAACGATTCCATTGTAACCAATTCGACAGCTCAATCCTAAAATAGCTTTAAATTAAAACATTAATCTACGCTAAAAAGGTGATGTAGAAAAGAGAAGCTATGAATATTTATTATTCGGCATGTAAATCAGCTTTCTAGGAAAGTAAGTTGGGTAGCCACAGCGCAAACGGACACGAGAAATTGAATCGAACAAGAGCAGAAAAGCTTCCAAAATAATGAGCAAAGGCTAAACAATGAGCGGAGCGGCGATGAAGAACACACCTATCGAGATGATCTCCCAATCGGTCGGCCTCAGTTGGACTTGAATTCCAAGTTTTTCCTCGCGGCCCTCGCGTTGTCGTACTCGAACTTCAACACGTTCGGGATATGCGAAGTGTCCTTGATGTAGAACCTCCTCCCGAGCGCGCTCTCCTCGATCGCCGGAAAGTAGCGGCAGAACACCGTGTTCACCAGCCAGAACCAAGCCCATCCGATCACGCTCCCGAGCGTGGCCCCCGCGAAGACCTGGCCGACCGTGTGGTACCCCAAGTAGACCCTAGAGTACATCGTCAGCACCGCCAGGAACCACGGCAGGAAGCACGCGAGCGGCTTGTTCTTGGTGTCGGCGAGGCCGATCCCGCGGTAGGTGAGGAGGGTGTAGTAGGTGGCGAAGAAGAACATGTAGGAGGAGTGGCTGGAGGGCCAGCCGTGGGAGTCGCACATCTCGAGGAGCGCGCACGTCTCGGGCCGGGCCTGCTGGACCCAGGCCTTGATGTTCTCGCTGATGAACTGGGAGACGAGGAGGCCGAGGAAGAAGAAGATGCCCTGCAGCTCGCGGCGGAAGATGAAGTGCGAGACGAAGCCGCCGAGGCTGATGAAGACCGGGACGAGCGAGATCCACGCGAGGAAGTGGCCGAGCTGGTCGCCCCGCTGGTAGCGCACGTGGGTCACCGTGACGGCCTTGAGCGGCAGCGGCAGCGGCGGCGGCGGCAGAGGCATGGCGGCGCGGGGCGGAGGCCGGAGATCGGGAGAGGGGCCCGCGGGCGTGAGAATTGACGCGTGGGAGGGGAAGGAGAGAGAGAAGGCGACAAATGGTGGTTGAGAAAGGTAGATTTACGCGGTTTTTCCCGAGAAAATGAGAAACTTTGACGGGAAAAGTTGCAGAGCCAGAAAGTGGAAGGAAAAGCGTGGTCGAGAAAGTTGAAGAGCCACGGGGATGATGACACGTGGACCTGTGGAGGAGGTTACAATAGAGTTTGGAGTTTGGACGGCTTCGTTCTGCTACGGGGAGCCGGATCCGTTCACTTTGCCCAGAAGGGTATCGATTCATTCGCCGATCGGGCAATCTCGCCGCGTGCTTACGTGTTAGGTTTTTGTTCCTGAACATAAGATTCAGGATCACAACATAAATTATCAACATGTAACGGTGTCTCTAAACTTTCAATTTATTTAATGTAGTTTCTTAAGCTTTGACATATATTTAATCTAATTCTTCAATTATATGAAACCGTTCAACGTTGTTCTAGAACTTGAATTAATTAAAGAATAATATTGAATATTTTCATGACAACTTGAACATTTACGAAAATTTATGAACCATATCAAATAAATTAAATGTTCATAAATCACATTGCACATTAAATTAAAACAGTGTATGATATTACAAAGGTTGTACAATTTTTATAGTTTTTATTCCGGTATTAATCAAATTTAACGAATAGAATATACCATTTCGGAATTTTTGACGGTCGAATAAATTAATTTTTGATAAATTTATTGCAAGCGTACCGGTTTCAGGTTTTTTGCGATCATTTGAGATACCTTTGTTGCATGTGTGCCAGTTTATGATTTTTCATGGTAAAAAAATTAGTTTTTGGTAAAGCTGTCACATGTATATTAGTTTTAGATTTCTCGAAGTTTTGACCTTAACTTTTTTGTTCTCATAAACAAGTTTATTTCTAGGAATAGATTTTGAAATTGTTTTTGGCTCCCAAAAACAATTTCAAAATCAAGTCCATTTTTTTTCCTATGTTATTTTCTTATTTTCTTTTTTCCTTTTCTTCTTCTCCTTCGTCCTTTGCTTGGTCACTAGCCTCGGCCACGCGGACAACTGGCCAGACAAGGGCTAACGACCTCAATGGAGTATTGGCAATCCTTGGTGAGGCTTGGGCCGAGCCTCTACAATAGCTAAGTGAGCATGCTCAGCCACCACAAGGTCAACCTTGCCATAACCTTGCCATGGTCAGGCAAGCCTCACTAGCGGTTAGGAGAGCTCGGTCAATGAGGCTTGGCCAAGCTATCAGCAACGCTCCGACAAAGTTGCTGGCCAAAGAATGAAGGAGAAGATGAAAGGGAAAAAGGAAAAAAAAAAAAAAAAAAAAAAAAAAAAAAGCGAAAAATATAATAAAATTGTTTAAAAATTAAAAGAAATCCTAAATCACAAAAAAAAAAAAAAAAAAGGTCCTACGAAACATATTTTTATCATAATAATAGAAATTTTGAACAGTTATCAAATGCCTTCAAATGCTCAAAAATTCGTTGAGGGAATAGAATAAGAAAAATTATTTTTAAGCAAAAATTATTCCTGATAATATAATGGATATCAAACAAGCCATTTATGTCGTTGTCCCTAAGACTTAAAAGCTTGTTAGACGGATTATTTTTTTTCTTTTTACTTGTTTTAAATCTTATGATGGACACCCTTTAATTAATTATGACCTATTTTTTTCTTTTTACTTAACTTAAACGCAACGGATACACTTGAATTATTTATTACCCAAAAAATCTAAAATTTCACTATATAAAAATGTTGATCCATAGATTCGCACATAATTCTTTTGTAATTTCTTGAAATTTCAAAAACATTTAAAATTTTGGCGAGACCGAAGAAAGTATAAAATAATTTTTTAGAGGTTAGTTCCTTGGATTTATTTTTGAATTTCTTATTATTCAAATCTTATGGTACATGTAATTTAACAATTTTATCCCTAAAACTTTCACAACACCTAAATATTAACACGCATCGACTTTTATTCTTATTTCAATTCTCTCTCCAAGGTTGCCAAGATCTTAATTCGGAGTCCACTAGGATAAACATAGTAACAATAAAAATGTATCATATTTTATTAATATCACATGACATGTGTGCATTTTTATTAAAAAAAGTTAATGAGCAAGTCGCTCTAATTTTTGTTTTCTTTTGTAAACATCGATTCGAGTACTAATGTAATTGAGAGTCTGTTAGCATTTTCAACGCTTTGATATCTTTCTTATAAGCCTTAAGACAAATAATAAATCGATCGATTCCGTCTTTTTATTGATGAATTAGTTGGTGAAAAGAGTCCTGAATGTTATCATTTTAACTTTTATAGTGGGAAGAGATGATTGCAAGCATCTTCGGGTGACATGATCTAACTCGAGCATCTTTTCCATCACAACAAATCACATCATAATTCATAACTCAATTATTGTTCCACTATGCAAATCTTCCAACTTGTTTTCCCTAAGTTTGCAATTGGCAAATACTTTTTTCTTTTTTGATGACTCAGGAACTTGTACAGCCGGCAGTTGGCGAGGTAAACCCGGGGTGACGCTAGGGGAGGACTTACCACCCCGACGTCACACTTAAGATCTCGTGCGGCCAACGAGATTCGAACTCCTCTCATCCTCGCAAAAGATCATGAGAGCCTTATCCAACTGAGCCACCGCAGGAGGTGGTGCGATTGGCAAATACTTTCATCCCTGGTATGTCAGTAAAAAAAAATGAGAGGTGATTGTCCACTCAATCGTGCCATGTATTTGTATATGAACTCGAATCTCTATTTATTTCATTAAAAAAAAATGATATTTGTAAAAAATGATTTATGAAAAATGACAATATTTTTTGATATTCAATTAAAATAAAAAAACGAATTATACATTATTTTCCTTAGTTTGGAAAAGAAAATTTGATCTTGTTATCCTAAAAAGACATTCATTATTTGTATGATATAAGTGATATTTACCCATCGGGATCCTAGTCGTAGGACCAAAGTTTGTCATACCCAACCATGAGGAACCCAAGCATCGGTGCTGGAGATTCAAGCTTGAGAGTTGGTGACTAAGGTGAGGGAATCGAGTACCCCAGCACGAGCATTGAGGTCTTGAGCCCAACTTTTGTAGACCTAGATTCGGCCTTGGCATAGGCATGGCCACCGCCACCAAGGACTCTAGCTCAAGCATAGGGGCTTGGACCCAATTTTCATGCACTTAGCCTTGGGCGACGATAAGTGGGTGTGGAAGCCGAATACTTAGGAACAGTCGTCAGGCCTCGAGTCTCAAATCTAGCCTTCATGACCTAGGCTCGAGCACAAGTGCTGATGACTTGGGCATAGAAATTGGGTACCTAGGCATGGGCACCAAGGCTTGAGCCTCGCTTTTTGTAAACTCAGGTTTGACCTTGATGAACCTAAGAATGGGCTCTAGTGACTTGGGCACAGGAACCGAATATCTAGGCATGGCCTCTAGGGACCCTAGCACCTATACTAGTCCTTCGAAGTCTCATGGCCAACCTCTATGAACTTTATCCCTAGCAATAGTGACTTGGGTGTAGGAGTCGAGCACTCGAGTAAGCCTCAAGGCCCTTGGGCTAGCCTTGAGGACCCAACATTGGTTGTCAAGGAATTGGTTCAAAGGACTTTGGACTAGGTTCGATGTGGCCATTAAGGACTTGGGCATAGGCACGGGAGACTTGAGCATTGCTACTAAGGACCTGAGGTCCCAAGTGCAACCTTTGTGGACCTCATTTTGACTATTGAGGACTTAAGCATGGACGTTGGATTTTCAGTGCCCAACTATTAGATATTTGGTGAAAGTGTGATTGTTTAGTCATATTATGAGAAATGATTTATGATTTTTAGAGGAGAAAATCATTTTTCTAAATTTAAGCATAGTTAATAATGAAAATATTTTTCATTACTTATTTTCCTAAACAATCAAAATGTTAGAAAGTGAGAGAAATGTTTTTTGATAATTTTTTTCAATAAAAAAATATAATAGTCTGAATACAAGACAAGAAAATATGTGTGAATTTCTATTGGCGTTGAATAATGCAGGCAAACCTGTGAAAAGAAATAAATTCGACGGGTTCCTTTTTTCTCTTGAATATTATCTAGGGCTTCACCGGTTAATTTCAAATTTAACTTTAAGGTTAAATCCAACGTAAACCCAATAGAGGTTGGTAAAGAGTCTGGGAGCTTTTCTTGAAAAAATAAATTACCCCTTTATGCGTGAAAATGAGTTTTAAAATCCGAATTTCATAGAGTTTTTTAAGTAGGAAATTGCATCTCAATTTTCTCTTTTTCTCCTTTTCTTAAATGCAAGAAAGACCTTTAAATAAAATTCAGATGTCAAGCATCACAAAATAAAAGCACGAACATCAATTTTGAAAATTTAGCGATAATACAAAAATCAATTTTGTAATTTCTCGAAATCTTGATTGGAGATTCAGACTACATTATAGACTAATTTTGAGAACCAACATATAATAAATGCACATGGACCACTTTTGCAATTTTCAACGACTTTATACATCTCTCTCATGAATAATAATTTCCCGGTTGTACCCTGCCTTTTCAATTATTAGTGTACTCAGACCCCTCCCAAAAAAAGAAGAAAAAAAGAAGAAGAAATTATTTAAGTAAATATAATTTAAAATATTCATCAGGCATCACGCTCTTCCCCGAACAGCGAGGGAATTTTTGGCTCCTCTTCTGTTCACTTCTTCGCCGAAGAAAACCCACCGGGCGAGACGGTGAGAGGTTTCAGGCTTTGCGCCATTCTTCTCCGACCTCCCCTCGCCGTCGCCGGCGACTGATTAAGTTCTCCCCGCTTGCAATCGGGCGTGCGTCAATGGCCGACGACGCCTCGCCCCTCCGAAGAGACCCCATCAAGTCTTCAGGTCGCCTTTCGCTTCTGATCATTTCCCTCTATCTTTTGACGCCGGTATGCTCTTAAAGTTTTGATCTTGCGGTGCATCGGCGTAGAATCTGAACAGTCGATCGCGAAGTATATTCGAAACTAGCTTTCTTCCTTTTTTTCTGAGCCAAGCTTTTCTCGGGGTTCCTTCTTTCTCCTTTTTTTTTTTTTTTTTAAATTTCCTTTGCGTGTGTGTAAGCGCTCGGCTTCCTTTTGATCGTTCGTTCTGGTATTTCCCACACTCGCGTGGGCGGAGAATAGAAATGGACCCATCAAGCCTTTTGCTTAATAGCTGCATAGCAGGCTCTCTCAGTCTATTGTCAAAAACACCATGTAGGGTTGAAACTCACATCTGGATTTTTATTTATGAATTTATTTATTTAAATACGTGAAGATGGGCATTCTGGGTATTCCGAAGAGTTCAATTTTGTTGGGGCAGTTTTGTTCATGGGAATAATTTTGTGAGTAATTGTTTCTTTTGTTCTTGGAAATTTAGTTGGCAATGTCGCTGCACAGAGGAGGCGGCGACAAGCTGTGGCTGTGGGGAAAGAAAGAAGGGAATCATTAGTTCGTGCGAAGCGGTTATGCAGGATTGGGGTTAGTGGTAGTGCTAATGGCGATGGCGACGGCGACGGCGATGGCGATGTCTCCCCTGACATTGACATGGTGGTCGATGAGGAGCAGTCTGTTTTGGAAGCTCAAACTTCCTCGGCTGTTGAAGAGTTGAAGGCTGCTATTGCATACCAGTATGTGTCTCCTCACCCTCGTCATTACAATGCATCCTATTCTTAGTGAAAAGTTGGGGCATATTTCTCAATGGCTGACTTCTAATTAAAAGATTAACAACGTACATCAAGTAACTGTTCTGTATTGTGTATAGATGGGGCTTACATGCCAACATGGATGGATGTAGATTTTGTTCTCAGTGGGAAGCAAACTTAATAATTAATAATAGTATCATATTCGATTTTGATAAATTTATGGAGCTTTTTTACTTGAAACGATTCTGTCTGCATCTATTATATTTTCAAACAAGTATATAATGTTCAGATGGGATTCTGAGCGGTGGGGCCAATTGAAGGAAAAGGCTTCTCTTAGTACTTTTAGAAATTTAGTGGGGGCAAAATTGAAAGAATTTTAGAAAACGTGTGCCAACTTAGTACTTTGGCAAAAAGTCAGTGGGGCCACTTGACCCCACATGCAATAAGGTCGATCTGTTCCTGCATGCAGAACATAATATCAGATGTGACCATAACCATGTCAATGAGGATACCTGGTAACCATACAACAGAGTAAGGGAGTGCTAGGAATCGAAAGTATAATCTCAGCTCTAACATCATGTTAAGCATCGGAATACATATCTAGGATATGTATCGAGCATATATCTTAACATTTTTTTGTTTACATTCACGCACCATCGGGCTGTTGTATTACTATGACTTCTATGAGAGTAACTTGCAAGTGGGGTAAACTAATAAGGCATGCATTCTGTCTAGGGCAACTAGATATGGTTGTCTGACAACAATGCTTTGGACTCCTACCACATGGAATCTACCTATTTGATTTTTTAATATCATATTAACTCACTAGTTTTTAATATCATATTAACTTTTCCTAGTGTATGGCTCAATGAGTTCTACTTTGGACATTTTCTGGTTTCCGAATAAGTGTGTTCTATGTGCAAGTGTGACAAAAAGAGTATTGACAACCTGTCATTTTTAACAACAAAGATGCCCGCAACTTCTAGCATCTGTATCATTGAGTTTAACTTTAACTCAGACAAGTCTTCAGAGTTAGATAATTTTAACAGAAGCTGATTAGTTTATTTGCTTAAGTGACCTTGATAGTAAGCTCACAGACTTTTTGAATTACTTCATCGAGGGATATGGTTTATCCGCTAACAGCTGAATGTTCTCATATTCTTAAGGGATTTATAAATGTTCAAAGTATCTTATACTGTGCTTATTGTTTTTTAAGGGGAAAAGGTGCAATGCAGAAAAGAGTGAGTGCTCTCCGTGAATTAAGGCGTTTATTATCAAAATCCGAGTATCCTCCTGTTGAAGCTGCTCTCAACGCAGGAGCAATACCCATTCTTGTGCAGTGTCTTTCTTTTGGCTCTCCAGATGAACAGGTCCAAGATTATGTTGAGTGCGCTCTTCTTTTGGTTATGGTTGTTTATGGTTGTGTTTATACCATAAACATGTAGGAAATGATGTTGATTGCTATAATAGGATGAACAATCATTATCTCTTCTTGTTTGCTTCAAGTGTAGACATGCTCAAATTTAATGGGCACATGAAGCTTCTCTTTTATTTCGTGTGACGCTTGCTTCAGTAAGAATTATCCCATTTAGACATCTCTTCTTGAACATCGCAGTTGCTTGAGGCAGCATGGTGCCTTACAAACATCGCCGCAGGAAAACCAGAACAAACTAAAGCTTTGTTGCCCGCATTGCCGATGCTTATTGCTCATATTGGTGGTACGTTGGATTTTGCAACATCTTCTATTGTAGAAATGATGTCGTACCAGCTTTTTTGGGCCAGGGAATGTAAATATGTCATATTATGGTGTGGATCCCATTGAAACTGATTGAAATAGAATTTTTATGCTGAAAGCTGAAGCTGAAAGAGAAAGGAATATATCCAAAAACAACCTAATTATTTGGCCTTTTACCATTTTTAGAGCGTTCTGTCACTACTTTGCTCGCTGAGAGCATCAATAGATGTCCCTCACATTTCTTCTGGGCTAAAAATATTCACTGCTTCATGAAATCTGTGAAAGTTGTGGAGAGTTTACTTGATCTGTGGCAAAAACCTAAATTATTGGACTTATAGCAATTACTACATGTAAGGATTTTGTTTTTGTCTTCAGTCAGTTATCTGCATTTAGTATATCTTATCTATGGTGTGTCGCCGTGCTAGATGTATTCTTCTACAGGTAGAGTGGTAAATATTAATCCAACTAAATGTCATCTTTGATATGATATCCTGCTGGAAACATTTTCCTTGTGATATTTGATCATAGTGTCTTTCCATGGTTCTCTCCATTCTAAAAGTGTGAATTATCAGTCTGAGCTAAAGCGCCAATTTGTATATTTTATCTTCTCGTGTGTTGTCTATTTTTCTTATTCTTCCGTTAAATTCTACCTCCAATAAGGGATCAAAATAACACAGTATTTTTTATTGTATACTATACTGATCAAGGATCTATAGTTGTCTCCTAAAGCATAAACCATATTTTTATTCCTTTCCAGATGTTCATAATTGACCATGCATGTTCATTTTAATCTTTTTATCTGACTCTTTGCCATCCTAGGCTAGTTCCTGCCCACCACCCCGCCCCTTCTGAATGATAAGATCAGAAATTATGCTCTCGAAGCTAAGTCTCATCTCTGAGTAGTTTTCGCTCATGAAATTGCATTTGTTTCTCAGAGAAGAGTTCTTTACCTGTTGCCGAGCAGTGTGCATGGGCATTGGGAAATGTGGCTGGTGAAGGAGAGGAGCTGAGAAACATTTTGCTCTCACAAGGGGCCTTACTACCTCTTGCAAGAATGATGCTTCCAAACAAGGGTTCAACTGTGAGAACAGCTGCCTGGGCATTGTCTAACTTAATCAAGGTTTCTATTCTTCACTAAGGACATACATGCCAGTACTGTAGTTAAATAAACTTCTTAAGAAATGGTGGATCTTTCTTTCCCACCTGCTTGGTTGTCATTTCTTTCTGTTATCTGATTTGATAACAGATTTTATTTCTTCTTTTCAGTCTTTTTTTTTGTAATTTGTCTGTCCCTTGTGTTCATAATGCTTCCTAAGCCGATATACTTTGGCTATGGGATATGCAAGTTCATAGGGCACTAGAAGTATTTATTCTTATCTTACATTCATTATGCATCTCTAACTTGAGTTGTAATTTTGTTCTCTTTTTAAGATTTAACTTAAGAAATAATTCCAGTGTGGCTGAATGCAGGGACCTGATTCTAGAGGAGCGACTGATCTGATCAAAATTGATGGGGTGCTGGATGCAATTGTTCGGCACTTGAAAAAGGCGTAAGTGGGTTTTGTTGATCTCAAAGACAATTCTATTATCTCAGTTTATGGATGTACAGGTGGCAACTGGTTTGTCTTCTTTATCTTGTACTTGGTTTTGGTCAGAGTGGTCCCGTTTTTAAGCTTTATAGATGCAGTGGCAAACTAGTCCATAACCCACATAAATTCATAGGATGCATTTTATAGCATTGCTGGCTTCTGTTTATGTAAATAGAATGATCAACCTGAGAGAAAGCTTCTGAAGACAGCCTGGGACTTGGTAAATGGAGACTTTTAGCTGAGAACTCTATCAGGAATATGGTTATTTCGGCTAGCCTAGAGCTTTGGTGAGGAATTAGTTTCCCTGCTTTGAGGATATGTCATATGCAGTATATCCCAGAGATACCACTTAAGCAGATAGAGAAGCTGGAATTTGGTTCTTGTGAAGTACCATGGAAATAAAGAACAAGTGGGAGCCTGTATAGAAATTGCGTAGATTTGATGGCATTGGATTTAGTAGCAGTTTGATGAATGCTTATGAGTGTAGGAATGCAGTTGGTAATGCTTGGGAAGTTATTCCTGATGGGGGACTTGGCTTTGTTGCTGTATTCTTATTTTGGAAATTCTACGATGTTCTCTGAAAAATCCTTTTCTTGTGGCAATGTTTTGGCATTATCAGGGATGAGGAGTTAGCAACAGAGATTGCTTGGGTAGTTGTTTATCTCTCAGCCCTTTCAAATTTTGCTACTAATTTATTGGTGAAGAATGATGTTGTTCAACTCCTTGTGGAAAGATTGGCAACATCGAGTAGTCTGCAATTGCTCATCCCGGTAAGCATGATGGATTAACAGAAACCTCGTACCTAGTACTGTTGAGTGTATAGAAAAGGAAGGGGTGCATGTTGTACGCAATATATTCGTTTTTCTTTATTTTGTTTGAAGTTATCTCCTAGCACATTTCTGACAGATTTGTACAAAATGAGTTGACAGTAGTTTTGAAGCTTGAGGTAGGTTTTAAGGGCATCATAGCACAACCCTTTTGTTAGTCTTTGGAGTAAAGATTTTACGAAACAATACATACGATTGGAGTCCACAATTCCTTTAACCAAGTCCAACATATGAACTCTGATGTGGATCATGAGGGAAATGACCACACCTCGTGTTTGCTTCCATAATGATTCAGGCAGCATGGCAATGGTGCTTAGAACCATGGATTCATGAAGGATAAAGAAGGAACAAAAGGTGGAGAGGGAGGGAGGGAGTGACTTTTTTTTTTTTGCCAATTATGTTGAGATTATTTTGAACTTTCAATGTTCCTTCAAATTATTGATGGAGGTTTACTGATTTCAACTACACATGCTAGTCTTGTCATTTATAAATGAAAAAATCATTGCCATTTTGTCTCTGTAACATAATTAAGGGAATACTATATTTTCTTGTCAATCTGCTGGATTTATTACACATTATTTTTAAAAAATTTGAACTGAAAACATGGTGCCTATCTTGGTTAATGTGCGGATAAGTTATAAAAGTGATTGGAGGTTAAGGATGGATTGGGTAGGTAATGTTAAGACAAAAATTGGCTTGCATTTGGCTTCTCTGTGATGGCTTCTCCAATATGGGTAAAGCCTAAAGAGCATTCCATATTCTAATACTAGTTACCTTTTTTTTAGATGGATCATAGTCAATGTTATGTTACCTGAATAACCCTAGTTGATTTTTGAGCTTTTCTCTTCTAAGGTGAAATAAATGTTCTTTTAACATGTTCATAAAATTTAATTTTTCTGTTACTGTCTCTCCCAGCTTCATATTTATGTCATTCAGTCTTGGATTTGGTGTGATTTAGTTCAAGATGCTTGCTCTTGGTATCTTGTTGATATGTGTATGCTTTTTTTCGTCTAGGTATTGCGGGGTTTAGGTAACCTTGTGGCTGGTGATACAAACACCACCCATACTCTTCTCCTCCCTGGGAGTGAAGTCACAGGTTAGCAAATTATATGGAGAAGAAGAGTAGTTTCCCTTTGCATTTTGTGTTTATCAATTTTTATTTTGACAATCTCAGATGGGGTGGTGAAGGTTGTTGTAAAATGTTTAAAGAGTGAGCACCGAGTGTTGAAGAAGGTATACTTGGTCCTTTTTTTGTTAGTACAAAACTTAAGCTTCCCTTGTCGCTGAAAACCACAACTTTTGTAGGAAGCAGCGTGGGTGTTATCTAACATAGCCGCTGGTTCTGTTGAACACAAAAGGTTAATATATTCGAGTGAGGCATTGCCATGGCTAATACGCCTCGTCTCATCAGCCCCATTTGATGTAAGGAAGGAGGTGGCATATGTCCTGGGAAATCTTTGTGTTGGCCCAACAGAAGGTGACGCAAGGCCCTATCTTATTCAGGAACACTTGGTTTCACTTGTGGGTGGTGGATGCCTCTCAGGGTTTATTGATCTGGTAAGGTCTGCTGATATTGAGGCGGCAAGAGTGGGACTTCAATTTATAGAGCTGGTAAGGAAAAGATTATATTTGATTAATAAAACTTTCCCTAAAGGATGTCTTTCTTCTTACATTGATTTTATAAGTTCTCTGGGCCACATATTGGGTGCTTAGTCTTCTCGAATGACTGAAAACTTTTCTGGGTAACTGACCTTGTAGTTACCTTTTCATAGGTCAACTTTCCCAACTACTGTAGCCCCAAAAGTTGGATAAATTTTTTCCCAGAATATTGGACTTTCATGGGTGATCCCGGGCTTTCTTTTTCAGACCTTTTTTTGTTGAATTCAACCATCCTATTTTCCATTCTTTTCGTTTCTCAATTTGTCTCTTGTAGAATGATAACCTGCAGACGAAGATTTACTTGATGAAAGATTTTCTGACAGTAAGCATGGGATTCCTTTCTGTCAGAAAGGTTTGGTGTTTTGTTTGCCATGCATTGGCTAGACCAGTTGCTGTTAGATGAAATTCTTTTGAAATATGCTGCCTGGGAAGTTACTGACGGTGATGATAATTGATAAAAAGTGTTGCAATGAGAATGGCAGATCGTTTGATCTTGGCAGTGACCTATTTGCAGTGACTTCTACTTTTAACTTACTACTTTTCTTAAACTTGGCAGCTTGTACAGACCTTTTGAAAGATTCTAAAACCCATTTCAATACACGATATCGGTGCTTAGAGATGTATAAAAATTTTCTACAATTTTCCGAGACTTATAAATATTATATATATTTTTTTCTTCCAATTTCAAATTTTGGAGGTTAAGTCCTAAGTAAAAGTAGTAAATAATTCTTTGGGCTTCCCAAGCTTAAGAAAGTTACTCTTGGATTTTTCTTACTAATTCTGCTATCCATGTTGGTAGGTTTTGAGGGGAATGCCTAATGGTGAGGGGCCGAAGCTTGTAGAGCGAGAAGACGGGATTGAAGCCATGGAAAGGTTCCAGTTTCACGAAAATGAGGACCTGCGAAATATGGCAAATGGTTTGGTCGACAAGTACTTTGGGGAGGATTACGGGGATGATGAATTGGCTGGTTAAAAATTCAAGGATGACCCTGATTCTTGGCTTTTGAACTTGCAATTATGTACATTAGGCCTGTGAAATTATGGTGGATCATTTTAGCTAGTTTAACAAGATGAGTTAGCTGCGAAATTCCATCTCTTTGATGTGCAAATTTTGATGGGTTTTTTGTCTCTGGTCATCACTAGCCGTGTTTGGCTGTGTACACCCTCGCGGCCTCCTTGGGCATGTCTTTTGTTGGAATCTCTTTGTTCAAGGAAAAGCAATACGGGGAAAACATTTTCTTCCATCCTCATATTTTTTTCTTAGTGACATTGAGGACGCGCTTTCTCTACGTCCATAAGCCTGAAATGGTGGGCAAATGATTCCCGATGCTTGCATAAAAATCTATATCGTAGCAATTATGTGCATGGCTACATGCGCACAAAACCTTTTGGTTATATGCATCTTTTGGAAATTCAGAGCTTCAACTCTTTCAGATTATCCCTTCTGCCTGTACTTTCCTGATGTTCATTGGTTTCAGGATGTTCGCCGTGGGGCATGAGCTGATCTCAGATGGAGGAACATTAAGAACAACCTGATAAACAGCAGAAGATCCCGAAACTTATTTTTCAAGTTGAACTTAGAATAAAATCACAAGCAATTTGTACAACTTTAGAGGGGCTGACTGACCGGAAGGTGCCTGGTCAACTTTCAACTTTCAAGTTGCGAAGTTATTCTGACAGCCATCGGTAGATAGAGATATGTCTTTTCGCGTAATCTAATTGAAAAATTCATTCCAACCCCTGTTTGTCCTATCTTCAGCTCAAGTCCATTTATATGTTGACATCTTTCTTTGGCTTCAAGTGAAGCAATTCCCGTTTTCATCAAGTTGAATAAATGATTAAGTTCAGGCATACGCATTAACTTTGCCTGTGACAATCCACAACTATTTCAACATAAAAAAAAAAAGAAGGAAAAACAATCAACAACTATTAGAATCTTTTCCCTGCTCCATACCTCTCCCAAATACAAACCTTCACTCTAGATCCAAATCAACATATTATAATCCTGTTTCTTTATACATATTATTAGCTCCTTTGCCCATAAAATATTCTGGATGACTAGTGTAGTGCATCAACCCTCACTGTAAGTGGGTTAATTTATTTCTGTCTCAAAGCTCAAGATTCTGGGGACTCTTAACTTGTTTTTGCAGAGATGGGATCTGTGGAAAGAACAAGGAAGAAAGCACAGCGTTGGAAGAGAGCCATTTTCCGTTTCTCTGTATGCCTCGTTATTGGTTTCTTCACAGGCTTCGCTCAGACAATTAAAGCCTCCAGTTTTGCCGGTCGTGTAGCAGTTACCTCGGATAAAGCAGATTTCTATCCTCAGACAGCACCAAAATCGAGGATAAGCGTCATCGATGCGAGTTCAAAAGCTGAGACACCGGCCGTGGCAGCTTTGGCTGGAGGAGAGGCTCAGTTACGGCAAGAAGAAGAGGAAGTCAAATTGATTCCAAGAAGACTTCTCATAATTGTCACGCCCACCGGGACAAAACATAAGTTTCAAGGAGTGTTCCTAAGAAGGTTGTCCAACACTTTGAGACTTATTCCTGCACCTTTGCTCTGGATCATTGTGGAGGGACAATCCGAATCCAAAGAAGTATCGGATATACTCAGGACCACTGGCATTATGTACAGGCATTTGGTCTCCAAGGAGAACTTCACCGACCCGGAAGCAGAAACGAATCATCAGTTCAATGTTGCTCTGTGGCACATCGAGCACCACCGGATAAGCGGGATCCTCCATCTTTCGATGATTTCGAATGCTTATGATTTGGATTTCTTTGAGGGGCTCAGGGAGATAGAGTATGCACAAATATCTATCTCGCTTTACATTCAAAATTTATCTCTGTCATGATATTTCTGATATTCCTTCTTCTTTTCATTTAATGCTGCTTCGGAATGGCCGGTAATGAAAGAAACTGGTGTTGGTTGTACAAGATTATTTTGTTTCAAACCAAGTAGAGATCGAGTAGAAGCAAGAGATGAATGTCATACTTCATCATCAAGTCTAAGTCAAACTATTAGAACTCTTTTTTTCCCTTCTTCCTGATGAGAACATACTTCATTAGTTCATTTTGCTTTTGGATCATATCATTAGAGCTTACTAATTGCAGGGTGTTGGGAAAGTGGCCAGTGTGCAAATCTGCTTCACAAGTTAGAGGATGGCATGATGGTGACAAGAGCAATGACACAGACCCAAGACCTCCATTGATGATGATTCATCCTTCAAGTTTTGCATTCAACAGTTCAATTCTGTGGGACCCTGAAAGATGGGGTCGATCTTCATCGTCTGCTCAGCCTACCCCCACGACCAACGCCGGCCAGGTACACAGACAGGCAGTTACACCAGTCTTAGTGTACCTAGCCTTATATTTCTTGTATTTGTGATAAAGAATTTCGAAATTATTACTCAAAAGCAAGCTTTAAATATGTGGAATCAAGACCTTATTGAACTTGGGCTAGCGGGCTAGCAGATTCAGGCATATTTAAAATTGGTCTATGACAATTCATAATTGAAGAGATGCATGGCCTTCAAAGTAAGATACAAAATTTTATAGGTGCGGTGCAAATGCAATGATGGGTCCATGCACACATGGACAATTGAGGTTTTCTTTTAAATTATTAGTTTTCCAGCTCTATGAATTATTAAATATGCTAAAGAGTACTTAAGAATCTGATCATATCTTTATGCTGCAAATAATATGCTATAGGTTCTCTGAATTGATAAGTCTAGTTCAGTAGAAATCTGGCCAACCTCCAACCTTTAGCCAATAGTTTATAGATTTGCATAAGCGGTTGGTCATATGAAAGCATCAAGCTTTTGGATTTATTTTCGGAATCTGTACACGTGCATCTCTTGGACCCATATAGGATTTGGACCATTTAACTTTGGAGACATACTAAATTCACGCACGAGAGCAAAACTGACCCAACAAAACAAAACTCGCCGAAGTTTTTTATCCTTTTCTGATTGGTTCTTTACTGTTATAATTGTGATCCGAGGTTTTTGCATTTTCGTCTTGCTTGCGTAGGATCTGTTGAAGTTTGTGAAGCAAATTGTTCTTGAGGATGACACGAAACTGAAAGGTGTTCAAGGAAAAGATTGCTCCAAGAACATGGTTTGGCATCAGGAACTCCAGATTGATTCTGGGATGTCAAAAATCGAACAGTTATGAGGAAAGTCCAAAGAGATGCAAGCGAAGCACTGAAGACATTTCTAATTCATTTGAACTTTTTTTTTTTTTTTAATCCTGTATCATTTTTTTCCCTGTAAATTTGTCCATTTTCATTTTATCATTAGTCAAGTATAAAGCCATAATTATTTTTTGGTGTAGTTTTGCTTTAATTCCTTTATTTAGTCTCATAGAATAATAAAATAACATTCATATAATTGTTTAAACTTTTAGAACTCTTGATAATATTCTCACAAAATCTTCTATAAAATCATAGCCCAGTTAACACGAGGGTTAGTGGTTCTCTTGATCTTAATTCAATTGTATACCAATTGGAATGTTCTCAGTTCCTGAATATTCGGACAATAAAGAAGTAAAGACAAAATCAACAAGTCTGGATGCAATAATTACACAAGTTGTTGTCATTCTGACTAGAGGAGTTAAGTGTGAGGGAGAGATTGTTGGGTTTTTTCCCATATCAATTATGAAAGAGGCAAGTTATCAATTTATAAGTATGAAAGCAAGTCTCAATATTTGAATTAACTTATGGACTGAGAGAGGTCTAGGACCACTCAACACTAATGTTAGAGTAGGAGCACAATCTGGAAGATAGAATTGGAGAATTCTATATATTTTGATATAGCTATTTTAAGATAATAATCCGATCAAAATATGTATAATCAAAGATATAAATGTAATATACGTACAATCTTGAGAAATACGGATGAATATCATAATTATCTTTAACATAAAAAATATCTTCAATAAATTCCTAATTATCTCCAACAATTAGACATTATACCGAACACAAGAAATTTAAGGAACCACCAAGCATATTGGCTTAGCCTTGAAGATCACACCAATTTGATGCGGTCGCCAAACATTATTAATTGTCTGACTTCCACTGGTGAAAAGTCAAAGCCCTAAAACATTGTCCTGGCCGGAAATCCAAACCGATCCTGAATCTTTTCGAAAAGGTGCAATCGGATTTTCTTCCGCTAGAAACTATTTGCGAAGCAATCGAAACAGTGTCAACAGGACAGCCTAAAATCGGAGCTGAGGCAATCAAAAGAGCCCCGTTGCACTGTTAAACAAAAGATATTAGGATTTTGATTGCTTCAAAAGATATTGGAGTCCAAGTGTTCTCCGTACCTAAAGGTTGGGACATTGTGCTGCATTCCTTCTCCAGTTTTTCTGCAAGTGCTACACCGAAATCTGGGCCGGTCCTTCCACAGGCCGAGGATTGATCATTGAACTTTGCCATCTACGAGAATGAAACCAAGTCATCGTTATCCCAGGACGTTACTTTGTCACAGGGCAATGTCATGCCAATGGTATGAACTCTAATTTATTCCCTCCTTGCTTATGAATGGTTGTGGATTGACGACCCAAATGGTACATTCTCACCTACCGTCCTTCTCTCTCTCTCTATCCATGCACTCGTAACTTGCTATACTTTAATGTGCTTTGTACCCGCCACCCTGATCTCTCTAGAAATCATCCGTAATGCATCTTCCAATCCCCTAAAAAATCCCCTGGAGAAGTATTTCCGAGGGGCTGTAGAAATTCGCTTTGAATATTTGTGAAATCATGCATGTCTTCTCGAGTCAAGTAGTCTTTATGTTGTCATCGATGTCAAATAGGAAAAAGAAGAAGCACATGTGCAATTGCACCAAGGATTGCCTATTTTGTTAAGAAACCATCGTAGGTTTCTTCTTAAGATAAAAAACAGAAAACGTCATGTACTTCGGATCAAAGATTGTGAAGAAGGATAATACTAATGGTTCATGACCATGTCCTGGATTCAATATCAAACCTAAATCAATTTTATTCAATATCTTCCGCGAGCTTCTAAAAGTTGGTTGAATGTGGTCTTTCTGTTATATACAACATAATGTAGCATGCTTTTCTCTAATATAGATTGCCACCTAGGAACGAATGAGGCTAAAACTATAGATAAATAATTTATGTATTTCCAATCGATGGAAGATAGTTCTTTTTTTTCATTTCTTTTTCCTTTTCTTTCTTTGTTCTTCTTCCTTAGCTGCCAATGATGTCCAACAATGCCATCAATGCCACGACTCTTTCTCTCTTCTGATTCAAGATCGTTACTCCTCATATTCAATGTCGAAATTCAAGATCGTAGACATCCAAAAAGAAAGGGAGATAAGGAAGAGTAGGAAGGGAGTTTGATGATGCATAGGATGGTGATGGCGAAGTTGTCGAGTCTTAGTGCTAGCAATGATGGTGGTGGTGGTCGAGTTTAAGGTGCCAGTGGGGGCGGCGATTGTGTCTAGTAGATGTTATGGAGAGGGTGGTTTGGTCGAGCGTCGCACTGATGAGTGGTGCAGTGTTCAAAATCAGCAGCTTGCAATTGGATTACGCTAATTTGTTTTCTGTTTAGTACAGTCAGAGAGAGATCACTCACCCAAAAGCCATGTGTATGCCAATATCTATCTTCTTGATCCCAAGGACATCATGTATATTTGAACCCAGGCCAAAATGTCCCGCGGTCAACATCGCAAACCCCAGAAGGGGATCAAGCTTTTTTAGTAAGCTATCACATGTTCTTTTCCTTTTCCCCCCTTTCGGGTCCCTTAAAACAGTTTAGCCAACATCGATGCTTCGACTGTTCTTGCCCCCTCTTGTCCGTAGCTCTTCCCCAACTTTTAGGCAAGCAAAGAGCTGACGACGTGTGCTTCTCTGCAGCGGACGAACGAGGCCGAGACCCGTGCAGAACTCTTGATAATCGCAAGGGTCGCCCTCTTCCGCTGCCCATGTGACACTGACCGGCGATGTTTGTGCCCGTGACTTTAGACCTATCGATCCGACCAAACAGCAACATGGGGCGATTTCAGCGTTTGCCGATCGACCCCAGCCTGTTTCGAGCAAAATCGGCACATACATCGAATGGGGCACTAAGCACGTGTTCTAGGACACCCTTCCTGCAATTTTAATTAGGAAGATTCTTTGAGATATTTTGGGTTCCAATCAAGATTTGGGATCTACAAACCGTACTGTTTCTCCCCCTTCTTCTTTGTTTGACTCTCTCCAAAGATTCTAATCAAGGTTAATACAGGAACCCAAATGAAATTTTTTATCACAAAAAACCTCAAAATCGGTATATCAATGATAAATTTTCTCCATTAAATTGGATTAATATAATGAAAAATTACAAACTGCTACACTTATAATAAATGGAGGAAAAAAAAAAACCTAAATCAGTACACTTGTTAGCTGCCATATATCCTTCAATTCAACATATGACCATAAAGTTTAATGAAAATTAATGAAGCATAAAGTTATCACATGTATACTGATTTGTAACTTTTGATGATAAAAAAATTAATTTAAGGTAAGTTTGTTACAGATGTACTACTTTGAGAGTTTTTTTTATAGTATTAACCTTTAACTTAATTGTTGTTCTTTCCCCCAAACAAATGCCCCTCGTTGGTACCCTTCATTTCGAGGTTAATGATTGGTTGTTGCTCATCACATTTCAATATCAACTTCACAAATCAGATGGAATTGGAGTTTGTGCTACTTCTTGGGGGAGAAATGGATCTTGTCAACAAGCGACATAGAAATACCAATTAAGACTATTAAAATTGGTAATAATGCATATGGATGTATCTGGAAAATCAAAAGAAGTATTTAAGAAAAAAGCGACATATTTCAAATAAAAAGTAAAACGCAATTAATGACGCTCTCAACAAATGTGTCTGGGAAGCCTTGGGTTCCCTTGTTCATTCAATGTAAAAATCCGCTAATGGATTTCATTCTCCTCATTTTAGTAACTCTGAAATAAAGAACAGCGGTTTTGATCTTTTTCAAGAGAATCATTGTGCAGTAAAATCAGAAAAGCCTGAAGTGTTGTCTCTTTCTCCTTCAAGTTTACTACTACTGTACTGAAATCAATATGACCTCCGCTCCTGGCTGATGTTTTCGGACCAAGAGCTTCAAGCTACCTACTCTGTCATAGGTTTTTATGTCGAACCTTTCCGTTAGATAAGCCAAGAAGGAGAGTAGCTTTTCCTTTGACGCTTTCAACGGCAGGGTTTGAGAGAAAAGCAGGGAACATGTCATTAAAGAGAGAGATTGCAGAGAAAAAAGGAAAGTCATCTGAATAGACATAGTTGAAAGTAGATAGCCCACTTTAATCCTGGGATGAACTGCGAGAAACGACGGGTCCCTAGAAAAGGCGCGTGCGAAGCCAGAGAGCGTGGCATCGTGAAGAGTACTGCAACAGTCAAGGAGTCAGCGTGGTCTCCCCTGTCTCTCTCGTCCTCTTACTTCAAAGGCTGAGTTTTGGAGAAATTCAAAGTGAAGAAAGACCGCTGAGGCTGACGAAGAAGAAGAAGAACCAGAAGGCGAAGGTGCCATTGGCCCAGTCCAGTCCAGTCAAAGTCACTTCCTTCCTCTGACCTCCGTCTCCTTAGGGTTCCCTTCTCCATTTTTTCTCCGCTTTTTCTCGGGGACTTTTGTACTTGTTTTCGCCCGCATTGTTCAAAAGGAGCCAACTCGTGTCCCCGTTTCAAACCCGCCATTTGGAAAACTCATCCGCCAGTGGTAAGCTCAAAATGCTCTCGTTCTTCTTCCTTTTGTCCCACATTTTCCGTTGAAGTTTACTTCTTCTGCAACTACACAGGTACTCTGTTTTCTTTTTTCCTTTTCTCTGAGCCGTGTGTTGTGGTATAACTCTTCTCTGCTTTTTTTTTTTTTCCGGGTGGAATGCAAATCCGTTCGCATCAAGTTAGGACCTTTCTTCTTTCGCTCTCCTTTAAGTGGAGAAACCTGAAATGGGGTTCTCTTGTAAATTTAAAAGCAGATTTTCTCTTGGGGACATATTTTCTTTGGTCTGAGCTCGTCAAGTAAAGTTCGAGCCTTTTCTACTGTAGCTCCCCTGTTCCTTTTTCCCTCTCGAAGGTGGTGCCGCTTTTGCCCGCCTGATAAGTATTTACCATCAATGGCAGTTTTCATGCTTTTTCAATGATTTCGCTAGATATTTGTGGGGGCGTTGTCGCTCGTGATTTCATAACGGAAGTGCCCTGCGAGGCGTTACGCAAGCTGTCTGTGCTTGATGTTGAGGTTTTTTTGGGGATCTTCCCACTTCCTCAGGAGGTTCGCCAGTGATTTTCTTATGCAAACGGCGGTCTTCGTGGTCCATTACTTTCATTTATTGCTCCTTTTGCTTTTTGGTCCCTAATGTTGGGTTGTCCTCCAATGATGTGCCTTAAAGACAAGAGTTAAGTGATAGAGTAAAAGGGAAGGAAAGTTAGGAGGAAAAGATAATCAAGAAAGAGCGGAAAAAAACAATTGCAGAGACGGTGTTGATGATGAATTCAGTGAGTTCTTTCATGGTCTTTCTATTTTCTTAAATGGCTAAAATCTTTTAGGGTCCTTGTTTTGTGGATGCGGTTGGTAGTGGGGTAGAAAGTTTCTGTAGAGTTTCTTTGAAGGGATCGTGTGTTTGTTTGTTTGTTTGTTGGGTAATGTACTAAATACTCTTTGAGGTGGCTGTCCCTGTTGAGGACCAGTAACCTTAGTTTCTTTTATACATCATCATACTTACATTCCGACATGCTTGCACATCCTTTTTTTTTTCTTTTTCTTTCCCGTTAATTTCTCCAAGGAGTTTCAATGAAAATGCTGCAGGAGGTGTGGGTCAGGGGGTTGTGAAGGGAGGGTTGGTCTCTACTCGTTTCGCTATTTGGTTGAGGAGGACCTAAATCATGCAGACACCACAAGCACGGTGAGTTAGCCGTTTCATCTGATGTGCTAGCATTCTCTGTCTTGGTATTTTTACTTATATTAATTAAAGAGATTATCGATGAATGAGGAAAGCTTGCGATAGGATGCTATGAGTGTCACCTGACCGATATCAGTGTCTTTCCAGTTAAGAATACAAAGATTCTGTTGTTGTGAACATCATGTTGTTAACAGCATGTTCTTGAATTTCCTTTGGGAGCATTTTCTGAGAACATGTGAGATAATTAGGGCAAGATGCTTGTTCTGGTAACAGAACAAGGAAGTGCTTCTCACGATCTGTGTCATTGTAATCTTTGCCGAATGATCTATTAGACACAGCCTTTATCTGCACTAATCCATGGACTTGTTTCTGTTTTCAGTCTGATATTGTATGAGCCATGGCAGGAACCTAGTTATTCGCATAGATCATGTTCTTCTCGCCTCATTTTGGATATCTTTCTCTACCATGTGTCAAATTTATGTATCAGCTACTAACTGGAATCCTGCGGAGCTATATCAGATGCATGCCTTCTGTGTTAATTCTTTGCTGATTGTAAGAATGCATTTCTGTTGGTAATCACCTCCAACTTCTTGAAGACTCAATCATCATAATGTCTTCTAAACTCAAAAATCGGAAATTCTCACCTGTATGCAGATTTATGCAATTTCTTTTTTAACTTTCTTTTATTGAGTGCATATAAAAACTCCAAAACAGGTTTCAATTTCTTGTCATACTAAATATTCTTTTTTCACATTCCTAGGCAATTTTAGTATGGGTTCTATTTTTCTCCATGAAAAAAATGTCACATTTCTTTTGGTTTATATGCTACTGAATAGACATGTCAAGTGTATGGTAGATTCATAACATATACATTAGACATTATGTATGCCTCATTGATTTTGCTGTCAAGCAGCTTGTGTTTTCTCAAGGAGGTTCTAGTTAATTAGTGGTGATCTTCACCTTGCACACATACTTTAAATGCATAATTAGCCTGCAAGTGTTGGTACACCAGCTTGAAAGGACAGCAGCCTTGACATCTGCTGATTATTGATGACTAAAAAGTTGCACCTGAACCACAATGAGCGTTGAAAAATTTATTAAGTGCTGTTGGCCCTTCCCTTCTTAACATTCCTATAAAGGTGGTTCTGCATTGACTAATATGTTGCAGCCGGAAGAACTGTATTTCTTCTACTGTAATTTAATATGATTTATTTTTTGCGCATGTTGGTGAGACAAAGTACTAATTGTTGATGTTGAACTTGTGGTGCAGAACCAATTCTCAGGAAGTTCCTCAAAGGAAATCGCCTGGAACACCTCGTACTTCACGCCAGCTCAAGATTCCAGGATCTGATTCGGAGAAAATTTCGCCCTCCCCAAATGCCACCGCAAGGACTCCTAAAGACAAAAGTCCTAAAGTTGGTGAGCGCAAGTCGCCTCGAAGTTCGGCATCAACTGAGGTACTCTTTGTGAAAGCAATATCGGAACCCACTGTTGACTCAAATCTGAAATCGATGCCTCATTCATGGACTTGCATGCTAGCACATGCATTCTCTCACCCTTCTATGCTTACTGTTTTGGTCTTTGTTGTAAGTTTCTTAAAAACAATTGTTTTGTTCAAGGCTGCTGACAGTTGAGAAGTTTCTGCATTGTAAAATGTTTTTAATACTACTTATTCAGTACTGGCTTTGAAATCAGATTTTAAGCAAGCTTGCTTTTGTGGATGACAAAATAACCCGTTTCAGTTGTTATCATCTGGGTATAATTAAACACGCCAGATGTATAAGAACATTTGCAATACTAGTTAATAGACAAAACTTTTATACATGGTCACTTACACCATGGAAGTTATCTCTATGAAGTTTCTCTGAGCCTTGATTTTGTCTTTTAATGATAAATGTTTTTGCGTTCATGAGCTACAGAAGAAACGCCTGAGCAGAGCATCTGAATTGGAATCACAGATCGTTCAACTCCAAGAAGATCTGAAGAAAGCAAAGAACCAATTGGACTCATCTGAATTGGCGAAGAGGCAAGCCCAGCAGGAAGCTGAAGAGGCCAGGAAGCAGCTCTCGGCCATGTCAAGGACACTCGAGGAGTCGCAAGAACAGCTCTTGGAGCTTTCGGCTTCTGACGAAGCCCGGGTTCAAGAACTGCTTAAAATTTCCCAAGAGCGTGATAAATCCTGGCAGTCTGAACTCGAGGCCATCCAAAAGCAATACTCTTTGGATTCGGCTGCATTAGCTTCAGCCATGAATGAGATAAAGAAGCTCAAAGCACACCTAGAGATGGTGGCTGAATCTGAAGCTACCCAAACTAAGCACGCAGAATCAGCACATCACGAGATCCAGCGTATGAGGATGGAACTTTCAGAAACCCTAGCCCTCGTTGAAAACCTGAGGATCGAGCTTACTAACTGCAGAGAGTCGGAAGCTCAGGCTCTAGAAGTCGTAAACAATACTCAGAAGCAATTGGAAGTGGCAAATGTCACTGTCGAGATATTTCGTTCAGAGAGCATGAAAGCCAAGGAGGCTTATAGCTCTCTATTTAATGAGCTAGAACAGTCGAAATCTCGAGAAAAGTCTTTGGATGATCTAGTGAATAAACTCCAAGCAGATCTTAGTGGCGGCAACAATTGTCAAGCTAATTCCACAAGCGATGTGAACCTCCCACCCGGAGTTAGCACAGATGAAGACATAAACAAACTCAAAGCAGAGCTTAATTCCGCAAAACTTGAGGTAATTCAATTAAAGTCGGCTCTGGGTACTGCTGAGACCAGGTATCAAGACGAGTATATCCAGAGCACATTGCAAATCAGAAGTGCTTATGAAACTGCCGAAAATATAAAGCGAGAGTCCTTCCAGAGGCAGGCTAAACTGGAGGCCGAATTAGAGGCGGCCAAGAGTCTTATTGAAGAACTGACTGCAAAATCAAAAGAAAAGGAAGCAGAATTCCAGACTGTCTTGGATGAGAATCAGAAACTAAGTGTGAAGAAGGAGAACAACCAGGACAGTGCAAGAGAATATGAACTCAAGATGGAGTTGAGCAAGTCGCAGGTGGATTTGGAAGGGTTGAAGGAGAATTTGTTGGAAAAAACAAGAGAGATGCAGAATTTGGCCGAGGAAAACAAAAGGCTCAAGCATGAAATAAATGAGAGGGACGTGGACAAGAACAAAGCAAGTGATGAGGCAGTGGCTTTAGTGGAAGCTGCACGGACCACGGAGCGAGAGGCTTTGATGAAACTGGGATATCTGACAGAGGAGGCCGATAAAAGCAGTAGGAGAGCGGCTCGGGTCACTGAGCAGCTCGATGCAGCTCAAGGTGTGAACTTGGAAATGGAGGCCGAGTTGAGGAGGCTGAAGGTGCAATCTGACCAGTGGCGGAAAGCAGCCGAGGCTGCCGCCGCCATGCTTTCTTCAGGGAACAATGGGAAGTTTGTCGAAAGACCAAGCTCCCTTGACAATTACCATAATCTTGGTTCACCTTATTTCGAAGACACGGATGATGAATCTCCCAAGAAGAAAAATGGAAACGTGCTGAAGAAAATCGGTGTCTTGTGGAAAAAGGGGAATAAGTAGATGGAATAACAGGTGGGCAAGCTGATCTTTCTTTCTTCCAGTACTTTTTTGGTTGTTTAAGATGACTCTTTTATCCATTCTAAGGAGCTTCCTTACGGCTATTCTGCCATCCTCGTTAAATCCTTGGGAGTTCTCGGGGGACAACAAGTCCATCGTTGGGTGTAGCTTTATAATATGGGCAAGTTTAGGCTTTGAATACATGCAAAAATATGTGCAGGTAATGTAAAAACTCGTGGGCCTTTTTTGGCTTAGAATTATCTGTGGTGCCTTGGATGAAGCGCTCCGCTTCCTAAACTGCAAAGAGATGCTAAGTTTGCCCGACAATATGCAGAATTTAATGTAATGATTCTGCAACGATTTAGAAGTCGGTTGCGGAATGTTCTCATTCTAGCTTTGGAAACCGAAACTGGTTACCTAAGATTTGTGAGGATCTTTATGCATGTTATCTTTTCAATCTGTTGAATCAATGTCTTCTGGTCAGATCTGTAGGATCATTTGCTTGGCCTTCTGGCAATTTGCAGCTTGATAAAATAGTTGTATGGATGAATGGCTTATGCAGACACGCAAGTTGGGTTTCCGAAGAATGGATTCGGTACTGGGAAACACATTGGTATTGCTAGGGAAACATGGCGACGATACTATGCTCGTGGAAACTGGCCTTATTAATGCATGAGCCAGATGCGTGTGAGCCTCATTAATCTCAATCGTCGAAACATGTGGGTTTTGTGTAGGATCTGTCCACATTGCTCTGGAGAATGTCGGTGAAGGCGGAAACGACTGATGATTAGCAGCAGAGATGGATATGAACGCAAGACGAGAACGAGAATAAGATGCGAATGAGGATGATTACACATGAATGTATGGTCCCTTTTATTCTTAGTACTTGAACCCATTAGAGTAGTTTGCGAGTTTTCTATGGTGATGAACTTTTTTCGTTACATTGCGATCAATATTTTTGAAATTGAATATTTCTTTCTCAAGTATACTTAACCGGTATTTTAAGAGCACTAGTTGATGTGATTTAGCAAGAGAATAGTGTCTTTTTTATTGAAAAGAAAAAGAATCTCTGGCCGTTCTCCTTTTTAAGAAATTAGAGATTTAGAATTGTTGGATTCCAACCCAAATGCAGAATCTTTCTCTAGCCATTATCTTTTCTTCTCAAATTCACTCAAATTCTGGCTATGCAAAAAATAAGGGAAAAATGTCAAAAATTAAAATTCGAAACCTATTATATAGTGATTAATTCAGTCGACTTTTTTAATTTGGCCAATTTGATTTACCGCTTTTTGACGATTTTCTAGTATTTCGATCAATTTTGGTTGAAAATTATTGATACAATTTGAGTTTTTTTTTCCTTGGACGATTTTGGTAATGTTAAAAAATTCTTCTTTTTTTCCTTTTTATTTTCTTTTCATATTTCCCTCCACCGGTTCTTGAGGCCTTGGTAACTGTGACATTTGAGTTTTTTTTTTTTTGAATCCAGTGACATTTGAGTTTTGCCCAATAGAATCGCAGGCCTTGAGTGCGTGACGCTTAACGCCACATCACCAAGCTCGCCGTTGGGCTTCGCCACCGAATCTTGCCGTGCCTCGCCTCAGCTCGTCCCCATCATCGTCGAGCCACCTCAGTCTTTGCCATGACGCCAACTCAATCCTACCGCTCCTTGACCTGTTGGCCCGCCAGAAAGCCAAGTCAGCACATCGCCGCTGCCACGTAACCAACGAGGACACTAGGCCACTCCACCACTATTCCGACCATCGGTAGCCACGACCTCCCCTAGCTGTCACAGATTTGAAGTTGCCGATGTTGGGAAAATATGACTTCGAATTGGGTAAAACAATGAAGACGGATCTTTAGAGTACTTAAGTCAGACTTTGAGGTGTGATATCACTTTCTTTAAGAATTTATTTGCTCCCATAATGTTGCTAATGATCACCGACAAATATTATCCAGGATACAACAAAGTCTTAAAATGAGAATATTAGATAGCAATTCTAATATTTCCCCATGATCTCTCTAGGAAACAATTGAAATGATGGCTATAGTTTTAAGAAAGAATGCTCGAAAAGAAAAACGATCACTCTCGTTTTTCTGAAAACTGATATATATATATATATATATATATATATATATATATATATATAAAATATTTTTAAAACACAGACAACTTTTCGTGAAAAATGCAAAAAAAAAATTGAACAAGCGTGTCATTTTGAAAATTGTCCAGATAAACAAAGGTGTCCATTCGGAAGAAGTTGAAAAACGAACAATTGTAACCCTTCGGAAAAAATTGCAAACTAAACAAGTATCTTTCCAAAGGTTATATTGAAATGACACAAACAAAAATTCGGAACGATAATTTTTTTTTTTAAATTTTAAATAAATAAAATTTCGAATTTTTATTTTTTAATAATTTTCAAATAATCGCGACATTATTCGTACACTCGCACTCGCACGTGGGTATGGTGGGGTCTAGCCCCATCCAATCATTCCATTAGATACACAAATGAAACCCACACTTATTAATTGACCCACTTCTTCCTACTTTTCCTATGTGCGACAAGGAAATGCACTTAATTTGTTTTTATAAACAAACCTCTAACAGCCGATTCCACCGGAACGGCAAGAGAGAGCCCGGTTTGAAGCACCGAACGGTGCAAACGAGGAACATCCAACACGACGAACGCGTGCCTCCACGTGTGTGACAACCGCTCAAGCGGTGGGATGAGAATTGTGCGTAAAAATGAAAGCCAGTGAAGCTATTCTTTCTGCTGCTTCTTCATTTTGGCCAGAGGTGTCCATTCTCTTCTGTTTCTTTTCATGACCTGCATCTCCCTTTCCATTTTAGCTGCATAAGACATGAAACAGCGGCGACCCTCGCTCGCTCTCTCTTCATCGCAGCTGCTCGTGCTGCCATCCATTAGACACGTCATCACCCCGCCAAGCCACCACTGCAGTTCACAAGGACCTGAGGCAAGTGGATATCCCGTTTTATACTATATTGATCGTTTGTCGTGCGACGATGAGAGTTTTCTAAAAAATCTGTTCAAATTTAATGTTTCCGGAGACGTTCGCACCTAGTCGCAGGTTCTGGATAAAGTTATATAGTTAAAAGGTTTAAAAACTTTAGTCGTTGGATTTGTATATGTGTTATGGGAAGGTTACATATTAAATCTGCATACAGACTTGGACTAAGAGTGCAGCAAGTTGAGCCGAAATGAGAAAATGTTGTCAAGACCAGGTTCGGTGTAGCCCGACCCTGTTTTTACTAACTTTGTGCCAACTTATGTGATGCGAATTTCATCTGGCGATCTTCATGAAAGTTGTCTTTTATTGGCTGTTCTATGACATACTTTAATTTCAAATTTTTGGGACTTCGTACGACAAAAATATATTTGAAAAATTATTGAGTTTGAAATTTGATTTTGGGATTTTTGGACTGACTGCCTTTTGCTTTCCAATTTCTAAACCCTAATATGCGTCCTTCATGAAAGTTGGAGAGTACATCCTATATTACCACATATTAATTTTTCATGATTTTTCGGTCTCATTTAGTCTGCGAAATATTTATATTTTTGCTCTATCAAGTTCTGAAAATTTCTACTGTTTCGGCCTGACTTACTAAAATTATTTAGAATTGTATAAGCTGAGTCGAACTTCGAGTCCTTCGCGAAAAATGTTCCTCGGAGCTTGTCTATCTTATGTTAAAATTTCGTAATTTTTTAAGTTCATTTATCTAGAAAATCACTGTAGTTTCGAGAAGTGCATAGGACACCCTTATGAGGTTAATTTAAGAACTTCGATAGGGAATTCTTCGCATAGTTGGTCCAATGTAGACACGGGTGAATACATATTAGTCTAGGGGTTAACAACGATTGAGGATTCAATAGATTTACGCTTGAGTTCTAAAATGACTCAGGGCATGTGGACTTCTAAAAATGGAGCAACTTCATTTCTTATTTATTTATATATATGTCAAGCAACAAATTTGGTACACTGGGGAATTAAAAAAGGTCAGTACTATTGACTACACCTGGTCGTAAGTCAATACCTAGTTGTACATGTGGTCGCCTAACCCTAACCCCTGGCTCCATAAGAAATCTTCCAAGTCCCCAAAAATCCAACTGTCGTCCTACCTCCCTTTTATTCGGTGGGGCTGCCTCTGTTTCGTGGTCGGTCATCGAACAATGGGAGGGGACCCACCGTGCACCCGTTGATGTAGGTGTACATTCCAATGAACCTAAGAGTCACAAGCCCAATCGGAATCATTATATCCACAATTAAATGAGATAAAATCAAGGAAACCAGGGTCTATAAACTTATTCTCATGTCAAGTGAAGTCAACCGAAACTCCGTAAGGGACCATAGGGAGGCAAGTGGGACTGACATTTCTATTGATCTGAAAAAATAAAATCAACAACTAGTGAGTCTAAACCCAGTAAACAGAAGGTACATCGGTTTATACTACATAAATCAATCACCATACTGACAAAAAAAGCCTCAATATAAATTATAGCAAATAATCAACTTACCTGAAAATCTTTTCAAAATAACATAACAGATCAATAAAAGTATTAACTCAATTTAAATGTACCAAGATTATATTCAATAGGAATTCTTGTTGTAACCGGTTACCCTCTGAGCATCTTGCATTCATCCGGCATCGTGAAGATATCTGGGGGACCCATGTTACACTATCAGGCATCCGGAGTTATCCCTCTATGCATCCTTACTACAACCGAGGATATCATCGTCCTAAGGACCAATGACATTCTCAACCATACATCCACATAATGATGCAGCATTTCCATAATTAAATTTAAAAAACATGTTGACGTTATTACTATTCAAGGACTCAAGCGTGAATCTATTGAATCCTCAATCATTGTTAACCCCTAGACTAATATATATTCACTTGTGCCTACATTAGATAAACTATGCGTATAATTCCCTATCCAAGTTCTTAAATTTACCTCATAAGGCCATCCTATGCACTTCTAGAAACTATAGCGATTGTCTAGGTAAATGAACTTCAAAAATTACAAAACTTTAACATAAAATAGAAAAGATCCAGGGAAAGATTTTCCATGGAGGATATGAAGTCCGATTCAGCATATACAGTTCTAAATAAGTTTTAGTAAACGGGGCCAAAATGGTAGGAATTTTCAGAATGTGATAGAGCAAAAAGATAAATATTTCATAGACTAAATGAGACCGAAAAATCATGGAAATTTTATATGTGGTAGTATAGGATGTAATCTACAACTTTCATGAGGACATGTGTCAGGATTCTTGATCAAAAATTCTGTAGAAAATGGAAAGCAAAATGAGGTTGGTTCAGAAATCCGGAAAATGGATTTCAAACTCAATAGTTTTTCATATATATTTTTGTTGTACAAAGTCTGAAAAATCTGTATGTCGTAGAACAACTAATAAGGGACGATTTTGTGCAGACTGTCCCATGAAATTTGCATCACATGAATTGTTACAAAATTAGCAAAAAACCTAGGGTCAGGCTAAATCGACCTTGGCCTTGACAACATTTTCTCATTTCGGCTCAATTTGCGGCACCTTCAATCCAGATACATATGCAGATTTAATATGTAACCTTCCCATAACACATATATTAATCCAATGACTAAAGTTTTACACCTTCTAACTATATAACTTTATTCGAAACCAGCGACTAGGTGCTAACGTCTCTGGAAATACTAGATTCAATATATTTTTGAGGAAACTCTCCTCGTCGCAGGACAAACGATGGATATGGTATATAATGGGGATATTCACTTACCTCAGCTCCTTGTGAACTGCGGTGGCAGCTTGGCGGGGTGACGGCGTGTCTGATGGATGGCGGCATGAGCAGCTGCAATGAAGAGAGAGCGAGCGAGGATCACAGCTGTTTCCTGTCTTATGCGGCTAAAATGGAAAGAGAGATGCAGGTTTTGAAAAAGAAATAGAAGAGAATAGACACCTCTGGCCAAAATGAAGAATGAAGCAGAAAGAATGGCTTCTCTGGCTTTTATATTTACGCTCAATTCTCATCCCACCGCTCGAGCGGTCGTTACACCCGAGGAGGCAGACGCGTTGGATGTTCCTCGTTTGCACCATTCGGTGCTTCAAACTGAGCATCTCTCTTGTCGTTTCGGTGGAATCGGCAGCTTCAAATCCGTGACAGCTGGGGGAGGTCGTGGCTACTGATGGTCGGAATGGTGGAGGAGTGGCCAGGTGTCCTGGTTGGTTACGTGGCAGCGGCGACGTGCTGTCTTGGCTTGCTGGCGGGGCGGCGGGGTGACGGGTCGAGGAGTGGTAGGACTGAGTTGGCATCATGGCAAGACTGAGGTGGCTCGACGATGATGGGGACGAATTGAGGCGAGACATTAGCAAGATCCAGTGGCAAAAACCAACGGCGAGCTTGGCCATGTGGCGTTAAGTGTCACGCGCTAGAGGCTTGCGATTTCATTAAACAAAACTCGGATGTCACATTAATGATCAATGAAGGTCATGGACCTTGTCCGGTGGCTGATGAAGGCATCTCTACCGTCGCCTGTGGCCAACGGAAGTCATTGGCTATCATCAAGGCCTTGACAATTAGTGGAGAGAAAAAGAAAATAAAAAGAAAGAAATAAAGAAAATGTAAATATTTTTGTGGACGACACAAATAGTAATTTTTAAGAAATTATATTTTAAATTATTTGTTTTTCACGAATGAAACAAATTCATTTCAAATCTATGTCCTCCTCGGTCAATAATGGTTGCCGGAGTTTAGTAATCAAGGGACCGACTTGACGGGACAGGAGGCTCCACTCTTATGCGGCTTGCATACGGGGGCACGTGGGCTTCACAAGGAGCCCAAACCTGAACCACTCAAGGCCCAAGAGGACTCAAACGAGACCAGGTCTTTGGGCCCAAAACACTCAAGGCCCAATCAGAAGACAGGCCTAAACAAGCCCGACCGCACACAGATATATATACCCGTCATCGAGGAGCGCCCGAGGCCTAGGGTTTCTTGTTGCAGCAGCTGCCGCTCCGGTCTTCTTCAACCTCTCCGAAATTCCTCCAGAGGCCGGACAACGCCTACTCAGCCAACATGGGGTAATCACTACACTGTGGCTCCACCTTCTCGTGCTTGAGATTGTTCTAGCTTTTTGATTGTCGGACGCGTGACTCGGTTCTTGATGTTGTGGTTTGGATTCTCGTTTTCGGATTGGATGCTACATGTGTGTTGATCTCGTCTTTAGAGCACTAGAAGATTTGAGGTTGCTCTAGGTCGTGTTTTACTGAACCGGACGATGTAATGGATGCGGCTGCTGCTTTTCGTTTCGTTTCTTTGCTCATTTTGAGCGAAGAAAAAGCATCAGTGCTTGAGAACTGAAGTCTAGCCCCCATTTGATTTTGGCCTGAGTCGATAACCTGGGGAGGTTATGATGGTAATGTTGAATTTGGAAGTCAGAAATTACATCTTTGTGATTTGAGTTTTCCTTAGTATCACAATGGCTAAATGGGTTTGAGCAGCTCCGTAAATTTCCACAAGGCGTCTGTGCTTTTTGGTTCTTCAATCTTCATCAGTTCGTTAAGAGGAGAGGTCTGTCTTATAAAAAACTCTCGCTTGATTGTATACTGATGCGGACTTTCTTTTTTTCGGGTGTCTTTAGTTCTTTTACCTCAATGTTATGTTTAGTTCTTCTATCTCTGTACTATGGATAATGGGATTTCGGGCATAAATTTGCGCTTTTATCAGTAGAGCCATATGAAATGACTTATGCTACGTTGGACATTATGCCACATCTGAATGTTGCTGTACAGTCTATTACTCCCTCCGATGGCAAGCTAGCAAATTTTAAGCTGGAACATTACCTTAAGAGTATGTTAATGGCTTTTTTATTTGGCAAATAGCCTCTGTTGGCTTCAAATTGGAGGGTCATTGACGAAATGATAGAGGAGATAAAAATAATTGGCACAAAATATGGTTGACATAGCATTAGGAGATGTGTATCGGCAAATGATGGAATAGCAGTTTTCTCTGTCCTAAAAAAGGGCTGTAATCCTTTCAAGGATAAGTTGAATTATGAGGAGATAGCTACGCAATGTCTATTGACAAGCTACCCTCTATCAATACTTTGGGAGTGCCTATTCAATTTGAGTTGTGGCACTTCTTTCAGCTATTTTTCATCAGAGATAGGTAACATCTTGAAAATGTAGGTGATGCCAGTCACTATTGTAACGCGATATAGGACATGATGTTATGTATGGTTATTAGATTTTTAAGCAGACATTTCCTTGCAGGAAGACACGTGGTATGGGAGCTGGTCGCAAATTGAAGTCTCACCGAAGGAGGCAGAGATGGGCTGACAAGTCATACAAGAAATCCCATCTTGGCAATGAGTGGAAGAAGCCATTTGCTGGGTCTTCTCATGCCAAAGGCATTGTCCTTGAGAAGATGTAAGATTTTGTCTCTCTCTCAACCAGACAGAAATGAAACTAATGCCTCTTTTATCAAGTAAATGTCGAGAATTGCTAAATGATAATATTGTAATGTGCAGAGGCATTGAGGCTAAGCAGCCTAACTCTGCCATTAGAAAATGTGCTAGAGTTCAGCTTATCAAAAACGGAAAGAAGATAGCTGCTTTCGTGCCCAACGACGGTTGCCTTAACTACATCGAGGAAAATGTAAGATCTTGCATAGCTTGTTATCAAGTATTTGACCGTTTTCTCCTCCTCTTGTTGCCTTCTGGTTACTGACCATGACTGCAACCTTGAAACCAGGATGAAGTTTTGATTGCCGGTTTTGGACGAAAGGGTCATGCTGTGGGAGATATTCCTGGTGTCAGGTTCAAGGTGGTGAAGGTGTCGGGCGTGTCCCTTCTGGCCCTTTTCAAGGAAAAGAAGGAGAAGCCTCGGTCTTAAGTTTGAATTATGGCTTTGGCCCTTGGTGTCAGTTTAAGAGCTTTATTAAATTTTGGATAATACTTTCAATTTTGAGCTTGGCCTTTTGAACGACGTGATCCACTTACCTAGTTTATTGCACCGGTTTCACTTAAAGTGATTTGATATGAAGACTCTTTCTATAGATTGTTGTATCGGTTTCACTTAAAGTGACTCAATTTGAAGTCATCTCTCGCGCGAGGTGATGACATTCCAGTGTGAGGGGATACATCCGACCATAAAGTACCATGTCAAACCTTCATGCAATTTATTAAATTACCATTTTATTTCTTGAAGTACCCTCACCCCAAAACCATGCCCCCCACATGCGCTCTGTTTCTTCTCCTAGCATACAGGCCCGACACACAGACCATTGCGTCTCAACTTCTCCATTGCGCACCGTTGTCGTTACGGCAGTGGTCGTTGCAACCATTGTGGACCTCAAGAGTTGATGCCAATAATGGCAGTCGCACCAGCTCAAGAGGAGTTTGAGATCAACGACCTTGATCTGGCAGCCATGGCCATGCTCTGTCGGAGATACTCGCATGGTTGACCGCGGCCCTGGCGACCTTGAGCTCGGGGCCATGCGAGCAAGAAGAGGGACAAACATAAGCAACCAGACATAAATCGACCATAAGAGACAAAAAAGAAAAGAAAAGAAGAGGAAATGAGGCCGAAACGCGGCCGTGGGAGGTAGGGCAAATGGTTGACTTGGGGTGAGGGTGGTGCTGTTTGCGAGGGGACTGGAGAGAGAACAGATTGGAAGGAAGATAAAATAGGAGAAGGGTTTGGGTAAGATTTTGGGTGTATGAGAAGGCAAATGGGTGTCTTTTAGGTGGGGACAGAGGATGATGGTATTTGATGGGGAGAATTACCAAAAAAGTTAAATCTATATTACGGTGTCTTAGGTCGATCATCCATCCAAAGGCCGGCCGGCGGCTGATGTGACGCCAGGTGGGGGACAGCCTAGGCCGACGAGGTAATTTTTTAATAATTTATTTTTTTTTTTTTTTTTCAAATTTTTTTTTTTAAATTTATATATATATATATATATATATATATATATATATATATATATATTTTTTTTTTTTTTTTTTTTTTTTTTTTTGGCCTTCTTCTCTCTCCTCGGCCGCCACTGGCGAGGGCGAGGCCCCGTTGCGCTGCGTGGTGTAGTCGAGGAACTCGCGGAGGAGCTCGATCTCGTCCTCGTCGGTCAGGAGGCGCTGGAACAGGGTATTGGCAACGATCACAGCGGGAGGATCGCTTGAGCTCGAGGGGGAGATCGTGCCGACGATCGGGGACGGGGGAGGTGGCGGGGGCGGCAATGGCGACGGAAGCCTTGCGGCCCTCACCTCTGGCCGGCACCAGCCAGAGGAAGGAGAAAAAGGCCAAAAAGAAAAAAAGAATTAAAAAACTTTAAAAAAATATTTAAAAATTCGAAAAAAATAAAAAAATATATTAAAAAATTACCTCGCCGGCCGGCTGTCCTCGCCAAAGATCCACGTCGGCGCCGGTCGGCCAATTTTGGATGGATGGACCGAACCGACACAATTATAAAAGGTTTAGGACTAAATTGACGAAAAAAAAAAGGTTTATGATCGATTCAAGCACACCGCAATAGGTTTATGAGTTTTTTGGTAATTCTCCCGTATTTGATGTGAGCAGGGTCTTTTCAGGGCAAATGGATCCTGTAGGTGTAAAAAGTAGGATTGAAACATGAGAACCACAATTGATATGGAGAGCAAAGTGAAAAATAGTGTTCATAATTATGTCGAACGTAACATGGTAAGATTGAAACATGAGAACCGTATGGAGAGCAAAGTGAAAAATAGCATTCCCAATTATGTCAAACGTAACATGGAAAGAAGGTACATGTTCCATACTGTATCATGTTTTGATCCAGTGAATCTAGCTGAATTGTCACAATTTTTGGTATGAAATCATGGCTACATGTATCATGTAGAAAGTTCCCTTCACTATTGGCGATAGGATAGGAATTGTAAGTTTATGCTCGACATTCAATCCTTTATGGCGCATTTCTTGGCACACAAGAAATGTGGTCATCTAGCGCACCGATGCGAATTGTAACACTTGGATGAAGAATTATGCGTGAAAAAATGCAGTACTCACCCAGAGATGAGAACACAGAATTGAGGAAGATTTGGGCATGTTATGCAGTAAGATAAATGGAAAGGAAACTGTAGCTAAAGCTGTAAGCATGCTATTCAGATCCTCTCTCAACTCCATAAATTATATCGAAAACCTGTTTTATTTTCCCATGGCAGAGACCGAACTTAATATCCACCTTTCCTGGCTAAACAAAAAAATGGAGGACACAGAAGAGTAAATACATTTTCATCGACATCACTTTTGCCCTCAAGATCTAACAAAAAGGACCATGAAGGTTGAGTCCGATGCTGGCGGTCGATTATGCAAAGTATCGAAGAGGAGGTTTTTGCTGGCAATTTTGACACCCTGTCATCAATCATCAGCAACTCGCAGCAAATGACGCCTTACAGAGCATTATTTAGAAACCTCAAGTCTTCCAAATGCAAAAAGTCCAGACCTTTCTATAGATCCCTGACAAGGCAAACAAAAAAAATACCACAACTCTTTTTTAACTTTTTCAAGATTCATGTATGAATTTCAAAAGTAAGTAGACTGTAAATAGCGATAGAAGACCTGAAGTCACAGGTTATCTTGCTGAAACTTCTTCTTGTGCTTTCTTAGGTGAGAAGGAGAAGCTTCAGGAGAGCAAGATCGCACATACTTGAGGCGATAACTTCGAAGTAATGGCCCAAAAATACGGTGCTCTCCGAGGTTGATGAAAGCAGTTTCTGCATCCAAACGATTCTTGAAGACTATTTTGACCTGCTTGCTCTTGTTCAACACTTTCGACTCCGATTCCTTCAAGGGACCAAAGCAGCTGAACATCTTGTGCAGCTTAGTTATTGAAGGAGCTAGATTAAGATTGGTAAAGGTCAAAATCAGAGCGGTCGAAAAATAGTCTTCTTTGGAACTCCCGGGGACATCACCATCTGGCTTTTTTACTTCCATGTAAGGATTTTCACAAGGAAATTGAGATTCTTGAATCAAGGCAGGACCAAAATGGTGATTGATTTGTGGTTCCATAAGATGAGCAGGCCTCTTGCTTGGATTATCAAGCACAGAATTCCCTGTATCCTCCTCCTCTTCAGGCAACACGTTCTGTTCAGAAATGTTCTGGGTTATCCTGTCGGTCATAAACACATCCTTTGAGAACTCAAGTGCCGTTCCAGAGACATCATTACTTGGACATTTGGCTTTCACGCAAGGATCTTGAAAAGAAGCCTGTGATTTCCAAATCAATGGGGGACAAAACTGGCGATCAGTCTGTGGTTCCGTAGAAGGCACAGGCTTCTTGCATGGGGCTTTAAGCAGAGAATCCCCCACATTCTGATTTCCAAGAGATGGCTGCGGTTTAGGAATGCTTTGAATTATCCTGCTGGACATAAATGAATCCTCGGAGCGTTCAGGCGTCATTGCAAGGATGTCATCGTTTGGCTGTTTTACTTTCTTGTAAGGACTTGGACGACGGATTTGTAGTTTCTGAATCAAGGTATGACGAAACTGGCCTACTTGTGGTTTGATGGAAGGAACAGGCCTCTCACTTTCAGTCAGAGAATTCCCTGCATTCTGGTTTCCAATCGATGGTTGCTGTATGGGAATGCTCTGGATGGTCCTGGCGGTGGAAAATGGATCCTTTGAGCACTCAATCCTCATTCCAGACACATCATGAGTTGGCTTTTTCAATTCCATCAGAGGATTTTCATGGGGCAATTGAGGGTCCCGGATAAAGGCAGGACAAAACTGGCAATCCATTTTAGGTACCACAGAAGGAACAGGCCTCTCATGAGGGTTTTCAAGCAGAGCATCCCCTGCATTCCAATTTTCAAGCGGCAGTCGTGGTTCCTGAATGCTACTAATTATTGTGCTGGTCCGGACAGAATCCTTGAAGCACTTGAGATCCATAGGTTCTGCGACGCTAGAGTTTGTCATAGTACTCTGAGTCTCAACGACAGATGCTTCTTGTGCAGACTCTGTGCACGACTTCAATGGGAGATGATCCGGAACAACCGAATTTCTGAATTCTGAGAAGTATCTCACTGTACGAGTTGGAAATTTACTCCGTCTCATGGGATTGGCGGCAAAAAGATAGAGCTGCAACAGCTTCTGTTTAGGAGGGGCATATCCAAGGAGGTGTTTTCTACTCCAGGAATCATGAGGAGTGAGACCAGAATGGGCGTTAATGTTGCTCCTACCTGAGGGACTTTCTTTAAGATGCTCCTCCAATGTAAGTGACCCATTTGATTCACTTGCAACCTTATGGATCCTGTGAATTGCTCTATGATTTTGCTTGAACTGCATGGATTGGTCCACACTAACCATGGTCGGAATACCTGTACATGCTGATACTGATTCATTCTGACCAGCAGCTTTGCCAAATGAGTTCCCACAAGCTCCTTGATCTGACCCAATTTCATCCGTTGACATATGCTGACAATTCTTTGCTGACGAGGCTGGGAAGCTCTTTCTCTTTCTTCCATGACGCACCACATTAAACGGGATGTGCTTAAGCTTGTTCGAGTTGTTTATGTGACATTCTGTTTTCCTCTGGACCTCAAGCATTCCTATGTGATTTTGCTCAAACATGTGCACAGATTGATCCGTGCTAATCTCCGTCAGAGCACCTGTACATGGTGATACCGATTCATCCAGATCAGCAGCTTTGCCAAACAAAAAGGAGCTCCCACGAGATCTTTCAAAGGACCCGACTTCATCAGTTGAAGTACGCAGACAGTTCTCAGCGCACAAGCCAAGGCAGGTCTTTCTCTTGTTTGCAGGATGCACTCCGTCTTGGAAACTGTTCTTACACTCACTCAAGTTGCTTATGTAACATCCTGTCTTCACCACAGGCATCCCATGACAGGCCCCAAACTCTGGATTAGTGCCATCAATCTCTATAGGGTTCTGATGACAATCTCCTAACGAAGTCATGTCGACCTCGTTCTCCAACTTCCCACTGAACGATATGAATTCGGGTAGTTGAGAAAACCCCTTCCATCGGGAGAAGGCCAACAATTGACTCTTTGCCACGGAAAGCAGGAGTCTGCTAGGTCCATTATTAGGCGAGACAACCCATTTTTTTATATACTTGACAAGTTCTCGAGGTGTAAAAGAAGCCGTACTTAGAACACTATCTTCAGTGCCCTGTTGACTTGAATTTTTCACCAAAGCAGCATTAACTTCAGCCTGAGGTTTGAACCTGGTTCGCACTTCTCTGGGCACACACTGGCAAGTCAGCACATATTCCACCCGCCTGGAGAGTTCGCCGAGAGCACAGTCCACAGCATGACAGAACTTGTCCGAGCCGCTTTGTGTCTCCATCAGTGGGAAATGCTCCCACAATGGCTTTATCAGCGAAACTCGATCAGGACCACGTGCCTGATCCCCATAACAAGCCACCACAAAATAATCCTTCGTCACTCCGGCAGAGCAACCAATTAGCTTCCCCGGCCACCAATAAGGCCCCCTTATTTTGCACCAGACAAGATCCGATATACTGATCTCTTGACCCAATTCTGCCGATCTTCCATTCCTCCGCGTTCCGTCCCTAAAATCATCACAATGCAAAATGGGCGCGGCTGTAAGACACTCACCCACATTACTAACACAATCCATGTATGGCAAAAGACGGCAATTCTCGTCCTCCTCCTTATCTCTGCAGTATTCTGTTTCAAGTTCAGAACTTGCACTCATGCGATTCCTGCTTCTCTCTGCCTGACGAAAAGTGACAATCAATCAGCAGGCGCTGATTTCGCGCACCGCGTTGAAAATGCACACGCGTTTATTTGAATTAGAGGTCCAAACCAAAATACAAGTTAGCAAATACATGGACATGAATTTACCTCGATGAATTTACCTCGTCCGGTATAACCATCCACACACCATTTCATCCTCAGTCATGTCCAACGACGCCTCCCGGTCCCCTCCATCAAATTCATCAATCTACAAGGTTTCAACACTAAAACCAGATTAAACAATCGAGCCAAGAGCCCAGAAAAACAGAGAGAGAGAGAGAGAGAAAGAGAGAGATCAATCGCCATATCGACTCACGTGGCAACAGCCGGGAGCGACGTACCTTGTATCGCGCGTCAAGACAGCACCTTTAAACCCCCAACTGAAAGAAGAGGACGGGAAAACAGAGGGGCAGAGTCGTGCAGTGCAGAAGATGAAGCCGTCGACGTGTTCCTTCCGTCGCCGCTGTTGCTTCGAGCCTGGCACAGTGCGTAACGCTCTCTCTAGAGAGAGAGAGGTAGGTAGGCAAGACGACGGCAGCCTGCTTTCTCCTTCCTCGTCTCTGGTCAGAAAAAGAGCAGGACGAGGAGAGAGAGAGAGAGATGCGACAATGACGACGATTTCGACGATGACGACGAGAGGAAGATGATGACTCCCAGGTTTTTGGTTCCTCTCCTGTCTTCTGCTTTTTCCCTTTCTTGACTAGGGTTCGTTGACTCCGGAATTTGCTTGTAAATTAATGGGGGATTTTCTTTTCTTTTTTTTTTTCCCCAAATGCCTTCTTTTTTTAATATTGAATGACTGAGACGTTGGCATTTATGGAAAAAGATCTTGAGTTTTTTTGGAAGGGGATCTGCCGTGTGGCCTTTATCATGAGTCATTTTCCTTTATGTGTAATTCGATTTATTTGGATTTCATCGGATACAAAAGCGAAAATTCATACTCGAAATGAAGTCCGTATAATTCAAAAAAAAAAAAAAATAACTCGAACACAACAAGTGGCATTAAAAAGGTGGGGAAAATACTTCGGTAGGTTAAGAATCGGTTACTTTTTCGTTCTCTTAATTTTCGCACGGTTATTTTTTTCATCTTCAATGATGTTCGCACGGTATGAATTATACTTGTAGCTCTACTTCAGATAACAGATAATTTTTCCTGTCATAAAAGATAGCCCCATGTTTCGAATAATTTAACTTAATGCTATTACGTTTGACTATTTTTAAAATACACTTTTACTCGTCGTTATATATGTCAAAAAGCGAACATTGATCATCGTGAGATATTTTAGGCAACAAGTTTTGAGATTAAATAAGGGCATCGCTCGATATGCTTTATATATACATATATATATTATAATCTTACATTATAATAATTGAGGAGCTTTGTGTTTTTTACTTTGATAAATGAGATAAGCCCACGCCCATTACTGTTTCGCCAATTGCAAAGAAAGCATAAAAAAAATTCCCCACGAATCTCAATGGGGCTCACCCCAAAAATAAAGGGAAAAGAACACCTAAAGTGACTTGAGTATCAAAAATTACGAAAGTGTTATTTAAGTGCCAATGGCGAAAAAATCCCGAAAAAATGCTAATATGACGATTTTTTAGCGAGGCAATGACAAAATGACGTTATTTTGCACATTGACGTAGATATATAATTAAAATAAATATTAATCAAATAAAACTTATAACTAAATTAAAAAAGGAGCCCTCGCCTTTTGCCAATGACTCTTTCCTCTTTTGAAACTCTCCTGTAGCTCTAAGCTAGAAAAAATTATTAATCCATGAAGGTACATGGATTGGTTTCGAATCATTGATAAAATACGATGAATAAAGGCATGTGTGTCGGCAAACCCCCACGTTTTTCCAATAACTCTTTCCTCTTTTGAAACTCTCCCGTAGTATTTAAGCTCGAGCCTACTTAGCTTTTGATTTCTTTTATTTTACTTTGATTGTCTTCACTTTTTTTTTTCGACCTAGTTTGGAAGTACGTGTGTGTGAATAAATTTCTGCAACTGATATTGAGAAAACATGAAGATTAGTTTGGCCATGAAGATCAGTGTCGGCAAACCCCCGTGTTTCCCAGCAACTCTTTCCTCTTTTGAAACTCTCCTGTAGGCTCTAAGCTAGAGCCCACTTAGCTTTTGATTTCTTTTACTTTACTTTGATTGTCTTCACTTTTTTTTCTAACTTGTTTTGGAAGTATATGTGTGTGAATAAATTTATGCAGCTGATATTGGGAAAACATAAAAGCCAATTTGGTAATTCATCCGGTCAACAATTATCGAGAAGAATGTTCATGACATGGCTCCACAACCTCTTCGAGATTAGGTCGTTCTCTTCTTCCCGATTTAGATTTAGGTCCAGATATGAGTGTGCTCATCATTGAATCTGATTATCAGCAGCCAAACGTTTATAATAATAGATTTATTCTTGAAGGATGAGTGTGTGCTTCAACTTCAACTTGCATATTGTTCTTTGTAATTTGCCTTCAAGCATTTGTTTCGTTCGGCAGTTATTTGGGGTTTGTTAGGCTGGAAAGCCTTCTATGTACCTCACAATTATTATTTTGAGAAATGAACGGCATTTTTCTTTTGACAAAAAAATGCGTGTTCTTTTAAATTGGTTATTTCACGATCAAACCTTTGACCCGAAAGAAACGGATAGGTCCATAATATCGACTTGGCACTCGAGCAGACAGAGAGTCTACCAGATTTGGCGTTGCAGATGCCTCTTGAACACTTCCATCAAAGGACCAGACCACCGGGGCCCCAAAAGAATGCCCCGCCGCGTCTCATGGACGTGAATCTTGCTGTTCATCAGTAAGTAATCGATCGACCTAATACGAAACCAAGAACTGCAGAACTCATCCTGGAATTTGCTGATGGAAACCACCACACCAGCCAATGATTCATGGCGAGTTCAGCAATCCATCACGCATTGCAATTGATGATTGAGCTTTATTATAAAAGGAAATTACAAAGATATGCGTACAATTTCCAATGTCAATCTGTGTAGCGTAACTAACCATACATTTTAAACCTACCGTCGACTATTTCTGCTGTAAATTCTGTCATTCACCTTCAATCGGATCCAAAATGCCACTCGCTCGCATAATACGAGTTCGGCAGGCCAACCCAGAACTTGAATGCCTCGGCCGCCCTCTTCCGTTCCACCCTCCTGGCTCGCCGGGCCTGAGAAGCGTGCTTGCTGGTGAACATCCTCGAATGCATCTCCACATAAATCCTCTTGTACTTGGTCTTGTTAGGCGAAATTCCATTCTCTTCCATGCATGCCACAATCTCCAAGGCCTTCCTGAAGAAGGCGGCCCTCACGCATATATCGGCCAAAGCATCCAGAAGGCCCTCGTCCGGTTTCAATGGCGGGAGAGAAGGGGAAGAATCGGGTTTCTCGCATCTTTTACTCGTGCGACACCTTTCCTTTATTTCATTCCAGAGCAAAAGGGCCTCTCCAGGTTTCCTGGCCAACGCAATGCCATTGGCAAGACTACCGTAAGTGGCAACATCAGGGTATAACCCATTCTCTTTCATCCTCTGAACAACCTTCTTCGCTTCTTCAACCAACCCGAGTTTGCAATACCCTTCGACCAGCATGTTCCAAGCTGCCACGTCAGGTTTCACCCTTGGATCTTGGATCATCTCATCGAACACCTTGTGCGCCAGCTTTGGTTGCCCAGACGAGGCAAACGCTTTCATCAATGTAGTGTAACTGATCTTGGTCGGGGCAATCCCTCTTGCTCGCATCTCGTTGAAGAACTCGAGCGCCCCCGAGCTGTCGTCGATTATTATACATCCATCGATCAAGGTGTTGTATGATACCACATCAGGCTGTACCTGCACATCGCTGACCATTTCTTTGATCAGCTCCTTCGCCTTGTCCATTTGCAGTTGCTGGCAGTAGCCCTTCAAGAGTATGTTGTAGGTGATCCGATTTGCAGGAACACCAATTCTCTTCATCTCGGTAAGGACCCGGCGTGCTTGATCCATCGACCCAGTCTTCACCAGCGCAGAAATGACAGTAGTATATGAGATGTGGTCCGGATGTCTAGAGCTGTCTTCCTCATGCCGCATTGCCTCTAGCATCCGGACTGTGTCCTTTACACGTCCCATCCTCATATATCCCTTCATTAGGGTAGTGTATATTCTGGAATTGGGAGCATATGAATTCGGCAACAATGGAGGGTCGCTTAAATTCGGTTCGCTTGAGTTTGGAAGCAACTTTGCAAACACAACCATTTCACTATCATCTCTAACCAAATCTAACGTCTTCAATTCTTGGTCATATTCGTCTTCCTCGTCATATTCGTCTTCCTCCTCATCAGGCAAATCTTCCCTATTGGCATCCCTCAGAATCTTGCAAAGATCTCTCCTTCCATCTCTCATAGCCTGCACTATCTTCTCCGCAGTACCCAAGTCGCCGAAACCAACATAAGCAGCGACGAGTGAATTCAATGTAGTCATGCACAATGGAATTCCCCTCAAAAGAATCATCTCCAACACACACACAAGCAAGTCCTTCCTATCTACTCTAGCACACAACTTAATCATCACATTATAAGTCAACACATCTGGCTCGGCTCCGAACTCAGGCATTTCATCGAACAGTTGCGAGAACTTCCCTGTGTCCCCCAAGTTCGCGCACGCGTTGAGCGCCGCATTGAACGCGGCCGTGTCGGGCCTCGAGTCGGCGACCGCGGCAGGGTCGGCGACATTACGGAGCCGCCGCGTCACGGCCTCGAAGAGCCCGATCGCCTCCGCGGGGCCGTCGTCGCCGGACGCGGCGAGGCGGCTGACGACGGCGCTCCAGGCCTTGACGTGGGGGAGGTAGCCGGAGCGGAGCATGGACTTGACGACGGAGGAGGCGTAGAGGGTCTGGCCCGCCTTCGCGGCGGCCACGGCGAGGAGGCCGAGGGAGTTGGCGTCGAGGCGGCGGAGCTGGCGCTCATCGCGGAGGCGGGCGAGGACGGACTGGGCGCGGGCGAGGCCCTCGGGGGTCTTCAGGTAGGAGAGCTGCGACACGAGGCGGCTGAGGCAGGTGGGGTTGGGGAGGTGCGGGGACTGGGTGTACGCGGCCCAGGCCTCCTCCGTCTTCCTCTGGCGGAGGAGGGTGAGGAGCTTGGCGTCTTGGGAGTACGGCTTCGGAGGCGAGAGGCTGGCGGCGGCGGCGGCGGCGGCGGCGGGGGAGGAGAGAGAGAGGTCTCGCGCGTCGACCGTGCCGTGGGCGCGGAGTGGCCAGTTGGATCCGGCGGCGGAGGTGGTGTTGGTGGTGGTGAGAGGCGGCGGGGGAGGCGGCGGAGGGAGAGGGAGCGGGAGCGGGAGCGGGAGCGGGAGGGCGGGAACGGATTGGGGGAGGGCGGAGAGGAGGAGGTGGGGAGTGGTAGAGGGTTCATGCCTGGTCCATCGACGGAGGGATTCCTTGCAGAGCGGTTCGAACTTTTTCTCCTTCTCGGCGTCTCTGCTTCTCCGCGAGCTCGAAGATGAAGGACGACGAAGAAGGAGAGGAGCAGGAAAGGATAACGACAGAGAGAGACAGAGTTCTTACACGTGAACCCACTCGATGCCAATCGTTAGATCATGTGGGCCCCGCTTCCGATCCGCTTCATCTAAGGCTGAGATGGAGTTAAACGCGTAGGCCGAGGTGTGGGGAAGAACTGCTCGAGTGGAAGAGGGATGGACTACGTCGAGTAGATTCTGTCCCCTTGTTCTCGCCACCTCATTGGCTGATCTATTTCATCCGATTCACATAATAAATTCTGAGGTTACCGTTAAACTCATCAATCATTGTCCGGATTTTGTTAAAAGGATTTCTCTTAATTGACGCCTTTGGGATTTTCAGATGACATAATAGATGATTTTTGTTAAACCTTTTAGTCACTGGTTTTTGTTCTAACATGTGCAATGAATGCCCAGGAAATGAAAGCCTTTCCCGCAAGTGCCTTAAAAATCTCATGACCGTAGATGGTGTGGATGAAAAAAATGAAAAGTTCGATTACATAAATTTGACATGGAAAATATTGCAATTGAAGATCACGTATTCGAACGATTTATACAGCGAATTTTTGCAAACTCCATCTGGGCATTTAACTAAGTTTACTCCTCTAGATCAATTCCATTCATAGATATTAAGTTTTGTAAAATTATGATCGCATTTTTTTTAAGGTTGGAATCTTCCAAATATGAGAAGTAAAAGTGATGTTTATACCAAACTCTCTTGATAGACTATGGTTTTTTGAGGATTCAATGCCTCCTATATATCCACATCATTAAAATTATGGTTGTATTATCTTCATTAGATATAACCTGAAAATTCATTTGCTTTTCATTTTTATGTCTAGTTTAAAGGTATTTTTTAAAGAAAAAGTTCCAACTTCTTTGATCTTGCCAAATGCCTTCTTATGAAGTAAATTGAAGATGGAGCCTCTCCTTTAGGTATAGAATATGGGTAAAAAAAAAAAAAACATAGAGAGAAATTTAAAGGAGAGGAAGCATGACTTGGACAAAAACATGCAGAGCATAATTTTCAAAATTTACATCTTAGGTTATTAAAAGAAGTCCTTAAATCCTAATCTTACCTTTCTCCTTTTGAAAACTCTCACTTCATTTTCCATCCGCCAATATTCTTTATCTCCAAGAGTAGAAGGCCAGGGAATTCTCTCCATGCCCAATTTCTTTTCCCCCCCCTTTCCTCTCTTTCTTCTTTATTCATTTCGCCCTCTTTAGGATTCAATAAAAACCGCATTTGGTTGTACTTTACAATTTGGTTTGGGGCTGTGAAGGCCCCTGACCATCTGCAACTGGCGTTCGATAATTCTTTTTGATGAGTTTTGGAGATATGCGATTGTCCCTCCGAAGTCTTCTAAAGACCATTAGCTCAATGCAAGTCCTACCAAGCTTTGAGCTTTAAGCATTTATGGAATACTATTTCAGTTTTTTTCTTCCATCTTTCCTCTCGCTTAATTTCGAAATTCCATGTTTACCCTCACTATTTCCACCTCGTGCGACCCCAAGCATCCCTTGCCAAGGTTGTGTGAGGCGGCCCTTACTGAGGTTGCACGACCTCGACTTTGGTCGATGGGATCATGCCACTTGAGGTCATTACATTAGCCCTTAAGGTATTAGATGAAGACAAAATATAATACTTAAATACTTCAACGCCCACTAAATTTAATATCCACTTAGAGATTTGCCCCATCACTTAGTAAATCAATCTAGTTGTGCAATTTTGTTTTCTCTAGCATTTCTCATTAGGACTTGTATATGAAATTGGTTTACTAAATGACAAGACAAAAGCATCCTTCAAAAAAGCCAACCCACAAAGAATATATCATATCACTTGATTAATTATATATTCAGTACACGAGTCATTATATATTAACATCATTTTTAAAACCTGGGAGTCTATCGGACACACAATAATAATTTTTTTTCCAGTTTTTATCAGCAAGACTATGAATACCCGAATAATCCCAACTCCAACCAGGTGTGGCAGTCCCTCATTCCACCAGGGTTTTGCTTTCAGCATTGGAATCAAGAGAATGCACAGATATAATTACTCGAACCGTGGCCTCGAGTAAGAGTGATAGAACACAATTCCCACTTAAATGATCTGGGCTAAACCCTTATCTTTATATAACCAAGCGTATCGACTGGGCTAGCTAGCACATATCTTGATATAACCAACCAACAGAAAGAGATCTCACCACGGTTCACGGGGGTAGATCAACTAGGCTGGCGATTCTAATCATGATCACCGGATACTTCAACTTAACCCCAGACAGCAAGGAATACAATCACCAGCCCCTCCCAAGAATGAAGAGGAAACATCACAAGGGATTAAAAGAAAGAGAAGATGAAGCTCTACCGAGCAGTTGGCTGCGCAATAGACTCGTCGATCGCTACGTAGTTCTCAGTCCCAGGAATATCAAAGGCATCCATGTTGACAGACGAGTGGAACGAGTTCCTCTACAGATACGACAGGCCCTCTCGCGCTGCCAAGGCTTCTCTCTCGATCAACAATGCGTCTTGGATCTCCTTGAGGACCTCCCAGATCGATGGCCTCATGTGCCTGTTAGGCTGGACGCACATCAGAGCCTTCTCCGTTATCTTCCACATCGACTGGATGTCGTAGTCCTCATGTAGCTTCGGATCGATGATGCCTTGGATGTCCCCGCTCTCTATGTGTGGTCTCGCCTATAATTAGAGTACAACATGTGAAGGAACGTACACGTGCCGGATTTCGCTTCGAAATTAAGAATGAAGGTTTTGAAGAGTTTGCAAGAATATCAATGAACAGATTTCGTAGTACTTATTACCCTGGACTTACCCACTGGACTATGTGGGAACAGTTCATGCCGAAGCTTTCATTGGAAATTGCTTCTCGACCTGATATCAATTCAAGAAGAATGATGCCAAAACTATAGACATCGCTCTTATCTGTCGATTCCTGGGAGATGCAATACCTGTCAAATTTCCACAAGGTTAAGAAGAGAACCATTAAATCAAATCACGCCATTTTCTCATAGTTTAAGCTTTACATGGTATTAGAATGAGAGGTCCTGAATTCAAATTTTTTTAGCCCCAATTTACCTCCCTGATTATATATTTTCATGCTTAAGTCTTAGGTCAAAGTCCAACCACCGTGTAAGGGAGTGTGTTAACAGTACTATAAATATTAAACCACGCTCACTTCTAACAACTTAAGCTTTTTAGGTTGGACTTCATGTGGTATTAGAGCCAAATTCCACCTCAATTTATGTCACGTGTGTGGCCTTCCCTTGTCAAGAGATGGAGTGTTCAAATATCCCACATTACTTATCAATGGTATATCAATGGGCCGTATATGCATGTGGGCTCCCTCTATAAATTAATTTAAGCTTACGGTGAACCCATATAATTCTACAACCAACTAGTCACTTATATCATTAAAGTATATAATGTGCATGCAAAAGCATCAATAAAATTAGGCAAAAGTGCCAACTCATGCATATGCTTATGAAAGTACATACACAAAGTGTCTAATCCTAAAAATCAAAGTCCAGTTAACATTGTATGCCTGAAATTCTAGCACAAGAGTAGAGGTGTTAAAATGGGTACACAACCCATTTATGGACCCATGTTTGCTTAAATGGGTCGTTAATGGGTCATGCCTTATTTCCCAAGGCATCCATGATGGGTTTTAAAAATAAAATGACTAAAATATATAGGTCTTAAATGGGTCTACTTTGTACTCATTTAAGACCCAATCACCAACCCATTAAAGATAACCCACAATCTAGTCTACTCTACTAGAGGTGGTAAAATTATAATTAATTTCTTTTCTTTTCTTTTTTCTTCTTTTTTCTTTTTTCTTTCTTCTTCCTCCAGTGGCTGGCGACCTACCACACGAGCCTCAAGTTCGCTGGATTTGGTGAGGCGCAGGCCTCACCAATGCCTGGCGAGACTCGAACTCGCCGATGCTCGGCAAGACTCGAACTCACTGGCGTCGGGCGAGGCTTGAGCCTCGTCAGATCCGACGAGGGGTGAGCCTCGAGTTCGTCAGATCTAGTGAGGTAGAGGCCTCGCCGACGTCCGATGAGGCTCAAGCCTTGCCAGATCCGGCGAGGGGCAAGCTCAATTTTACCGAATTTGGCGAGCCTCGAGCTCGCTGGCATCGGCGAGTTGAGTGAGCTCAAGGCTCGCCTGTGGCTGGCTGCCGGCCGTTGTCGTGGCCGGCAATTGACCAAAGAAGAAGAACAAAAAAAAAAAGAAAAAGAAAAATTATATTTAAAAAATAAAAATAAAAATAATTAACAAATTATTTAAAAAAATTTCCATTAAATTTGTGTTGTATAAAACTATTTTAGCAATACCATTTTTAAAAAAATAATATATATATATATAAGAAATAAGCTTGGAAGAATTTTAGTAATATAATCTTAAAAAAAAAATAGAAATAAGTTTGTCTAAACTTAGTTAAATATGGAAATATTTTATTAATATGGGTTGGGTCGGGTATGAGTTGGGTATGGGTTGGGTCGGGTATGGGTCATAAAATTTACATTAGACATAAATGGGTCATAAATGGGTTAATGGGTAATTTGGGTCGGACCATTAATAACCTGACCCAAACCCAACTTGACCCACCGTTTAACAGCTCTACTCAAGAGGCTACTTAGCAGCCAATGCATTTACATAGTATATGATTGCATCAATTAGTTTGCTACCATTTTCCCTCTGGAGGTATCAACACTAACAGAATAAGGTTTCCTTCGACGGGATAGCAGCTTCATAAGTGAGTATATGATTGCATCAATTAGTTTGCTACCATTTTCCCTCTGGAAGTTGCATTAGTGAGTGGTGACAGATAAGTTGTGAATGCAATTTCCAATGAACATCATTTTCTAATGGCCTTAAGGTACAAAGTGGAGACAACTGCATTCCTCGTTGCGGTGAGAGAAGGGGCATTGAGCCAAGAAGAATGATAAGGCGAGACACAAACATAAGTCTTCGCATGTGTAGCCTAGAGCTAGCATAAAGAATGCAATTTCATGGAATATGCTTCTTGAGGGACCCTACAATTATCGAAGAAGCAGGAAGGCTTTTGTCAACACTCAGAAGGGAAAGAGAATGCCGAGACACATTCATGAATAAGTGCAAAGCTTGCCTAATCAAATTTTTCAAAACATGCCCGAGGTGATGTTTTCCCAATTCAAAGATAAAAATTGCATCAAGACATAATGACACCATATCAACTTGCTTCAACTTCAAAAAACTATATATTAGTTGAAAAACAGAAGGCGCGACCAAAAAGATGCCTTACTCGGGGTCTAGATACCCAACAGTTCCTCGAATCGCACTTGAGACATGGGAGACTCCATCAACTTGAGATTTTGAGAGACCAAAATCTGAAACTTTTGCTCTCAAGTTGTTGTCCACAAGAATGTTGCTACTTTTCAAATCTCTATGTATGATGGCTGGAACACATCCAGCGTGAAGGTACTCGATCCCTGAACACAATGAATAAGATTACCAACTTTGGTAGCTAAAATGACTTCTATGGGGAATTAAACCAGTTTATAGAGGACTACCGACCTCTTGCAGCATCTTCAGCAATCTCAAGGCGTTTGATCCAATTAAAATTCCACTCACGAGTCAATGGACCTTAGGGATAGATATACGGAATTACTAAAGACAGGTGATAACAGGCTCACGGCATGACGAAAGCGTATGGGCTTACCATATAGGTGCTCTTTAAGAGTTCCATTATGCATGAGGTGCTCTTTAAGAGTTCCATTATGCATGAACTCGTAAACCAGCATGTTTCTCCCGTCTTCTTGGCAATATCCAAGGAATTCTACCAAATTCCTGTGATGTATTCTTGAAAGAAGAGTCACCTAGATCACTTACAGCATTAGTTAGACGACATAGCTGATAATTGATGCTAATGACAATTTTGTCAGTGCAGAGTACTAGTTTCATGAAAATTAATCTAAGTGACAAAAGGTTAGATGATATTCAGATAGTAATTCAAAGAAAATGCTTCAGAAACATCAACACGAAAGACTATGCAGCAATAAAATTTTAGGACAAAAAAGGGTAAATATACTGAATTCCCGTTAAACGGGCAAGGAGTTATTTCAATATTCACTGCCCTAGGGATTTGAGTTTGGTCAAGAGATACCAGTAGTAGCACGCGAAATTCCCGTTAAATGGGCAAGGAGTTATTTCATTATTTACTCCCCTAGGGATTTGAGTTTAGTCAAGAAGATCCCAGTAGTAGCATGTGCTTACCCCTCGTAGGTAAAGAAAGGCACATTAACTCGTGACAAATTCATGTAGCAGATCCCGGCAGAGACTAAAGAAGCTAAGCATCCCTAAACATAAAGGGTTCAAAATTTGGTACAATTACCTCATTTAAGAACTCTCGCTTTCCTTGATAGGAATCATTAGTCAGAACCTTGACTGCAATTTCTCTTCCATCTTTCAGTTTCCCATAAAAGACATCTCCAAATCCCCCAGAACCAATTTTTTTCTCAAATTTTTTTGTGGCTTCTTCAATTTCTGATAGCATAAAGCAATGAGCAGCTCCTGTAGGAGCATTACTCAAGGAAGAAACTAGCCGCTCCGTCGGCAATACTTGCACGTTGTCAGCTTGCAAAGATTACACGAAAAAATAAGAATATTGCAAAATAGAGAGGTCAACACAACAAGATGGATATGTCATTCTCTTGATTGCCACAAACTCATACCATGCTTAGAATTCCTCTTTCCTTTCCATATGAAGAGACAGGAGGCAATTGTAGCTACCAGGAGAACAGCAGCTCCGACTGATGAACCAATGATAATCTTAGTCTGGCTTCCTCTTTTCCCTCCTTCATGAAGATTCATATTTCCAGTGTAACTGTTAAGAGCAGTGTTAAGAAGCTACTGGTAAATAATTGGACAAGGATACAGGTGCGGCAAAAAGTATGGAAAAGTAAAAACTCAGTTTGAAAGAATGATGAACCAAGTCCAGATATAAATATCTATAGGGGTTAAAAGAAAGAGTTCGAGAAAATGTGAGAAAGCAATGAGATAATTTGCCAGTAGAAGCTATCTGTCGTGCTGTAATCCCACATCTGGTGCCAAAACACAAACTGCGCCTAAAATTCCAGGTATGAAAATGGAACTCCTAAAATATGGATCTCTAAAGGACATCCTTTCACTATGAGAGAAGTATAAATTATACAATGATGATTATATTGTTCTGCAAAAGATTGTGGCAGCTTCAACCATAGATTGAAGCAATTAGAAGGCATGGTACCACCAAAAACTTAGCAAGAGAACAAGCCGTTTGCTTTGCCATAATCAACTGATCAAAAGTTAATCTGGTAACTACAAAACGAAATAAGGTGACAGAATGAAGGATCTCTACAGATCAAAAGGCTAACCCCGACAACCGCTAAAGAATGACACATAAAACTTTTGGCTAGATAAGGATCTGAGCTCCAAAATGTCTGTTATCCACGTCTGAGAAACCTTTCAGTCAAATTAATAAGGCCAACAGTAAATACTGGATAATTTTTATGACAAAGTAACAGTGTGTTGTGTGGTCTCGCCAACAGCCATAATTTTTGTGTTATCTACTGCATCATGCCAACAAAAATAAAAAGTTTTCCCTGCTTTTGTTGGCCCTTTGCAATTAGACCAACATACACAGAGTAACTTGATTGAAGTTAATTGTAATGAGATAAAGTGTGATGTGCGCATGATTGCGGGAGCATTCAGCATTGCAGTAAGACTTATCAGAGGCTGTACCCACTTCAGATTCAATTTTTTGTTGAGAAGACCGGATGGCACTGTGCCTGATAACTTGTTATTCTGGACGTACCTACAACCATCAAATTTAGCATTTGCATAAGGTTTTTACTCAGACACAGCACAAAAGTCATCACAGAAAATTGTTCACTAATCAACAATTATATCAATACTTCATTCAAGGCCCGAGAATCACATATCAGTCATCCACATGTGAAATTCAGAAAGACGACACGCTAGTTCTTTGAATTGTCACCATGGCAAATGAGAAATCCTCATGCAAGTTTAAGAACACTTACAGTTCCTTCAACTTTGGCAGAGTCGCGAGAGAAGAAGGCAGCTCACCAGTCAATTGGTTGTTCTCAAGATGACTATCACAAAACAAATTCATCAGCGTTAAATTATCTAAGTCCATTCAAAGAGGACAATCCATGGAGCTTACATGATCTCCAGGTTCACGCATGAAGAAAGATCGGGTATTGAACCAGTGAGTGCATTCCCATCCAGCCTCCTTCAGAAAATAGGCCAAGGCATACTTCAACATTTGGCATGAAAAGTTCAAGCATAGACATCGGAAAGAAATCAACTACTATCGAGTGAAAAGGGAATTTATACATAAACTTACAGCTCAACCAAGCCGCTCAATTTTGTAATGTCTGAAGGTACGTTTCTGGTCAAATTCTGACCAGACAATTTGCTGCGGAAATACAATTTATAACTTCAAAACCTGGTCGTTCATACAGCATTGACATGCTCCTAGAATAAGGAAATGTGTTCACACAAGCACATCACAAGAAATAGACATTTACACTCCAGTTATCAGTGGAGGTGAATCTGAGCTGCAGCGCACCCATGTCCATGGAACTGGCAGGCACGGGTCTCCACCTTCCTGTGCCCAAGCTGCTGAGGTATAGGGTGAAATTATGCTAGCAATAACTCCTCCTGCAGCTCATGGAAAAACCTCAAGTTAAATAAATAAAACTACATATACCATGCTGACAAAGGGCGGATTTAGCATAATAAATTAGATGTGCCAGAAACAGGGCTCTACAAGCTCACAGCAAGTGTGATAAATCATAATATGATCATCGCATTAGCAACAATCTTGCAAACGGTAACGCAGTCAATGGAAATTGATCAAGGGACCCACCATCTGGAGAACCATCGATTTTCTTCACATACTTGTTTATCTCCATGGCATTCAATAGTGGACTCTTTGAAGAATCTATTGTCCGCCCAAACCTAAAGGACAGTACAAATGGGAGGGTTAGGTTCTCGAATCCTGGCTCATACAGGCGATATTTGCCTTGAGCATTTTCCATTATATTGACAACAGCTTTGCTGATATCAGGTGCGCCTGGGAGCATCAGCCTGAATTTCCTTGTGTCTCCGGGAGCCAAATCTTCAATTTCTGCAAAGTAGGAATATGCCCAACCGTTACCAGGAAACCCATCCAAGTTCAAGCGGTAAGTGAGCGATCCATTTGTTCCGACTACAGCAGTCTGCATAACTTTTTGAGGTGGCCTCTCGTCACGGTTAACATCAATTGGCAATTGGGTTGAAACCTTTTTGGTGCCAGTGGCCACATCGACAAGGAAGTTTGCTCTATTTACAGAGTCAGATTCCCATATTCTATCGAATGGATCATCTGGATACCTACCAAAGAAGAACTGCATGTGAGCAATAAGGACAAACAACTTATTCATAGTCTAGACTCTTTTAAAACTGGAATCATACAATACAAGGTTGGTGAGAAACTAGTCAAACAGCCGAGAAATAAAAGCTGGAAGAAATACATCCACAATGTTCTAGATCTACCTGACTGGCTCTTCACTTTCTGCACCAAAATTAATCCGGGCAGAGGTACTGAAATAAAACTGGTTTTCAAAGCCAGTAAAGTACATCGAACCATTGAACTGACGAAGCTCAAGGGTAGATATGAATGGCTTGCCCGCGGTAGCATTAGATAAGCACACACTTATGGTAGGATCTGAGGCCCGAAATATGAGCTCTCGCACTTCTATAGTACTGGCATCAGAAATGACAATCGTGGACCAAAAGGTAGGTCCCAAGGAGATCTCAAAGTTTGGGTAGACGTTATTGCTGTCAAAGTTCCCATACAAGAATGTCGCCCTTATTAAGTATCTTGTACTATTGGTCACGTTTAAAGTGTAACAGTACTTTCTGTCATCGGCTGGGAAGTATCTCAATGTTGTGTATTGTGTTCTTGTCTCGTTCGTGAGAGAAACGTTAGTTCTTTCTCCAAAGGTGAAATGCTCATCCGGAGTCCATTCAAGCCCAATCTCATCAGTGAAACTCTGAGATCCTCCACAATTCAAGCTAACAAAACCTGCCGAATGAAATCATGCATATCAGTTGGCCAACCCAAAAAAAGTGATGTGTATCAGCAAATCGTGAAGCAGATGCGTGAAATTTGTGTCTCATCAATAAGGGACTTCAAAAAAGCAGCAATGTTTGTGTCCAGTTACAGATTCTGAATGCATGTCTCAAAGAAGTTAACGGTTCTTTACCTGAAATATGTTATGAAATTAACAGAAATAGGTTTAAGGTTGTGATGCTCTAATGTCGATATATCAGAAAAATAACAATCACAGGCTATACAAATTACCAGCAAATTGATGAGGGGCAACGAGGTAACAATCTTGATATGCAGTGAAGAAGGTCTTTAATTCTTCAATTCACTCACTTGAAACATTGAAATAAAAAAGAACACCTTCATCTGCCTTCATCTGTCCATAACAGAATGTGCTATGAACTTCCATATAGATGCTAAATAGGATTTTTAACGAGACAGGAAGACCAAACATTTTTCCTTCACGCAAGAGTGATTCGTTACACAGTTTCTTCAGTACAAGCAGAGGAAGAAGAAACACGTCGAAATCAAACACAGAAGTGACCAGCAGTCATGAGATTGCATGTACCGATGCGTGGAGGAATGCTCAACCTCAATAGAGCAACCGCATAATTAGCACATCGAAGCAAACGGCGACAGGTGATTCTTACAACAGAAATAAGCAAGCAAAAGGAGGAACCTTTAGAAGAACGAAAACTAAGGGTAAGAATCATCAGCCAAAGAACTTCTCAAGCTACTCAGTCATACCAGATTAATATAAAATAATGAAGGCAGGTCACGTCTTAATTTCAAGATTCTTTGGCTTTCACCAAAGTAAAGGCAATCGGGAGATTTAACAGGGGCGGAGAGAGAGAGAACCTGGCATCTGAGCAATGGAGGGCTCCATGAGAACCAAAGTGTAGAAGACGAGCAAGAACAGGAAGAGCCCTCTTCCCATATCCGTGTCTTCTCCGCGAGTCCCAGAGAGAGAGAGAGGGAGAGGGAAAGGAAATATTGCCCAGAAGAAAGAAACGGAGAAAAGCCAGTCCGTGTGTCAGCAACGTTCGGACTAAAAAAAGAACAGAGAGGGAGAAAGAGAGGGCCAATGGAGCGAAACCCTTTTTCTATATATTTTGAAGGACCGAGAAAATGAGTCGCTTTACAGGAGAGAGAGAGAGGGGAGGTTTGGTAATCGCGGAAGCTGCAGTTCCAGCATATAGTTCCCAAAAATAATCCCGTGAGAGGAGAAAAAGGAACTACTCAGCTACTTGCCATTTACAGAAAGAAGGCCACAAATCGCCATCACCATAAACCGTAAGAAAGGCTTCAAATCCGCTCGTTCCATCATTGCTTTCACCTGTCGAGCTTCGTCGTGATAAAAATGGAGAGACAGAGTTGTGGTGGTGGCCTATGCACGCGGAAAGTGGGACAGGAGGCGACAGTGTGTGGAAGCTGGACTTTGGCGACGACTCGCTGACGGAGAGAGGAGGAAACTTAGGAACAAGACGAGATCTTCGTCAGCCATCGTTTAATCTTTTTGGGGGGAAAATATTGAGCACGTCTCGTATTCCAACGTGTCCAGCGTGGGCTCCCACTTTTCTTTCTCCTCTCTCCCCCTTCTGCACGCTCTCTCGATGAATTTCCCGCCACCTTCCTCTCTCCTCTCTCTTCTCTTTCCCTCCTCTGCATTATCAGGAAATTTATCCCCCACTTTTCTTTCTCCTCTCTCCCCCTTCTGCACGCTCTCTCGATGAATTTCCCCCCACCTTCCTCTCTCCTCTCTCTTCTCTTTCCCTCCTCTGCATTATCAGGAAATTTATCCCCCACTTTTCTATCTCCTCTCTCCCCCACTCTGCACGCTCTCTCGATGAATTTCCTCCCACCTTCCTCTCTCCTCTCTCTTCTCTTTCCCTCCTCTGCACGCTCTCTCGCCCGACTCTTCTCACTTTTCTCTCTCCTCTCTCCTCTCTCCTCCCAACACTTTCTCTTCGCCGGTGCGGACGAACAGCCGGCCAGCTCCACCTCCGCGACCACCACCTCCTCCGGTATGTCCGGGAAGGTGCACGAGTGCTGGATCTGCGCTTCCCCACCGGCCAACCTCTCGGTGGGCACGAGGTACCACTATGAGGCCCCCACTCCTGCCTCCTCAGCCGCCGTCGCCGCCGCCTCGACTGCCAACAGGGTGAGCGTCTCGGAGGGCGTGGGGTCAACTCATACGCAGAGCCAGGGGCACCGCGAGTTCAATCTGAACATCCCGGCACTCCCGGAGTTCTCCCCCCGGTTCGCAGTCTCCGGCAACGTGGACGACGAGGTGGAGAACCCACATCCCTCCAAGAAGCCCCGATTCTAGCGCCGGTGAAGACAAAAGCGGCCTAAAATGGGTCGGATTGGAAACACGTAGAAATCCACACAAAAAAACAAAAAAAAGCGATCGGAGATAGATAGTCGGGCGAGAGAGTGTGCAGAGGAGGGAGAGAGAAAATTGGGGAGAAACCGTGCAGAGGGGGGAGAGTGCAGAGAGGAGAGAGAAAAATGGGGGAAATTTCCCCGACAATGTGGGGCACGCTGGACGCGTGGCGCAGTTTGAGGTCTCTTCTTATTTGCCACGTTGGAGGTTGGAGGACTACACTAAACGAGTATTACTATTGACCGTACTGGTGATCGGGACTTGTGTTGAAGTAGACGAGGACAAGATGGTTGACTTCCCAGTCAAACCGTTTACCTCAAAAGCGAGGGTATAAAAAACACGGGGATCGGTTGCTTGAATAAACCGGATTAGAAGTCAGTCAGGGTTTCGACTTTTGACATTAACTCGTACATTAGAAAAAATTTACTTTTGACTATCGTGTAGCTCGATGCAACGCTCTTATTTAATCTAATTTAATTTAATTTATTTTTTATTTGAGACCTTTTCGATGGGATCAATTTATAGTTGTATGAAACCCATAGCCACACAAACCATCAAATACAAATTTTTATCATTTGTGTGGGGGCTATTTTTATTTCTAGATTTTATATCCTTTCTATTTGCCTTTTCAATTTATCGTTTATTTTTTATGATATTGCGACACTCTTCTTTGATTTTTTTATTTTTATTGGCCAGTCCTCCGCACCAATTTTGATCATAAATTTAATATATTAGATTATACAAGCATTTGCTTCGTAGATGACGAAACATTAGGTGAAGATTGAAATGGAAATTTTAAATTCCAACCTGCCAAGTTGCCCATTTTTTGTTTCTCCGTTTGAATTTCTTTTTCATTTAAACAAGACTTCACAGGTCCATTTGCATCCCGTTTGCACAACTAGTTTTTATGATTTAGGATGATTACTACATTTTATCTTTTATCTCTTTGTAAAATTTGCCGCTCATATGTTTTAACTTTTAATTAATGCAATATGCATACAATCTTTCAAAAAACACACATGATATTTTATGATGTTTTCTTAATTTTTTGAAACTTGGAATAGTTATCCTTCATCTTTTAATTTTTGAGGGAATTCATAAGATTACTAGTAGTATAGTAGTTTTTTCTTCCGAAAATTACGAAAGAAAAGAAAGCAACTAGCCATTTACCATTTCACATCAATATCGTACGTCTCAAACCAATCTATCTTAATCTCACTAAATCTTGGTTAGTCTATAAAGATGAGGCTTGAGTTTGTTCAGGTTTCTTCGCTCGTATCCAGTGGGACAGTGGTGATTAGCTTACCAAATGAGTAATTGATAATGCATCTTAAGTTGAATATTTCAGTAGCGGATGAGATTGGTTCCTGTTTCGTCTGAATCCCATTATGCATTATTTGCCAAACAAAAGATAGAAGCCAATCCAAATGCCACACTCAAAGCCAAAAGATGATTCTATATAAGAAGGGTTTGCCCCCTTGGGCTACGTTTGGTCTTCAGGATTTCTAAACAAGATAAGAGTGGACCAGAAGGATATGAAATCTAGGGAATTTTGTTTTATCCCACCAACTGTTTGATAATTATATCAATAAAGTTGGATATAATTACATCATATCATATATATTGATTGGTGTAAATGACATATCGATATAAATGAACCACAAATTTTACAAATAGAGATGGTAAAAGTATATTGCGACACTTTTGTCTACTTTATTTTTATTTTATTTTCCTTTCTTTTTAAAGTAATTTCTTTATTTCCCTTCCATCATTCTCTAATAATTTTTTTAAAAATAGAAAATTGTACTAATACACCTAAAATACTAAAACACCTCAAATATGTAACAAATATATGAATTTTATATATTGAATTTATTTTATAAGATAAAATTAAATTCAAATATATAAATAAAATTAAGATTAAATTAAATATAAATTATTATTTTGAATTTATTATATTATAATTTAAATATTATTATTATTATTATTATTATTTTTAATAAGTTTGTTATTTGAGCAAAAAAATTTCCTATTTTAGATATTATAAATTCTATCAACATTTATTTCACCTCCTTTATGAAATAATTTTATCCGGTTTATATCCTCTTGTGTCTAACTTTATTCTATTTTAAACAAATATCAAATATAAGATATGATAAATTTTATTATATCCTGAATTTTATTCCAACCACCCAAATCCAAACGTAAACATAGGGGAGATGATTCCAAGATGGTAAAAGCAGGATAATGAGCGTTTACCTGGCCCACCATTCGAGCACATAAGTCACACGTCTCTTTTTCTTTTTCTGCCTTTTGACATTGAATCGTAAAAAGTTCCTGCTCTCCTTTATTTACCTTTTCTTTACCTAAATTAAGGTAACCCAAGTCCTAATGATGTATGCTCACTTACCCAATATATCAACGTCACGAATTAGTTAAAAGATATGTCGCTTTCTAATGAGTAATTTTCTACTTTTTAAAGGAGATGCATCAATATGCAAAAGTAAAAATATCCACCATCACAGTACAATCACCAATCTTGAACACCGCTAGTTCTAGCATTGATCATCACTTTTGTTTAGGGTCACTCCTGTCGTTGCCTCTCTTTGTCTCTCTCTTACAATATTGAGCATATAGTAAGGGATTTCATATCCATTTTAGGTACCACGGAAGGAACAGGCCTCTCACGAGGGGTTTCCAGCAGAGAATCCCCCGCATTCCAATTTTCAAGCGGCAGTCGCGGTTCCTGAATGCTACTAATTATTGTGCTGGTCCTGACAGAATCCATGAAGCACTTGAGATCCAAAGGTTCTGCGACACTAAAGTTTGTCAAAGTACTCTGAGTTTTAACAATAGATGCTTCTTGTGCAGACTCTCCACACGATTTCAATGGGAGATGATCCGGAACAACCGAATTTCTGAATTCCGAGAAGTATCTCACTGCGCAAGTCGGAAATCTACTCTGTCTCATGGGATTGGCGGCAAAAAGACAGCCGCAACAGCTTCTGATTAGGAGAGGCATATCCAAGGAGGTGTTTTCTAGTCCAGGAATCATGAGGAATGAGACCAGAATGGGCGTTAATGTTGCTCCTACCTGAGGGACTTTATTTAAGATGCTCCTCCAATGAAAGTGACCCATTCGATTCACTCGCAACCTTATGGATTCTGCGCATTGCTCTATGATTTTGCTTGAACTGCATGGATTGGTCCACGCTAATTGTGGTTGGAGCACCTGTCCATGCTGATACTGATTCATTCAGACCAGCGGCTTTGCCAAACTAGTTCCCACAAGCTCCTTTATCTGTCCCAACTTCATCTGTCGAGATACGCTGACAATTCTTTGCTGACGCGGCTGGGAAGCTCTTCCTCTTTCTTCCAGGACGCACCACATTAAACGGGGCGTGCTTAAGCTCATTTGAGTTGTTTTATGTGACATTCTGTTTTCCTCTGGACCTCAAGCATTCCCATGTGATTTTGCTCGAACATGTGCACAGATTGGTCCGTGCACCTGTACATGGTGATACTGATTCATTAGAACCAGCAGTTTTGCCAAACAAAAAGGAGCCCACACGAGATCTTTTGACGGACCCAACTTCTTCGGTTGAAGTACACAGACAGTTCTCAGTGCACAAGGCAAGGCAGGTCTTTCTCTTAATTCCAGGATGCACTCCGTCTTGGAAACTGTTCTTACGCTCACTCAAGTTGCTTATGTAACATCCCGTCTTCACCATAGGCATCCCATGACAGCCCCCGAACTCTGGATTAGCGCCCTCAATCTCTATAGGGTTCTGATAACAATCTCCTAATGGAGTCATGTCGGCCTTGTTCTCCAACTTCCCACGGAACGATATGAATTCAGGTAGCTGAGAAAACGCCTTCCATCGGGAGAAGGCCAACAGTCGACTCTTTGCCACGGAAAGCAGGAGTCTGCTCGGTCCATCACGAGGCGAGACACCCCATTTTTTTTTCATATACTTGACAAGTTCTCGAGCTGTAAAAGACGCCGTACTCAGAACACTATCTTCAGTGCCCTGTTGACTTGAATTTTTCAACAAAGCAGCATTAACTTCACCCCAAGCTTCGAACCTGGTATGCACTTCCCTGGGCACACACTGGCAAGTCAGCACGTACTCCACCCCCCTAAAGAGTTCGCCGAGTGCACAGTCCACAGCATGATGAGCTTGTCCGTGCCGCTTTGCGTCTCCATCAGTGGGAAATGTTCCCACAGCGAAACTCGATCAGGAGCACGTTCCTGATCCCCAAAACATGCCACCACAAAATAATCCTTGGTCACTCCGGCAGAGCAACCAATTAGCTTCCCTGGCCACCAATAAGGGCCCTTATTTTGCACCAGACAAGATCCGATATACTGATCTCTCGACCCGATTTTGCCGATCTTCCATTCCTCCGCGTTCCATCCCTAAAATCATCACAATGCAAAATGGGTGCGGCTGTAATACACTCACCCACATTACTAACGCAATCCATGTATGGCAAAAGATGACTATTCCCGTCCTCCTTTATCTCTGCAGTATTCTGTTTCAAGTTCAGAACTTGCAGTAATGCGATTCCTGCTTCTCTCTGCCGGACGACAAGTGAGAATCAATCAGCAGGCGCTGATTTCGCGCATCGCGTTGAAAATGCACACGCGTTTATTTGAATTAGAGGTCCAAACCAAAATACAAGTCAGCAAATACATGGACATGAATTTACCTCGATGAATTTACCTCGTCCGGTATAACCATCCACACCATTTCATCCTCAGTCATGTCCAACGACGCCTTCCGGTCCCCTCCATCAAATTCATCAATCTACAAGATTTCAACACTAGAATCAGATTAAACAATCGAGCCAAGAGCCCAGAAAAAGAGAGAGAGGGAGAGAGAGAGATCAATCGCCATATCGACTCACTTGGCAACGGCGGAGAGCGACGTACCTCGTATCGCGCGTCACGACAGCACCTTTAAACCCCCAACTGAATGAAGAGGACGGGAAAACAGAGGGGCAGAGTCGTGCAGTGTAGAAGATGAAGCCGTCGCCGCCTGTTGCTTCGAGCCTGGCACAATGCGTAACGCTCTCTCTAGAGAGACAGAGAGACAGAGAGAGATAGGGAGGCAAGACGACGGCAGCCCTGCTTTCTCCTTGCTCGGCTCTGCTCAGAAAAAAGAGCAGGACGAGGGGAGAGAGAGAGAGAGAGAGAGAGATCCGACAATGACGACGATTTCGACGATGACGACGAGAGGACGATGACTGGACGACGAAGAAGGAGAGGAGCAGGAGAGGATGACGACAGATAGAGACGGAGTTCTTGCACGTGAGCCCACTTGATTTTAATCGTTAGATCATGTGGGCCCCGCTTCCGACCCACTTCATCTAAGGCTGAGATGGAGTTAAACGCGTAGGCCCAGGTGTAGGGAAGAACTGCTCGAGTGGAAGAGGGATGGACTACGTCGAGTATATTCTGTCCCCTTGTTCTCGCCACATCATTGGTTGATCTGTTTCATCCGAAGCATGCGATTCATGTAATATTCACACCGTTTTTCGCATTTTCTAAGGTTACCGATAAACTCATTAATTATTGGTCGGATTTTGTCAGAAGGATTTCTCTTAATTGATGCCTTTGGGTTTTTATATAACTAGATAGATGATTTTTGTGAAACATTTAACCACTGTGTTTTGTTCTAACATGTGCAACAAATGCTTTGAAAATTGAGTAATTGAACCATTAATACCGCGAATGTTTACAAACTCCATTTGGGGATTTAATTGAGTAAGTTTATTCATTTAGATCAATTTCGTTGAGAGAAAACTATCATTGCATTTTTTTGAAATTTGGAATTCTCTAAATATGAGAAGTAAAAGTGATGTCTATACCAAACTCTCTTAATAGATTATGTCCTTTTGAGGATTCGATGCCTCTTACACATCCACATCTGAAGTATGATTGTATTATCTCCATTTCATATCGTCGGAATTCATTGCTTTTCATGTTTTATGTCTAGTTTGATGATATTTTTATAGAAAAAGTTCAGACTTCTTTGATCTTACCAAATGCCTTTTGAGGGAGTAAATTGAAGATGGAGCCTCTCCTTTAGGTAGAGAGAGAGAGAGAGAGAGAGAGGAAGCATGACTAGGACAAAAACATGGGGAGTATAATTTTCAAAATTTACATCTTAGGATATTAAAAAAGTCCTAAAACCCTAATTTTACCTCTCCTTTTGAAAACTCTCACTTCATATTCCATCCACCAATATTTTTTATCTCCAAGAACAGAAGGCCAAAGTATTCTCTCCATGCCCAATTAATTTTCCCTCGCTTTCTTCTCTTTCCTCTTTTGCTTTTCTTCCCAACATGACATTAAAAGTCCTCTTTTCATTCTTTATTCATTTCACCCTCTTTACGATCCAACAAAAACTGCATTTGGTTGTACTTTACAATTAGGTTTTGGGCTCTGAAGGCCCCCGACCATACGCCACTGGCGTTTGACAATTTTTTTGGCAAGTTTTAGAGATATGCGATTGCATTTTCAAAGTTCTCTAAAGACCCTTAGCTCAATGCAAGTTCTACCAAACTTTGAGCTTCAAGCATTTATGAAATACTAATCAATTTTTTTCTTCCAACTTTCCTCTTGACAAACTCTCGAAATTTAATGTTTACCCTCGCTATTTCCACCTCACGCGACCCTAGGCACCCCTCACTGAGGTTGCGTGAGGCGGCCCTTACTGGGGTCACACGACCTCGACTTTGGGGTCAACAGGATCATGCCACCTGAGGTCATTACCTTAGGGCCTAGATGAAGATAAAATTTAATATTCAAATGCTTCAACGCCCAGTAAATTTAATATCCACTTAGAGACTTGCGCCACCACTTAGTAAATCAATCTAGCAGAGCAATTTTTGTATCTCCAGCATTGCTCATTAGGACCCAACATGTGGCAAAAGCAAAATGCTAGGGACGGTAGGACTCGTTTATGAAATTGGTTTACTAAATGACAAGACAAAAGCATCCATCAGAAAGCCAACCCACAAAGAATATATCATATCACTTAATGAATTATAAATTTATTACATGAGTCATTACATATTAACATCATTTTTAAAACCCGGGAGTCCATCTGACACACAATAATCATTTTTTTCCCGTTTTTATCAGCAAGACTATGAATACCCGAATAAATCCCAACTCCAACCAGGTGTGGCAGTTCCTCATTCCACCAGGATTTTGCTTTCAGCATTGGAAACAAAAGAATGCACAGATATAATTACTCGAACCATGGCGTCGAGTAAGAGTGATAGAACACAATTCCCACTTAAATGTTCTGGGCTAAACCCTTATCTTTATATAACCAAGCTTATCAAATGGGCTAGCTAGCACATATCTTGATATAACCAACCAACAGAAAGAGATCTCACCACGGTTTACGGGGGTAGATCAACTAGGCAGGCAATTATAATCATGATCACCAGATACTTCACCTTAACCCCAGACAACAAGGAATACAATCACTAGCCGCTCCCAAGAATGAAGAGGAAACATCACAAGGGATTAAAAGAAAGAGAAGATGAAGCTCTACCGAGCAGTTGGCTGCGCAATAGACTCGTCGATCGCTACGTAGTTCTCAGTCCCAGGAATATCAAAGGCATCCATGTTGACAGACGAGTGGAACGAGTTCCTCGACAGATCCGACAGGCCCTCTCGCGCCGCCAAGGCTTCTCTCTCGATCAACAATGCGTCTTGGATCTCCTTGAGAACCTCCGAGATCGATGGCCTCATGTGCCCGTGAGGCTGGACGCACATCAGAGCCTTCTCCGCTATCTTCCACATTGACTGGATGTCGTAGTCCTCACCTAGGTTCGGATCGATGATGCCTTGGATGTCCCCACTCTCTATGTGTAGTCTCGCCTACAATTAGAGAGTACAACATGTGAAGGAACGTACACGTGCCAGATTTCGCTTTGAAATTAAAAATGAAGGTTTTGAAGAGTTCGCAAGAATATCAATGAACAGGTTTCATAGTACTTATTACACTGGACTTACCCACTGGACTATGTTGCGACAGTTCACGCCGAAGCTTTCGTTAGAAATTGCTTCTCGACCTGATATCAATTCAAGAAGAATGACGCCGAAACTATAGACATCGCTCTTATCTGTCAATTGCTGGGAGATGTAATACCTGTCAAATTCCCACAAAGATAAGAAGAGAACCATTAAATTAAATTATGCCATTTTCTCATAGTTCAAGCTTTACATAGTATTAGAATGAGAGGTCCCGAATTCAAATTTTTCTAGCCGCCATTTACCTCCCCGATTATATATTTTCATGCTTAAGTCTTAGGTCAAAGTCCAACCACCGTGTAAGGGAGAGTGTTAAGAGTACAAAAATATTAAACCATGCTCTCTTCTAACAACTTAAGCGTTTTATGTTGGACTTAACATTATATTAGAGCCAAATTTCACTTCAGTTTATGCCACGTGCCTCAGTTTATGCCACGTGTGGGGCCCTCCCCTTGTCAATTCCACATTAAAATATCCCACGTTACTTGTCCATGGTATATCAATGGGCCTTAAATTCATGTGGGCTCCCTCTATCAATTAGTTTAAGCTTGTAGAACTATTGGCTGTAAACCCATATAATTCTACAACCAACTAGTCACTTATATCATTAAACTATATAATGTACATGCAAAAGCATCAACAAAATTAGGGAAGAGTACCAACTCATGCATATGCTTATAAAAGTACACATACAAAGTGTCTGATTCTAAAAATCAAAGTCCAGTTAACATTGTATGCCTGAAGTTCTAGCACAAGGGGGCTGCCAATGCATTTACATAGTATACGATTGCATCAATTAGTTTGCTACCATTTTCCCTCTGGAACAATCCACACTAACAGAATAAGGTTTCCTTCAATGACATAGCAGCTTCATAAGTGAGTATGAATCAAACGCATATGGGCTTGGAAGTTGCAATGGTGAGTGGTGTTAGATAAGTTGCGAATGCAATTTGCCGATGAACATCATTTTCTAATGGCCTTAAGGTACAGAGTGGAGACAACTGCATCTCCTCGTTGGGGTGAGAGTAGGAGCATTGAGTCCAGAAGAATGATAAGGCGAGACACAAACACAAAGTCTTCACATGTGTAGCGTAGAGCTAGCACAAAGAATGCAATTTCATGGAATATGCTTCTCAACAGATCTTACAATTATCAAAGAAGCAGGAAGGCTTTTGTCAACACTCAGAAGGGAAAGTGAGGAGGCCGAGACACATTCATGAATAAGTGCAAAGCTTGCCTAGTCAGATTTTTCAAAACATGCCCAAGGTGATGTATTCCCAATTCAAAGATAAAAATTGCATGAAGACATAATGACACCATATTAACTTGCTTCAACTTCAAAAAACTATATATCCGTTGAAAAACAGAAGGTGCGACCAAAAAGATGCCTTACTCGGGGTCCAGATACCCAACAGTTCCTCGAACCACACTTGAGACATGGGAGACTCCATCAACTTGAGATTTTGAGAGACCAAAATCTGAAACTTTTGCTCTCAAGTTGTTGTCCACAAGAATGTTGCTACTTTTCAAATCTCTATGTATGATGGCTGGAACACATCCAGTGTGAAGGTACTCGATCCCTGAACACAATGAATAAGATTACCAACTTTGGTAGCTAAAATGACTTCTATGGGGAATTAAACCAGTTTATAGAGGACTACCGACCTCTTGCAGCATCTTCAGCAATCTCAAGGCGTTTGATCCAATTAAAATTCCACTCACGAGTCAATGGACCTTAGAGATAGATATATGGAATTAATATAGACACGTGATAACGGAGGTTCACAGCATGACGAAAGCGTATGAGCTTACCATATAGGTGCTCTTTAAGAGTTCCATTATGCATGAACTCATAAACCAGCATGTTTTTCCCGTCTTCTTGGCAATATCCAAGGAATTGTACCAAATTCCTGTGATGTATTCTTGAAAGAAGAGTCACCTAGATCACATACAGCATTGGTTAGACGATGTAGCTGATAACTGATGCTAATGACAATTTTGTCAGTGCAGAGTACTAGTTTCATGAAAATTAATCTAAGTGACGAAGGGTTGGATGATATTCAGATAGTAATTCAAAGAAAAATGCTTCAGAAACATCAACACAAAAGACTTTGCAGCTACTGAAATTTAAGGACAAGAAAAGGTAAATATACTGAATTCCCATTAAACAGGCAAGGAGTTATTTCATTACTCACTCCCCTAGGGATTTGAGTTTAGTCAAGAAGATCCCAGTAGTAGCATGTGCTTACTCCTTGTGGGTAAAGAAAAGCACATTAACTCGTGACAAATTCATGTGGCAGATCCCGGCAGAGACTACAGAGGCTAAGCATCCCTAAACATAAAGGGTTCAAAATTTGGTACAATTACCTCATTTGAAAACTCTCGCTTTCCTTGATAGGAATCACTAGTCAGAACCTTGACTGCAATTTCTCTTCCATCTATCAGTCTCCCATAAAAGACAACTCCAAATCCTCCAGAACCAATTTTTCTCTCAAATCTGTTTGTGGCTTCTTCAATTTCTGATAGCATAAAGCAATGAGCAGCTTCTGTAGGAGCATTACTCAAGGAAGAAACTAGCCGCTGCGTCGGCAATATTTGCACGTTGTCATCTAGCAAAGATTTCACGAAAAAATAAGAATATTGCAGAATAGAGAGGTCAACACAACAAGATGGATACGTCATTCTCTTGATTGCTCCAAACTCATACCATGCTTAGGATTCCTCTTTCCTTTCCGTATGAAGAGACAGGAGGCAATTGTGGCTACCAGGAGAACAGCAGCTCCGACTGATGAACCAATGATAATCTTAGTCTGGCTTCCTCTTGTCCCTCCTTCATGAAGATTCATATTTCCAGTGTAACTGTTGAGAGCAGTGTTAAGAAGCTACTGATAAATAATTGGACAAGGATACAGGTGCGGTAAAAGGTATGGAAAAGTAAAAACTCAGTTTGAAAGAATGATGAACCAAGTCCAGATATAAATATCTACATGGGTTAAAAGAAAGATTTCAAGAAAATGTGAAAAAGCATCGAGATAATTTGGCAGTAGAAGCTATCTGTAGTGCTGTAATCCCACATCTAGCGCCAAAACACAAACTGCGCCTAAAATTCTGGGTATGAAAATAAAACTCCTAAAATATGGATCTCTAAAAGACATCCTTTCACTATGAGAGACGTATAAATTATATAATGATAATTATATTGTTCTGCAAAAGATTGTGGCAGCTTCAACCATAGATTGAAGCAATTAGAAGGCATAGTACCACCAAAAGCTTAGCAAGAGAACAAGCCGTTTGCTTTGCCATAATCAACTGATCAAAAGTTAATCTGGTAACTACAAAACGAAAGAAGGTGACAGAATGAAGGATCTCTACAGAATGACACATAATACTTTTAGCTAGATAAGGATCTGAGCTCCAAAATGTCTGTTACCCACGTCTGAGAAACCTTTCAGTCAAATTAATAAGGCCAACAATAAATACTGGATAATTTTTATGACAAAGTAACAGTGTATTGTGTGGTCTGGCCAACAGCCATAATTTTGGCGTTATCTACTGCATCATGCCAACAAAAATAAAAAGTTTCCCTTGCTTTTGTTGGCCCTTTGCAATTAGGCCAACATACACAGAATAACTCGATTTAAGTTTAAATGTAATGAGATAAATGAGATAAAGTGTGATGTGTGCATGATTGCAGGAGCATTCAGCATCGCAGTAAGACTTATCAGAGGCTGTACCCACTTCAGATTCAATTTTTTGTTGAGAAGACCAGATGGCACTGTGCCTGATAACTTGTTATTCTGGACATACCTACAGCCATCAAATTTAGCATGTGCATAAGGTTTTTACTCAGACACAGCACAAAAGTCATCACAGAAAATTGTTCACTAATCAACAATTATATCAATACTTCATCAAGGCCTGAGAATCACATATCGATCAGATCCACATGTAATTTCAGAAAGACAATACGCTAGTTCTTTGAATTGTCGTCATGGTAAATGAGAAATCCTCATGTAAGTTTAAGAATACTTACAGTTCCTTCAACTTTGGCAGAGTCGCGAGAGAAGAAGGCAGCTCACCAGTCAATTGGTTGTTCTCAAGATGACTATCACAAAAGAGATTCATCAGCATTAAATTATCTAAGTCCATTCAAAGAGGACAATCCATGGAGCTTACATGATCTCCAGGTTCACGCATGAAGAAAGATCGGGTATTGAACCAGTGAGTGCATTCCCATCAAGCCTCCTTCAGAAAATAGGCCAAGGATACTTCAACATTTGGCATGAAAAGTTCGAGCATAGACATTGGAAAGAAATCAACTACTATTGAGTGAAAAGGGAATTTCTACATAAACTTACAGCTCAACCAAGCCGCTCAATTTTGTAATGTCTGAAGGAATGTTTCCCGTCAAATTCTGACCAGACAATTTGCTGCGGAAATACAATTTATAACTTCAAAACTTGGTCGTTCATACAGCATTGACATGCTCCTAGAATAAGAAAATGTGTTCAAACAAGCACATCACAAGAAGTAGACATATACACTGCAGTTATCAGTGGAGGTGAATCTGAGCTGCAGTGCACCCATGTCCATGGAACTGGCAGGCACGGGTCTCCACCTTCCTGTGCCCAAGCTGCTGAGGTATAGGGTGAAATTATGCTAGCAATAACTCCTCCTGCAGCTCATGGAAAAACCTTCAGTTAAATTAATAAAACTACATATATCATGCTGACAAAGGGTGGATTTAGCATAATAAATTAGATGTGCCAGAAACAGGGCTCTACAAGCCCACATCAAGTGTGATAAATCATAATATGATCATCGCATTAGCAACAATCTTGCAAACGGTAACAAACTGAATGGAAATTGATCAAGGGACCCACCATCTGGAGAACCATCGATTTTCTTCACATACTTGTTTATCTCCATGGCATTCAATAGTGGACCCTTTGAAGAATCTATTGTCCGCCCAAACCTAAAGGACAGTACAAATGGGAGGGTTAGGTTCTCAAATCCTGGCTCATACAGGCGATATTTGCCTTGAGCATTTTCCATTATATTGACAACAGCTTTGCTGATATCAGGTGCGCCTGGGAGCATCAGCCTGAATTTTCTTGTGTCTTCGGGAGCCAAATCTTCAATTTCTGCAAAGTAGGAATACGCCCAACCATTACCAGGAAACCCATCCAAGTTCAAGCGGTAAGTGAGCGATCCATTTGTTCCGACTACAGCAGTTTGCATAACTTTTTGAGGTGGCCTCTCGTCACGGTTAACATCAATTGGCGATTGGGTTGAAACCTTTTTGGTGCCAGTGGCCACATCAACAAGGAAGTTTGCTCTCTTCACAGAGTCAGACTCCCATATTCTATCAAATGGATCATCTGGATACCTACCAAAGAAGAACAGCATGTGAGCAATAAAGACAAACAACTTATTCATAGTTTAGACTCTTTTAAAACTGGAATCATACAATACAAGGTTGGTGAGAAACTAGTCAAACAGCCGAGAAATAAAAGCTGGAAGAAATACATCCACAATGTTCTAGATCTACCTGACTGGCTCTTCACTTTCTGCACCAAAATTAATCCGGGCAGAGGTACTGAGATAAAACTGGTTTTCAAAGCCAGTAAAGTACATCGAACCATTGAACTGACGAAGCTCAAGGGTAGATATGAATGGCTTGCCCGTGGTAGCATTAGATAAGCACACACTTATGGTAGGATCTGAGGCCAGAAATATGAGCTCTCGCACTTCTATAGTACTGGCATCAGAAATGACAATTGTGGACCAAAAAGTAGGTCCCAAGGAGATCTCAAAGTTTGGGTAGACATTATTGCTGTCAAAGTCCCCATACAAGAATGTCGCCCTTATTAAATATCTTGTCCTAGTGGTCACGTTTAAAGTGTAACAGTACTTTCTGTCATCAGCTGGGAAGTATCTCAATGTTGTATATTGTGTTCTTGTCTCATTCGTGAGAGAAACGTTAGTTCTTTCTCCAAAGGTGAAATGGTCATCCGGAGTCCATTCAAGCCCAATCTCATCAGTGAAACTCTGAGATCCTCCACAATCCAAGCTAACAAAACCTGCCGAATGAAATCATGCATATCAGTTGGCCAACCCGAAAAAGTGATGTGTATCAGCAAATTGTGAAGCAGATGCGGGAAATCTGTATCTCATCAACAAAGGACTGCAAAAAAGCAGCAATCTTGTCGCCAGTTACAGATTCTGAATGCATGTCTCAAAGAAGTTTTAACGTTTCTTTACCCGAAATATGTCATGAAATTAACAGGGGTAGGATACAGGTTATGATGCTCTTAATGTCCATATATTAGAAAAACAACAATCACAGGCTATACAAATTACCAGCAAATTGACCAGGGGCAATGAGGTACCAATCTTGATATGTCTTTGATTCTTCAATTCACTCACTCAAAACATCAAAATAAGAACACGTTCATCTGTCTATAACAGATTGTGCTATGAACTTTCACATAGATGCTAAATAGAATTTTTAACGAGACAGGAAGACCATGCATTTTCGTTTACACGGGAGCGATTCGTTGTACAATTTCTTCGGTACAAGCAGAGGACGAAGAAACGCATCGAAATTAAACACAGAAACGACCGGCAGGCACAAGATTGCACGTGCAGATGCGTGGAGGAATGCTCAACCTCAACAGAGCAACCGCACAATCAGCACGTCGAAGCAAACAGTGACAGGTAATTCTAACAACTGAAACAAGCAAGCAAAAGCAAAAGAAGGAGCCTTTAGAAGAACAAAAACTAAGGGCAAGAATCATCATCCGGAGAACTTCTGAAAACTCAATAGGACTAAGTCATACAAAAATCACGAATTACTATAAAATATGAAGGCAAGTCTTAATTTCAAGATTCTTTGGCTTTCACCAAAGCAAAGGCAATCGGGAGATTCAACAGGGGCGGAGAGAGAGAACCTGGCATCTGAGCAGTGGAGAGCTCCATAAGAACTGAAGTGCAGAAGACGAGCAAGAGCAGGAAGAGCCCTCTCCCCATATCCGCGTCTTCTCCCGCGAGTCCCAGAGAGGCGAGAAGGAGAGGGAAAATTGCCCAGAAGAAAGGAACGGAGAAAAGCCACTCCGTGTGTCAGCAACGTTCGGATTAAAAAAAAAAAGAACACAGAGGGAGAAAGAGAGGGCCAGTGGAGCGAACCCCTTTTTCTCTTTATTTTAAAGGACCAAGAAAAGGAGTCCCTTTACAGGAGAGAGTGGGAGAGAGAGAGGAGAGGAGGGGTTTGGTAATGGCGGAAGCTGCAGTTGGAGCAGATGGTTTCCAAAAAACAATCCCGTGAGAGGAGAAGAAGGAACTACTCAGCTACTTGCCATTTACAGAAAGAACGGGGCCACAAATCGCCATCACCATAAACTGCAAGAAAGGCTTCAAATCCGCTCGTTCGATCATTTGCTTTCACCCGTCGAGCTTCGTGGGGACGAAAATGGAGAGACAAGAGCTGTGGGGGTTGGCCTGTGCGCACGAAAAGTGGGAGTGGAGGGGGGACAGTGTGGAAGCTGGACTCTCGCGACGACTCGCTTGCAGAGAGAGAGAGAGAGGGAGAGGAAACTTGGGAACGAGACGAGATCTTCAGCAGCCATCATATAATCTTTTAAGGCGGGGGAGGGAGGGAGGGAGGGACCCGCCGGCATCACCATCTGGAGGTTCAGGTCTCGGCACATGGCGTGGCGCGCTCGCATCGAGGATCGCGTGCCCTCACGCGCCGCCAACATTCTCGTCCGTCGCCTTCGTAGGGCGTCATTATTGCAATTGGCAGGGCTTAATTCTCCGTGTCTGGTCTAATTAGTGCGACCTGACAAGTCCATGGGCGTTTACAAGATGAGAAATTTGGCTTCAGGTGCGATTACGCTCTTTTTTTAATTTATTTAATTTGATTGTTGAATTTTTAATTTATTCAAGAAATAATGTATGTATAATCTTGAATTAACAAAAGGACTACTTTGAATATTTTGATATGGTTTGAGAATCACATTAAATATGTACTAAAAGTTCAGATATCGCATTATACATTAAATCAAAATTCGAAAACAATTTTTGACATTAACACTTGAGAGAGAGATGGCAAAACCCACCTCGAGATGGCATGATGGTGATTAGAGGATTTAGTGTGAATCCACACCTTAATTAGCTCGGTGTGGACATTAGGGCTTGACTAAGGATGCATTGGCTAATCAACGAATGTGCGCTCAATCCATTCGAATCATTGGATCGGGGCTCTAGATGAGAGTCATCTATGTGACCCGATTGTGGTGATTAAATCGAGTGTCTACACATCCAATCTTTGATATTGCGTGTGAACCGTGGATGCATTGATGAATCATTCCATGTGCGCTCAATTCATTAAAGTTATTGGACCGGGCTTGAAATGAGAGTCGTGCAATCCAACGGTTGTGACTGATCGGGTGTTAATGCGACCATGAGGACTTTCGAGAGAGCTTTCTAGTCTTGACAAGGACAAGGGACTCTCCTCAAATGGTTTGCCCTGGCCCCGGTCATCAATCGCTCGAGACTTGGTCCTTGGCGCAATAACTGAGACCGGATCAAACAACCTCCAAAGACCAAAACAGTGGATTTCCTTGCGCTGAGAAAATGGTATTTGAATTTAGAAAATTTTGGCAACAATAAAATATTATAATTTAGTGGGTTGTGAACTTTGGAGGAGGTGTTTTTTGTTTCTTCTTTTTTCCTTTTCTTTTGGGCGATTCTTTGGAGCGAAATCTCCATATTGTTTCGAAAATTTTGTAATGTGATTTTGCAAAATTTAAAAGGATATTGACGAGTTTCGAATTGGAAAATTAGTTTTAGATTAACTTTTATACTTTATCTGCTGTGGATAACAACCGGATTCCTCTAGATTTTACTTTTGAATTTAAACTGATTTTCAGTAATTACCTGATTTTTAGCATAGTTCGTCTTCATCCGAAATCTTTATCGTATATTCAAGAAAAAAAAAATTCACATGCAGTGCATGTGAACGAAAAAGTTTAAGAAGAATTCGAATGAATAAAAATCTGAATAATCTAAACAAGTGGGCCATGAATAATTAAACGAGCGTTATTAAGTGTGAAAACTAGTATCCACAAATTAATTTGAGCTTAGAACTCAACCCTTCTCCTCTCCTGAATAAAACTAGGTTCACGGATCATATGGAACAATGAAGAAAAGTTACGTGAAAGTCTTTTTGTAATTTATAAGGTTGAGGTTGCTATCGGGTTCCATGTGATTCACAATCGAGCTAAAATACAAATCATGGCCTCAACCGTACCATGAAGATAATCTAAACAAGTGGGCCATGAATAATTGAACAACCCTTATTAATCGTGACATCACAGAAAAATTAAATAAACCTGTTGAGAGAATTTAGGTTGTTATCAAACCATCAAATTCACATATGTAAAATAGGACTCATAAAAGAATAATAATCCAGGTCTTTATCGAACGGAGTATGTGGATGTCACTTCATGACCCTACGCACAAATTGGTTTATTCTTATCAAGCACAACTAACTTTCAATGGCATGATTGGCTTAAATAGCACCATAGGGTGTTCCTGTTTCCAATGAGTTGAACTTATTTTCCTTCATTTTTTTTTTTCCAATTGATGAATTTCAATGTCTTGAGCCTATATTTCGGCAGCTGCTCCTAGCACATCAATTGTATGGAAATGAAAAATCAAACCCATTAGAAATTGAAAATCAAATTTGAGTGACCTTAGTGCAAAACACCAGTAAAAATTCAAGGGTCGCTTATGAAATTTTTTTCTCGAACTCTTTATTTTTAGCCCCCCTCCAACCCTAAAAAAGTTACTATAATAATGGTGATCAAGGACTCGAGAGCAAAGGTCCAGACTGTTGAATTTTCAGTCAACTTGTTGACCACGGCAGCATCATCGTATCAAGGCTTAGGCACGAGGGCTAAGGACGAAACTAACGATGAAATAGAAAATACGAGAATCGTTTGAAAAACAGATTAGAAGAAACCATTTTGGACTTTAGCCAAAAAAATCTTATTTTTTGACCGTCGCTGTAACTGGATGCTTCCCTCTTATTTTAATCTATTTAATTTTTTTTATCTTATTCTTTTTTAATTTCAGATTTTTGGGCCATGGCCAATTATATAAGGGCGTGGATACGCTGGATCGTCCGCGCGTGCAGCTACTTTTATTTGTAGAGATTAAAAACTTTTATTATTTGCACTTTTTTTAATTTATCATTTATCTTTGACTCTTCTTTGATTGATTTCTTTATTTATGATATTCCAGTCATTAAAAAGTATTTTGTTGGCCACTACAACGACCATGTGATTAATAATCGAGGAAAATTAGGTCAAGATTGAATTGGAAACTTTAAAGATCAACCTACTAATTCGCCCTTTTTTAAAGAAAATTTCTTTGTTGATTTTTTTTTTTTTCTGAATGAAACTTCACATGTTGATCGTTTTATACCGCTGGTTTTGATGATTTGGGATGGCTACTAGTTTTGAAATTTTATTTCTTTGTCAATTTTGCTACACATATGTGGGGCTTTACATTCTTTTTAATGGGAAATACTTAAATCATTACATAAATTACGATCACAATCATGCAATGTTGCAAACGATATTTTCATAATTTTTCAAAACCTCAATTGATTTTTCATTTTTTTTCTAATTTCTGGAGGGAATTTTAGAAGGAAAATTAACAATAGTTTTCTTTCTCTACTAAAAGTTAAAAAAGCAAAGAAAATACCACTTCTCCGTCAATTTAGGCTTTATTTGTTCAGCTAAAAATAAAAAATAAAAACTCGAATGTTTGTTGGTGTCGTTTTAAACAATTAGTTGATAAAAATGATTTCATTACTCATGATAATATACCTTCAAATATTTTCGTGAATGATAAAAATATTTTTTTGTCCATTTATATCGATGAACAATACAAGTGATTATAGTGGTGATCGGGACTTGTGTGGAAATAGACGAGGCCAAGATGGTTGACTTCCCAGTCAAACCGCATTACCTCGAAAGCGAGGGTAATGAAAACATGGATGTCGGCTGCTTGAATAAAACCAAATTCGAAGTCAGGGTTTCGACTTTTGACATTAACTCATACATTAGAAAAAATTTCCTTTTGACTATCGCGTGGCTGGATGCGTCGCTCTTACTTAATTTAATTTAATTTAATTTTTATTTAAGACTTGTTCGACAGGATCCATTTATAATTTGTTTGAAACCTATCGCCACACCAACTATCAAATGCAAAATTGTATCGTCCGTGGGGACTATTTTTATTTCTAGACTTTATACCTTTTCTATTTGCCTTTTCAATTTATCATTTATTTTTTATGATATCGCAACACTGTTCTTTGATTTTTTTTTTCTTTCTTGATATTCTAGTCATTAATGCATTATTCATTGGCCAGTCCTCCCCACTAATTTTTTATCATAGATTTAATCCATTAGATTATACAGGCATTTGCTTCGTAGATGAAGAAACATTAGATGAAGATTGAAATGGAAATTTTAAATACCAAACCTACCAATTTGCCCATTTTTTTTGTTTCTCCCTTTGAATTTCTTTTTTATTTGAATGAGACTTCATAGCTCCATTTGCATCCCGTTTACACAACTAGTTTTAATGATTTAGGATGATTATTTTTTTTTTTTATCTTTTATCTCTTCATAAAATTTGTCGCTCATATGTTTTAACTTTTAATTTATGCAATATGCATAAAATCTTTCAAAAAGTACACATGCTATTTTATGATGTTTTCTTAATTTTTTGAAACTTAGAATAGTTATCTTTCATCTTTTAATTTTTGAGGGAATTCATAAGTAAGATTACCTCTACTTTAGTAGGTTTTCCTTCCAAAAAAATTGAGGAAGAAAAGAAAGCAAGTAGCCATGCAGACTACAATTTGCCATTTCACATCAATGCCATACAGCTCAAATCAATCTATCTTAATCTCAATAAATCTTGATTAGTCTATAAAAACGAGGATTGGGTTTATTCAGGTGTCCCTCGTATTTGGAGGGACAGTGGTGATGAGCTTGTCAAATGAGTAATTGATAATGCATCTTAAGTTGAATAATTCAACAGAGGATGAGATTGGTCCCCGTTTCGTCCAAATCCCGTTATGCATCATAGGATCCAAATCCAAATTCCACACTCAAAGCCAAAAGATGATTCTGTATCAGAAGGGTTTGCCCCTTTGACCATATATACTTGAGGCTTAGGGGAGATGATTCCAACATGGGAGGAAAGTCTTCAAAAGCAGGATAAGGAGGGTTTACCCAGCCCACCATTCGAAATGATGAGCACATAAGTCGCACGTCTCTTTTTCTTTTTCTGCCTTTTGACATTGAATCATAAAAAAGTTCCTGCTCTCCTTTATTTCCCTTTTCTTTACCTAAATTAAGTTAACCCAAGTCCTAACCATATGCTCACCTACCCAGTATATCAACATCACGAATTAGTTAAAAGATACGGTGCTTTCTAACAAGTAATTTTGTACTTCTTAAAAGAGATGCATCGATTAGCAAAAGTAAAAAGTCTACCGTCACAGTGCAATCGCCAACCTTGAACACTGCTAGTTCTAGCATCAGTTATCACCTTTGTTTAAGGTCACGTCATTGCCTCTCTCTATCTCTCTCTCTTACAATATTAAGCATATAGTAAGGAATTTCGCATCTATGTAAGAATTGTATGTAATGATACCGGAAAAACCTTAGAATGTCATGACCCATGCACTTGGATGCTCTTTGTTCATTCATTATAGGTGGAAACCAAGTAATCAAATTAGTCAGCCCGTCCTGCCTGAGAGGATCCAATCTTTCTCGCGAAAGCTAAATCCTTTTGATGCTCGACTTTATTAATCAAAAGCTGGGTGATGACTTTGGCTTTTCAAAAAGAAAACAATCAATCTCTGCTGGTTTTGTCTAAATGCCTCGACCCCTTTTTCGCTACTTTGCCCCGTTGGAGCATGAGGAGGACTGGAGCCACACGCCACGAGGCGGGCTGGATATTCAATTCAATGCACTCGCCGTTCTTTTTTAAGGAGTGAGTGGAGCATTAATCCAGACAAAAGGAAGACAACTATAACAAAAGCTTTGGCCAACGAAAAGGTAAAGTGATATTACAAAAAAGCTTTTCTTAGTGTCTAAGATTCATGCGAGAGCAGCACCATGGGCTTCACGACAAGCGATCGGGCAAGTAGCCCAAGGATCATTCTGATCTAAATGAGCTTGTTTTGCTTGGCTTCTAGCCGAACGGAATCAAAAAAGAAAGCCCGACGCCGCCACGGATTTGACATAGGGATCGGGAATGTGGCCCGTTGATGCATGGTGCCGGTGCGGCGACGTGCGTCTAGCCACGCAGTTTGAGATTGGTGTTGTGAATAAAATGCTAAAAAAGACATTTGATGTTGGAGAGTCTATTACACTATGAATTCATGAAAACAAAGAATAGGAGAGATTAATTTGTTTTAAGTAATGATTATACCGAACAAATTTATTTCCAGCCAATTGCATAAAAAATAAGAAAAGATATCGCTGAAAGTAAAGGGCAAAAAAAGCTCGAAAGCGGGGGTAGGTGAAGGTGAGATTAGCATTGGGAGCAACTCTTCCTCTTTGTGTGGTCAAAAGAATTGCTAACCTGCCCATTTTAAAGAATGGGAGATGCGTGCAAACTCCGTCGGTGTTGCAAGAAAAGAGAAAAAAAAATTAGTATTTTATTTAGACGGTTAATATCATAAAAATATTAAATTGATATATTTGTGATAAATTTATCTTAAATGAAAAATCTCAAATTAATACATTTGTGACAAATTCATCATTTCTTAATTTCTGTTAAATTGAATTAATACCATTAAAAATCACAAACTGGCTATGACAAATGAAAGGTTAGTCCAAACCGATATAGCCGTTAACTACCATGTGTCATCAAATTCAGCAATTTGAAGGTAAAATTTAACGGAAATTAATAAATGATAAATTTATCACAAGTGTATTAGTTTTGAGTAAATTTATCATAAATTTCCTAATTTGAGGTTTTTCTTGATATTAATCCATATTTTAAAGAATTATGAGTGTTTTAACTAAATTCTTTTCTCCTCAAATTGACAATCAGTGTTCTAAATCGACCATGATTCCAAGCAAATTCGTTAAATTGTACTGATGGAGAACTTAATGATGCAAGTTAAAATTCATGTGTCATATTCACATCAAGAAAAAATTGGTTTCATTAACTTGCAGGTTTGTTAAATTAGAAGACATAAATATTTGCTAATCTTTTCCTTACAATAACTAATGTTTCTTGAACTTTCGCTCATCATTTAATGTTATCTCTAAATTTCTTTTCGGGTGGTCACGTGTGATCCTTTCCTAAAAATCATTGATGGAATGTGCCGACAAGAAAGGAATCCTAGTGGGCTTGTCGAATCAATCATCTTCGAAACATACCCGTAACACCCCGTGATGCAAAAGACAGACTTTTAAGCACGGAAAACACGAACAAATCACACCAAAGCAAAACAACAGATTCCACCCCCGCGCCCCCCCCAAAAAAAAAGTAGAAAAGAAAATGCATCCAACGGCAGTGGAAATTAGTATTAAAGCTCTCACCTTTTGTCATAAAGTGCTATGAAGAGATTCGTATAAAACTCCATTTAGCTCGTATTAAATGCACGACTTTCAGGATGCAAACCAAACGTAGGCGAAAACGTGGCTCAATGGGACATGCATGAGACAAGAGTCCAGCATGTCGAGGCTGAAGGGCAGAATGGAAAGACAAATCTCACGAGAAGGACCGTTTGGTTCAATTTTGAAAAAATGGCTTTGTATTTCCTCAAATATTTTTGAATGAAGGGACATTTGGTGAAAGTAATAGTGTTTGGATATTCATTTTGGTGTATATTTTATAAAGCAACTTTGAAAGGAAAATAAAAAAGAAAAACAAAAAGAAGAGAAAAACAGAAGAGAGGGCGAGCAAGGGTAGTTGGGCGAGCTTTAATGGAGTCAACCATAGGCGACCATTGACAACGATTAAGGGAACGTAAACCGAGGTCCCGCGAACCGAGGCAAGGCAAACCCTAGTGGTTGCGCGACCTCAACAAGGTGAAGAGGCTTTGCCGACGACCAATCTCGTTGATTCTAGAGTTTTTGATTTGGAGATTTGCAATGTGAGAGCTTCGTCGGCGACTAATCCCGCATACCATCTTAGCCCTTAGACTGTCCGCAACCTAGGTGATGGTCGCTGAGGACGCACAACACCGAGGACGCATGATTACGGTTGAAGGGCTAGATTTGGATTGCTCGACCTCGACCTCAACCCACAGCGGCTTCAACAAAGACAGTTGCTCTGACGAGCGGCTTGCCGACAAACACAATGCTCAATCTTGACCTCGATGACGGCATCCTTGACTTGGATCTCACTTGAATGGTGAACCAGTAACCTCAAGGAAGAAGACGATGAACAGTAATTTTTTAGGGCAAAAGTGAAAGATATAATCATTAGTGAAGGCAATATTGAAAAGAAAAATAATAATTAAACCTTCAGAGTAACATTCCGAAAATCTTAAAAGCCCCAAGCAATTCCCAATGCTGGCATTTAACATTTGACCAATGAGGTCTCAAAAACACTTGCCAAACACCTTAATTTTCCCTGGGGGGCTTTAAAGGCTCAAAGCCTCTTGAAAAAGTTGAACCAAACGGTCCAGAACAACCTATTAAGACAACACTCAAACCTCTCACGCTTCTGAGTTTAAAGAGGAAGCGTGACAAGCTTTCGAGCTTCTGAGGATACAAAGGAACACGATAGCTCGCAGTCTGGAGAACTCTCCTTCTGTGTTTGATAGCCCGCTTTCATGGATCAGCAGAGAAGATAAATGACGAAATCAACCAAGGGTAAAACCGCCGCTATGTAAATCTTTCATGAACCCTTCCAACCATTACTGAATGCGAAAATTCATACCGGCGCCGCCAACAAAAAACACACATCCATGCAAAGAGAGAGTGCGAATTTTATAACCACGTCACAAAGTAAACCATCATGAGTATCTCTCGCAAATGTACAGCTTAGAGTCGGGGGCTTCACAAGAAAACAGCAATTTCTAAAGCTGATAGCCAAAAAGGCAGTAGTCACGTCCTTGAGAACGAATCGCCAATCCCTTCGTGATCATCGGATCATAGAAAGAATAAATTCTGTCCGTTCATCTTAAAACCTTTAAGATTTTTGTGTTACTACGTTCTAGTATAGAAGTTACAAAAGTATACCAAGAATTACAATCACTTGAGACTTAAAGATCTGTTGCTTGAACTGCCCCGAGTGTTTAGCCAGTAGACTAAGAATCAGTGAAATTCCACACTTTTGATGTCACGAAACAAATTCAGGAAAACATGTTGCTTGATGAACATATATCATTCACCTCAGATCGTGACAGTCTCTCATGTGAGTAGGGGCTCGAAAGGGGACATAAGCAAGCATCTAACCCAAAGAATGCAAACACAAAACGCAGGCGACAAGCATATTTGAAATGGCAATTCACACTCGAACACTCAAAGAATTGCACATCTGAGCTGCAACCCTTGATAGCAAAAGAGCATGCAACAGTTGAAAACCCCAGCTAATATATTACTCAAAGTTCCGATCCTGTATGTTACCATTAGAAAAGGAACAAGGGACTGTTGAAAAAGAAACAGGTCTGGAAAAATGAAAAGTCCCTCTATTTTAATTTTACTCACTTCCCTTCCTGGCCAAAATCTTCAATGTCTCAGGACACACTGAAAATAGCACAACTAAACAGCACATTAAACAATAAAGGAAGGACGAAACAAAACCCTAAGCCGAATGCTCAACTGGAAACTAAGTTTACTGGGAGACACCAAGCCATTTTGAGAAGTTCTCAAACTCTGTGTAGTCACTATCCGAGATCATTGTCTGATACCATGCCTTCCCTGCAGACTTGATCGCAGCTGCCTCCTCCTATTAGGCACAAGAGAAATTAATAGAGCGAATCAAAAGGCTTAGTATAATAACACAGTCGAAGCATTTCTACTACTGTAAAGCAAGAGAGAAAAAGCAAGCTGGTAGCAATAGTCCGACATCACAATTGATATGTCTCCCCAATAAGTATGTCAAGATTTGAGTATAACAGAAGAATTTGAATGCCTACAAATATGCATAGCATCTCCAATAGACAAAAGCAGAATATGGAGGCACATTATTTAATCCTCTAAAATATTTATTGCAGAGACATAGATGCCAACGTCAAGGTTATTGACAACTCTTGACTATTGGTTGTTTTTGAACAAGCAGCTAATGCAGAAACTAAATTAACAGAAAACAGCCAATATATGAATGCAATTATTCCATCACTACCTACATTAATAAGGATATGCCCCATACATGGCTCATTCTTTTCACCTTAGCAAGTTGCATGCATAGTCGCCACTATAGCCCCAACTACTGCTATTGATAAGTATCATAATGAAATCTCTTAACACAATGATTCCTACAGATTGGAAAGTAAGGAAACCGTCTGTACAGTTGCAGAACTCCCATATGCTATCAGAGAACATGCAAGAATCACCAGCAAGAAAAGAAAAATTAACATTTCTTCCTCCTATCAGATGCATTTCGAGTTTTGATGACATGGGTCCGTTTGCCCATCGAGTCTATTGTCTTCTAAATCTGAAAATATAAGTAACAGAAAACCACAATCGTGTTCTAGAAAGAAATGTGAATCCTATGGCACATGGCTTGCATCCTAACTCAACACCAGGTTGACAGTCCATAAGACAACATGGCAAAGGCAAAAGGCAAAACCGCGGGAAGATGTGGGCGTGTATTGGGCGTCAAAGGAACTCCTTAGCAAAAGTAAGTAACCATCCCAACCTTACAACGTCCACAAATGTACGTAGCAACATTATAAGCATTACCGCTCGGACACACAACATCCTCAGAAAGCATCAAAGTCCAGATATCACTGCCTACAGTAGAAGAGAAAAGTAATCTAAGACAGGCAAGTAAAGGACGTACCTTGGTGATGGGCTTCCTCTTCTTGTCAAGCTTCTCCTTCTTAGCCTTCACACGCTGCTCCTCAGCCAACAGAGCCATCCTCCTGGCCGTCTTCGCGTACGGGTTCAACCTCAACATGGTGTTCAGATTCTTCAATGGGTTCTTCTTCAGAGGCGCCCTCTTCACGTCCTTCTTGATCGGCCTCACCACGGACTGAACCTCATCCGAGTTGATGATCCTCGAAAGATCAGCATTCACCATCTTGGATCTCGGCAACAGGTACCCCTTCTTCTTCTCGGACGGCTTATCGAACGACCCGAAGATGGAGTCCAGCTTCTCGAAGGCCGACTTGGTCCAGATGACGAACCTGCCGAGGTGCCCGCCGGGGGCGAGCTTCAGCAGATTGAGCCTGTCGACATTGGCGATCTCCACGCCGGGGATGTTGCGGAAAGCCTTCTCGATCTTCGCTCCCTCGTTGCCGTACACGATCAGAGGTCCCTTCCTGTTGATGTAGCGCCGGTTGCGCATCTTACCCTTGCCGGCCCTGATCCCCTGGCTGTCCTTGGCCTTCTCAGCATCGGCGTAGGCGCCAATCTGCTTCAGGATCTTGATGGCGGCCGGAGTCTTCTCCAGGCCCTCGGCGGAGTCGCCGATCACGAGGGGCATCTCCGGGACGGACTCGATCCTGTGGCCGCGGGCCATCACGAGGGAGGGGATCGCGGTGGCGGCGATGGCGGAGGCGACGGCGTATCGCTTCTGGTTGACGTTGACCCGGCGGTGCCAGCGGCGCCAGATCTTGGTCGGGGCGAACATGCGGCCGCCGCGGCACATGTTGCCGAAGGCTCCCTGGCCGGCGCGGTGGGTGCCGCCGCCGGGGACGCGGGGGATACGGGAGACGGCGCGGCCGGTCCCCCAGGACTCGGCGGAGGTCTGGTGGCCGGCGCGCCTGGAGACGGCGTAGGGCTGGCGGGCGTTCTTGGAGATGTTGGAGTGGACGAAGGAGACGACGTCGGGGCGGATGGAGGCCCTCATGACGTCGGGGAGCGGGACGGTGGCGGCGGAGTCGGTGGCCATGTCGCCGTCCAGGGATTGGACGGTGACGAGGGGGCGTGCGGCGGCGGCGGCGGCCATTGGGGCGGCGGAGGGGAGGGGGGCTACTCGGCGGGGCAGCGGCGGCGCCTTCGAGCTCGGAAATGAAGTGGAGATGCGAAGCGAGCTAGGGTTTTTGGGTGGGAATATATACGGAAGGGACGAGGCCGGAATTACGGTCGTGCCACTGAGGGGTTGGATCGAGTGAGGGCTTCATGGGCCTGAAGATGGGCTACGTTTCAGGGCCTGTCCAATGGAAAGCCCATGGAGCCCAGCCCATCAATGTCTGTAGACTATTAATGTGCTGTAAATTAGGGAAGAAATTTGATGAGGGAAAAAATTTAAAAATTGATCCTCTATATTTCATGACCCCACCATATGTAGTAAGTCACTTCAGAGCACACCATCCCTGCATTTATCAATTAATGCAAAATTACTGAGTTAAGTTTGTGATAATAGAGATAAGAAGGTAATTTTCTCGCTTCTAAGATAAAAAATGATTTTTAGTAAAAACATTGTACATAAGATATCTTTTACACACACAAATATGAAAACATTTAGCTATGTTAGTAGGTGAAGCTGTCGAGAATCCACTTTAATTATTCGAAAATATTGAAATTAACAAAGCAATACCTATGGAAAAAAAAAAAAAACATTTATGACCTAGGTTGAAGTAATGTCCTAAAAAACTTGGTAATGAATAATCACTGACAACAATGAGATCGCTCATAGTAGAAGGCATGTTAATTTCTCCCTTAATTTTTACAAGTTATTTTGTTAAAGAAAATCAGTTAAATAATCATGAAATTGCGAGTGTGTACATCATAGACAATTGCTAATAATTTGGTGTCCCACTGTATGGACCAAACGATGACATTTCTTCTTTCCATTAATAGAGAGGCACCCATTGACTGTCCCCAAAAAGCATCTAAGCCGTGAGAAAGAACTCAACAGTATGCATTTGTTGTGTTGTTGCCCGTTCAAAATTGAAAAAAATCATGCCAATGCATATTAGTGTGTTGTCGATATCTCTGATTAGCTGTTTAACACAAAATGTATATCGTGTCATTCTCTAAAAGCTTCTCTTTTGAGAGCGTAAGACACTAAATTTGGAAAACTTCAAATTACCTACTGATTTGACATGACAAGATCAATTAGATTAATTATTAGTTGGAGAATGACGAAGAAAGCCTACCTGAAGCACCCAACTATGATCACAAGAGAACCCTTCATGGAATTCTGGGGGCTAACCCCACCGTTAGTACTCCCATTTTGAATGTTGATGGTGGTTGTCCCTCCACCTCTTGTCCAAAAATAAACATTTTATATATTAGATAATATGAAGGGAAGGGAGACTGACTGGCAGTGGCGTGGCGGTAGACGACGAACTCGTCATAACTCATGCCCTTTGTTTAGGGCAGCCTTACAAAGGATGTCCTTCCCAGCCCACCCAAACTGCAAGAATACCACAACACTGAAGGGCTTCAGCTTGTGAAACTACCTCTTCGGGTCCACTGCTTTGTTCCTCATCGAACATCTTCTTCCTTCTACTATTGGAGAAATATATCAAACTGGCTATAATAGCTTTTGTTCTTCTAGAGTGTCCTAGGAATTAAATTTCAACCCTTCGAATACAAAGCCCTTGCAATAGCAGTTGAAAATATTATTTAAACACACATTGTTGTTCTTTCATGTTAGAAACTATGGTTCGATTCTTAATACATGAAAAGGTATTTTTTTCTTTTAATAAGAAGAGGCTTTAGAATCGGTCTTAAGAGACCTAGCCTGGCCTCTGTGAACCTAAGCAACCATGCCAAGGCCTCAGGCTTGGCCTTGACTCTTGGGGGGTTGGGCCCAACCTATGTGAGCCGTAGCCCATTCATCTATGGACCTGGGCACCTAAGACTTGGGCACGGGAGCAGGGTACATGGGGATGAGCATGAGCACGGGCACGCAGTTCCCGAGTTCGGCCGAGGCGCACCGGAGAGTATTGCTTTTTGATAGAAATGATTGAAATAGGGTTCTTTGCAAACCCATTAGAATCCATTGTCATTTAAACTTCACTCATTAGACCCATCTTAGCCCATATTGTAAATTTATGCACCCCACATATCACTCAATGTAATAAGTAGAGTTAAAAATATATGTTTATGAACCATTTTGCCACCTCTAATTACGTATATAACACATGAATGGTGCATGTATGGCACACGGATGGCACACTTGGGGCACATGCATGGCAAGTAATACATGAAATTTTCCGAAAGACCAAGGAAAAAAGAGTGTGGTTGAACTGAATGGTAGGGCCAAGCTCAATTGGACTAAATAACAAATATTTGATGAGTTAAGAGCCCTTTTCCTTTAAACTCAAGTTCTTCTCAAATGTTTGATGGTCAATTCTAGCAAATTGAAATTCTTAGTTAAGGGTAAAAGTGTCAAAAAAGTCTTAAACTTTTTGTATTTGGGCTAATTTAATCATAAACCTTTTGATTTGGTGCCAATTTAGTCATTCTGACTAATTTTGATAGGATTTTACTGACTAGGCGTTTGTTGGCTGATGTGGCATGATTAATGCTAACGTAAATAATTTTTAATAATATTTTAATATTTTCCAATTTTTTATTTTCTTTTTCATTTTCCCTTTCTTTTTCCTTCTTCTCCTCCATCCTTTAGCCAACCATTGGACCTCGACAACTGGTCAAGGGCAATTGTTGATGAGGTTGAGGTCAACCTTGCCGACCTCTAACAAGCCTCGCCAACCACTAGTGAGGCTCGAGTCCTCCCTGGATGCTGCAAGGTCATGCCTGCGAGGGTTCGAGCCCTCGCTTGTGGCCGAGCGAGGTCGGGCCTCGCCAGGCCTCACACATGGTTGGTGAGGGTAAGCCTTGGCAGCCCAATGTGAGGTCGCCTTAGTGGCACCATGGTCAGCGAGGGTGAGCCTCGCTGCCTCGAGCTACCTTACCCAGAGGTTGGGCAAGGCTCGACCTATCTAGATCTGGCGAGATCGGGCCCTACCCATGGCTAATAAGGCTTGACCTTCACCACCCAACACGAGTAGCCTTTGTGGCCTCTAGTGAGGGCTTGACCTTGTCGATGGTCGGTTGCTGAGGTTTACTAATTGGCTGAAGGAAGAGGGAGGGGAAGAAAAAAGAAAAAGAAAAAGAATAAATAAATAAAAAATAAAAAATTTTAAAAAAATATTATTAAAAGTTGTCAATGTCAGTGTTGATCATGCCATGTCACCGACCGGGTGCTCGAGATAGTAAAATGCGATCAAAATAAGCCGAAAAAGACTAAATTTGCATCAAGTGAAAATGTTTAGGATTAAATTAGCACCAAGTAAAAAATGTTTAGAACTAAATTGACACAAATAAAATGTTTAGGACTAAATGACACAAATAAAAAGAGGTTTATAATTTTTTTGACACTTTTTCCCTTAGTCAAGCCTCTACTTCATTCTATGTGAACATATTATTCCTATACATAAACTTGTTCAATAACTAAAAAGTAAAGAAATGCAAATGCAAAATTAATATTTTTTTTAGGGGATGTCAATGAATTCGATCCCTAGTTTTATGGTGAAATGAATATAAAGCTTTTGAGTGAAAAATTTTCAACAAATCTAACAGTAATCCTTGACATAGAACTTATCTTGAGGGGGACATTAAAGGCTATTCAAAATTTTTTTAGTTAGCTTTCTCACAAATATGCCTTAGCAAGATGAGGATGGATTAAATTACTTTTAATACTAAATTGATGCATAAAAAAAAAAAAACTTTGGGGGCCATTTTGGCCTCGAGCTTAGAGTACAAGGGCCACTTGGGTATTCTCTGTAAATCCGTTGAACTCAATTGCGTAATAATATAGCATCTAATCTCGATCAATTCAGCCTTTATATGGATCATTATAGGGGAAGAAGGACACCTAGAGTGTCAAAATTTAGTACGAAATGACACTTAAATGCCAAAAGTCATGGAAGTGACACTTTACTTCCACATTTTTTTTTTTTTGGAAATGGAACATTTGAGTGTTAAGTTCGGTGAAGGTGGTCGGAAATCCTATGTGGCAATTTTTTAATAATATAACTCGTTTACGTGGTATGTCAGAGAGTTGAGTTAGCAATGAGTCATCAAAACGATATTGTTTCATTTTTTTTTTTTTTTTTTGAATTTCAATATAAATATTAATAAAATTAAAATATTTCTATTCATATATATATTTTTAAAATAGAGGAAGATGGACATTATAGGCAGCAAGGGCTGAGCCCTCGCCGCTACCTCCCGCCGGCGATGGTGGGGGAAGGGTTAGTCGGGGTTATCGAGCCCTGGTTAGGGGCCGGCGACCTCGGCTGACCGACGGCCGGGCCTGCAAGCCCTCGCCCAGTTTTGGAGCAAAGGTTGCGGCCCTCCCCCAGATTTGGCGAGGGTCATCGACCCTCTCTCGACTGGACCAAGGGCCGCCGCCCGCCGGAAGGGTCGATTGGTAGCCAAGCAATGGGTGGAGAAGCAGCGGCGAAGGCCGAGCCCTCACCACCCGCATCCTCCATCTTCCTCATTTTTTTAAAATACTTTAATTTGATTTTAAATTTTATTCAATTAATATTTATATTAATAATCTATTCACATTAGCATCAAAACGACGTTATTTTTGCACTTATCTAGTCATGTCAGTATACAAAATGACGTCGTTTTGCACTTATTTTGCCAAAAAATCACCACGTTAGCATTTTGATTGGATTTTCCCACCGTTAGCACTTAATTGATCTATTTTGCTTCAATTTTGGCACTTAAGTGTCGCTTTCGTAACTTTTAACACTTAAGTATCCATTCGTGCTAAGTTTTTGCACTTCAAGTTTTTTGCCCCTCATTATAGGAGTCATGGACCGGTCAGAATGACTTTTAGCAATAGAAGGTGCTTCATAGAAAGATAAATTAATAAAGGGAAAGAAAGAAGATAGAGCTGGACCATAACTCAAAATGCATATCTAGTCCATGAGAGATAGCTCAAGAGGATAGATTTGTAGTGTTGTCGCTTATCGGAAATATGAAAAAACCATGCCAATGCAAATTAGTTTTCATTGTCGTCTGTGATTAACCTTTTAACACAAAAAATGCATACCACTGTTGTGGCCCTTTTGATTGCATCCTTCATGGTGATGGCTTGCCAAGTGAGAATAGAGGCCTCCTATAAGGTTGTGCTATTACTCACTGCGAATTCTTCCAAACCCTATCAATTTGCAACATTTGGTTGACTTGATTCATTATGATTAATATGTTCTTTCATTTTAGAGTCGCCACTAACCTATTTAAGTCGGTTTGGGGTCAAGTGAAATGTGGGAGATCATTTAACTTTCCACAAACAGAGGACCTAGAAATGGGGATTGGGTTACGTTAATCGTTTGAATAGTACCATTTCAATACCTAAAATCACTTCAATATCGAACATGTGATTTCAATCCATCAAGTTTTAAGCTTTGAGATACATTCCATTAAGTGATTGTGATGGTTCCTTGCAAAAATGGGCATCCATCGAGCATATAGATTATAAGAATATGCTAAATCAAAATAAGCATGTAAATTAGTAAGACGGAATGCAAAGTACAAGAAAAGTAAAATCCAATAAAATCAAATATTACGTCGGGCAAATATCATTGTCATGACCCTCCCGAGGGGTTTTCAGGTTTAAAGTAATACCAAAAGAGATCATTGGTCCTTGATGGCTTGTGTTCTCCCAAACAAACCTTTACCTCGAGTAACGTTGGGATTTTTCATTTTTAGTTCAATTAAATTTAAGAGAATTTTATGCAATAAGAAATCTCTATTAGCTTATTGGGGTCAACTAGAAATCAAGTGAGACGTATGAAGATTTCTTTATTTTCTACACAACTAGCAATTCTAGGAATGAGGATTTGATTAAATTGTTTGAACTAATGCTCTTTTGGTAGTTAACTTAATTTGATTAAATTGTTTGAACTAATGCTCTTTTGGTAGTTAACTTAATTGACTTGTTTTCTAAGGTGCCCACACAGTATTTTACCAATTATGGACCCTAGAGGTCTTGTCCACTAAGTCATTATGCCATTTTTTTTTCTTTTATAGATTTATTATGGTCCTAGGATAAGGATAGCAGAAATACCAAAAGTTTTGTACACTTAATTGCCGAGAAAATTACCAAAAAAGCTATAAATCTATTGCAATTGTATCATTTTAGTCATAAACTTATTTTTTTGACCAATTCAGTTCTAAACCTTTTACAATTGTATGAGTTTAGTCATTCTAGCCAAAATTAGTTAGCCGGTGTTGACGTGGGTGCCGGTCGGCACTAGCGACAATTCTTTTAATAATATTTTATTTTTTTTCTAATTATTTTATTGATTTTTTTTCCTTTTTTCTTTTTTTTTTCTCCTCCTTCCCTCCTTCTTTGGCTCCGGCAATCGGCCAAAGGGGAGGGCCAATCAATCCCAGGCTCGGTGATGGCCGGGCGAGCCCTTGCCAAATCCGGCGAGGGGGCCTTGCCAAACCTAGCGACGGTGAGGCCCCCTCTTCGAATCTGGCGGGGGCTCGCCTCGCCAAGCGACGGCAAGGAGAGCTCACCCAGCCACTTGGCCCGATGATCGAACAGAGCTAGCCCTCCCCTTTGGCCGATTGCCGGAGCTGAAGAAGGAGGGAGGGCAGAGGAAAAAGAAAAGAGAGAAAAAAAAAAAAAAAAAGATAAAAATCAATAAAATAACTAAAAATAAAATATTATTAAAAAAAATTGTCACCAGTACCGACCGATAGCCACGTCAGCGACGGCCGCCTAATTTTGGCCGGAAGGATTAAAATGACATAATTGCAAAATATTTATGACTGAATTGATCAAAAAAAATAAGTTTATGATTGAATTGACACAATTGTAATAGGTTTATGACTTTTTTTTGTAGTTATCTTCTTAATTGCCCATTAAAAAAAACAATAACTTAAATGTCAATTCTGATTTGAGTCATCAAAAATTCCACATGGCCATTTTTTTATTATTAATTTCTCCCTTAGAAGCGATTTGCCGACGTGTCTAGTTAGCATGTATAATCCAAAAATCGCGTCCGCGAGGGTGGTGGCAGATTTGGGGATGGAAGTTTGGGTAGTCTAAGGTAGGGATTCCGGGGTTCTCTCCATGTAATCAAGAGCATTTTTGTCACTTATGTTGGGCTAAGGCATGAAATATTTATTTTGAAAAGTAAATGCTTTTAACCGACACTTAGGTCAAAAATAGGGTGTGTTTTTTTGATTTTTTCCAAATAAGTAATGCTAGGCGGCTATTAGCATTCTGTAATGCCTGCCCATGTTGTAGTGACAATGGTGACTTCCTTTGTTGCCATATTGGATAGGCCTAATTATTCTTCTGTGAAAATAAAAATAATGTAAATGTTATGAAATACATGAATGAATAGAATACATGAATGAATATTCATTATATTCATCTTATCTAATGTACTTATTATGGTACATTTGTATCATATATTCTAAGTACATCTCCCTATATAATGAATGTTCATTTCCCTTAGCTAGTACATGTATCATTCGATACATTGATATTAATGATAAGTACATTTTTGTTCTCCTATAAATAGGAGTTTAGTTTTGATGTACAACAGAATAACAATTATAATACAGTGAAATATTTGGTTTTCTCTACTATCTCTAGTGTTCACTTGCTTTCTCTTCTCAATCTCTTCTCTATTATATATTCGCAACGCAATATTTTACAATAGTAAAAACGTTTTCCATTTTCTTTTCTTTTTTTAAAGTACAAGATAAGGTTTCTAGAGCTTCTATGCGTAATTCCAATGTCAAGAGGATAATCGAGTGATAAAATGATTCAATAAGGTGATTGGAATAATTGTACCTTGAAAAGCTTTGAGGCCTCTAATTCCATATCTTTTTTATGCAAACCTTTCAAGGCCAAAGGGAGACATGCCAGCATTGTGACATCCCGATTTTCCAATTCTATTTTCAATAAATTGAGACGGGCATTTCGTTGGCACGCATATAGTTCGTTTCCTTGAGTCGGCCACTCATATGAAAACTAGTCTATCGGGTGAAGCTGTTAAGAGTTTCTAATGCATCAGACTCGAGAATTTGATCAGGAAGCGACCTTTCGACCGAGCTAATCTGCAAGGGTCATTACGGCACGATTAAAATCGATTAGAGATTGGAGATAGGTCGACTCGACAGAGGCATGTGATCAGGTGTTGGTGATTCCACCGAGATCACACAATTCTTGTCGATCGGCACCTGGACCGACTTTTCTATCGATTGGGTACCCCGTGTTCGTATTTGAAACCTTGAGATTACCCCGACAACCGAAAGTCGCCAATGTTTCAAAGATGTACATTGTGGCTTGAGATGATCAACCACGGGTCAAATGCGTGAAAATTTCTAAAGGCTACCCGGTAGGTTGGGCCGCGCTAATATCGTGCCAAAGTGAAATTAACCGTGGAATTGAGATCGAATTCGAAATTGGAAGTCCGGGTGTGTCACAAATCATTTTAGGATCATTGACTTATCTTTGGAAGATTTTTCATTCAACCGAGTTCTTTGGCAAATTAAATCCGAGAATGGCTATTTTAGCTCGAGAAATTAGTCGACCCGCATTTGGTCTTGCTTTTGGGACATAAGTTGGTTCTACGGACAAGTGAAGATGTGAATTGAAGTGTGGTGACATTGGATTAATTTTATGGACTTCAATTTGGACTCAATTGGAAGTGGATTGATTATAATTGAAGAATTTCATGCACAAGAATTGGACCCGGCGGAAAAATAAAATGGACCCGTTGGAAGATGTTGTGGAAGATTGAGTGAGTGGAGTGTGACATCATGGATGATGTCATGGTGGGCCAATTTGTGGGATTAAAGAAAAGGGAAAAGAAAAGAAAATGGCCCCCATTCTCTCTCCTCCCTCTCTTCTTCCTCTCCCTTCCGTGCGATTCCTCCATGGCCATTTTCCTTCTTCTTCTTCGGACGCCACCAGCGGCAAGGGAGATCGTCGAGCGGCTCGCCGGAGCCACCCGTCACCGCCTCATCATGCCGCCGCACGCCGTCGCCGTCGCCGTCGCGGCCGCGCGCCGCCGCTCGGATCTCCGTCTCCCTCTCTCCTCTCTTCGCCATCTCCTTGTTGCTCGAAGGACCTAGCAGCGAACCAGAGAAGCCTCGCCCGTCCGCCGTCGCCGCCGCCGCCCCGCGCCGCCCGTGCGCGCTCGCCCGGTCCTTCGCTTCGCCGCGCGGCCGATGCCCGGCCGCCTTCGTCCGCCCCCGGTTCGTGTATTCCAGAGCTGCCGGAGCTCGCCCCGCCACCGTGAGCCGCCGTCCGTCGCCGCCTCGCCCGCCGAGCTGCAGCCGCCGCTCCTCCGCCGTCCCTCCGCCCGAACCGGCGCCGGATCTGCTCCCTCTCGGCCCCGATCAGCAACCCAAAAAAATGGGTATGCAGCGGGTGTTTGGCCCGTTTTGGCCACCTTCCCGAGCCCGGATGCTCGGCCCGCTTTGAGGAAAGTCGATCCTCGCGTCGTCCCCGTCGTTTTGGTTCGCTCGGCCGTTAATCCGGTGAGTTTAACTCACTAAATCTTGATTAGAGGGTTAATGATGCCCTAAGTGTGCTTAGTCTAAGTTAAGTGAGATTAGGTTGGTAGATTAGTTTATTTAAATATGGATTAGATTAAGTTGTTTAATTAAAGTTAAACATGTTTAGTTTAAGGGTTAAGTAGGTTTATTTTTAAAATAAACCTTGATGTGATTTTATAAAGGAATTTACTTTTGATTTATTTAAACATTTCGAAATTATTTAATAATTTAATAATATATCATTATTCGAAATTATTAAAATATAATTATTTAATTATTTTCGGAATAAATTTAATATTTATTAAATTCCGAAAATTTTGTCGGGACTCTAAATCCTCAGAATTTCGTCGGTGGGTCGCTTTGTGTATTCGGATTTTGAAATTGATGGTCGGATATTATAAATTGAATGTGGATTGTGAAAAATATGAATATTATTATTTAATTAATTTTCTGAATAAATTTAATTATTTAATAATCCGAAAAATTATTTTGGGACTCTAAATTCTCGAATTTCGAGCCGATTCTTTGTGCATTTAGAATTTGAACTTGATGAATGTATGTGGCAAATTGAATGTTGATTGCGATAAATATGGATTTTATTCATAAAAACCCAAGTGTCGGGTTTTGATGCCAAATTTGGATTTTAAATATTATATTAAATAGTGGGATTTGAAAAAGTGAGATATTGGCTTTTGATTCGAAATTAGCGTGTCCCCACACACGCGAGTAATTTCTGGAATATTTTTAATATGGAGAAAAATGGTCGGGATCACTATTTTAAGTGGAAGCATTGATTGAATTATAAAGTGTCATGAGGCCGAGTATGTTGGGCATTTGTGTGATAACTAAGAGGAATTGTCCTGGGGTACATTGAGCCGGACTTGCCCCTATATGGGATGCCCACGCGGTGGATGCGGGTCGCATTGATTCTCGGGGCCCATGCTCATTCGGGAACGCCGTCGACGTCGACGAAGCCCCGCGCTCCATGGGGAGGCGATGCCTGGTTATATGCCAGTAGATAGCCGAACTGCGAGTAGGCTATGCCCTTGTGTGGCAGTGAATAATAATTGGAATGCGTGCTAAGTGCGATTGTGATTTATATGAAAGTGATGGCGTTCCAATCGTTTGAGTTCCTATTACTATCTCGTGATTGGGTGATTTGAATTGTGCTAACTGCGGGGAAGGAACCGAGGCGAGGTAAGTCTTTCGTGTGATGTGGCTAGGCCACTCGGGGTGTATTTTCTTTCTAATAGGGGTTTAGGGGTTGAACTTGCTTTGAGACATCGTCTCATCCCGGTTGTGGGATTAAAATTTCAGGTCCCTAGATGGCGGTCGTGGAGGACCCGAAGCCCTAAGTCTGGAAAGGTGGAGACTGAAGTATCGGTGAACGTGTCCTGCTAGTTGGTTTTAGAATAGTTCCCCATTCGTTGAACTGGTCTATTTTGTAGACAGCCTAGAGTTGTATTTACACCTATGTGGTTGTAATTGAGTGTTTGGCATTGTTGATTGATTGCCTGCTTTTCTATCCCAAGTCAAATGTGTCAGGGGATTCGTTTCGCTTCCGCATGCGTAATAAAATGAATGGGTCGGCGACGTATCCTGGGATGTCGCATATTTGATCGACTGCAGTGGGATGCGTGCGCGCTCGGGGTTCGGGGCGTGACATCCCCGTTTAAGTGGTATCAGAGCATGGTCTGTGTATGGAGTGATAAGGTGCGATGAGTCATGGGATAGTTAGTAGGAAAGGCTTTTAATATGCTGATGCATGTGGTTGATAGCTGTTTGGTAATGTGTTTGTGGGGTCACTCAAATTCTAACCTGATGTTGGAATCGAAAACAGGCGTCGATAAAGAGCCTGTAGAGTGAGTGACCAGGAGTGGAGAACTCCTTGGAGAGGTCAGTAGGACCTATACCTCAAGGTAGGATGCTGACAAGAGTCAGTACCTGAGGTAGAGCGCAGGCTTAGACCAGCGCGAGTGTGAGAGTACTGCCGCAAGTCGGTACTTAGAGTGTAGCAGCACCGAATGATCCAAGGTTCGTCGGGATCGTTCAGGCGCTAGTGTTCCTTGGAAGCTTGTTGGGTCAGTGAGTTCAGGACCGAGCCGCCGCTGTTACCGTTGTTTCTACCGCGCTGTCTTGTGACCGTTGTTGTTGCCGCGCTGTTAAGGCCCAATCTGGAGTTGTGATCGAGGATCAAGCCGCTGTATCTGAGTCAAGGTTCAATTTAGACAGAGATGGAAATCGATTGGGGAGGAAGGCCGATGTCAGAAGAAAGGTGCCATGTTTCACCTAACCGGAAGAGTAGAGTTGGAAAGTCAGTGTTCAACTCGATCGATGTGTGTCGTGTCCGTAAGAAAAGACAGGGATCTGTCCTGTGCTGTAAGAGAGAAATGACTTGTTACAGGTGTCGCCAGTAAGGTCATTTGATCAGAGATGGTCCGTATAAAAAGATGAAATCACAGCTGTTTCTGTCACCGCCGTTGATAAGACAGAACAGAAGAGTTATGCTTCAGGACATTAATTGGGTACTTGGAACGGATCTCAGTGCAAGGAAAGGTGCATGATGTTCCTGGATGGGAGATAGAGGACTCACTGATTGCGTGTCGAGTTTATGGAAAGGAGGCTCAAGTCACACCAGTGTCAAAGTAAAAAGGGGAACAAGCTTTGAATGTGGCCAGCATGGCCATCGGGTGAAGAACTGTCCGCGTAAGTCCAAGAGAGCGTAAGTACCGTTACTGCAGATAAGACGCCATTAGGATGGCTAGAGGAGCATGAAGGGATCGACCATGCATCAATCAGAAGAAGAATGTTTTTAAGATATTTATATCAGAGTAGTGCAGCAGAATTTTCAGTGAAAGTTGTGGAGTCTTTGTTGTGGTAATAAAGTGATAGAAAGATAAATCTTTGACTATAGTTGTACATGAAGGGGTTTGCTTAAGTATGACTTGGCAGTTATTTATAAAAAGGTTTGGCATAAGGAGCTTTCTGTTGTTTTGAATCGTGGTATTAATATAATTCAGTTTGTTCAGTTAGCATGTGAAAGTTTTGAATTACTGAAAGTCGAAGACGAACTTCGATCCTTGTTGTGGTCATTGAAGATGACTTGGTTCTGGTTATTGGTTATCGAATATACATGGCAGCTATAATGGATGCGTCAATTGAGGAGCCGAATATGGAGAACATAATCGTGGTACATAAGTTTTCTAAGGTATTCTTTGAAGATCTGTCAGGTTTGCTATCAGAAAGAGAAATGGAGTTCATGATGAAATTAGTACCCGGAACAGAGCCAGTCCCTAAGGCTCCTTACCGGATGGTGTTACCTGAGTTAAAGGAACTAAAGGTGCAGATGCAGGAAGTGTTGAATAGGGGATTCATACGTTCCAATGCATCACCTTGGGGAACACCTATTCTGTACATGAAGGAGAAATGTGGCTCGTTGTGGTTGTGTATCGATATTCCTCAAGATCGACTAGAGGTCAGGGTATCATCAATTGAGGATAAGGAAGAAAGACACACCGAAGTTAGCGTCTCGTACTCGATACGGCAGTTATGAGTTCACTGTAATGTCGTATGGTTTGATGGACACCATAGCTATTTGTTTGGGTCTTATGAACAAAATGTGTAAGGGTAATCGAATCAATTGTGATCATGTTCAGTGAAGTTATCCTAGTGTGTTCAAAGAGTACTGAGGAGCACGAGAGACATTTGGGGGTGGTACTTCAGACCTTGAGTGCTCTTGGATTTTGCAATAAGTTTAACAAATGCGAGTTTTGGATGACTCGTGTTGTGTTCCTAAGTCATGTGATTTCAGGAGAAGGGATCTTCATAGACCTCGTCTGAGATTAAAGTAGTGATCGGTTGGTCGATATTGACTACATGGATAGAGATCAGAAGTTTCTGAGGATTAATAGGATATTACAGAAGTTTTATGGAAGGGTTTTCAGTGTTAGTGTTACAGGTGATTCGACTACTGAGGAAGTAAGAAAAGTTGTATGGACAGATGAGTGCGAGCGTAGTTTTCAAGAGCTTAAGCAGAAGCTGACTACCGCACCTATGCCGACCATTCCATCTGGTCCTGAAAGTTATGAGATCTGCAATGATGTGTCGTTTGAAGGATTTGATTACTTATTGATGTAGCATGATAGAGTTATTGCATATGTGTCCCGTCAGTTGAGATCTTGTGAGTTAAATTATTCGACGCACATCGTAGAACTTGCAGTAGTTATATTCATTTGGAATTTTAGAGGCACTATCGGTATAGAGAAATATTTCATATCGGCAATGACTATCAAAGTCTCAAGTATGTATTCTCAAAAAAGAGAGTTGAATATGAGATAGTGTCGCTGGATGTAACTCATTAAGGATTATGACTATGGTATTTTGTATCACTCTGGAAATGTGAGCAAAGTCGTAAATGCACTGAGTCAAGAGTTTTTAGTTGCACAGTTGGTACTCAAGGATTGGATCTTAATTGAGAAAGTTCGAAATTCGATTTTCACATCTAAGATAGGCCACCTTTTTAACCTTATGACCACCCTCAGAATTGAGCCGAGAGTGCAAATCAGAATCAAAGCGCTTCGGTGGACAGATTCAGAATTCAGAAGACTCTATAAAAGAATGCAGATGAGAGAGAAGTTGATTTTCAGATTTCTGAAGACAGAACGCTAAGGTTCTGAGGATGATTGTGTGTAATTGATGATGCAGAGATTAAAGGAGATATTGTATGGGAAGCTCATCATAGCAATGTCAGAGTTGACTAGACAGTACGAATAGACCTTGCTTTGAGTGTGTGACATCCTGATTTTCGAACTCTGATTTCGATTGGTTAAATTGGGCATTTCATCGACGCAATTACAGTGTTTTTCTCTGAGTCGGCCACTTACGAGATAACTAGACTAGTTGGGTGAGTTATTAAGGACTTTAAGGCAAATAGACTAGAGAATTCGACCAGGAATGACTTCTCGACCGTGCTCATCTTTAGAGATCATTACGGCACGATTAAAAATCGAATTAAGATCGAGATAGGTCGGTTCGGCGAGATGAATGGCCGATCGTGGGTGACTCCACTAAATTGGAAAACTCTCGTCGAATGATACTAATTTGATTTCACTGTCGTTTTGGTACTCTGTGTCCGTATTTGAATCATCGAGATTTTCACGACCCTCGAGAGTCGCCAATGTGTCAAGTGGATTCATTGTGGCTCGAAGAAAATCGACCACGGGTCATTTGTCCTAAAAAGCTCTGAAAACTACCTAGTAGCCTATGTCACACTAAAAGCGTGTCGGAGTGAAATTAACCGCCAATCTAGGTTCGATTTCAGAAATTTGGGATTCTGTCTTGTCACAAAGTGGATACACTGAAGTGTGTGTATATCATATAAATCATCTGCATGGAGTGTCGGGGATGAATTGTATTTCAAATCTAAATCAGATGTTCCAAGTTAGCAGAGCTTTCAGATGGTTCTTTCTTAAGCAGTGCATAGCAGAGAGTGCGGAATTTCAATTGTTGAGATGAAGTCAGGGAAAGAAAGATCACAAGCTAGGGTCAGTACAGTAGTTAGTGATTGCAGTTGCCGTGATCAGTGTCAGAGTTATATCAGATCTGCACTGGAGGTTCCCAGTTTCAGCAGGTCAGTCAGATAGTTTCTTTTTAATCAGTGCAGAGCAGAGTGTACAGGATTTCAGTCGGTTGAGATGAGATCAGAGATCAGAAAATCGCAGGTCCAGAGTTGGATTAAAAATCAGTGATTCAGTTGCAATTATTAGAGACAATTTAGAGACTGCTCAGAATCGCCAGTTTAGCTTCACAGATTTTGTGTTGAAGACCTTTGGAATTTTAAGTGGGCAAGTGTTTAGTATTTTGTATCCGAAGTGGTATGGGCAAGATAGCAGTGATATGGCAGTATTGGTCCAGAATGAGCAACATGAGAAAGAGAATATTAGATGAGGCAATTGTACCCCCACCTCTTTTGTTTAAGAATTGGTAAAGGTTTAAATTTCGAGGACGAAATTTTTATAAGAGGAAGAGTTGTGACATCCCGATTTTCCAATTCTATTTTCAATAAATTGAGACGGGCATTTCGTTGGCACGCATATAGTTCGTTTCCTTGAGTCGGCCACTCATATGAAAAACTAGTCTATCGGGTGAAGCTGTTAAGAGTTTCTAATGCATCGGACTCGAGAATTTGATCGGAAGCGACCTTTCGACCGAGCTAATCTGTAAGGGTCATTACGGCACGATTAAAATCGATTAGAGATTGGAGATAGGTTGACTCGACAGAGGCATGTGATCAGGTGTTGGTGATTCCACCAGATCACACAATTCTTGTCGATCGGCACTGTACCGACTTTTCTATCGATTGGGTACCCTATGTTCGTATTTGAAACCTTGAGATTACCCCGACAACCGAAAGTCGCCAATGTTTCAAAGATGTACATTGTGGCTTGAGATGATCAACCACAGGTCAAATGCGTGAAAATTTCTAAAGGCTACCCGGTAGGTTGGGCCGCGCTAGTATCGTGCCAAAGTGAAATTAACCGTGGAATTGAGATCGAATTCGAAATTGGAAGTCCGGGTGTGTCACAAATCATTTTAGGATCATTGACTTATCTTTGGAAGATTTTTCATTCAACCGAGTTCTTTGGCAAATTAAATCCGAGAATGGCTATTTTAGCTCGAGAAATTAGTCGACCCGCATTTGGTCTTGCTTTTGGGACATAAGTTGGTTCTACGGACAAGTGAAGATGTGAATTGAAGTGTGGTGACATTGGATTAATTTTATGGACTTCAATTTGGACTCAATTGGAAGTGGATTGATTATATTTGAAGAATTTCATGCACAAGAATTGGACCACGGCGGAAAAATAAAATGGACCCATTGGAAGATGTTGTGGAAGATTGAGTGAGTGGAGTGTGACATCATGGATGATGTCATGGTGGGCCAATTTGTGGGATTAAAGAAAAGGGAAAAGAAAAGAAAAGGGCCCCCATTCTCTCTCCTCCTTCTCTCTCCTCCCTCTCTTCTTCCTCTCCCTTCCGTGCGATTCCTTCATGGCCATTTTCCTTCTTCTTCTTCAGACGCCACCAGCAGCAAGGGAGATCGTCGAGCAGCTCGCCCGGAGCCACCCGTCACCGCCTCACGCCGCCGCACGCCGTCGTCGCCGTCGCGGCCGCGCCTTGCCGCTCGGATCTCCGTCTCCCTCTCTCCTCTCTTCGCCATCTCCTTGTTGCTCGAAGGACCCAGCAGCGAACCAGAGAAGCCTCGCCCGTCCGCCGTCGCCGCCGCCGCCCCGCGCCGCCCGTGCGCCGCTCGCCGGTCCGCTCGCGCTCGCCCGCGCCTGGCCGACGCCCAGCCGCCTTCGTCTGCCCTGGTTCGTGTATTCCACGAGCTGCCGGAGCTCGTCCCGGCCACCGTGAGCCGCCGTCCGTCGCCGCCTCGCCCGCCTCGCTGCAGCCGCCGCTCCTCCGCCGTCCCTCCGCCCGAACCGGCGTCGGATCTGCTCCCTCTCGGCCCCGATCAGCAACCCAAAAAAATGGGTATGCAGCGGGTGTTTGGCCCGTTTTGGCCGCCTTCCCGAGTCCGGATGCTCGGCCCGCTTTGAGGAAAGTCGATCCTCGCGTCGTCCCCATCGTTTTGGTTCGCTCGGCTCGTTAATCCGGTGAGTTTAACTCACTAAATCTTGATTAGAGGGTTAATGATGCCCTAAGTGTGCTTAGTCTAAGTTAAGTGAGATTAGGTTGGTAGATTAGTTTATTTAAATATGGATTAGATTAAGTTGTTTATTTAAAGTTAAACATGTTTAGTTTAAGGGTTAAGTAGGTTTATTTTTAAAATAAACCTTGATGTGACATAAAGGAATTTACTTTTGATTTATTTAAACATTTCGAAATTATTTAATAATTTAATAATATATCATTATTCAAAATTATTAAAATATGATTATTTAATTATTTTCGGAATAAATTTAATTATTTATTAAATTCCGAAAATTTTGTCGGGACTCTAAATCCTCAGAATTTCGTGCCGGTCGGCTTTTTGTGTATTCGGGTTTTGAAATTGATGGTCGGATATTATAAATTGAATGTGGATTGTGAAAAATATGAATATTATTATTTAATTAATTTTCTGAATAAATTTAATTATTTAATAATCCGAAAAATTATTTTGGGACTCTAAATTCTCGAATTTCGAGCCGATCATTCTTGTGCATTTAGAATTTGAACTTGATGAATGTATGTGGCAAATTGAATGTTGATTGCGATAAATATGGATTTTATTCATAAAAACCCAAGTGTCGGGTTTTGATGCCAAATTTGGATTTTAAATATTATATTAAATAGTGGGATTTGAAAAAGTGAGATATTGGCTTTTGATTCGAAATTAGCGTGTCCCCACACACGCGAGTAATTTCTGGAATATTTTTAATATGGAGAAAAATGGCCGGTATCACTATTTTAAGTGGAAGCATTGATTGAATTATAAAGTGTCATGAGGCCGAGTATGTTCTGGCTGTGTGATAACTAAGAGGAATTGTCCTGGGCTGTTGAGCCGGACTTGCCCCTATATGGGATGCCCACGCGGTGGATGCGGGTCGCAGTTGATTTTGGGCCCATGCTCATTCGGGAACGCCGTCGACGACGTGCGCGAAGCCGCGCTCCATGGGGGAGGCGATGCCGGTTATATGCCGTAGATAGCCGAAGCGCGAGTAGGCTATGCCCTTGTGTGGCAGTGAATAATAATTGGAATGCGTGCTAAGTGCGATTGTGATTTATATGAAAGTGATGGCGTTCCAATCGTTTGAGTTCCTATTACTATACGTGATTGGGTGATTTGAATTGTGCTAACTGCGGGGAAGGAGGCGAGGCGAGGTAAGTCTTCTGTGTGATGTGGCTAGGCCACTCGGGGTGTATTTTCTTTCTAATAGGGGTTTAGGGGGTTGAACTTGCTGAGACATCGTCTCATCCCGGTTGTGGGATTAAAATTTCAGGTCCCTAGATGGCGGTCGTGGAGGACCCGAAGCCCTAAGTCCGGAAAGGTGGAGGCGAAGTATCGGTGAACGTGTCCCGCTAGTTGGTTTTAGAATAGTTCCCCATTCGTTGAACCGGGTCTATTTTGTAGACAGCCTAGAGTTGTATTTAAACCTATGTAGTTGTAATTGAGTGTTTGGCATTGTTGATTGATTGCCTGCTTTTCTATCCTAAGTCAAATGTGTCAGGGGATTCGTTTCGCTTCCGCATGCGTAATAAAATGAATGGGTCGGCGACGTATCCTGGGATGTCGCATATTTGATCGACCGCAGTGGGATGCGTGCACGCTCGGGGTTCGGGGCGTGACAAGCATCACCTAGATAAACATGTTTGAAGTGTCTCCCTTAAAAGAGGTCCGGAAGATGAACAAAGGGAGTGTCACTGCCCAGTTTCCATATGCTTTATCATCTAAAAAAAAATTATTACTCAGTTCCCATACAGATTAAGACAATTGAAATCGTGCACCCAACTTATTGATAATATTATTGCATTCCACGAAAATGCACGCCTCTTTCTCTTTCCTTGGATATCCTGCGCCACCTTGTTGTTGGGCCTTCCCTCACCGCATTAGAGCTAGCTATTTTCTTCATTAACATGTCGCATCTCACCCTTGTTCATCACTTGCTATCCACTATTTCCTCGCTCTCCTCCATCTAAACATGAAAAGATCAATCGTGGTCCCTGAGATTACAATCGCTGCATGTCTAGTCGCTCGCCTGAGGCAACCTAAATCGGAGGCCAGTTGAGGATAGGATGAGAGAGAGAGAGAGAGAGAGGTAACAGAACCATTGGTATTGAATGGAGGTTGCGTGCGACAACAACGGAGCGGGAATGACGGAGGACGGCAGTGGTCAATCCCGGTCGCGCAATTCCATTACGTCGACGCACCATTCTCTCGAAGGAGAAATAATTGAAAACATCACTTCACTCGCTAAATCGGAAAGCACATCTCAATTTCAAAATATCATAATAACCCTCCCAATAGTAGTCGATAGATCTTTCCACGGTCGATCTGCGAGGCCTCGACGAAGGCCATGGGACCTGGCCGCGAACGATTGCGATCCCAGCACGTCGTCCGACCAAATCCTCCACGGGTCATTTTGCAGCCATCGTTGGAGCACTCCGGTTGGCTCGGGAAAGGAAACACGATCTGTTCACCGTCCAAGCACCACAGCGCCACGCGCAGCCGCACGGCCCAACCTCGGGTCCCCGAACAATCATCCCCCACCACTCCTAGGCTTTTGTCTAGTAGGACGCCGCCGCCGTGTCCCGGTCGTGGAGGACAGGAATGAGGCAGAACCCTAAACACCACGTAAGGAACCAAGGGTACTGGAGATGACCGCATTCTGTCCCGTAAAGCTAAGTGCGTTGGGATTTTGGTGAATAGACGTGTCTTAAATCTCTTGCGTGGAAAATGCGAGACACTTTCTTTCGTTCTTTTCATGGATGAAACTTTTTTGCCCTTCCATCTTTATAAACGATATAAACTATTGGTTTATGTAAATTCTTTCATTTATTTTTCACCAAATAAATGAAATCTATGTAACCTTGCTTGCGAATAAGATAAAAGAATCTCTTGGCTAGTGCTGATCAACATCGAAGGAAAGTTCAATTATATGCATCCAGGGAGCAGCGTGCACGTGCGGGTCCTTGTCCTGTGTCCTTTAACCAAGCCGGCCCCGTCCCATTTCCTCTGTTTTTTCTCTGTTTTTCCATCACACATGTGCAAGAGTAATGTTTAGTTATATGAAGATTGATTTACCTTAAATTAATACTATGGTGTGATGAATTGCAAGTGTGCATTCTTGATTGGTCGGTGTCACTCACAACATGCACCTACTTACAATCCAACACGTCATTTTATGTGTATTGATTTGATATACCAGCTTACGATTGTATAATTATCCTGAGTGAAATGATAATATTAACAATCACCAAATTCCGTCAATGACACGGAAGGAGACACCAAAGGGCAATTCTATGGAGAAAGTGTCGGTCAACCTTTTACATTCACTTTGTTGAAATTCTCGTATCATTAATTTACATTTCTTTTTATACGTCACAGTCGACATCACTATTTTTACTAAATAACTTATCAAACATATGAGGTTTCCTAGTTCTTGCATTTTCTCTATTGTCCCATACAAACCCAAAAATGTGGATTCCTCCTTAGAGTACAAGCTTCAATCTTCACCAAATTTTCTTCACCAAATTTGGGTGTGTGTGGGCATATAAGGGGCATTACCTTAAATCAATCGTTATGTCCTCCTCAGCATCTCCTCTTACCCGGCACCCACAACATTGGCAAATGCTTAGTCTCTCTAACACTCCACGTTTTTGTCGGAGACTAAGAAAATCATCACTGATGCGTCACCAAGAATGGAAAAACTCATACCTAAAAGCAAAAGCTAGGTTGCCTAGAAGAGGGAATCCAACTTATTATGAGCCCTATAATGTCTCCTTGCCTGATATGGGACTTCTGCCCCCATCATTCTCCCCCTCTTCAGGATTCTGCAACCTCGCAAAGCAGCCTCGAGTTGCTAAAGTACTAGAAGGTGTGCAACCAAGGAGTAACTTCGATACGATGTTGATACGTTACAGGATTTTGGAAGAACTTACCCTAAAAAGCTAGCTTACAAAGAAGAAGGATCCTATCCTATTATAGGCTTTGAAATATCTCCTTAGTTGCCTGATGCGTGACTTTTGTTCACATCAAGAAGAGGATCTTTGGTTCTACCTTGAAGTTCTTCAAGAGAAACATGAGACAAAAAGAAGAAGAGACATGTTCTATGTTCAATATTCTTATGTGGAAAATGCAAGACGCGTTTGCCTTTGTGAATGAAAGGCCTAACTATTATAAAAGCTTGATGAGATTTATTATTTAAATATTTTAACACTCTATTTAAATATTTTAACACTCTCCCTTATCCTTAATATAATTTTTTTTTACCTAGCACTAGGTTAAAAATTTAATTAAGGAGGTAGACGAGGCGTTGAAAGATTTAGACTCAGAATTTATAGCTTTGATATTATGTGGAATTTTATGAAATTACTGCTGACTACTCTAAAAATTTAAACTATTAAATAAATATTTAATTTATTATTTACATATTTTAAATATTCTAATATTATATGCTCAAAATTGATGTAAGTTAGTCCATTTCTAGATTAACTTACCTTGCTTGCTAGGATTTTGTATTTACAAAAACGACAATAACCTCTTGTCTAGATCAACTTATGGAATTACCGGAAACAACAATAATTATATCTCCGGGAGTAAAGTACAATTATATGCGTCCAGCGTGCACGTACGGTCTTATCATGCTTCCTCACATAACTAACCGTGGGGGCAGTCTCATTTCCTCTGTCTCTCTTTCTCCATTTATGTAAAATTTAATACCATGGTCCGATGAATTATAAGTGGACATTTTAATCGGTCGGTGATGTTCAGGACGTGTATCTAATCGGAATTCAACACGTCACTTTATATGTTAATTTGGTAAATAAAGCTACGGTTACTAACGCTACGTGAAGTAAAAATATTCCCAATCACCAAGTTCCATCAATCACATGAAAGGAGACGTAAAAGGATAATACTTTGGAGAGAGTGTTTTCATGCGGCAATTGCATGTGTAATGATACCCAATTACAATAAACATGTTATATAAGAGAAAATAACATCATAAGTGTTTTAATTTTCATACGGCATTTTTTTAGATAGCGAAATTTCTCAATCGATCACTTTGAGTACCTCATTTAAATGCCATAATTTTTCTATCACTTGCGTACTCTAATTTTTTTAAAAGATTCCCCACAACTGCCGAAAATCAGATCGTGCCATGATCCTTTTGGTGAATTTTCTTAAAGAGTTATGCTACTCTAAAGAGTTATGACACTTATATAAAAGGATGTCCCTCAAATTAAATGCTAAACGAGAGTAATAACAATGGCAGCTTTCGTATCTCTATATATTTCAATTGACGTTTTATACGATCGCATCATAAAATTCTCCCCATATTGACTTACTTTCTCACGTCATTGTTGATAGCATTGCTGAATACGTTGTCGGACATGTGGGGTTTCCTTGTTCTTCCTTTTCCATAGTAACCTACGAAAGCTATGAGAATTTTCCACCTCAAAGTGAAAGCTTTCTGCCTCGAATTTAGGCGTGTATATAATAGGCATCACCTTAAATCAATTGTCATGTCCTCAAACTCTCCTCTGTCCCGGCAACTACAGCGTCGGCAGATGTTTTGTCTCTCTAACTCTCCCCATTTCTGTCCCACGCGTAGAAAATCACCAACGATGCCTGAACCTAATGGATCAAGAAAGCACTGCTACTTGGGAAGAGAGCAGAGGCGGCTGCCCCCAAAGAGAGGCACCATCAAGAAGAGGATCTTTGCTTCCATTGTGAAGCTTTTCAAGAGAAACAGGAGACAGAAAGAAGCAGATGACGACAACGGCCGCAGCAATGACGACCGCAGAAATCGTGACCAGCAAAATGGCGCGGCCCAAACACATGAGCAGTAGTTGCGTTACGGCGCTCTACTCGATATACGGTCTGGCTAGACGATGATTTCTCCTTGGCATTGCCTCTATATGCCTCGTACTCTAGTGCCTTTGGTCTTCTGATACCACAATGCAAGCTTCTTGGGCATGTATATTACCCCCTTATTCTCAATAATAACTATGCTGTTTTGGGCTCAATCCAGCTCAGTGCTTCCAGTTACGACTTATGTGTTGGGTCGGCTCCGGAGATAGCGGTCAAGGGAATAGGTATGAAGTATTTTGGACTTCATGAGAGAGGGAAAAGATCAGCCATCTCTAGCTTTTTTTTTTCCTCCGGTCAAACATCTCTAGCTTGATTAGCTTGGTTGATTCCATTAGCACTTGAAAAGGTAGGACTCAAACCCTAGAGCGTCTGAACACATGCATGCACGCATTTTGTGATTCGTAGAGGGCGTACTTAGGATGGGGATCTTTCGGCAATCCATTCATTACATTTCCTTTCAGAGGATCCAAATCAAGCATCAGGCTTGAGGATGGCATCTAGGATCGTTCTTATTTATTCATCTATTTCCCTTGAGCCTCGTTTGAGCTTCCGTATTGGCTTGAGCTACCTATTGTATTGAGTTGCCTTCCCCATAATCTACCTTGAAAAAAAAAACTGAAGCCCTACTCACAGCTTTTTCGATCTATCTTAGCTACTACTTCCATTTGTTGTTCAGTCGATGCTAATTCGGCTGTTAAGGTAATGTTGGCTTAGGGTTGGGTAGAGTCTATGACCTTTCTTTGCCTGATCTTTCATCTGCCTCGAGTTCAGGTGTGGGATCGATTCAAATAAATTGGTAGAGCAAATGCATACACATTAACAAACAATAGCTGATCTACTCAACTTGAAATATCACCACGCGGATCGATGAGGTTTAAAACAAGGGCTATTCATTTGAGTTCTCTCTCAATGGATTCTCCAATTAGATCGACGTCACCTAGGATAATTCTAACAAGAAATTGTACTCAAAGTCTTTTGTCATGACCATATTTATATTACAAATCAACCGCCTACCAAATAAAAAAAAATAATAAACCGTATGCCCTAAATTTTTATTTGTCTATTTTCACCTTTCGTCTTTGGCTTTTTCCTTTTATTTTTGTGCGTTAAACGTTGTAACCACAAATCTTTATGAAATTATGCCTTTATCTTCTTTTTCTTTGGCATAAGGTATCGATGTTAATTCAAAGAGCTGTATCTTTTTTTTTTTTTTTTTTTGGCTTTTTATACAATTCGTATGATATATATTATGCAAGTACATGCATTCAAATCCCCGACAGACGCTAAGGGGGTGCATGACAACCATTATGTTCCAAAAATAGTTTCTGGAACAGAAATAGATTTTTTTATTTTTATTTCTAGAAGAGTTTCTAAGCAAAAATAACTGTTTGATAACGACACAAAATTTATACTTTAAAAATAGAAATTCGTTTGATAACAATACAAAATTTCTTCCTTTCGAACAGCGGTGGACTGGCGATTGGTAGGGATGGACCGCCGCTGCCGGATTTCTCTTCTAGAAACAGGTCTGGAACAGAAAAATTATTTCTGGAACAGAAATTTTGGTTATCATGCACCCCTAAGTTACTAACAATTAGACCCGAAGCCAAACAGCTGGTGGCACTATGTAATATTTGGGCAACAAATGCAATCTGTTCAATGTACATCGCCATGGCAGACCAAGAAGTTTATCAACATGTGAGCTGTTCTTCACTGGGCAATGCTCGATCTGTCATTATCATGGCAGACCAACAATGTCAGAGTTTATGCACGTATGTACAGTTTATATTTGCTAGGGTTTTTCTTTCATAATTAAGAATCACTGAAGATCAGGCCTAAGAGATTAGAACAGCTTGGGAAACGTCGACAAAAGGGATATTGCTAAGTGTTTTATAAATAAAACCCTCCCTCAAATGGTCGCTATCTCGGATACTCTTTTTGAAGGACCGGACCTATTTGTATACCTGATTGGATTGTTGTAAACCCACATCGGGTCCATGTGTATAGAACCCCTATGTTATACCTATGCGTGTATAGAACCCCTATGTTATACCTATGCTATCTAGCTTGATATTTGACATATTCCAAATGAAAGATGCTGTTCGATTCACATGTAACCTCGATCACCACCCTGCACCCTAGTAGCTAAGTTTTGAGCATATTCTTTAGCAATTTCATTGTTTTACCAAAAAATGTGAAAATGGGCGATCCTTGTAATTGAAGTCGACAAATGTGGTAAAAAATGGGTTTTTTATTTTTATTCTTCTATTCTACGGACAGGAATACAAATGATTGTAAAAGTAGAAATGTTAAAGTGCAAGCACTGGCAGTTAAAAGTTTTGAGATTGATAAAAAGGTAGGGAATTAAAATGTGCTGAAAAGGTAAATTGGCAGGATAAGTAAAGACAAAAGGAAATGCCCGAAAGAACACATGTTCTGTTGTTGATTGGTGAACTTCTCAACATATTATAATGTTGGGTTTTACATCCAACCATAATAGTTATATACAAATAATTATAGATTCTGAATTCACGGATAACTTCGTGGCACCATTTATAATTATTGATAAGCATTACGTTTTTCGAGATTTTAGACACGATCCTTTATCATCAAATAGTAGTTATGCATAATAAATTACAAAGTCCGAGATTATAGATGTAACCGCCTGGCAATCATGTGTTTGTCTTACTCCACCATATTTGTCTTCAACTGATTTGTCGGCCAATCTTTTGTTTTGTTCATAAAAGACACCGTTTCAACACTTAGCAAAATCTATAATTATTTGCTACTGATCACTTTTCATTGATAACCTCCGTACTAATCTCACCACCTTGTAATATTGGCGTCTTGTGCTACTAATGAGCTTATAGCTAGCTAGTTGTTTGGTGAGAAAAGTACCAAGAAATCCTAAACTTACTACATTGATACTAATTTAATTATAAACTTTTTAATTGGACTAATTTAATCATAAACATTTTTTTATTGGTACCAATTCAATCCATTAAGTCAATTTAGATTGGAAATTGCTGATGTGGACGCTAGCCGTTTTATGTGGCATGGCTGTCACTGATGTAAATATTTTTAAATATTTTTAAATATTTTTTTTCAACTTTTAAAATCTTTTCCTTTTTTCTTAATTTTTTTTTTTCTGTTCTTCCTTCTTTTCCCGTGGCCGACAACTAGCCACGTTGAGGGCCGGTAAGGATGTCCCAGCCCCCTTGTCGACCATAGGTGAAGGTCGCCCTCGACAGATCTAGCAAGGGCACGACCCTCGTGGCCCAAGCAAGGGTGGCCCTTGCCTAATATGGTGAGGGCTTGACCATCACTGCCTAGGTGAGGAAGCCCTTATCGAGTCTAGCAAGGGCTCAATCCTTGCGGTATGGTCGAGGGCGGCCCTCTTGGCCTCCAATGAGGGCTCGACTCTTGCCACCCTCGCCCAAGCCGTGAGGGTTGTGCCCTTGTTGCCCTTGCCAACTCCTGGCTTTGGCCAGTTGCCGGCCATGACCAGTGTCAGCCATAGGGCATAGGAGAAAGAGCATAAAAAAAAAGGGAAAAAAATTCTAAAAAACAATTTAAAAATAATTTTTTTAATAAAAAATCTAATATCCACGTCAACGCCAGTTATGCCATGTAGGACGCTTGACTTCCACGTCATTGATTTTCGATCTAAATTGATCGGATGGATTGAATTGGTATGAACTAGAAAAAAAATTATGACTAAATTGGTCAAATTAAAAAGTTTAGCACTGAATTGGTATCAATATAACATGTTTAGTACTTTTTTGATACTTCTTCCATTGTTTTGTTTCCCGATGACTTTGCTTTGACCATTTTTTGCTCTCATTGACCAAGTACTCGCTCCTCATCGGTTAAGCGATATTAATCAAGAGCCAATCATTTCTTTTTTCATTCAATGCTCTTTAAATTCCATGGTCTTTTTCACTCAAATCTTGTATATATCACCACCAAGTCATTTTCGCCATCGTGCTTGACTCACCATTCTCAAGTTAAAATCTGTCGCGGTCTGACGTTGGCCAACTTTTTTCATTCAACGATCATTAAATTCCATTTTTTTTTAAAATTCAAATCCTGTACATTTCACCACCAAGTCATTTCGCCATCTTGCTTTATTCACCATTCTCAAGTTAGAACCTGTTGCTATCCAATGCCGGTCGACTTGATGGTGGTCGGTTGATAAGTACGATTCCAACACGAGATGACAAGATGCACATGGATCGCTACCATTCTGCACGAAGCCTAGACACAAGATTTACTAGTGCCGTTGGTGGTCTTTTTCACTCAAATCTTGTATATATCATCGTTGGAGAAAACTCCTTTGATGTTTTGAAGTTGACAAAACTTATCCAAAATCTATTTTGAAGATTTCTAGACTTCTGTGTCAAAGTTTGAAGACTGTCGGACTTTAGTGTCAAAGTTTGTTCTACATCAGAAGTCTGCCGATTCTGACAAATTCCAGATTGAATGCAAGTGAAAAATGAAGACTTATCCAGACGCGAGATAATCTTTCTTACTTCAAGAGTTCGGTTCGTACAAGTTATATATAGCATTTTGGATGGAAATATCACATACGAGATTGATTATCTTTATTGAAATCAATTTAGATATATCAAATCTTTTCGGATAACAAGTAAATATGGAAAGAATCTATTTATAGAAACTAATATATTGATTGGATGGACGAACATGATTGACGGGTTTTCATCACAATCTTCAAACGGTTCGAGATCTCATTGATTGATTTTGTCCAATAGGTTGATTGGAAGAATTCTTTTGAAAAGTGCCAATGGTCGAGAAGGCATGAAGGAGTATTTAAGGTGGACTCTCTAGTTGTTCGATAGAGTGCATGAAAGAGAAATTTCAAAATTTGAAGCTTCCAATTTTCTTGTTATTTCTTACATTGAGCTCAAACTTGTACTCAAAAGAGAGAAAAAAATCATAGCGTGACTTCGTGAGAGAGTAGTAGAGACTCTTCACTGTGAAAGTCAAGATCGCAAGATTGTAAATTCTCTTTTGATTCTTAGTGGAATCTAGCTAGGAGGCTGTCAGCGTGGAATAGTGGACGTAGGCTTGATCTAAGCCAAACCACTATAAATTCTGCGTTCTTATTCTCTTCCTTGAACTTCTTTGTTTGTAGTCCTATTTAATTACTAAATTCTGAACTTGTTCAAAGTCTATTGTTCTTTAGACTCAGTTTCAGAAGCAAAATATTTCTATTGTTTGCAAAAAATTATTTGTACACCTATTCACCCTTCTCTAGGTGTTCATACTAGCACTCACAAGCACCACCAAATCATTTTCGCCATCATGCTTGACTCACCATTCTCAAGTTAAAACCCGTCACCGTCTAACGTTGGCCGACTTTTTTCATTCAACGCTCATTAAATTCCATGATCTTTTTCATTCAAATCCTATACAAATCACCACCAAGTCATTTCGCCATCTTGCCTTATTCACCATTCTCAAGTGAGAACCTGTCGCCGTCCAATGCCAGCTGACTTGATGGTGGTCGGTTGATAAGTACGATTCCAACACGAGATGACGAGATGCACATGGATCGTTACCGTTCCGCACGAAGCCCGGACATAAGATTTACCAGTGCCGTTGGTGGTGGCGGACAAAGCACGAGCTGACACAAGGAAGAACTACGGCACACCCCCCCTCCGAGGGTCAGTTTCCCCTCCCACTAATGCCGGCCCCCATGATGAGCCCCAATTCCTTTTGTTCCCAAGCCTTTTCTATTTCGCGGAGGATAACTAATATCAAAAATATTCTTTTAGAAATGATTATTAATCATTTTGAACACTAAAAACGCATTTGTTTACACTTTTGTTTCTGTTCCTGAAAATAGATTTGGAACAAAAATAAGAAGTAGAAAAAACTTGTTTCTTATTTCCGGGAATACTTCCGAAAAACACTTTTTTTTTTCTCTTTTTTCTTTGGCCGGTCATCGGAGTGTCACCGGTTCTCGGCGAGGCTCGACCTCGCCTTGGCTGGGCGAGCTCGAGCTTGCCTAGATTCGGCGAGGCCGAGCTCGCCCAACCGCCGGCGAGGCTCGGCCTCGCTGGGCCATCGCCAGGTCAGCATCGCTCAGCTGTGCCCAATGAGGTTCCTCTTCCGCATAAGAGGGGTGGTATGTTTGCCAAAATTCTTCCACAAACTTCGTCCATGTTGTGACAGGGTTGTCACTCCTATCATCCGACCTACGACGCCATCATAGTAATGCATCATCAACTAAATACATGGCTTTGGTGTTTACCTAGATCACGTCGTTGGTCATTCCTATAGTTTGGAAGTATTGCTCCATGTATTACAGGAAGTTGTCCACGTCCTTCGCCACCTATGAGCCCTTGAAATCTTTCGGCTTGGGTGCATCGGCACGTGGTTGCATGGTGATCAACCTGTTCATGTGTGCCGCTTCAATCTTAGTGAGCTTTCCTTTGAGCTTAGTAACCTTAGCACACATGGCCATCATTGGTCACTTCCCACGTCTCGTCCCGTTGCCTTAGCTCGTGGATCAGGGACCCTAGCAACTAGCCTTGAAGCTCTCCTATGTCGGCTTTGAGCTCTTGCATCTCAACCCAGAGCTCCTCCTTTTCGGCTTCCGCTCCTTTGACAGTTTGGCACAAGTCCTCAACTTGCCCTTGGATGTCTGAGACGATTTCCTCAATGATTGTCACTGGGCATTCCAAGTCGCCCATCTAATCCCTCAAACTCGAGGCACCGCAGATTTTCTTCAGCTTGGTAGAAGCCTTCTCGTTGGCCCTACCGCAGTCCTCGCGATCCTTGACTTGAGCAATCACAACATTAGGACACTGATTGGCCATCGCGCTTGGAACGAAGGCTCTGTTACCACTTGTCACGGGTCGGTCGATTATGATCGATCAAACACCATGTAGCCTTAAGATTTCACTCCCAAGTCAGCCTCACATGCATAGGCACGAACATGAGGGTTAGATGAACTATGTGATGAATGTATTTGCTTGTGAACGAGCTGAATACAATGAGAGGGAGAGACTCCTATTTATACAAGTGCAGGTCTCATTTCATCCGTTGATCGTCCCTTCGATCCAATGGCTGTGTTTGAACATGTATCATCATTACAAGTTTCTACACTAGGCCACTCAATGGCTAGGTCTTGGGAAAGCCCATGGGGTATGTGTCGGAAGTAAGGGCAGGTCGCTTAACACAAGCAAGTGGACAATCACGGGTTGTACATGGGCCGGCCGAGCATGAATCATGGGTCGTGCACGGGCTTTTGTCCGGATTACGCATGGACTTTTTGTCGTGCGCTAATCATGGGTCGTTCAAGGATCAGTCGTGGGTTGTTCGTGGACAAGCCCTTGTGCGTGACACGGCCCTATCACGGACAGTCTTGGGTCATGCTTCGTCCGTGGGCCGTGTCACTAGCATGACCTAGATAAACATTTTTGAAGTGTCTCCCTTAAAAGAGGTATGGAAGACAATCAAAAGGAGTGTCACTTCCCAATTTCCACATGCTTTATCATCTGAAAAATAAAAATTATAATTCGGATCCTCCACTCGTGCACCCAACTTATTTATAATATTCTCGCATTCCACGAAAATTCACACCTCTTTCTCTCTCCCTTGCTGTCCCGCCATGCCTTGTTGTCAGGCCTCCCCTCAATGGTCTCAGAGCCAGCTATTCTCGTCGCTAACATGATGCATCTTGCCGCAATTCTGTCACTCGCCATCCACTATTTCCTCTCTCTCCTCCATCTAAACATGAAAAGATCAATCGTGGTCCCAAAGATTACAGTCACTGCATGTCTAGTCGCTCTCCTAAGGCAACCTAAACCAGAGGCCGGTTGAGGTTAGGATGAGAGAGAGAGGGGTGACAGAACCGTTGGTATTGCACGGTTGAGAATGGAGGTTTCATGCGACAACAATGGAGCGGGAATGACGGAGGACGGCGGTGGTCCATCCAGGTTGCGCCATTCCATTATATCGATGCCCCATTCGAACGAGAAACAATTGAAGATGACACTTCATTCTCTAAATGGATAGCAGGTCTCGATTTCAAAACATCATAAAAACCACCCCAACAGTACTCGGTAAGCTCACTTGAATTGATTCCGATCGACGATGGAAAGATCTGCGAAGCCTCGACCAAGGTCATGGGGCGGGCCCCGAAACATTGCGTTCCCACCACGTCGTCCAACCGAATCCTCCACGGGTCATTTTGCTGCATCCTTGGAGCACTCCATTGGCCTGGGAAAGAAACACGATCTGTTCGCCGTCCAAGCACCACAACAACACGCGTAGCGCGCGGCCTAACCTTGTCCCCGAACCATCATCCCCCACCACTGCTAGGCTTTGTCTAGTAGGACGACACCGCCATGTCCTTGTCGTGGAAGACATGAATGGGGTCGTGACTCCAAGGAGAAAACAAGGAGGCCCGGGACTGCAGTGTTAACTGGAGCAAACCCTAAACACCACGTCAGAAACCGAGGGGATTGGAGAAGATCGCATTCTGTCATGTGAAGTTAATACTATGAGGTGATGAATTGCAAGTGTGCATTTTCGATTGGTCGATGTCATCCACAATGTGCATCTACTTACAATCCGACACCTCATTTTATGTGTATTGTAACTATACTAAGTGAAATGATAATGTTTACAATCACCAAGTTCCGTCAATGACACGAAAGGGGACCCTAAAGGACAATTCTACGGAAAAAGTGTTAGTAGCCAATCACAATGAATGCGTGATACACGTGCATTTCAATCAGCCTTTTGCATTTAGGTCATTGAAATTCTCGGCTCATTAATTAATTTATTTTTTATACATCACAGTTGATATCACTATTTTCACTGAATGACTTGTCATGTGAAGTTTCCTTATTCCTGCTTTTCCTCAATTGTCCCATACAACCCGAAAACGTGGAGACTCAAATTTTTTTCCTTAGAGTACAAGCTTCAATCTTCACTAAATTTGGGTGTGTGTACATAATGGGCATCACCTTAAATCAATCGTTGTGTCCGCCTCAGCATCTACTCTTGCACCCACAACATTTGCAAATGTCTTGTCTCTCTGACATTTCACGCTTTCCCGGACGCTAAGAAAATCATCACCGATGCGTTACAAGGAATGGAAAAACTCATGCCTAAAAGCTAGGTTGCCTAAAAGAGGAAACCCAACTCATTATAAGCCCTACAATATCTCCTTGCCGGATATGAGACTTTTGTCCGCATCATTCTCCCTTTCTTACCTCGCAGAACGGCCTCGAGTTGCTAAAGTACCAAGAGGTGCGTGTGCAAGGAGTGACTCTACTACAATGTTGTTGCATTACAAGGTTTTGGAAGAACTTATCCCAAAAAGCTACCTTACCAGCAAAGGGATCCCAATCCATTATAAGTCTCAGAATACCTCCTTAGTTGCCCAATGCGTGACTTTTGCTTGCATCAAATGCTTTATCAAGAAGAGAATCTTTGATTCTAAGAAATAGGAGACATAAAGAAGAAGAGACTTGCTATGTGTTCAATATTCTTATGTGAAAAATACAAGACATGTTTGCCTTTGTGTCAATTATCATCGAAATAAAAGGCCTAACTATTCTAAAAGTTTGACTCCCCCTTATCTTTAATCTTGTCTTTTACCTAGTACTAGGCTTGAAAATTTTATTAGGAAAGTAAATGAGATTTGAAATGATTCGAATTCAAGATTTTCAATTATGATACTACGTAAAATGCTAACTATTCAAAATACTTGAACAATTAGATAATTTATTATTTAAATGTTCTAAGATTGTACGCTCGAAATTCATGTAAGTTAATCCATTTATAGACTAATTAACCTTGCTTTGCTAGGATTACGTAATTTATGAATACGACAATTATCTCTTATATAGAGGAATCAACTTCTGAAATTGCCGAAAACAACAATAATTATGTCTCGGGAAATAAAGTACAATTATATGCGTCGAACGTGCACGTGCGGTCTTGTCCTGCTTCCTCACATAACCAACTGTGGGGCAGTCCCATTTACTCTGTCTTCCGGGTCACCCATTTATGTAAAATTTAGTACCGTGTTATGATGGATTCTAAATGGACATTTCAATCGGATGGTGATGTTCGGAACGTGTATCTACTCAGAATTCGACACGTCACTTTATGGGTTATTTGGTAAATCAAGAACAATTATATAACTAACACTGAGCGAAATAAAAACGTTGACAATCAACAAGTTTCATTTATAACTCTGAAGCGGACAAATGAGGGCTATCCTATGGAGAAAGTATTTTTAGTCAATTGTAGGGGTAACGATAGCCAATTACAATAAACACGTGTATAGGGTAAAATGACATCACAAGTGTCATTATTTTTATATAACATTCACTTAAATATCATACTTTCTCAATCGTTCACTTGAGTGTCATAACTTTTATATAATATTTACTTCAATGAGATAACATTTTTAATTAATTACTTTAGTGTCATTATTTTCAAAAAAAGTTCCCCACATGTCATGGCTCTTATAAAGTTATGGCACTTAAATAATCGATTAGAAAGTTATGTCATTTAAGTGAACGTTTGATTGAAAAGTGATAGCACTTAAATAAGCGTTATACAAAAATGACGGTACTTATGATAGTTTTATCCTTATATATTTCAATTAATGTTTTACACGACCACATGGATAAAATTCTCCCCGTGTCAACTTACTTTCTCATGTCCCCGTCAATATCACCGCTGGATAGCTCGTCGGACATGTGGGGTTTCCTGTTTCTTCACTTTCCATAAAAACCCACAAAAGTTATGAGAATTTTCCACCTCAATGTGAAAGCTTTCTTCCTCGAATTTAGACGTGTATATAATGGGCAACGCCTTAAATCAATTGTCATGTCCTCAAAACCCTCCTCTTGCCTGCTCCCACAGCCTTTGCAGATGTTTTGTCTCTCTAACTCTTCCCATTTCTGTCCCACGCGTAGAAAATCACCAACCATGCCTGAACCTAACGGATCAAGAAAGCACTGCTGCTTGGGAAAAGAGCATAGGCGGCTACCCCCAAAGAGAGGCATCATCAAGAAGAGGATATTTGCTTCCATTGTGAGGTTCTTTAAGAGAAACAGGAGAGAGAAAGAAGTGGAGGATGGCAACGGCCATGGCGGTGATGACTGCAGAAATCGCAACCAGCAAAATAGCGCAGCCCAAACACATGTGTAGTTGTCGCGTCACGGCGCTCTACTCCATATGTAGTCTGGCTAGACGATGACTCTTCCTTGGCATTGCCTCTGTGTACTCTAGTGCCTTTTGTCTTCTGATGCCACAATGCAAGCCTCTTGGGCATGTTATATCACCCCACTCTCGTTCTCTATAATAATGGCTATGATGTTTTGGGCTCATTCAAGCCTAATGCTTCCAGTTACAACTTATGTGTCGGACCGCCTCGGGAGATAGCGGTCAAGGGAATAGGTATGAAGTATGATGGACTTCATGAGAGATGGAAAACATCAGCCATCTCTCTCTTGGTTTGCTCGGTTGATTCCATTAGCACTTGAAAAGGTAGGACGTCTGAACACATGCATGCACGTAGAGGGCGTACTTAGGATGGGGATCTTTCGGAAATCTATACAAGCATCAGGCTTGAGGATGCATCCGGGATCGTTCTTTATCAATTTATCTATTACCCTCGAGCCTGGTTTGAGCTTTTTTATCGGCTTGAGCTACTTATTGTATTGAGTTGCCTCTCCCGTAAACTACCATGGGAAAAGAACTGAAGCCTTACTCACAGCTTTTTCAATCTACCTAAGCTACTACGTCCATTTGTGATTCAATTGATGCTAATTCGACTATTAAAATAAGGTTGGCTTAGGGTTTGGAATGATTTATGGCCTTTCTTTGCCTAATCTTTCATCTACCTCGAGGTCAGTTGTGGGATCGATTCAAATAAATAGCTAGCACAATGCCATGTGCATCAACAAACAATAGCCAACTTATTCAACTTGAAATATTGCTATGCGGATCGACAAGGTTTAAGAAAAGGATTAGTCATCTGAGTTTTCTCTCAATGAATTCTATGATAATATCGGTGTCACCTAAGATAATTCCAATAAGAATTTATGCTTAAAGTTTTTTGTCATGACCATACTTATATTACAAATCAACCGTCTGTCCTACCGACTAAAACATAATTATAATAAATTGTCTGACCTAAATTTTTATTTGTCCATTTTCACCTTTCGTCTTTGGCTTTGTTTTCTCGTCAAATGTTGTAGCCACAATTCTCTATGAAATCATTCCTTATCTTTTTTCTTTCTTTTTGGCATAAGACATCGATGTCAATTCATAGAGTTGTATTTTTTTTTTTTTTTTGGCTTTTTGTACAATTCATATGATACATGCTATGCATCTACATGGATTCAAATCCCTAACAGACGCTAACAATTAGACCCGAAGCCAAACAGCTGGTGGCACTATGTAATATTTATGCAATCTGTTCAATGTACATCATCATGACAGACCAAGAAGTTCATAAACGTGTGAGCTGGTCTTCACTGGGCAACGCTTGATCCGTCGTTATCATGGCAGACCAACAATGTCAGAATTTATGTTCGTATGTACAGTTTATATTTGCTCGGGTTTTCTTTCATAATTAGGAATCACTAGAGATTAGGCCTAAGAGATTATGACACCCCGAGAAATGTATACAAAAGGGATATCGCTAAGTTTTTTATAAATAAAACTCTCCGTCAAATAGTCACTGTCTCGAGTACCTTTTTTTGAGGGACTTGACCTATTTGTACACCTAATTGGATTGTTTTAAACCAACATCGGGTCCCATGTGTATGGAAACCATGTGTTATGCCTATGCTATCTAGCTTGATAATTGACATATTCCAAATGAAAGATCACTGTTTGATCGCGGCGGCTCGGTCATGGATCGCAATGGGGACAGACATGGAACCTCGGTCACTGCCCCCCACCCTAGTTGCTAAGTTTTGAACATATTCTTTAGCAATACTAATTGTTTTACCAAAAAATGAGAAAATGGGTGATCCTTGAAATTGAAGTCGACAAATGTAATAAAAAGATTTTTTTTTTATACACTATGTACAGGAATACAAATGACCATAAAAGTAAAATTGTTAAAGTGCATACACCGGTAGTTAAAAGTTCCGAGACTGATAAAAAGATAAGAAATTTAAAGGTGCTGAAAAGGTAAATTTGTAGGAAAAGCAAAGACAAAAGGAAATGCGCGAAAGAACACATGTTCTGTTGTTGATTGGTGATCTTCTCAACGAATTATAATGTTGGGTTTTATATCCCACCGTAATAGTTATTTACAAATAATTATAGATTCTGAATTCACATATAACTTCACAGCACCATTTATAACTATTGATAAGCAATATGTTTTTTCGAGATTTTAGACGCGAGCCTACATCATCTAATAATAGTTATGCACAAGAAATTACAAAGCCTGAGATTATAGACGTAATCGCCTGGCAATCATGTGTTCGTCTTAGTTGTCTTTGACAGATTTGTCAGCCAATCTTTTCCTTTGTTCATAAAAGACACCGTTTCAATACTTACCAAAATTTATAATTATTTGCTATCGATTACTTTTCATTGATAACTTCCATACTAATCTCACCAAATTGTCATATTGGCATCTTACGCTACTAATGAGCTTATATAGCTTGCCAGTTGTTGTGTTCCCTGATGACTTTGCTTCGATTAGATTCTGCTCTCATCGGCCGAGCACTTGCTCCTCGTCGATATCAATCAAGAGCTAGTCATTTCTTTTTTTTTCATTTCAACACTCATTAATTTTCATAATCTTTTTCACTCAAATCCTGTATATTTGACCATCAAGTCATTTCGCCATCATGCTTGACTCTCCATTCTCAAGTTAAAAACCGTCGCCGTATGACTTTTGCCAACTTATTTCATTCAATGCTCATTAAATTTCATGATCTTTTTCCTTCAAATCCTGTATATTTCACCATCAATTTATTTTGCCATCGTGCTGACTCACCATTCTCAAGTTAAAACCCTTCGCCGTCCGATGTGGGCCGACTCGATGGTGGTCGGTTTGCAGGTACGATTCCACCACGAGATGACGAAATGCATGGGTAACGCTACCGCTCCGCACGAAGCGGAGACACAAGAGTTACAACTTACAAGGGCCGTCGGCGGTGGGGGATAAGGCACGACCCGACACAAGGAAGAACTTCTCCCGTCAGTTTCCTCTCCCGCCAGTGCCGCCCCCATGATGAGCCCCGACTCCTTTTGTCTCCAAGCCTTTTCTGTTTCGCGGAGGATGACTAATCTTAAAAATATTCTTCTAGAAATGATTATTAATCATTTTGAACAGAAATAATTCCATTATTAATTAAGGCTCATGCTTGTAAACATGCCCGTTGATGATTTTGGTGGTGAACTTTTGTAAGCGATCATTTATCGAAAAAAAGGATTTTGACCGTACACTTTTTCCGTGACGTGAGTTCACTCTCATTTTCAGGAAAATTATAGATTTCGAGTAAAATTGTCCTCATCAATGTGTCATATAAGAGAGTTGACGATATTGAACGTCACTGAATTGATCGTATAATAGATTTAAAACTAAATTAGTGATTATCTTTATATTTTCTTGCGCACCTTCTTGTGATTTGGGTGCACGGGATAAGTACAACTATGAGCACTGAGGGACAACCGTACGTTGGTGGGATTGTCGGGTGTAATGTGAACGCTTGGCTTGAGGATTTAATTGGTGGGAGCCGGTTGATGTTTGTGTGGGAGTCAAACGCTCTACAATGGCAGGCGTCGAGGTTGTGTGGGGATTGGATATGTGGCTCAAATGGGCCATGGCGCAAGGTATAAGTACATAGTATAAAGTGCGAGGTGGGCTTTTAGCCCAAAAGGCCATGACCCGACAATCAAAACTAAGGATCCGTTCGTCATATCGATCTCAAAGTTTCCAACTTGTTTGGCAATGTATCTTGAAATATGCGTGAGAGAGAGAGAGAGAGAGAGAGGCAGATACTTGGTCAAAACTTTTGAGAAAGAATTCTTTTGGCTTGAAAATATTGATCTTTTATTGGTAATTCTGTATTTTTCCTGTGAAGATATACAGCATTTGAAAATAATGCGTGAAGAAGAGAGAGAGAGAGAGAGAGAGAGAGAGAGAGAGAGAGAGAGAGAGAGTGAGAGAGCAGTTTCCGGAAAGGGAGCCAAGGTCTTCTGATGAAAGAGGAGGACTAGAATGGTGAAGGATGCAAGCGGCAGCAAAGAGACTTGATGGTAGCAATGAGCTAAGAACAAGAGCTTGACGCAATGAACATGGATAACGTGCACATACAAGCGCGTGCACATACATAGCGGAATAGAAAAAAAACTATTGACAATTTCCTCAATCTAATGTCATAAAGTCATATTGACAAAGAATATCATGATTATATTAACAGAGGGCAAAGCAAAGTTTCACAATTAGTTGGGTCTTGCCATCGGAGAGGTGTTACTTGATACGAATGGTTGACAAAAGTGTTGTATTAAGAATATGAATCAACGTTTAACCTACTTTAATGCTTTTTTCTAATTAATAGTCCTTATACTTTTAATTTGCCCGATCAAGTCTTTCTATTTTAATAAAATTTCTAATCAAGGGTCTTTGGTATCAAATCTAGCCAACTCCAGTTGAGTTAGTCATTGGATGACATAGTATGAAGTGGATAAATTTTTTCCAGTACGGATGTTCACTTGGGTGTCCAAATTGGCTAAATTTTTTCTATGTTATGTACCGATGCTTTCTATAATTGCTACAATTTTTTAACACATGTCATGTGGGCATCCACGTAGTTTATTAGTATCATACTTTTGTATCGTTTGACGGCCATGTCAGCTAAATTTGGTATTGGAGGGACTTGATTATAAAAATTTGCAAAAGTAGAAAGACTTGATTATACAAACTACAAGTACATGTGAAAGTATGTGAATGTATAAGTGCGAAAAGTTGAATTGATAGATCATAATTAACAGCAGATATAACCACTGGGGGTTCGCCCCAGTGGCCACCCTTCCAACTTGGAAGGGGGAGGTGAGGGGTTCAAATCCCCACCTTCTCAAGGGGGGATGGGGGTAGGGACGCGTGAGTTTTCGAGAGTGGGTTGCGACCCCACCCACGCGCGCAAGAGCGGGGGCACAAGTCTGCGATTGAGTGTAGAGTAGGAATAGAGTCGGACCGACCAAAAAAAAAAAAAAAAAAAAAAAAACAGATATGTATAGGCAGCATTAATAACTTATTAATTATGTAGATTAATTTTAATATTTTTTATAATTCGACAAAGGAGTCTCAAAAGCTCCTTAAAATTTATTAGGACAATACCTCAAGTGATCAAATCTTTGATAGACACTTGTCTTTCAAATTGGAAAATAGACTTTAGTGATCCCTAAAGTTTGGCCCAATATGTAGTGTCATCTACGGACTTTTAATTTATGTAATGTTGCATTAGAGAGTGTTTGCTTAAGTAAAATAATTTTCTATGAATTTGTTTTCTCGACTTTCACAAGTTTGGTTTTTGAAACTGATTAGTTAAAAGAAAATCATTTATGGTCAAAAAAATATGATGCTTAAAGTTAGAATTTAGAAAAATGAATTCCTTAACTTGAAAAGAAGAAAACATTTTCCTAGAAAAGGATTTCCCGAAAAACATTTTCCTTTATCTTGAAGTTTTTCCTCGAACAAACATGCCATTAAAACTATTCCTAAATGTTCAATATGATTTTTAAAATTTTAATTTGTTCAATCTAGTTCCTCAACTTTTCATAATAAAATCAAATCATTTATTCGGTATTGCTCACAAAATTTCACAATAACACTATTACATATATTTAAAATAATCTGTTAATTTCAATCTTTTCCTACATCAACAAAAAAAACTATGCTATCTTTTTATTACCTTTTTTAATTGTTGGTTCTTATGAATATTATTCATTTGAGTAAATTTTAGCCGATGATTTTTATAATGGTAAAGTAGAAACTTATTTAAAGTTTTATTGGGTTAATATTCCTACTATTTTAAGTCCAAGTGTTTTGATAAGGATATCTAAAAACGATAGTATGCATCACCACTAGGCTGTCCTATAATACTGCAACATTGACAATTGAAATGAAATTCAATTGCTTAATGCTCATATCATTTTCTCCAGATGTATCGGTTAAAATGAGGACTCCTATCATCGAGGAAGGAAACAGCTTCAAATCAACCTTCTAAAGGTGGTGCGACTCCCAACTCGACCGTGATGTTTTGGAGCTACATATAAGAATAAGAATGTCGTTCCATTGATAAATCAGCTCAGGCTCTCATACAGTTGTGCAGCGACCATTTTAGGCGACATATAACACGCTTTTAAGGGCTCGGAGTAGAGATGGTTCCTTGCATGAAGCACAGCAATGCCTGGCATGGCAATACATGAGGATATGAGAACTCATTCCGTAATATGAAGCTCATCATTTCATCTCATTGAGCGTGCATACCATAGACAGAAGCCCAACGATCACTATCTTAAGGCACTGATTGAGGAGTGGTATGAAGGAGTGAACCAAGACAGTGATATGAACCAAGGAGAAGTTAGGTCCTTCAATGGAACCAACTTAAGTGAACTGAACAGTCTTCTTCTTGAAAAGGTTGCAGTAAACTTGCAGAGGAACGTCCCTGGCAGCTGAGCATTTGATCTCCAGGGACTTTCAAAGGTACAAACGAAAACTGCCAAGGAAACCAGAACACTTGGTAGTAATATCCTTCTTATTCTTCGACAGATTTAAGCACTGGCACAGTAGTATTGTTGGCCTGAAGCATTTGAGAATCAATCAATCAGTGCTAATTTCAAGTCTGGGACACTTTGGAGCAGCTTCTATGGATTCTGTCACTTTTCTTTGCTTGGACTGATTATAAACTCAATAAGGACAAGATGACTCTGTATTCTCCTCGCCAAAGTGTGGAATAATTTTCGACTGGTAGAAGCCCGGATAGTCATTCTGACTGGTAGAAGCCCGGATAGTCATTCTGGCTGTTCTGCGAATGATCAAGGAAAACTACCGTCTAGGTTCGAGCGATCTACTTCCTTAATACTTCTTCAGAAAGCACCGTAGTTGAATGAGATCAATTATGTCAGCTGAACCAACAGGTGGTATTAATCTCATTAGGAGTTTAACTATCCTGACCCTTCTTCAACTATGAAATCTTGGTTACAGGGAATGAAGTCAAGGTTGACGTTTTGATCATCTCAGGAGTCAGTGAGCCAAATGCGAAGCCACCCGTCGAAGATTCGAGTTCAAAGATGCAACTGTCAAATTACTATTTTGTCTTGTATTAAGGTGTGAAGCAGGTATCAATGGCGACACATCTATCTATTGGTTTGGATTGAATTCATGAGATTTCATCATGGTGCCGCACGTCTTCTCGCCAATCAAGGCATTCACATCAAGAGCATATATAGCATAAGTTGAGCGACGCGACTGCTCAATTGACTCATTATCTGCTAGGTCACAACACCAGCAACTCCCATACCACAGACTGCTCAATTGACTCAGTATCTGGTAGGTTACAACAACAGCAACTCACATACCAAAGACTGCTCAATTGACTCAGTATCTGGTAGGTTACAACAACAGCAACTCACATACCACAAACGATGAATGACAAAACGAGACAAAATTATACTCATTAGATAGTATGCGGTTTCACTGGTTTAGTCTATCTAGAATCGAGAAATAGATTGAATATTGTCGATTCTAAATTTTTTGAATCGAGAATCGGTCAGTTCAATTTGATTCTTGAGTTTGATCAGGATTGGTGTTAAACCGGGAAAAGTACCAAAAAAGTCATAAACCTATTGCATTGGTACCAATTAAGTCCTAAACTTTTTAATTGAACAAATTCGGTCCTAAATCTTTTACTATTGGTACCAATTCAGTCCATTCGGCCAATTTTGGCCGGTTGACACTAACGTGGACGTCGACCGGTGGCCGGATGCTAACGTGGCAATTTTGATGATTTTTTAATTATTTTTTCGAATTTTTTATTAATTTTTTTCTTTTTCCTTTTTTTTTTTTTTTCTGTCTTCTTCCTTGTGTTGGCCGGCGAGCCTCCGGTGAGGCTCGCCGACCACCGGGCGAGGGCCGCGACCCTCGCTGGCTCGCCCGGCCTCTCCCAGGGCCGCAGGCGAGGCTGGCCTCGCCCAGATCGGCCGCCAGCGAGGCGGCTTTGCCCGGATTTGGGCGAGGTCGGCCGCGCCGGGGCGCGGCCGAGGCCGGCCTCGCCCAAATCCGGCAAAGCCTCCTCACCGGCGGCCCGGGAGAGGCGGGCGAGGGCCGCGACCCTCGCCGGTGGCGGCGAGGGCTTCGCGGCCCTCGCCCGGTGGGCGGCGAGCCTCACCGGAGGCTCGCCGGCCACCGCTAGGAAGAAGACAAAAAAAAAAGGAAAAAGAAAAAAAAAAAGAAAAAAATTAATAAAAAATTAATAAAAATTCGAAAAAATAATTAAAAAAATCATAAAAATTTCCACGTCAGCATCCGGCCACCGGCCGACGTCCACATCGTCGGCCGGCCAAAATTGGCCGGATGGACGAATTGGTACAAATAGTAAAAGGTTTATGATCGAATTTGTACCAATACAATAGGTTTATGACTTTTTGATACTTTTCCCGTGTTAAACCCTACCGGTGCTCATATAGGACTCTTTTTTAAAACAAAAAAAGCAATGCAAAAGCATTCATCGTTTAAACAAATCGTCTAGTAAGACAAGATTACCATCATGTCCTTGTCGTGGAGGACAATAATGGGTTGATGACTTTTAAAGAGAACAAAAGGGCCGAGACAGGAGTGTTGACCGGGGCAAACACTTTATATCCCCTGAACGCCGACGTGCACGCCTTATCGTGAGCCATATACCACCCAGTGGGACTGTCCTATTTCCTCTCTTCTCCCATGACACATTTACAAAGATAATGTTAGATAAATGACAATTGATTCAAGTAATATAATGATGCGACAAATTGTAAGTGGACATTTTGATGGATGATGACGTTCTTCTAGAATGTGTATCTAACTCAGAATCCAATATATCAATTAATGTATTGATTTGATTAATTAGACTATACTAAGCGAAATAAAAACATTCACCATTCTAAGTTCCTTTCATGGAAAGAACACCACAAGCATCATAACTTTTGAATAATCATTCAAGGGCATAACTTTAAAATTCATCAATTGATTGACATCGATGATTTATGTGGCTAAAAAATCTAATGTGGCTTTCATTTATTATAAATCGTCAGATGTGACTCGTCGACATAATGAAGTCAGCAAGATCTTACTTAAACATTCTCGTTTGATCCATTCGTTTGCCATAAATTAATGAATCGGGCTAAAGTATTCTTGTTCTTCGAATCAACATCCCAAATTGAGAATTTGGATCCAAATCACCATTGAAAAGACCCTGAGTTTTCTCATTACTTTGTGTCTGGGGATTATAACTCTGCATCACCACCACCACCAAATTTTCCCTGCATGAAAATGTCAATCAAAACCTGAATTACCAAAACGAATCCAAACACTACGATTACTAGTTCAAGTGCGACACACAAGTCGACAGGTCCCAAAACTCCTAGTCAGATACTTCCTCTTGAGATGGCCATGGACACAGAAACTCTGCAACTACAGTAACCTGCAATCGAAAAGAAAACAGGGAAATCAATACATGGATCGTGCATGTCACCATTGGAGAAAGGTGTTTCCTGCGCCAATCAATCGTAGGTCTTGACAATCCTACTAACCTCGTTAACTTACTATTTTTCGTATGTCATCGTGCACGTCACAGCTGTCCACTTTTTTTACTGTATCGGACATGTGGGGCTTTTGCATCTTTGTTTCCCACTACTGTCCCTTAAGAATCCAAAAAAGCGAGGACACCGTGAGTTAAAAAAGCTTCAGTCTTCACCGGATCTCAGTGCGCGCGGATATAACAGGGCAATTGCCTAAAAGCAATTGTCAAGTCCTCCTCTGAATCTCCTCCTACCCTGCAACCCCACACGGCATTGGCAAAATGTTTTGTCTCTCTAACACTTCCCGTTTTTGTCCGACGCGAAGGAGATCGTCGGCCATGCCCGAACCTGACGGATCGAGTGAGCGCCGCTGCTCGGGAGGAAGGCAGAGGAGGCTGCCCCCAGAGAGGGGCCTCGTCAAGAAGAGGATCTTTGCTTTCATTGTGAAGTTCTTCAAGAGAGACAGGAGATGGAAAGAAGAAGAAGATGAAGACAATGGCGGCGCCAACCGCGAAAATTGCAACCAGGCGAATGGCACAGCCCAAACACGTATGTAGTTACTGCATTATGGATTTCTAGTCGATATATAGCCTGACTAGACCATGATGCTTCCTCGGCATTGCCTCAGTATGCTTCTTCCTCATATTCTACTCTACTGCCTTTGTTTATGCCAAAGTGCAAGTTGGCCAAGGATCATGTACGTTGCCCTCTCATTCTCAATAATAATGGCTACGATTCTTCGGGCTCACATGAACTCAACGCATCTAGTTAAAACTCCCCCGTCGGACTGGCTCAAAAATGTTTCAGACTTCATGAGAGAGGGAAGTAGATCAGCCATCTCTAAATCGATTTGCTTGGTCAAGTCCATTGGCACTCGAAAAGGTAGGACTCTAAACCCTTGAGTGTCTACACACATGAATGGAACTATGTTCTAACTCGTATGAGGGCATATACAATTGATCCGCCGTTGGCAATTAAATGTACTTTCCATAGGCGCGTTACTGAGTAAACGAGTCACGATAATCATTTGCAAGGCATCCAAAAGTGTATCTTGATAGTCAGCTTTTTACAGCCAACGCACCCTTATTTGCTAGTTAACTTCACGTACGTGCATGGGACAAGTACAACAATTAGTATATAAAGGGCAAATAAACTCCATACACAAGATAATTTAACACCCCATCTGGGTACAAGCCAGATTAGGAACGATATGTGAAATTTAACAAATGGAGGGCTACACATGCAAATAAATCGAGGGCAGAATCTTGCTTTGATATCATATTAAATGGTCAAATCCAAAATCTTAAACTTATAACTAGAGAAGACTGCCACATTTGTATAAAGAGTACATATACCCCACATACTAGCGATTTGAATACTTTAATAACGTGGAAAGCTGCATTTTCTTGTTCCATCTAGAAGAGAAGTTTTTGCCATTTTTTTTTTATTTTTATTTTGCGAAGAACGTCTTTTTTTTACAATCTTTATAATTTTATTAGGTAAAATCTTGGGGTGACTTACATGGAGATGTCATTCCTTTGTTCTGAGTCAGTGGTTGTGGACTTGGAGCACAGCTGCACTTTCCTTTTCCTTCCATAATAGAGCTTTCACCATTTTTTTTCGATTTGTGGGGAACATCTTCTTCTTCTTCTTCTTTTGCCACACTTTAGAATTTGAAAATGTAATATCTTAGGGTGTCCTTTCTACTTTGGATTCCTGATTCAAAGTGTTGACTGAAGATCTTTCTTTTAGTCAATTTATACTCTCAACATCTCAGAAGTGAGTCAATAAATACTAATCTAAGGATACATTTTTAGGTATGATTAGCTTTTGTGCGTTTTTTTTCCAAACATATAATCTTAGATTAATAGTTTGGGTCCTAGTTCATTATTTTGTCAATTGTGCCTGAACTCTGTCAAAGCATATCTCGACACCCACATGCTTTGGAGTGATTGAAATCGGGACCAATTGACCGACTGGTGATAGATGACTGATCTTTCGGGATTGACTCACAATCACATAAAGATCAACTCGCACCGACTCCAGCCAGACCGTCTAGAAGAGCAGAAAGAAGAACACCGGGATTGATGATGTCCCTTGGATAGCCAAATGACGTTTTAAGATCCAATGACCAATTTGGATCGATAGTGATGAACTGAACTGCTCGGTGATTTGTCCGTCGGCCAGCAATGGCTAATCTTGAACTGGTGGGGATGGAGCATCGATTAGCGGCAACCATAGAACAATGTGTAGGAAAACAGTTCGAACAGGTTTAATAGAGGACAAAGCATTGTTGACGCAGACTCGATTTTTAAGTGCTTCGAATCTGATCTTTGTTGACCAATGGACTGACTACCACTTGGGAAAACTAGTGACAATTTGGGAGTGTTTGCGATTGTGATAGCCTAAAAAATCAGTGGTGACGACTCCCGACTGGATGACGTCGAAATATAAGATGGTTCGATTTCACTGAGACATTGTAGAACAATTGCAAGATTTATAATGACTCAAAATTGCGAGTTAGATATATAGATATTTTAAAGATTTCAGGCAACACTGCTAATATATGCCATTCACCTAATCAAACGCAATGGTGGTGCTCCATTATTAGTTGGGTTGGTCATCTCGGTAGTGGTACTATCGAAAAAGAATAAGAGTGTGTTTAGTAATCATTCTACTATCGGGAACAATTTCCGCTAAAAAATGATTCTTTTTTATTATGTTCCCGAAAATAATTTCTAAACATTTGAAGGCATTTAGTAATTGTTCAAAATTTTTATTATTGGAATAGAAATGCTTTTACAAAATTCTTAATTTTTTTGTTTCTTTTAATTTTTTAATACTTTTAATTTTTTTTTCTATTTTCTATTTTCTTCTTCCTTTTTTCCTTTTCTCTTCTTCTTCATCCTTCTCTGTGGTTGGCTACGACGGTGGGCGGTAGTTGGTGATCGGCTAAGCAAGATCAAGCGAGCTTACTAAAGGCTCGCTTAGCCATCGATGTAGCGAGGCTCAACCTCGCCCTGGCCTCGTGAGGCTTGCCTAGCCGAATCTAGCAAGGAAAGCCTCATCGAGCTGGGTAGAGGTTCACTTGGCCACCGACGAGCTTGTTGGACCTCGCCTAACAAGTTGCCAATGACTGCTTGGGAGGAAGAAGAAGAGAGAAGGAGAAAAGAAGAAACAAAAAGAGAAAAAAGAAAAATAGGTTGGGCTTGATTTTGGAATTGTTCCCGAGAACAAAGAAACAACTTCTTCTTTTTTTAACTTCTTGATTCTGTTCCAAATTATTCTTGGGAATAAAGAATTTACCAAATGGATTTTTGTTTTTTGTTTTTGGGAACAAAAGAATAGAATTAGTCATTATTGAACAAGCTAACAAATAGACCTTAAGTGTCATATTAGGAATGTGAATCAACAATCCACATCTAAAGAAGTAGATATGTCCGATACCAAATTCGGCCCATCCATCGAATGATGTGGATACAATTAATTTTGACATGAATGTTCATGTCATACTTAAATCTATCAAAATGGATTACAAACTCAGTTGTTAACCCATGGAAATGTTAAATGGGTTGCTATATTGAGCAAATGGGTTATAAATGGATTTAAAGGCAATATTGATATTAAATGGGTTATAAATAGGTTTACAACTTACTTAGGGCCTGCTCGTTTTGTGGCAAATGGGCCATTTTTGTAAAATGTTTTATTGTAAGTCATTTTCCACGAAAATGATAATATTTTCGGGTATTCAGCTGGAACTTGAAAAAGTCTCGGAATATATTTTTCTAAATTTTACCACCTAGGCATGCATCGCTTTACCGACCCATGGATCCGTCAAATCTGAACTTGTCTCTAATACCGAGCAAACTTGCTCAGATCTTTGTTCCCTCGCATTGCCAAACACTCATCCCTTCTCAGAAATGTTCGTACGGATTTTAAACTTCTCTTGAAAATCTACAATCTTGAACAAATGATTTGGAGAGCACGCTTGACACTATAAGTGACGATTATGCATACATAGGAAAGATATCATAACACTACCAATCTTACCAAAATGAGGCATTGAGAGAATATTAGGGTTAAAAGAAAAGGTTACCCAACAATGTTAACTACTCTCTTAAGATACGAGTTGACATTTAACAGGCACATGGATTGTCAAAGATAAAACGAAATTCTTCTCTCCCCACCCACTTCCTCGATACCCAACACATCATCACACAGAAAAATGGTTTTCATTCAATAATGAAATGTTGCAAGGGCATTAAGCATGAAATCACTAGGTAAAATGTGCGCAAGATTAACAAAAATTTGCCCAAGAAACTCTATTTGCCCCTCGGCAGAATCTTCTAATTGAGTGGCTTGTTCTCCCCCCGGTCTTTTGTGTTATAATTAACAAAAGAGAAAAGAAGCAAAGCATGTACAACCCTTTGCTTGAACAATGGACAGCTACAGGGTAGACTAAATAAAGAAAATGTCGGAGAGAGTGTAGGGGCTTCTTTAACTTGAAATGCAAATTCCACACTAAGATCACTAGTTAAAGAAATGTCAATACAAACCAACCTTAAATCAAATTTCATCTCTTGAAGTATTAACAATAACAACATAGAAAGAAAGAACACGTGAGTCTTTTGGTGATAAACCTCAATATAATATATCACTGGTGATGATCTGCTTTGCTTAGAAATTTATCAATCCACACTCTGCAAAGATTAGTCACCATGAATGCTTTTCCATTTTTTTCATTCTCAATTAGATGGTCAAAATTGATCGAAGGGTAATTTCATCATATCCATCCACTTTCATCACCTCATTGTAGAGTTTAGAGTAATAGACTTGAGAGTAATCGATACTGCTTTGACCCAATGACTTAATTGCCGATGCCATCTCTCCATGTTGTGTTTTAAGTGCAACATACTTGTCATCATTGTTGGAACATCTACGCCTTTTGTGGGACTTCTTTTCTAGAGGCATGGTAGAGGAAGACGCTTTTGAGCCCTTTATCAACTCATCGAAATCATTGCCTAAGTCGACAAGTGAGAAGTCAACTTCCGTTGCATCGATGTCTTCAAACTGCTTAGCAAAGCTTTTGATGGCCATATCTCTCCCAATCACCACAACCATCTCATCATGCTTTTCAATCCTCTCATTCAGATACTTTTTATGAGAATGATGGACCTGTCAATGCGCAATATTCATTCAATTATTGGTTCCACAGCTAGATATGAAAAGAACTTTCTAAACTATGCTCAGGGGCAAGTGTAACAGCTAAAACATGATAATAAAGTACTCTCATTCCTTTAAGTGCAAACACAAAAACAACAATGGGAGAGTAACAAAATCTTGATCAACATACCTCATGACTCTTGCAAATGAGATAATCTTGCACCAAATTTTTTGTTATGCAATTATAATAAACAAATCACAAAACTGTGGCAACAACTGAACCATTTTTATAGGTGTAGATAAAATCAAAGATATCATTTGCTAAACTCTATAATATAAAATCAAACAGTCACCACGTTGCTAACACCATTTGATGAGCATACTGCTTTGTATTTTCTCTCAACTACAGAGCATCAATGAATGTGCTCCAATTACTTGTTATTGAGGCATAGGGTTGTCTTGATTGCTAGACCAAAAAATCATAATAGCCAGAAGAGTGAAGAAAAATAACCCTTTGATTACTCAAAAATCAACACAAGTTCCACATATGTTTTTCTGGCTTTCTTGAGTGATTTGCAGTGTTTTGAAATTACTTGAAATAACTGAAATACAAAGTTACTAGTATCAAAGTCAAAAGTAAATCACGCATTGCAATAGGTAACAAATATAGAAATAGCAGCAACAAGATATCATGTAACTTCAGCTACACAAGGTTCACTACAAAGTCAACAATCTTCTTTTGGCATATGTATGTATTCAAATAGATGCAAGGAACAGGTAAATCCATCCATCTTGAAAAGAGAACAATTGATTATCTTTATACAATTCAGCTAAAAATCGGGTCTAAATTTCCATAAGCGTGGCATATCAAGTAATTTTCTTCCAAATAGAGAAATCATTTATACAATAGTCTTCACATACAATTCTGTAGTCCAGTATGTCAACAAACGCACTATAATTTACAGTTTTTTTGGCTAAAAGGGTTAGGAAATTCTCTCTTTAAAATCGATTCTATGATTTTACCCCGCATTGTAAATGCATGTGTCCAAACGGATACATGCAGTACAATGCTTGTACATTTAACAAAAGCTATCATGTCACATGGTATCATGTAATGTAGACTATAAATAGACATATAAGTCACTAGTATAAAAGTTAATATTAAATTATGCATTGCACTTCTAACAAAATTAGAAACAACAGCAACACGATAACCTATGGCTTTAGCAAAACGGGGTTGACTAACAAGTTAACAATCTGCTCTCTTTTTTCTTTTTCTTTTTTCAACAATCAGATTCAAATACATGCAAGGAACAATTCAATTCATCCAACTTGAATAGAGAATGATTGGATTATCTTTAGACAATTCAGCCAACTTAAATCCCTATAAGACTGGCATATTACACAATTATATTTCAAACAGAGAAATGATTTCTGCAATAGTCTTCACATACAATTCTTCAGTCCAGCATGTTAGCAGATGCATTGGAGTTTAAAAATTTTGGTTGAAATGTTAGGAAATTATCTCTTTAAAATTGATTCCATGAAATGACTCGGCACAGCAAATGTTTACGTCCAAAAACACAATCCAAAAGAAAACTATACTTCAGCATATTCATTGATTTTTTGCACCTTTTTTTTTCATATCTATTACTGTACTTTATGTGGCAAACATGCATCCATATATCAAATATCTTCACTGAATTTACTTATTTGTGAGCTTTTCTATGCATGTTTTCTCTTGACATGAGACCTATCAAAAAAGCCTGCTTATATCACATTGTTTCCAGCAACTAGCTTGAGGGAGGTCAATAAATAAACCAATAAGCAAAGAACACACATAGAAATATTTTTGTGAAACATTGGCTAAACGAATGTATTGAGTAAGTGATAAGAAAAATTACCGGTACATATTAATCAAATCCTTTTTCCCAACTATAGCCATATTCAACTTGTCATCCCAATAGAATCTACTCTTGCCACGCACAGTTTGAATCATCTTCTAGTTGTTTTTGACTGTCTTCAAATGGTTCTCAACATGGTCGAGCTCACAACAAACACCAAACCTCTCATTTATTGTACTAACAACTCGAGCAATTGAAGATGGTTTGAATGTGCTCAATTACTTGTTTCCTTTACTAACTTCATCGGCGAGAATTTCACCTAAAACACCCATATGCTTCGACCATCTAAATTGCTTGACCTGCTCATCATTTGAGAGGTTTCCTCAGTATGTGGTTATCTAAATCATTATAATTATCCTTTACTAGCCTCATTCATTCTCTCTCGTAATTTCGATTCACATGAGGTTCTCTCAATACGTGGTTCTCCGAATAATCATAATTATTTATAACTGGTGTGACAACTATCATAACCACTACAGTTGAACCCATTACCATCGCTTGGATTTTGTTATCATCTTTCTATATTGGAACACATTGATGATAAAACAAAAAATGCATGTAAAATACACGAAGGGTAACAATAGAAGAGCCAGAAACGCATAGGACAGCAGAAGTTGCTTTTCAATATAATGGGTGTGCAAATGCTCATGCATCTATTTAGTCATATTTCTACGTGAATAAAATAACTAGGTCATTGATAATCATAAGAAACTTCTTTGCTCAATTCCATATCAATACATGGGCATACCATGTTAAAATGGGTATCAAGAGAAATAGACAGACATTATAACAAATAGACAAGCTCCAAGATTAGTTGTGGACAAGAACAATGCAACATTTCACATCTATTGCTGATGGTCTTTCATACAAGCCACTTAGGCTTTGTTTGGTAAAAAAAATTCTGTTCTCCGGAACAATTATTTCTATTTTTTTGTTCCAGGAAACGAAAAAAGAATAGAAACCTATTTGATAAAATTTTTGTTCCCGAGAAAAAAAAAAAAAAATATATATATATATATATTTGTTATCGGGAATAAATTTGGAACAAAAACAAGAAGTGAAAAAAAGTAACTTCTTGTTTTTGGAAACAATTCCTAGAATCAATTTCTATTTTGTTTTCTTTTCTTCTATTTTCTTTTCTTTTCTTTTCTCTTCTTCTCTTCCCCTTTCTTCTTCTTCCCTTTGGCCGGTCGCCAACCTCGGCTATTGTTGGCGATTGGTCAAATGAGGGCGGCGACCTCGCCGAAGCATTGTTGGCGCCTAGAGAGGCCAATGTCGCCTAGCCATCTATGAGGCTCAACCTCCCCGGGCCACCTCTAGGTTGGCGTTGCCTAGCGTTGGCTCGGTGAGGCCAAGCCTTGCCAATGGCTGAGCGAGCTCAGCCTCGCTAGCCGATGTAAGGCTTAGCCTTGCCGGGCCAAGGCGAGGCCAACCTCGCGTTGCCTAGGTGAGGCCGAGCCTCGCCGGTGACCAGACAAGGCTCCGGCAAGCTTGTCAAACCTTGCCCAGCCAGTCACCAACCATGACGATGGCCGACTAGAAAGAAGAATGAGGAAGAAGAGAAAAAGAAAAAGAAAAAGAGAAAATATATATAATAAAATTATTAAAAAATTAAAAGAAATAAAATAATTTAAGAATTTTACCAAACGCATTTCTATCCCGAAATATAAATTTTGAACAGTTACTAAGCACATTTTTTTGCTCAGAAATTATTTCTAAGAACAAAATTAGAAAAAAAATAATTTTGATTCAAAAGTTGTTTCCCGAAACAAAATGATTACCAAACATGCCCTAAATTTCCCTAGCCATTAGCATTTAATAGGTTCACCCGAAACCACATCATGCTTTCAATTCCGCTAGATTAAAGCACTTCCATTAATAAACAACACATAAAATAATGCAAAATAATGCCGAACACAAGCTCAACAATGATCACTCCGCAACCACTTAATTCAAAAACCTTATACTCTAAATTAGCCTCAACTCAAGTAATCAAGTTAACAAAGACATTTAGCGCATTGGTTTGATTGATTGAGCAGTGCCACGATCCAAAACTCGTCAATCATCATTAAACCCCATGGGATGAAGGATTGGCAAAGTATATAACGGGATCGAGTTACTGACATGAGAGCTAATTATGGTGATTATCTTAGAAATCATGTCTTAATGGGACAAAGCAAAGGCTGCAACCCTTCAGAAATCGCGTCTCTACAAGCGGGTGCTGCGAAGGGGCGAGGAGGTGGCGGCGGTGGAGTTCGAGTATTGTTGGACGAAGGGGGCGCTTGGCCACTGTTGGTCATCGACATTGAAGGAAAAGGAGGACAAGATGAGAAACCTTAAACTTCATGAGAAAGAGGGAAGAAAATTGCAGCTTTAAAGTAAGGAAAGAAGGGGAAAAAAGTGCTTATGCTAGAGGCAATGCAAGGACGTGGGGGTGGAAAATGATTTCCTTTTCTCAAAAGAGGAAATCATTTTCCACAGTTGTAGAATGAGATTTTCCATTGACCAGAAAACATTTTCTTTGATCACTTAGGGGGCGCATGATAACCATTTTATTTTTGTTCCAGAATTATTTTTTTATTCCAAACTTATTTCTAGAAGAGAAATATTTTTGGTAAAATTATTTCATTTTTTTTTATTTCCAGAATAAATTTTTGTTCTAGAAATAGGTTTGGAACATAAATCAAAAGTAAATTTTTTTTCCTTTTCTATTTCTAAAACGGAAATGAGAAATAAAAATTATTCTCATCGTTCGTCTTTGCTTCTAGCCGGTTGTCTATCCGTCATCGCTGACCACCACTTGCTATCCTCTGCCGACCACCGTTTGTCGATGGTCGCCGGTCATCGCCACCTCCACCAACCACTGTCCACTGGCTACTATCCCCGCCGACCAGTTGCCATCCGTCGTTGACTATTGTCCGTCATCGATCACCACTATCAACCCCCCATCATCGTCGCCGCCGTTGGCCACCATCATCAATTATCGTCACCGATTGACAATCGCCAATTGCCACCGCCACCCAGTCACCGTTGCCACCACCAGTTGCCGTCATCACCATCTAGAAGGGAGAAATTTTTTGTCCTTATTAAACGAATTTCCATTTTGAGAGTAGAAATTTTGTGTCATTATCAAACGGGTATTTTTTTTTAGAAACTCATCTAAGAATATAAATAGAAAAATCTATTTCTCTTTCAGAAATCAATTTTTGGCCAAAATAATTATCATTTGCGCCCTTATACTCCACCCCTCCAACACCAAAAAATACAGAAAATGTTTTCTTGAAAAATGTTTTCCTAGAGGTTGTTTTTGCGAAACGAATAAACCTTTAAACTCAACCCACCTTTATGATTCTCTTCATTCTTCATTTTATCTCATGTTCACTCGATCTCGCGTTCATTTAACACTCTCAATTATGGGAAAAAGTACAAAAAAAGTCATAAACTCATTACATTTGTACTACTTCAGTCCTAAACCTTTCAAATGGATCGATTTAGTCATAAAACTTTTCGCATTGATACCAATTCAATACATCCAGCCAATTTAGATCGGAAATTGCTAACACGGATTCTGACAGTCTTGCATGACACGACTAGCGTCGATGTGAATATTTTTTGATATATTTTTTTCTCTTTTCCTTTCACCCTTTGGCTAGTGAGGTCGTTGGCCATAGGCTAGTTTGGGTGAAGGCCTTTGCGCCCTTGCCGGTCACAAGCGAGGGCATGGTCAGCGATGGTCGGCCGGTGACCTTGCCGGCCAATAGTGTACCAAGAAAGAAAAAAAAAGAAAGAATAGAAAAGGTAAAAAAATTCTGAAAAATATTTAAAGTTATAAAATATGAAGGTATTTTAACAATATGGGTTGGATCTAGATATGGGTTGGACATGAGTCAGTGAATTTGTATTGCATAAAAATTGGGTCAAAATGGATCTATTTGGGTCAAACTATTTATGATCCAAACCGACCTTATCATTTGATGGGTTTAATCATACTCCGACGTTATTGGTGTTGAGTAAAATTTTCCACATGCTTCCACGTAGGCATTTGTATACTTTTATGGGATCATACTTTGGTGTTGTGTGGCCAAACTTGGACGGAATAAAAGCATAGGGACTCGATCAGATAAAAAAGCGGGAACGTACATGAATCGAACAGTAGAATTGGTGTCTTCAAAGAGCCTTAAAACTTGATTGACGCTAGTACTATTTTTTCCCCTTTCGGGTACATCAAATCTTGGACAGTGGAACATCTGCCTTTCAAATTCGATCCAAAATATCCCAAAAACGTTTCGAAAGCGCGCATCTCGACTGAAAAGCGTTCGCTTCTTCTTCGAATCTTCACCACCGGAAAACAGTTGGCCTAGAATGAGAGTGCTCGTCATCCTCCGCTCCTCCCCCTCCACCACTACCGCTGCTCCACCAGGCCTCCCTCCCTCTCCCGAACGCCCGCTCCCTCAATCTCCACCGTCCGCTCCCTCCCCGCCTTCCTCTCCGCCCTCTGATGCGACCCCAAGCCCCAGCTATGCGCCCTTGCGGACATCGCCTCTAGGCTCGCCCGTTAGAAATTGAAAAAACCATGGCAATGCAAATTAGTGTGTTGTCGATATCTCTAATTAGCCTTTTAACACATAAAATGTATACCATGTCGTTTTCTAAAAGCTTCTATTTTGAAAGTGTAAGAAATTAAATTCGGAAAAACTTAAAATTACCTACTGATTCGACATGAGAATATCAATTAAATTTAAAATATTGCTTGCAGAATCACGAAGCAAGCCTAATTGAATCATCCAACTGTGATCACGAGAGAACCCTCGATGGAATTCTAGGGGCTAACCCCACCATTAGCACTTCCATTTTGAAAGTTGGCGGTGGTTGTCCCTCCACATCTTGTCATATATATATATTGCTTCAACTTGTGAAACTATCTCTTCGTGTTCATTGCTTTGTTCATCATCGTACATACATCTTCTCTCTTCTTCTCTTTTTGGTCGAACTTCTCTCGTCTAGTATTGGAGAAATGCATCAAACTGGCTATAATAGCTTTTGTTTTAGCAATGAAATTTCAACCCTTCAAATACAAAGCCCTTGCAATAACAATTGAGAATATTATTAAAATACAAGTTGTTGCTTCACGTTAAAAACTATGGTTCGATTCTTAATACATGATTTTTATTTTATTTTTTTAAAGAAGAGGCTTTAGAATCGGTCTCACGGGACCTAGCCTGGCCTCTATGAAACTAAGCAATAATACAAAGGCCTCAGGCTTGGCCTTGAGGGACCTGGGCCCAACCTTTGTGAACTGTAGCCCATTCATCGATGGACCTGGGGTGCGCACCTGAGACTTGGGCACGGGAGCAGGGCACATGGGGATGGGCATGAGCATGGGCACGCAGCTCCTGAGTTTGGCCGCAAGGGCACAGGAGAGTATTGCTTTTTGATTAAATGGATTGACATTGGGTTCTTTGCAAGCCCCTTAGAATCCATCATCATTTAAACATCGCTTTTAGACCCATGTTAGCCCATATTGTAAATTTATGCAACCAATATTTCACTCAATATAGTAAGCATGAGTTAAAATATGGGTCCATGATCCATTTTGCCACCTTTAATTACATATATAACACATGAATGGCGAATATATGGCACACGGATGGCACAAGTAGGACACATGCACCGCAAATGCACAGTACATGCACGACATATGAAATTTTCGGTGAGGCCTAGAAAAAAAGAGTGTGGTTGTACTGAATAGTAGGGCTGGGCTCAATTGGGCTAAATAATAAATATTCGATAGCTAAGAGCCCCTTTCCTTTAAACTCAAGTTCGTCTCAAATGTCCGATCGTCTATTCTAGCTAATTGAAATTCTTAGTCAAGCCTCTATTTCATTTGATGCGAACATACTATTCCTAAACATAAACTTGTCCAATATCTAAAAATAAAGAAATGCAAATGCAAAATTAATGTTTTTGATTAGGGCTCTTGTTCCATGGATATCGACGAATTTGATTTCTAGTTTCTTTATGAAATGAATAAAAAGCCTTTGAGTGAAAATGTGTCAGACAAATCTAATGGTAATCCTTGACATACAACTTATCTTCAGGGGACATTAAAGGCTATACAACATTAGTTGGCTCTCTCACAAATATACCTCAGCAAGATGAGGACGGACTAAATTACTTTTAAGACTTTAGAAATAAATTGATACCTAAAAATGCTTTGGGGGCCATTTTGGTCTGGAGCTTAGAGTACAAGGGCCACTTCGTTATTCTCTTTAAATCCGCTGGACTCAATTATGTAATAATATAGCATCTAATCTCGATCAACTCGGCATTTATATGGATCATTTCTAACATAGGAGTCGTAATCCGGTCAGAATGCCTTTTGGTGGTAGAAGTTGCTTCATAGAAAGAGAAATTAATAAAGGGAAAGAAAGAAGACAGAGCTGGACCATACCCAAAATGCACATCCAATCCACGAGGGAGAGCTCAACAGGATCGGTCTGTAGTGTTATCGCTTTTTGATAAATTGAAAAAAACCACGCCATTATCTATGATTAGCCTTTTTAACACATAAGATGTATACCACTATTGCATAGGGGTGTCAACGGTTCGGTTCGGTTCGGTTTTTTTTAAAAACCGAACCGAACCGAATCGTTAGAAACTTCCGAACCGGGCGAACCGAAACCGAACTGAATACAAACTGAACCGAAATTTCGGTTCAGTTTGGTTCGGTTTGGTTCGGTTTTTCGGTTTTTGGTTTTCAACTTTTGGTTTTATGTTTTCGTTTTTTTTTTTTCTGTTAAACTCAGATTTCTCCACTTTTATTTCTCCTATTTTATTTGTTGGTTTGGTTCAGTTCGGTTAACTGATAAAAACCGAACCAAACCGAAAATTTTCGGTTTTTAATGAAAACCGAACTGAATGAAAACCGAATCGAAAAAACCGAATTTTTTGGTTCGGTTCAGTTCGGTTCGGTTACTGACACCCCTACTATTGCGTCCTTTAAGGCAATGGCTTGCCAAGTGAGAGCAGGTAGAGCCTCTTACAAAGTTGTGCTAATGCTCGCCGCAAGTTCTTCTAATTCCTACCAATCCACGGCATTTGGTTGACTCGGTTCATTACGGTTAATATGTCCTTTCATTTTAGAGTCGTCGCTAACCTATTTAGACCGATTAGACAATGTAGGAGGTTATTTAACTTCCATCAATCAAAGATCCTAGAAATGAGGACTTGATTGCTTTGATCATTTGATTAGTGCCCTTTCAATATCTAAACTCACTTCACTATCAAACATGTGATTTCAAACGGTCTTCTCAAATTTTAAGCTCTGAGGTACATATTGATCATGCATGGTTACTTACAAAAATGGGTATCCATCAAACATATAGAATAAACAACACACTAAATCAAGATAAGCATGTAAATTAGGAAGACGGAAAGTGAAGTACAAGAAAAAGTAAAATCCAACGCTACGTCGGGCAAATCATATCATTATTGTGACCCTTCCGTGGGGGTTTCCGAGTTTAGAGGTAATGCCAAAAGAGATCAACGGTCCCCAATGGCTCGGGTTCTCCTAGACCCTTACCTCGCACCATGTTGAGATTTTTCCATTTGTAGTTTGATTAATTCTCCTAGACCCTTACCTCGCACCATGTGATAAGGAGTCTCTACTAATCTATTGGGGTCAACTAGAAATCAAGTGAAATATAATAAGATTTCTTTATTTTCTACACAATCAGAAAATTCTAGGAACAAGGATTTGATTAAGTTGTTTGAACTAACGTCTTTTCAGTAGATAACTTGATTGACTAGTTTTCTAAGGCGCCAAAATTCTAGGACTGGTAATCAGACTGAAAATCACCGGGTTCCATTTTTATAGAATCGGGAATCGGACCAAATTGGCCAGTCCAGTCTGATTCGGTCTAGGCGATTCTCGGTTCAAATGATCCGATATGCTCACTCCTACTTGATAAAACATGTTTGAAGTGTCTCCCTTAAAAGAGGTCTTAAAGATAATCGAAGGGCGGGTCACTTCCCAGTTTTTTCCCATGCTCGTTAATCTATATATATTCGGATCCTCTATGGGTTAAGACAATTGAAATTGTGCACCTAACTTATTTATAAAATTCTCACATTCCATGAAACTTCACACCTCTTTCTCCCTCCCCATCTATCCCTCCCCGCCTTGTCGTTGCGCCTCCCCTTGCTACTCGAGGAGCAACCTATTTTCGTCGTTAACATGTCACATCTTGCCCCGGTTCCGTCGCTTGCCATCCACTATTTCCTCTCTCTCTCTTTCTCCCCTCCATCTAAACATAAAAAAGAATAATTGTGGTCCTTGAGATTACAATCGCCGCATGTCTAGTCGCTTGCCTGAGGCAACCTAAACCGGAGGCCAGTTGATGCTAGGATGAGAGAGAGAGAGAGAGAGGGAGAGAGAGATGACAAAACCATTGACATTGCGCAGTTGAGAATGGAGGTTGCATGCGACAACAACGGGGCGGGAGTGACGGAGGACGGCGGTCAATCCAGGCCGCGCCATTCCATTACATCGATGCACCATTCTCTCGAAGGAGAAATAATTGAAAACGTCACTTTCTCTCTAAACTGGAAAGCAGGTCTCAGTTTCAAAATATCATAATAACCATCCCAACAGTTTCGGTAGGCTCACTTGAATCGACATGGAAAGATCTGCGAAGCCTAGAGCAAGGTCATGGGGCCGACCGCGAACAATTGCGATCCCAGCACGTCGTCCGACCGAACCCTCCACTTTGCAACCATCGTTGGAGCACTCCAATTGGCTCGGGAAAGGAAGCACGATCTGTTCACCGTCCAAGCACCACAGCGCCATGCTCAGCGCACGGCCAAACGTTGTGTCCCGGAGCCATCATTCCCCACTACTCCTAGGCTTTGTCTAGTAGGACGACACCGCCGTGTCCTTGTCGTGGAGGACAGGAACGGGGCAGACCCTAAACTTCACGTAAGAAACCGAGGGATCAGAGATGACCGCATTCTGTCACGTAAAGCTGGGTGCGTTCGGATTTTGGTGCAGAGACCTGTCCTAATTCTCTGGCGTGGAAAATATGACACACCTTTTTCGTTTATTTCAAAAATATCTTTTATCCATTCATCTTTATAAATGATATAAATTATTACTTCATATGAATACTTTTTGAATCATATAATTTTTTATGAAATAAACAAAGCTTAAGTGACCTTGCTTGCAAATATCACATAAATGTCTAGACTAGTGGGGATCAACATCGAAAAGGCAGTCCTATTATGTGCTTCCAGCGTGCACGCGCGGGTCCTTATCATGTGTCCTTCTGTAACCAAGCCTGCGCCGTCCCATTTCCTCTGTTTTCTCTCTGTTTTTCCATTGCACATGTGCAAGAGTAATGCATAAGATATATGAAGATTGATTTACCTGAAATTAATAATATAGTGCGATGAATTGCAAGTGTGCATTCTCAATTGGCCAGTGTTATTCATAATGCATATCTACTTACAATTCGACACATCATTTTATATGGATTGATTCGGTACATCAATCTATGATCATATAATTATCCCGAGTGAAATGATAATATTAACATTTACCAAATTTCGTCAATGACGTGAAAGGGGACCCCAAAAGGCTAGCCAATCACAATCAACACGTGATACACATACATCTTAATCAACCTTTTACATTCACTTCATTGAAATTCTTTGCTTGTTAATTTATTTACTTTTTTATACGTCACAATCAACATTACTATTTTCATCCAATGACTTGTCGGACATGTGAGGTTTCTTGGTTCTTGCTTTTCCTCTATTGCACCATACAAACCCAAAAACGTGGAGACTCAAATTTTCCACCTTAGAGTACAGGCTTCAATCTTCACCAAATTTGGGTCTGTGTGGGCATATAAGGGTAATCATTTCAAATCAATCGTCATGTCCTCCTCAACATCTCCTCTTACCCTGCACCCATACCATTGGCAAATGCTCGCTCTCTCTGGCACTCCACATTTTTGTCGGACACCAAGAAAATCATCACTGATGCGTCACCAAGAATGGAAAAACTCATGCCTAAAAGTAAAAGCTAGTTGGCTAGAAGAGGAAAACCAACTCTTTATAAGTCCTACAATATCTCCTTGCCCGATCTGGGACTTTTACCCTCATCATTCTCCCCCTCTTACCTCACAGAACGGCCTCGCGTTGCTACAGTACCGGGAGGTGCACGTCTAAGGAGTAACTCTGATACAATTTTGATGCGTTACAAGGGTGTTGGAAGAACTTATCCCAAAAAGCTAGCTTACCAAGAAAGGGATCCCAACCCATTATAAGTCTCGGAATATCTCCTTAATTGCTCGATGCGTGACTTTTGGTCGTACCAAATGCTTCGTCAAGAAGAGGATCTTTGGTTCAACTGTGAAGTTCTTCAAGAGAAACAAGAGACAAAAAGAAGAAGAGACGTGTTCCGTGTTCATTATTCTTATATTGAAAATCTAAGACACGTTTGCCTTTGTGTCAATTATTGACGAAATGAAAGAAGTAAGTGTTTTAAATTTTGACGTGATTTATTGTTTAAATATCCTAATATTCCCCCTTATCGTTAATCTTGTCTTTTACCTAGAACTATGCTTAAAAATTTAATTGGGGAGACAAATGAGACTTGCAAATATTTGAACTCAGGATCTCCAACTTTGAAATTACGTGAAACTTTGTGAAATTATTGTTAATTATTCTAAAAACTTAAATTGTCAGATAAAAGACATAATTTATTATTTTAATATTTTAATATTGTACGGTTGAAATTCATGTAAGTTAATCCATCCCTAGACTAACTAACCTTGCTTGCTAGGATTATGTAATTTACGAATACGACAATGAACTCTCGTCTAGAGGAATCAACTTCTGAAATTGCCGAAAACAACAATAATTATGTCTTCGGATATAGAGTACAATTATATGAGTCGAACCTGCACGTGCGGTCATATCCTGCTTCCTCACATAACCAACTGTGGGGCATTCCCATTTACTCTGTCTTCCCGGTCACCCATTTATGTAAAATTTAGTATCATATTACGATGGATTATAAATGGACATTCCAATCGAATGGTGATGTTCGGAACGTGTATCTACTCAGAGTTTGACATGTCACTTTATGGGTTATTTGGTAAATCAAGAACGATTGTATAACTAACATTAAGCGAAATAAAAATGTTGGCAATCATCAAGTTTCATTTATGACTCTCAAGCGGACATATAAGGGCTATTCTATGGAGAAAGTATTTTTAGTCAATTGTAGGTGTGACGATAGCCAATTACAATAAACACGTGTATAGGGTAAAATGACATCACATGTGTCATTATTTTCATATAGCGTTCACTTAAATATCATACTTTCTTAATCGTTACTTGAGTGTTATAACTTTTATATAATATTTACTTAAATGAAATAACATTTTTAATTAATTACTTGAGTGTCATTATTTTCAAAAAAAGTTCCCCACGTGTCATAGCTCTTATAAAGTTATGATACTTAAGTAATCGATTAAAAAATTATGTCTTTTAAGTGAATGTTTGATTGAAAAGTGTTGACAGTCAAATAAGCGCCGTACCAAAGTAATGAAACATGTAACATCCTTATATATTTCAATTAACGTTTTACACGATCACATTGATAAAATTCTCCCCATGTTAACTTACTTTCTCATGTCCCTGTCAATATCGCAGCTGAATAGCTCGTCGGACATGTGGGGTTTCCTGTTTCTTCCTTTTTCCATAAAAACCCACAAAAGTTACGAGAATTTTCCACCGCAAAGTGAAAGCTTTCTTCCTCGAACTTAGGCCTGTATATAATGGGCATCAGCTTTCATCAATTGTCATGTTCTCGTACTCTCCACTTACCCGGCACCCGCACAGCCTAGGCAGATGTTTTGTCTCTCTAACTCTTCCCATTTCTGTCGTACAAGTAGAAAATCACCAACCATGCCTGAACCTGACAGATCAAGAAAGCACTGCTACTTGGGAAAAGAGCAGAGGCGGCTACCCCCGAAGAGAGGCATCATCAAGAAGAGGATCTTTGCTTCCATCGTAAAGCTCTTCAGGAGAAACAGGAGACAGAAAGAAGCAGAGGACGACAACGGCCACAGCGGTGGCGACTGCAGAAATCGCATCCAGCAAAATGGCGTGGCCCAAATACATGTGTAGTTGTCGCGTCACGGTGCTCTACTCGATATATAGTCTGGCTAGACGATGATTCTTTCTTGGCATTGCCTCTGTATGCTTCTTCCTCGTACTCTAGTGACTTTGTCTTCTGATGCCACAATGCAAGCTTCTTGGGCATGTGTACTACCCCCTCATTCTCAATAATAGCTATGATGTTTTGGGCTCATTCGAGCTCAATGCTTCCAGTTACAACTCATGTGTCGGACCGGCTCCGGAGATAGCAGTCGACGGAATAGGTATGAAGTATTTTGGACTTCATGAGAGAGGGAAGAGATCAGCCATCTCTAGCTTGGTTTATTTGGTTGATTCGATTAGCACTTGAAGAGGGAGAGCTCAAAGCCTAGAGCGTCTGAACACATGCATGCACATATATTTTAATTCGTACAGGGCGTACTTAGAAGGGGAATCTTTCGGCAATCTATACATTATATTTCCTTTTAGAGGATCAAGATCAAACATCAGGCTTGAGGATGGCATCCGGGATCCTTTTATTATCGATTTATCTACTTCTCTTGAGGCTGATTTGAGCTTCTTTATCGGCTTGAGCTACCTATATTGAGTTGCCTCCTCCTTAAACTACCTTAGGAAAAGAACTGAAGCTCTTTTCACAGCTTTTTAATCCATCTAAGCTACTTCGTCCATTTGTGATTCGATCTATGCTAATTCGCCTATTAAGGTAAGGTTGGCCTAGGGTTTGGTATAAATTATGGCCTTTCTTTGCCTAATCTTTCATCTCCCTTAAGGTTAGTTGTGGGATCGGTTCAAATAAATAGCTAGCGCAAAGGCATACACATTAACAAACAATAGCCAACTTATTCAACTTGAAATATCGCCATGCGGATCAATGAAGTTTAATAAAATGGTTATTCATATGAGTTTTCTCTTGGTAAATTCTCTGATAATATTGACGCCACCTAGGATAATTCCAACAAGAAATTGTGTTTAAAGTCTTTTGTCATGGCAGAACAACAATGTCAGAACTTATGTACGTATTGTGAAGAGTTATGGAAAGAACGAGAAGAAAAGAGATGAGTGTGGACGAGGACGATTTTGAGCTTTCATGACTACTACTCTCTGTGTTTGAAGAAAAATTTTCATCTTAGAGCTTGCACACTCGCTTGCTCTATTTTCTATTTATATTACATGCTCAGATTCAAAAACAGCCAATGACAGTTCTACAGCTCATCTACAAGAGAAACAATGTAACAGAAAACAGAATGAAAGAAGAAGGATTAGGGATCCCAGTCTGTTGCTGGACGTCTGTTCTGTTTAGAGCACAAAACAGAGAAACGGTTATGCAGAGCACCCTTATAGTTTGACACGTAGTGCTGGGGGATTCGTCGACTTCATTTCTTTTCTTCCTCGTTGAAACAGCAACACCAGGCGTACGCATAGCAGATAATTCGCCCGGCGTTGCCGTCGCCCGGCCGACAGCTGGTAAGGCCGCCCTGGCTGGGCACAGGTCGGCCTCGCCCAAGTGACCCTTGTTAGGCCGGCCACCAGAAAAGGCAAAGAAAGCCAAAAAGAAAAGAAAGAAAAGAAAAAACAATAAAAAAATAATAATTCAAAAAAAATAAAAATTATTAAAAAAAATTATCCACGTCAGCGCCGCGCGGTCCTACATGGCACCACCGGCGTCTACTTCGGCATTTTCTGGCCAAAATTAGTCGGATGGACTAAATCGGTAAGAAATTGAAAGATTTAAGACTAAATTGGCAAAAATGCTATAGGTTTAGGACTTTTTAGATAATTTTCCCTCCAATTACAAAGTCTGAGATTATAAACGTAGCCGCCTGGCAATCATGTGTTCGTCTTAATCCACCATATTTGTCTTCGACTTATTTGTGAGCCAATCTTTTGTTTTATTCACAAAAGACACCGTTTCAATACTTAGCAAAATCTATAATTATTTGCTAGTAATCACTTTTCATTGATAACCTCCGTACTAATCGCACCAGCTTGTCATATTGGCATCTTGCACTACTAATGAGCTTATAGCTTGCCACTCAGTTTGTTCCCCAATGACTGTGCTTCAACTAGAGACCATACTTGGCTCTCATCGACTGAGCGCTTGCTTCTCATCGATGTCAATCAAGAGCCGGTCATTTCTTTTTTCATTCAATGCTCTTTAAATTCCATAATCTTTTTCATTCATATCTTGTATATTTCATCACCAAGTCATTTTCGCCATTATGCTTGACTCACCATTCTCAAGTTAAAACCTGTCACCGTCCGACGCCGGCCGACTCGATGGCGGTCGGTTTGCAAGTACGATTCCACCACGAGATGAAATGCACGCGTCACGTTTCCGCTCCGCACGAAGCGGGGACGCAAGAGTTACAAGTGCCGTCGGTAGTGGGGGGACAAGGCACGGCGCGACACAAGGAAGAACTTTCCCCATCAGTTTCCTCTCCCGCCAACGCCGCCCCCCATGATGAGCCCCAACTCCTTTTGTTTCCAAGCCTTTTCTATTTCGCGCAGGATGACTAGTCTTAAAAATATTCCTCTAGAAATGATTATTAATCATTTTGAACGGAAATAATCCACCGTTAATTAAGGTTCGTTCGTGTAAACATGTTCAATAATGATTTTGGTCGTGAACTTTTGTAAGCAAAAATTTATTGAAAGAAAAATTCATCAATTTCGAGTAAAATTATCCACACCAATGTATCTTATAAGAGAATTGATGATGACTGAATTTTGATGAATTAATGGTACGATAGACTTAAGATTGAATTGGGTGATCATCTCCATATTTTCTTGGGGACTTTCTTGTGAATTCGGATGCACGGGACAAGTACAACCATCAGTACTGAGGGACAACCGTACGTTGGTGGGAATGTCGGGTGCAATCTGAATGCTTGGCTCGAGGGTTTAATTGGCGGGAGACAGTTGATGCTTGTGTGGGAGTCAAACGCTCTACAATGGTAGGGGTCGAGGCTTGTGTGGGGATTGGATATGTAGCTCAAATGGGCCATGGCGCTAGGTACGAGTACATAGTACAAAGTGCTAGGTGGGCTTTAGCCCAAAAGGCCATGACCCGACAATCAAAACTAAGTATCCGTTTGTCAAATCGATCTCAAAGTTTCCACCTTGTTTGGCAATATATCTCGAAATGAGAGAGAGAGAGAGAGAGAGAGAGGCAGATACTTGGTCAAAACTTTTGAGAAAGGATTCTTCTTTTTTTTTTTTTCTGATAACCCGGGAACCCCCGTACAGCCAGCAGCCGGCGAGGTAAATTCGGGATGACGCTAGCGGAGGACTCACCACACACTTAAGATCTCGTGCGACCAACGGGATTCTTTTGGCTTGAAAATATTGATCTTTTATTGGTAAGTTTGCGTGTTTCTTGTGAAGATATACAGCATTTGAAAATAATGCGTGAAGAAGAGAGAGAGAGAGAGAGAGAGCAGTTTCTGGAAAGGGGAGCCAAGGTCTTCTGATGAAAGAGGAGGACGAGAATGGTGAAGGATGCAAGCGGCAGCACAGAGACTTGATGGTAGCAATGAGCTAAGAACAAGAGCTTGACGCAATGAACATGGATAACATGCGCACACCGGCGCGCACATACATAGTGGAATAGAGAAAAAATCTATCGACAATTTTCTCAATCTAATGTCATAAAGTAATATTGACAAAGAATATCCTGTGTATATCAATAGAGGGCAAAGCAGAATTTCACAATTAGTTGGGCCTTGCTATCGGAGGGGTGCTTCCTAATATGATTAAGAATATGAATCAACGTTTAACCTACTTTGATGCTTTTTTCTAATTAAGTCCTTATACTTTTTATTTGTCTAATCAAGTCTTTCTATTTTCATAAATTTTCTAATTAATGGTCTTCAGCATCAAATCTAGCCACCTCCAGTTGAGGTAGTCATTAGAGGACATTGCTGAATGAAGTGGATAAAGTTTTTTCCAAAATGGACATATAAGTGTGAAAAATTGAATTGATAGATCATAATTAATAGTAGATATTTATAGGCGACATTAATAACTTATTAATTTTTCAGATTAATTTTAATATTTTTTTTATGTTATTCGACAGAGGTATCTTGAAAGCTCCTTAAAATTTATTAGGACAATTACTATTTTATCCCCTCAAGTGATCGAATCTTTGAAAAACACTTGCCTTTCAAATTGGAAATTAGACAATTAATGATGCCTAAACTTTGACCCAATATGTAATATAATCCATGAACTTTTAATTTGTTTAATGTGGTAGTAAAGAGTATTTGCTTAAGTGAAAGAATTTTCTATGAATTAGTTTTCTCGACTTTCACATGTTTGGTTTGTTGAAATTAATTAGTTAATGAAAAATCATTTATGGTCAAACAAAATATGCATGTTTAAAGTTAGAACAATGAATTCTTTAATCTGAAAAGAAGAAAACATTTTCCTGAAAAAAGATTTCCCGAAAAATATTTTCCTTTATCATGAAATTTTCCCTCGAACAAATATGCCCTTAAAAGTATTCCTAAATGTTCAATGTAATTTTTAAAATTCTAATTCGTTCAATCTAGTTCCTTAACTTTCCATAATAAAATCACATCATTTATTCAATACTACTCACAATTTTCGCAATAACACTATTATGTAGATTCTAAAAAATCTGTTAATTTCAATCTTTTTCCTACGTCAACAAAAAAAGTATGCTATCTTTTTATTACCTTTTCTAGCTTTGGGTTCATATGAATATTATTCATTTGAGTAAATTTTAACTTCTGTAATGGTAAAGTTGAAGCTCAGTTAGAGTTTTATCGGGTTGATTTTCCTGCTATTTTAAGTCCAAGTGTTATCATAAGTATATCTAAAAGAGATGGTATACATCATAACTAGGCTGTCCTATAATACCGCAAGATTGACGGTTGAAATGAAATTCAATTGCTCAATGCTCATATCATTTTCCCCAGATGTATCGGTTGAATTGAGGACTCCTATCATCGACAAAGTAAACAGTTTCAAATCAACCTTCTGAAGGTGGTGTAACTCCCAACTCGACCGTGATGTTTTGGAGCTACATATTAGAATAAGAATGTTGTTCCATTGATAAATCAGCTCAGGCTCACATACAGTTGTGCAGCTAGTTCTTTTTATTTTTCTGTCTTCTTCAGTAAATCCCAATGAGCATTTCAGGCGACATATAACATACTTTCAAGGGCTCGCAGTAGAGATAGTTCCTTGCATGAAGTGCAGCAATGTCTGGCATGGCAATGCATCGGGATATGAGAACTCATAGGGTATGTTCTTCTGTTTTTCCCATGTTCTTCTGTATTTCCCCGTGATATGAAGCTCATCATTTCATCTGATTGAGCGTGCATACCATAGATAGAAGCCCAACGATCACTATCTTAAGGCACTAATTGAGGAGTGGTGTGAAGGAGTGATCCAAGATAATGATATAAACCAAGGAGAAGTCAGGTCCTTCAATGGAACTGACTTAAGTAGAACGAACAGTCTTCTTCTCGAAGAGGTTGCTGTATACTTGCAGAGGAACGTCGCTGGAAGCTGAGCAATTGATCTCTAGGGACTTTCAAAGGTACAAACGAAATTTGCCAAGGAAACCAGAGCACTCGTAGCAATATTCTTCTTATTCTTCGACAGATTCAAGCACTGGCATAGCAGTGTTGTCGGCCTGAAGCATATGAGAATCAATTGCTCATATGCTTCAGCCGAACCAACACCTGGTAGTAATCCCATTAGGAGTTTAATTATCCTGACCCTTCTTCAACTATGAAATCTTAGTTACAGGGAATGAAGTCGAGGTTAAAGTTTGATCATCTCAGGAGTCAGTGAGCTAAATGCAAAGCCAACCGATCAAAGATCCGAGTTCAAAGATGCAATTTTCAAATCACTATTTAGTCTTGTATGAAGGTGTGAAAGCAGAAGGTATTAATGGCGACACATCTATCTATTGGTTTGGATTGAATTTCATAAGATTTTCATGCTTGTGCCGCAATCTTCTCGTCAATTAAGGCATTCACATCAAGAGCAAATATTGCATAAGTTGAGTGATATGCCTACTCAATTGACTCATTATTTGGTAAGTTACAACACCAGCAACCCACATCCCATATACGATGAACGACAAAACTAGACAAAATAATATTCATTATACAGTATACGAGAAGAAGTATAGCCCAAGTGCCAAAACTTGGCACGAAGGAACACTTAAATACCAAAAGTTAGGAAAGTGACATTTAAGTGCCACTTTTTTTTTAAAAGTAGGATACTCAAGTGTTGCCTTTGGTGAACCCCATCGAAAATCCTACGTGACAATTTTGTAATATTTTTGCTCGCCTACCTGGCTCACCGGAAAGTTAACTCAATAAAGAAACGCAAAAATAACGTTGTTTTGGCACGGATTTGAATTTTAATATAAAAATTGATTAAATTAAATTTAAAAAAAAAAAACTAGGGAGGAAACACGCGATTGAGGGCTAAGCCCTCGCCATTGCCACCTCCCCGCCTTTGCCGAGAAGGGCTGGCAACAAAGTGGAGGGAGAGTCGGCTAGGGAGGCCGGTCCTTCTTGGCGACGGCGGGGAGGCGGCGGCGATGAGGGCTCAACCCTCAGCCCGAGTGCTTCCTCCCTCCTTTTTCAAAAATAATTTAAATGTTTTAAATAAATTTAGTTTTAAATTTAATTTAATTAATTTTTATATTAATTATTTACCACGTCGCAGTAAAACAACGCCATTTTTGCAATTGTCTAGCCACGTCAGCATGCAAAATGACGTCGTTTTGCATTTGCCTCGCCAAAAAATCGCCACGTTAGTATTTTGGCCACAATTTTTCGCCATTGACACTTAAATGATCCATTTTGTTCCGATTTTAACACTTAAATATCACTTTCTTAACTTTGGACACTTAAATGTTCTTTTATGTCAAATTTTGACATTCTAGATATCCGACACTCATAATATACAATTCCATTGGTTCAGTCCATCAATATGGTTCGACATCAAGAACCGAGAAATAGACTAATTATTGTCAATTCTAAATTTTTTGAATTGAGAATCGGTTAGTTTGATCCAATTCTCGAGTTGAATTGGGATTGGTGTTCAATCGTACCGGTGCTCATATAGGACTCTTTTTTAAAACAAAAAAACAATGCAAAAGCATTCATCGTTTAAACACGTTGTCTGGTAAGACGACAACATCATGTCCTTGCCGTGGAGGACAATAATGGGTTGATGACTTTTAGGAGAGAACAAAGGGACCGAGACAGGAGTGTTGACCGGGGCAAACACTTTATATCCCCTGAACGTGTACGTGCATGCCTTACCCTGAGTCATTACACAACCTAGTGGGACCGTCCCATTTCCTCTCCTCCCATGACACATTTACAAAGATAATGTTAGATAAATGAAGATTGATTCGAGTAATATTATGATGCGACAAATTATAAATAAACATTTTGACGGATGATGATGTTTTTCTATAATGTGTATCTACTCAAAATTCGATATATCAATTAACGTATTGATTTGATTAATCAGACTATGTTGAGTGAAATAAAGATGTTCATCATTTTAAGTTCATTTCATAGAAAGAATGACATCACAGACGTTATAACTTTTGAATGATCATTCAAGGGCATAACTTTTAAAAATCATCAATTGACTAAAGTTGGTGATTTGTGTGGCTGAAAAATCCAATGTGGCTTTCATTTAATATAAACTGTTAGATGTGGCCCGTCGACATAATGACCCGTCGACGTAATGAAGTCAGCGAGATCTTGCTTAAACATTCTCGTTTGATCTATTTATTAGCCATGAATTAATGAATCGGGCTAAATTATTCTTGTTTTTCAAATCAACATCCCAAACTGAGAATTTGGATCAAAGTTACCATTAAAGAGATCCTGAGTTTTCTCATTACTCTGTCTGAGGATTAACTCTGTATCACCACCACCACCACCACCAAATCTTCTCTGCTTGAAAATGTCAATCAAAACCTTTACTATCAAAACGAATCCAAACACAAAAATTACTAGTCCAAGTGCGATACACAAGTCGACAGGTCCCAAAACTCCTAGTCAGAACTTCCTATTGAGATGGCCATGGACACAGAGAAACTCTGCAACTACAAGAACCTGCAATCGAAAAGAAAACAGGGAAATCGAAAAGAAAACAGGGAAATCAATACATGAATCGTGCATGTCACCATTGGAGAAAAGTGTTTCCTGCGCCAATCAATCGTAGATTTTGACAATCCTGCTCACCGCGTTAACTTACTATTTTTCGTATGTCATCGTGCAAGTCACAGCTGTCCACTTTTTTTACTGTATCGGACAAGTGGGGCTTCCTGCATCTTTGTTTCCCACTACTGTCCCTTAAGAATCCAAAAAAGCGAGGACACCATGAGTGAAAAAAAGCTTCAGTCTTCACAGGATCTCTGTGCGCGCGGATATAACAGCGCAAACGCCTAAAAACAACTGCCAAGTCCTCAAAATCTCCTCTTATCCTGCAACCCCACGCCCACATTGGCAAAATGTTCTGTCTCTCTAACACTTCCCGTTTTTGTCCGATGCGGAGGAGATCGTCGGCCATGCCCGAAACTGATGGATCGAGCAACCACCGATGCTTGAGAGAAGAGCAAAGGAGGCTACCCTCGAGGCGAGGCCTCGTCAAGAAGAGGATCTTTGCTTCCATTGTGAAGTTCTTCAAGAGAGACAGGAGACGGAAAGAAGGAGAAGATGACAACAATGGCGGCGCCAACCGCGAAAATTGCAACCAGGCGAATGGCACAGCCCAAACACGTATGTAGTTACTGCATCATCGATTTCTAGTCGATGTATAGTCTGACTAGACCATGGTGCTTCCTAGGCATTGCCTCGATATGCTTCTTCCTCGTATTCTACTCTACTGCGTTTGTCTGTTTATACCAAAGCGCAAGCTTCTTGGGCCTCAAGGTTGGCGAAGGATCGTGTACCTTACCTAGACATTCTCAATTATAACGGCTACAGTTCTTTGGGCTCACATGAACTCATCGCATCTAGTTAAAAACTCCCCTGTCAAACCGACTTGAAAATGTTTCGGACTCCATGAGAGAGGGGAGTAGATCAACCATCTCTAGATCGGCTTGCTTGGTCGAGTCCATTAGCACCTGAAAAGGTAGTACTCTAAACCCTTGAGTGTCTTGCACACATGAATGGAAGTACGTTCTAACTCGTATGAGGGCATATACAATTGATCTGTTGTTGGCAGTAAAATTTCTTTCCATAGTCATGTTATTGAGTAAGCGAGTCACGATAATCATTTTCCAAGCGTCAAAATGTGCATCTCGACAATCAGCTTTTTATGATTGACGCTACCTTTTTTACTAGTTAACTTCATGTGCTTTGTGTGCATGAGACAAGTACAACAATCGGTATATAAAGGGCACATAAATCTTATAGACAATATACTCTAATACCCCATCTGACGTACAAACCGGATTAGGAATGGCATGTGAAGTTTAACAAATAGAGAGCTGCACATGAAAATAAATCGAGAGCAAATTCTAGCTCTGATACCATATTAAAAGGTTAAATCCAAAATATTTCACTTATAGATGGAGGAGACAGCCTTACTCATATAAAGAGTAAATAAACCCCACATATTAGCAATTTTGGAATACTTTAATAATGTGCACAGCTGCATTTTCTTGTTCCTTCTAGAAGAGAAGTTTTCACCATTTTTTTCTTTTGCGGAGAATGGCTTTTTTTTTTTTTTTTTTTTTTTTTACAATCTTTATAATTTAAAAGGTAAAATCCTCGAGTGACTTAGGGCCCGTTTGATTTGGCTTTGGGGAAATGGTTTTGGGAAAATGCAAATACCTTTGGGGTAAATGGGTTTTCCAAGATACTTTAGTGTTTGGCAAATTGTAACTTTAAAGTGTATTGGAAAGTAACTTTAGCATAAATACCACTTGGTATACCCTATATTTTCAAAGGGCTTTTATTAATTTAAAAGAATTAAAATCAAATTCGATGAAGCTCCGCCACCGATCAACAGTCGGCCAACCCTGGTGAGGCTACTTGAGGTTGTGTGACCCAAGCAACATTGCCTAGGTTTGCACAACCTCAAGCTATGCTGTTCGGTGACCAAATCTAGCTGCTAGCAGTTGGCCAGCCTTCGACAATTACTAGAGAAGATGAACGATCAAACAAAAAAAAAAAGTCTATGGGTGAACAGTAGAAGTGGACTTGCTTTTCCAAAATGCTGAAAGCTCAAAGTAGGTCCCCACTGGTTTTTGCTTAGAGCTTTCAACCTTCTCAATGCTAACATTTGGCCCATGGACTTATGGAAATGCTTGTCAAATGCCTAATATTAAGCCCTTTGGGAAAGCTGAACCAAACGGGGCCATGTAATTCTTTTGTTCAGAGTCAATTGTTGTAGGAGTGCAACTACATTTTCCTTTTCCTTCCATAATAGAGCTTTCACCATTTTTTGGAGTGAAAAATGCTCGTTTCTTCTTCACCACCGGAAAATGGTTGACCTAGAATGAGAGCGTTCATCATCCTTCCCTCCTCCCCCTCCTTCTCCACCACCATCGCCACCACCCTATCTTTACCTCCTCCCCATCACCACCACCACAGCTCCACTAGGCCTCCCTCCCTCAATCTCCACTGTCCGCTCCCTCCCTGCCGCCTCCTTCTCCGCCCTCTAATGCAACCCCGAGCCCTAGCTTTGCACCCTTACAAACCTCGCCTCCAAGCTCAATGGCGACAGCCACCTCAACAACTTTGTCGCAGTGGCAGATCACATGGTCACCTCCCGTGCCAAGGTTTCGCTGTTCATCGCAAAGTCGGATGTCGAGCTCATAAGGAAGGAGTTAGCTCAGGGCCTTAAGGAGGGAAGGCTATAGAGCTTCTTTGAGTTCTCGTTGCAAATGGTGGAGAAGCTAGGAATTACGCCGGCAAAGGTCGTTGAAGGCACGACGATGGATTTGTTGGGTAAGGAGTGTGCATGGTTGATGGACTGCGACCATGTGAAGTCGTTCGTTCAGGTGATGGAGATTCTTGCAGGTGATAAATTAGGTCATCATGACACATTTTTGTTAATTCTGAAATGTGGATTTGGGGTAAATTAGCTTTAGATAGTGAAATCATCAATCGCCTCTATTGAGGTGAATTATAATATTGATGAATTGGATTTTGAAAGCTGTAGTTTCTGATACTTACTGAGAATGAGAGAATGTCGAGCGAAGAAATTGATTGAACGGAGTAGACTCAGAGAAATTGTGTTGGGGAAATCCCTTATGGTGTATTGAAGATGGCAATATAAATCAAAAGCTACTGATGTGTTTAATGATTGAGTAACAAACTATGCAGATGATAGAACATGTAAAGGATATTATTAAGAACTACACATGAAAGAACGGGATTATAGACTCTATGTTGGAGCTGAACTTACTTAGACTATGTCCAAACTTATGTCCAAATTGTAAAATATACTTCAAACGAAACAGGTCTAGAACGTGACGAATCCAGAATGTGATAGGTTCAAAATGACACAAGTACAAAACATGATCCTAAACATGACAAGTTCAAAACAAAACAAGTTTAGAATGACAACTTAACAGAATGTGACGCAAACCTAAAACGCATAATGGCTAGTGATCTAGTTTGGATTCCATACCAAGATAGATTTGATAGACTCAATTGACAATGGAATCTTGAAAACAAGTTCTTTCTAAATGAAGAGACTTTATTTATGGAGATCAAGATTTTGTTTGTATAGGCGATCAAAATCAAGTGGGGGTTCTGCTTTTGTCGCTCAACGGCTACCTAATCTTCTTGATAGAGTTATGTCTAACAAATAGATTGGAAGACGATCCTCTAGATACTGTCCACCGCTTAGTTTGAAAGTTGAGGAGTATTTCAGGAGGTCAAGGACCGAGAAAGTAAGAGACAAAGCGTAAAAGCTAGAATTCCAAAATCTAAGCGAACTTCAATCACATACACTTGTCTTTCGTAAACTTAAAATTGTGTAATCTTTTGAGAGGTGTCAACAGTGTTGTAAGTATATCCCTTGGTGTAAGATAATGAGTCCTATCGACTTTGGTATAAGCAGCACCAGCTTTAGGGAGAAGCACTTGGGTAGAAACAGCACAACTTGACTGTAACCTTTCATTAACTATCTAATAGAATCTAACGGATGTTAACATGGGAGAGGATATAGACTCGATCTAAGTCGAACCATTGTAAATATCATGTACAATTTTCTTTTCATTTAACTCATTTTACTTAAGTCTGTTATACAATTACAAGTTATTTCAAAAGTCTATTTCATCGCATAATAAATTATGATACTTGTTCAAACTTTGATTTGACTTGTTATATTTCGCATTTATTTATCAAAATGTTATTTTATTACCTATTCATCCCCTCTAGGTGATTCCTGCTAGCCACCCTTGATTAGTATCAAAGTAATGTACACGTTTTTATTGAAGTGTTTTTACTTTTTAGTTAAAAACTTTCTTTGGCAGCATTTTAGCATCAGGTCTTATTGAAGGACAGAGCAACACCAAGCCACTATACTTTATTGGGAGAGAATATAATGTCTGGAAGAATAAGATGAATGCATTCCTCAAATTCAAGGATCCCTTAGAATGGGATGTTGTGGAAAAGGACATCAATCCTACTATTGTGTCTACATCAAACAAAAATGAAAAAGACAAAGAAATCGAATCCCCTACTCTTATGCCTCAGACAAAGATGTCCAAAAGAGAAGCACTTGATGCAAAAGCTATCTATTCTCTTTATTATGCCTTGTCTTCTACTGAATATTACCGTATATTTTCTTGTGAAATGGCAAAAGAAGTTTAGGATAGATTGCATGTACCTATGAAGGGACTAATCGTGTAAAGGAGACAAAAGTTAACATATTGCTCGATCAATATGAATCTTTCAAAATGAAACCTAGAGAATCAATTGGTGATATGTTCAACAGATTCATTGATATAGTAAATGGTCTAGCATATCAAAGGTGACCAATTTCTGCACCAATGAAAGTAAATAAATTGATGTAAGGACTCTTAAAGGACTAGAATATCCTGAAAACTTCAATCCGAGAGACTCAAAGATTCACGCCCCTATCAGTCGATGAAGTCATCAGGACTCTCCAATCATATGAAGCAAAACGTATATATGATAAAGATCCTGAAGGTAAGAAGTTAATTGCCTTAAAATCTAAGGTTGATTTTGATGAGACAGATTTTGAGGAAGATGAAGAAAATGACGATGACAAGATGAAGTTGTTGATCAAAAGATTTGAACACCTTGTGAGAAAAATAAGAAGCTCCAAGGAGAAGAAGGAAACAAAGAAATCCAGAAAAAGAAAATTTTATAAGAACAAAAACGACAATGAAGGTAAATATATGTGTTTTAAGTGTAGGAAAACGGGTCATATAAAACCCGATTGTCCTTTATTCAAGAGAAGGAAAGGGAAATTTGAAAAGAAAAAGAAAGCACTAAAGGCAAAGACGTGGAGCAACACAGAATCATAATCCAACGATGATAAACAAGGAAATATATGCTTGATGATACATTCAGACTCATAATCAAATTTAGAATCATAATCAGAAACAGAACTTAAGATAAATTACCCCAAAATCTCTCCTAAAGCATATAAATATATTGATGAGCTATTTGAATCTCAAATCTACTCTTAAAAGGATTTTTGAACTGAAAAGGAATATTTCTAGGTTGAGACAACATGATATATTTCAAAAAGAGAAGTTCGACAATTTGCAAAATGATTTTATGTAAGTAAAGGAAACTCGTGATTTACTTGTCCAAGAAAAGGAATTTTCGAATATTATGACCAAATTTTAAATAATTCAAAAACTTTAGAACATAACATTTTCATACAAGTCCCTTACTACAATAAGACAGGACTTGGTTTTGATAAGGAAAGTAATCTTTTAATAGATTTTTCCAAAAGTTAAGAAGAGATTCAAACAAAAACCTCCTAAAACTACAAGAAGCATTTTCAAAGGATCTTTACCAAACATATTGGTCAAAATACCCTCAAGTGTTCAAATTGTTGAGACTCATATTACTTTGAGAAAGAATGTCCTAAAGTCTAGAGACATGTTAAGAAAGATTGGGAAAAACCAACATACTCCACTAATTCTCATGGACCCAAGAAAATCCGGGTGTTAAAGAAAAGATGAGTTATTTTTATTGCAGGGAATAAAGGAAAGAAGAAAGAGAATTTTGTAAGAAATGTATATTTTTTAAATTCTCAATTTGGTTTGGGTATATAATTTAAATTTTTATAAATTCTCATTATACTTGATATTCGATATATTCTCTTTGTGCCTCGGTTGATTTAGACTTTATAATGACTGTATTCTATAATTGGAGGAAAAATTGTGTGATATATTTTTAGTGATTGATACGATGGAATTTGATTGAATAAATATGATCAATTGATATCTTGCTTTCAATTTAGAAATAATTCGATTAATTTGATTAATACTCAAGGATTTTATTCTTTTTTATTATTCATGCTTTGCCTAAGTAAGAATTTCTTTTCAAGATATTATTGTGCATAATGTTCTTTCCTTAAATAATATGTTATGATGAGTTGGGATTTGAGTTAATATGTGTGATTTTTTTTTTATATCTTGCTTAGAGATAATTGAGTTTATTTCATTTGATTTTATGCTTTAAGATTTTGTCTTGCTTTACAAAGAAAGAATTTTTCTTTTGAGGTATTATTATGCAATATATTTTCCCTTAAATACTATATTGAGATGAGTTGAGATCTTTGGTTATTTATGAAGATTGCATATCTCATTTGTCTAACAAAAGGAAAATGATCCAAATTTATGGAGATCAAAAAGGAAATGAGTTTATTGCAATAAATTCTCCGAAGGAATAATATTTGCAAAACTACACAAATCATGGTGCAATTAGAAGAATATCTTGAGCAAAGATTGACAATGATCATCTTTAAATCAATGCCGCAATAAGTGTTGTTCACAAATACTATCACGATGACAATGGGAGAAAGTCAATACAAAAGAAAGGGGGAGAATCAAATCGTGATCATCTCAAAAAAGGAAACAAATTGAGGGAGAGCATTGATCAAGTATGGGATAATCTTTTTGAATTGATCATGATGCCGATTATTATAAAAGAAAGGAAAAGATAAATATGTTAGAACTTGTTAAGTTCTACAAAATCCAATTAGTGCACCTTTTATTTCCCTTACTTTTTGTCATAAAAAAATATTTTATTTACATTATTGTTTTATTATGACAAAAAGGGTAAGTGAATTTAATAATGTATCCGTAATTCTTAATAAATATTTGCTAATATATATTATGAACATGAGTTGTGTTACGTATCTTTGATATTTGACTTATTTTGTAGAGGATGATATTTCTAGAAATTGTGTTTCATGCAAAGTACATTTTGAAGATATTATGTGAATTTGAGATGAATTCTATATTCTTTACGTGATACCGTTTCCATTGTTATCGTTTTTTTATTATGGCCAAAAAGGGGAGAGAATATAAATATGCACGTGTATTCAAATATTGCTTTGTCATTATCAAAAAAAGAGGAATATTGTTAGGGAAATCCCTTATGATATTTTGAAGATGACAAAACAAATCAAAAGTTAATAACGTGTTTAATGATTGATTAACAAACTATGCAGATGGAACATGTAAAGATTATTATCAAGAATTATACATGGAAGAACCAAAAGATAGACTCTATTAGGGGTGATCGAGTCCAGGGTGGATAGGGTCTAGACCTGGACCCTGTACCCGACCTTGTTATAACCGATTCCTCTTTTCTGGATCCTATACCCAACCCTGTTTGTATTGGACCATGTACCCGATCCATCATATTTTACCGATCCGGTTCCAGGATCAACCATGTTTCCACTGGAACATATTTTGCAATCTCCCAATATCCTATACGACTTCAAATTTTATATTAATACGCGAGAAAATAACATAATCCTCCTAATTTGTAATGAAACATTAAGCACTTGTAATAAATAAATACATAAACTTTTTGACTAAACAAAAAATTAAGGATCCACAAGCTTAATTATAATAAATAAAATCAAAAGGCAAAGAATTTGCAACAAACATGGGTCTAATATTAGTCTTATTCCCACAACTATTACAAGAAGCTACTCATTTATGCAAGCATAACTCCTCCTACAAAAGAGAAATTAGGTGAGCCAATTCATATGATACACAAAAATTTGGCGGCGACAAATACAGTCCGTCCATCGGACGGTGCGAGAGGGAATCGGTGAGGGAGGAAAGCAAGTGAGGAAGAGGAATGACAAAGGAGGAGTGCCATGCGTGTTTGAAATAGCTAAGAGAAAAAACGTCGTGTGATTGCAAAAATAAGAACAAAAATAGGGGGAAAATGGTTTTGGACCTCTACTTACAAAATCGGTTTGGGAACTAGTTCCAAAACCAGTCCAGGAACCAGTTTCCAAGTGGGTAACCACTCAGAACCTGTTCCCAGACTGGTTTAAACCAGTTCCGAATTTTGGGAACTAGTTCCCAAACCGATTTCAACAAGAATCGGTTCCCGACCCTATTTTCTGGCTGGGCCAGTCTGGGAACCAGGTAAACCCGGTCCAGTTGCACACTCCTAGACTCTATGTTGAAGCTGAACTTACTCAGATTATGTTCAAACTTACATCTAGATTGTAAAATCTACTTCAAACGGAATAGGTCCATAACATAATGGTCCAAAACGTGATAGGTTCAGAATGACACAAGTGCAAAACGTGATCCTGAACATGACAATTTCAGAACGAAGTGAGTTCGAAATGAGATAACTTGACAAAACGTGACACAAGCCCAAAACACATAACATCTTGGTTTGGATTTTATACCAAGATGGATTTGATTAACTCAATAGGCAATTGAATCCTGAAGATAAGTTCTTTCTAAACGAAAAAGCTTTACTTATGGAAATCAAGATTTTGTTTGTATAAACTATTAGAATCAAGTGGGGTGGATTCTGCTTCTATCACTCAATGGCTACTTAATTTTCTTGATACAGTAGTGTCTAACGGGTAGATTGAAAAACAATCCTCTAGATATTGTCTAACGGTTAGTTTGGAAGTTGATGAGAATTTAAGGAGATTAAGGACCGACGAGCAAGTAAAAAATGAAGCGTAGATCTAGAATTCTAAAATCTGAACGAATTTCGATCATATACACTTGTCTTTCGTAAACTTAAATTATGTGATCTTTTGAGAGGTGTTGACATTATTATAAGTGTGTGCTTTGGTGTAAGATGGTGAGTCCTATCGGCTTGCGTATAAGCAACACCAACTTTGGAGAGAAGCGCTTGAGTATAAGTAGCACAACTTGACTGTAACCTTTCATTAATTATCTAGTGGAATTCAACTAGTAGGCTATCAGTGTGAGAGAGTTGACATAATCTTAATTTAAGTCGAACCATTATAAATTTCATGTGCAATTTTCTCTTCCCTTAACTCATCTTACTTAAGTTTATTGCACACTTACTGGTTATTTCAAAAGTTTGTTTTATCACATAACATATTTCGATCCTTGTTTAGACTTTGATCTTGACTTGTTTTATTTCGCATTTATTTATCAAGATTTTATTTTATCACCTATTCAGCCCCCTCAAGGTATTCCTACTAGCCACCCTCCAATTGCACTTGTAAAATTCTTTGCAACTTGTGATTCGAGTTGTTAATTTTCTGTCATGTTGAACTCTTGTCATCAAGTGACTGATGTTTCTTTGTTCACTATTAGGTTTCATATTTTCAGTCAGAGAGTCAGTGAAACCCGCTGATGTAATCAGAGCATTACTTGATCAACGAAGTCCGAATTTGGGCATTAGGTATGTTATGTAGTTTATTCCATGCCAGCGCTCTTCTAAGGCTCGTAGGCCCTCGCCGCCGCTTCCTCACCGACCTTTATGAGCCTTCACCAAAGGTTCCCAGCCATTAAAAGTGAAATTTGTTCCACTCAATTCTGCAAAAAGTATCTGATATCTGGATTATTAAATTTGCCGATGCAAAACTTTGGGCAGATGGCTCTACAGATTAAGGATGACATGCTTCATGCGGGCATTACTCCTAATACAGTCACGTGGTCATCACTGATTAATGCCTGTGCAAAAGCGGGTCTGGTAGACCAGGCAATTCAGTTCTTCGAGGAAATGTTTCTGGCTGGTTGTAAACCAAATTCAGAATGTTACAACATCCTCTTGCATGCTTGTGATGAGGCATACCATTTTGATAGGGCTTTCTGTCTTCTCCAGCCTTGGAAGGACAGGAAAGTAGCAAAGACTTCAATTGGAGACCAAGCAATCAGAAAACAGAGCCTAGTAAGCAAGGTTCGCCAGAAAGAAAATTCTAGTCATGCACCAGAAAATGCATCCAAGACACATCACACGAGCTTTGCTAAGAGATATCCCTTTTCACCTACAACCACCACACATAATATCTTGATGAAAGCCTGTGGAACTGACTACCACCGTGCAAAAGCTCTGATGGAAGAAATGAAGGCAGCTGGACTTACGCCTAATCACATAAGCTGGTCAATATTGATTGATCTATGTGGAGGCTCAGGGAATGTAGGGTGCACTGCAGGTAGGGAATCATTTCATCTGATATACTCTTGAGTGCTGATGCATGATCTTTCACATAGCTGGCAGGGTACAAATGTTAGGTAGGGACTAGTACTGAACATTGACGAGCCCATTAACCTCTTGTCGTGTGTCTATTTTATTAAACATCGCATATCAATGCTAAATGGGTGCAATAGATGTCCCAATCAATCTTTTATCATAATGTTTATCAAATATCACGGTGCTAAATATTCCGTTTATTCAATCAACACTGATCTGATTGACATACTTATAGTGATAGCACTGGCTCTTGAAAATGATGCGTGCTGCCAAATACAACCTGATGTGATTGCCTATGCAACAGCTATTAAGGTTAAGAGTCTTTTCTCCAATTATGTTTAAACTGTTATCCTTAATTGGTCTGCATCTTGAAATGCACTATTTGATTTTGAATTCCCAGACTTTGATGCATCAGATTCCACAGGTTTGCGTGGATGGTAGACAGCTAAAGCTGGCATTCTCTTTATATGAAGAGATGAAAAGTTGTCTCTGTATTCTCCTCACCAAAGTGTGGAATAATTTTGGAGAGGTTGAGGCCCGGATAGTCGTTCTAGCCGTCCTGTGAATGATCAAGGAAAACTAGAGTCTGGGTTTGAGCTAACTACTTCCTTGATACTTCTTTAGAGAGCACCGTAGTTGAAAGAGATCAGTTGTTTCAGCTGAACCAACACCTGGTATTAATCCCGTTAGGAGTTTAACTATCCTGACCCTTCTTCAACTATGAAATCATGGTTACAGGGAATGAAGTCAAGTTTAACGTTTTGATCATCTTAGGAGTCAGTGAACTAAATGCGAAGCCAACCAATCAAAGATCCGAGTTCAAAGATGTATTTGTCAAATTACTAAAGAATGAGTTGGGGATTGATGTTCTCTTGATAGAACCCAGGTCTCCTCGTCATGAGTCATGACCACACAATATATAAGAAAATTTTTTGGGTGATAATCTTTAGTCTACCGTGAGAATAATAATCTGTTATGAACCACAAAAAAACTAAATAACAAATAATTATAAATTATTATGGGATCCATTTATTCAAGAATTTGTGATTCACAACAAGTTATCATTCTCACAGTAACTCAAAAACTGTTTCGCTAGCAAAGCCCAATATATAAATTATTTGTTTTGTCTCATATGAAAGTGTGAAGCAGAAGGTATTAATGGTGATACATCTTTATGTTGGTTTGGATTGAATTTCATAAGTTTTCATCCTAGTGCCGCACGTCTTCTTGTCAATTAAGGTATTCACATCAAGAGTTGAGTGACACACCTACCCAATTGACTCATTATCTGGTAAGTTACAACTCCACTAGCAAGTTACATCCCACATATGACAAGACGAAGCAATACTCATTTTATAGTATACAGTTCTACTAGTTTGGTCCATCGTTCCGATTCGGCTCCAAGAACCAAGAATTGAACTGATTATTGTTGATTCTAAATTTTTCGAATTAGGAATCGATCAGCCTGATCCAATTCTCAAATTGAATTGGGATTGATGCTTGATCCTAAAGGTAGCCAGATAGCACTCTTTTTTTCAATGCAAAAGCATTCATCGTTTATACAAATTGTTTAATAAGACAACACCACCATCATGTCCTTGTTTTGGAGGATAAGAACAAGTTGACGACTTTCGGGATAGAACAAAAGGGCCGAGACAGGAGTGTTGACCGGGGCAAACACTTTATATCCCTGACCATTCACGCGCATGCCTTACTGTCATTGCACAGCCAAGTGGAGTAATCCCATTTCCTCTCCTCCCCCATGACAAATTTACAAAGATGATGTCAGATAAAGGAAGATTGATTTGCATAATATTATGACGTGACAGATCGTAAGTAGACATTTTGATTGGACGGTGTGGGAATGGACAACTACACTAAGTGAAATAAAAATGTTCGCAATCGCCGAGTTCCTTTATTAGGAGGAAAGACAACACAAGTCTTTGTACTTGAGTGCCGTAATTTTTCGAAGAATCACTTGAGCAACTTGACTTTTAAAAATCGCCAATTAAGTGACGTCAATGATTTGCAACGTCGAAAAACCCAGCGTTACCTTTATTTAATATAAACCTATCGGATGTGGCTTATAGGCGAAATGAAGTTAGCTAGATCGTGCTTAAACAATGTCGTCCCATCCATTTGTTTGTCACAAATTAATGAATTGGGCTAAATTAACCATGTTCTTCCAATCCTAATCCCAAATTGAGAAATTGGATCAAAATTACCATTGAAGAGACCTTGAGTTTTCTCATCCCTCTGTCTATGAGGATTAACTCAGTATCACCACCACCCCCAAATCTTCTCTGTTTCAAAATGTCAATCAAAACCCGAATTATCAAAACGAATTTAAACACTAAATTACTAGTTCTAGTACGATATACAGATTGACAGGTCCCAAAACTCCTAGTGAGACTCCTCTTGAAATGGCCATTGGAGACAGAGAAACTCTGCAACTGTAAGAACCCGCAACCAAAAAGAAAAGGAAATGAAAAAGGGAACTTGGTTCAATGTTTTTGTAATAGAATATCAAGAGACTACAGAATGAGTTACTCATTAATAAAGGGACGACGAATTGAAACTTCTTTTGCTGGCTTTGGTGGGTAAACTTCAAAAACATGTACAATTAATGGTGGTGGCTTTCCTTCTTTCATTTTTGTTTTCAGAGATTCAAAGCTGGGAAGAGAAAGGACGAAGAGAGAGGACGTGTTTATTCGTCGTGGTCATTGTCGAAAGATACAAAGAGAGTAAGGGGCTCTTTGGCAACGTGCCAAATATTACCCGATTCTGATTTTTTATTCCCATGAATAGTTTTGAAACAAAATCGTGTTTGGTAAAATTTTTGTTCTAATGATTTGGAATAGAATCAAGAAAAAAAATTGATTTTTGTTCCGAGAACAAATCTAAAAATCAAAACCAACTCTTCTTCTTCTCTTTTCTTCTTCTTCATCAACCGCCATCGCGCGATCGCCGTCCGCCACCGTCCGCCATCGCCTGCCACCACCCGCCACCATCCGCCGCCACCGGTTGCCGACAACCGGTTCGGCGAGGCTTAGCCTCGCCAGATCTAGCCAAGCCAAGCCTCGCGACACCCAGCCCCGCCGGTGGCTAGGCAGACCTCGCCCAACCTCGGTGAGGTTCGGCCAATGAGGGTTGACAACGCTCCGGTGAGGTCGCCACAAGAAAAAGAAGAAAAATAAGAAAAAAAGAAAAGTAAAAAGTAAAAAAAAAAAATTGATTTGGAACAAAATCAATGAGCACGGTATCAAACGTAATTTTATTTCAAAATAAAAAATTTTGACAATTACCAAATAACTTAAAATGTTTAGAATATATTTTCGGTAACAAAATCTAAAGAATTATTTTTAATCAGAATTCATTTTGGGAAAGAGAATCTTTACCAAACGCGTTTTAAATGAGATGAGAGAGAATGAAAGGGAGAGGGCATGTGAATCGCTTTTTCCCGGTTCTTCAAGCGTTGGCTGGCGGATGCAAAGGAGGTGTTGGGAATGAAGAACGTACGTGAGATGATTTTTAACCCGGAATTCAAGCGAGTGCCGTACGATAATCATGGCACTCGAGACATCAATTTCCCCAGTTGTTAACGGTACAGAAAGAGACAAAATGGCAAATACTTTTACAGAAAGTATTTTCCTACCCCCAACCAATTATCGGTATCTGACAATCCCCGCTCGCCTCGTTAACTTTAACTTTTGCGTTGGCTGGCGGATGCGAAGGGGGAGATGGAAATGAAGAATGTACATACATGGTGATGGTTTTTACGCCACGTGGAACTCAAGCATGGGTAAATGCGCCAAACGATAATCATAGCTAGCACTTGTGATTTCGATTTCCCAGCTGTTTACGATACAAAAGAGACACAAAAGGGCAAACGCTTTTGCAGAAAGTCTTTTCCTTCCCCCAGTCAACCGTAGGTTCTGACAATCCCGCTCACCTCGTTTTCCTCTTATGTCATCGTCGATTTCACTGCTGCTGCCCCGCTTTTTTTACTCTATCGGACGTGTGGGGCTTCCTGCATCTTTGCTTCCCACTACTGTCCCTTAATAATCCAAAAAAGCGAGGACACCATGAGTGAAAAAAAGCTCCCGTCTTCACTGGATCTCCGTGCGCGTGGATTTAACAGAGCAATCACCTTAAATCGATAGTCGTGTCCTCCTCAGAATCTCCTCTTACCCCGCAACCCCACACCCACACTGGCAAAATGTTTTGTCTCTCTAACACTTCCCGATTTTTTCCGACGCGAAACAGATCGTCAGCCATGCCCGACTCTGACCGATCAAGCAAGCACCGCTGCTCGAGAGAAGAGCAGAGGAGGCTACCCCCTAAGAGAGGCCTCATCAAGAAGAGGATCTTTGGTTCTATTGTGAAGTTCTTCAGGAGAGACAGGAAACAAAAAGAAGAAGAAGAAGATGACCCCAACCGCAGTGCCGACCGCGAAAATTGCAACCAGGCGAATGACGCAGCCCAAACACGTATGTAGTTACTGCATCATGGATTTCTAGTCGATGTATAGTCTAACTAGACCAGGATGCTTCCTTGGCATTGCCTCGATGTGCTTCTTCCTCGTATTCTACTCTACTGCCTTTGTCCGTTTATGCAAAAGTGCAAGCTTCTTGGGCCTCATGGTTGGCCAACAGCCATCTCTAAATCGATTTGCTTGGTCGAGTCCATTGGCACTCGAAAAGATAGGACTCTAGACCCTTGAGTGCCTGCACACATGAACGGAACTATGTACTAACTTGTATGAGGGCATATACAATTGATCCATCAATTGGCAGTTAAATGTAATTTCCATAGGCATGTTACTGAATAGGCGAGTCACGATAATCGTTTGCAAGGCGTCCGAAAGTGTATCTTGACAGTCGGCTTTTTATGACCGATGCACCCTCGTTTGTTAGTTAACTTCATGTGCTTTGCGTGCATGGGACAAGTACAGCAAACAGTATATAAAGGGCAAATAAACCCTGTACACAAAATACTTTAACACCCCCTTTGACATACAAGCCGGATTATGAACGACACGTGGAGTTTAACAAATGGACGGCTGCACATGCAAATAATTCAAGGGCAGAATCTAGTTTGATATCATATTAAAAGGTCGAATCCAAAATCTTAAATTTATAAATGGAGTAGATAGCCACATTTGTATAAAGAGTATATAAACCCACGTACTAGCGATTTTGGAATATTTTGATAATGTGTACAGCTGCATTTTCTTGTTCCTTCTAAAAGAGAAGTTTTCGCCATTTTTTTATTTTGCGGAGAACGACTTTTTTGACAATCTATATAATTCAAAAAGGTAAAATCTTGGAGTGACTTATATGGAGATGAGATTCTTTTGTTCTGAGTCAATGACTGTGGACCAGGATTACAGCTGCATCTTCCCGTCCCTTTTCCATCCATAATAGAGGTTTCACCATTTTTTATTTTAATTTTGCGGAGAACATCTTCTTCTTCTTCTTTTTTGCCACACTTTAGAATTTGAAAAGGTAATATCTTAGGTCTCCTCTCTACTTTGGACTCCTGGCTCAAAATGTTGACTGAAGATCTTTCTTTTAGTCAATTTATCCTCTCAAAGTCTCAAAAGTGAGTCAATTAATATTTAATACTAAGATAAGATACATTTTTAGGTATGATTAGATTTTGTGTTTTTTTTATCATATAGTTTTAGACTAATAGTTTGAGTCCTAGTTCATTGTTTTGTCAATTGTGCCTAAACTCTGTCAATGCATATCTCGTCACCCACATGCTTTGGAGTGATTGAAATCGAGACCAATCGACCAATTGATTATAGATGACCAATCATTCGGGATTGACTCGCTATCACGTAAGTTAAACTTGAACCGATTCTAGCTAGACCGTCTAGAAGTGCAAGAGGAAGATCACTGGGATTGATTGTCATTGACCCATGATGAATGATGATCCCTAAGATTGCCAAATGATGTTTTAAGATCCCATGACCAATTTGAATCGATATTGATGATCTGAATTGGTCGGTGATTTGTCCGTCGGCTGACAATGACTGATCTTGAACTAGTGGGGATGGAGTATCGGCTAGCGGCAACCGTAGAACAACGGGTAGGAAAACAGTTCGAATGGGTTCATTAGAGGACAAAGAAGTGTTGAAGCAGGCTTGATTTTCAAGAACTTCGAGTCCGATCTATGCCGATCGACATGGATTGGTTACTACGGACCAAAAAAAGAAAGACATGGATTGGCTACCACTTGGGAAAACTGGGACTGCGATAGCCTAAAAATTAGTGGTCACGACTTGACTAGACAATATCGGAATATAAGATAGTCCGATATTCATTGAGACATTGTAGAGCGACTGCAAGAAGAATTATAATGACTCAAAATTGCGAGTTAGATACATAGGCGTTTTAAACATTTTAGGCAACTCTACGTAATATATACCATTCACTCGATCAAACGCAATGTTGGTGCTCCATCGTTAGTTGGGTTGGCCATCTCGGTAGTAGTGCTACCCAAAAAAAAAAAAAATAGGTGTCCTATCGGTAATGTGAATGAACAACAAACACCCAAAGTAGATACGTCCAATACCAAATTCAAGCCAGATGGCCACCAGACGTGATCGTCGAATGATGTGGATAAAATTATTTCTATTGTGAATGTTCACGTCATACTTAAACCGATCAAAATGAATTATAAACTCAATTATTAACCCATATGGATGTTAAGTGAAAAAGCTCTATTGAAAAAATGGGTCATGAATGGATTTGAAGACAATTGGAATGTTAAATGGGTCATAAATATATTTACAACTTACTTAAATCCAACCGACCTTTACACTATCTCTTCGTTCTATCTCGCCTTCACTTACTCCGCGCTCTCAACTATGAGGAAAAGTATAAAAGAAGTCTTAAATTTATTGCATTAGTACAAATTCAATATTAAACATTTCAAATGGACCAGTTGAGTCATAAACATTTTCACATTAGTATAAATTCAATTAATTTGGCCAATTTAGACCAAAATTACTAACATGCACTCTAGTGGTCCTATATGGTGCGATCGATGCTATTGAATCTTTTTTTTATATATTTTTTAGTATTTTTTTTTCATTTTTCTCTTTTCTTTCCTTTCTTTTTTCTTTTTCTATATCCTTTGCCTAGCAAGGTTGCCGACCATAAGCTAGTTTGGGCAAGGGCCTCTATGCCCCCACCTATGGGCAATGAGGGCACAAAGGCCCTCACCGGCCAACAGGCAAGGGTTTTGGCCCTTGCTTGGATTTGGGCGAGGGTCAATGCACTCGCCTATGGTTGGCGATGGTCATAATGTACCAAAAAAATAAAAGAAAATAAAAGAAAACAAAAAATTGAAAAATATTTAAAATTATAAAATTTATTAATGTCAATACCAATCGTGTCATGTAAGACCATTGGTGTCCACATTAGCAATTTCTAGCCTAAATTGGCCATATAGACAGAATTAGTACCAATGCAAAAAGGTTTATGACTAAATTGATCCAATTAAAAGGTTTAGTACTAAGTTGGTACCAATGTAATAAGTTTAAGACTTTTTCGGTACTTTTCCCCTCAATTATGAATTTTTGTAAATTGGGTTAAATATGAAGGCTTTTAGCAATATGAGTCGGATCTACATATGGGTTGAGTTATTGATCACTAGATTTATACTAGGGGCCAAAATGAATCTATTTGGATTAGGCAATTTATAATCTGACCCAACTCTCTCATTTGACCGGTTTAATCATACTCTAACGTTATTAGTATTGAGTAAAAATTTCCGCACACGCCTGCATAGGCATTTGCATCATTCTTTTGGGATCATACCTTGCTGTTATGTGATGGCAACATCTGCCAAACTTGGATAAAATAAAAGCATAGGGACTCAATTAAAAAAAAAATGTGAATGTACATTATTTGAATAGTAGAATTGGGGTATATTTGGCAACTAACCAAATAGTAAGATTCTATTATTTTGTTCCTAGAAATAGATTTGAAACAGAAATCCATTTGATAAATTATTTGTTCCCAAGAACAAAAATACATTTTTTCTTCCTGATAATAAATTTGGAATATAATCAAAAAGTAAAAAAAAAAAAATTAATTCTCTGTGTTAGGGAAATCCCTTATGATGTTTTGAAGATGACAAAATAAATCAAAGGCTACTAACATGTTTGATGGTTGAGTAATAGACCATACAGATAATAGAACATGTAAAGGATATTGTCAAAGTGTGAAGACGACCAGAAGACTGAACGTAACACATGTCCGAAGTATATTCGAAGATTTCCGGACTTACGTGTCAAAGTCGAAGACGCTGAGGACTCAAGACTCAAAGTCGAAAGACCATCGACTTTAGTGTCAAAGTCTGTTCTACATCGAAGTCTGTCAACTCGACTAATTCCGCATCGAACGTGAATGATGAACCGGAAGACGAGACTCTATCTTTTCGAACCGGGTACGAGACCTTAAAGCTAAAACATTCGAAGCGAGATATGTTCGGACCCATTGTAAAGTCTACAGACTCAGACTTTACATCCAGATTACGATGAATCGTAACTCAAGCCCAATCATACAACGGCTAGTGATTTGGTTTGGATTCCACATCAAGATTGATTTGATTGATTCAATCTAATTGATTGACGATTGGATCTTGAAGATAAGAACTTTCTACACGAAGAAGTTTTACTTATGGAAACCAAGATTTCGTTTGTATGGGCGATCGGAATCAATTTGGGATTTTACCTTTGTCACTCAACGGCTACTAAATCTTCTAGATACAGAGCTGTCCAATGGGTATATTGGAAGACGATTCTCCGGGATGCTGTCCAACGGCTAGTTTGGAAGTGGAGGAGTATTTAAGGAGATGAAGGACCGATGAGCAAGTAAGAGACGGAGCGTAGAATTTATAATTCCAAAGTCTGAGCGACCTTCGATTATGCACTTGTCTTTGGAGAGCTTAAACGTTTGTGATCGTGAGAGAAATACCAAAAGAGTGACTTAGTGAGATAGTGTGATCTACTAAGTGTTTGCACTCAAAGTTGTAATCTCTTGTTGATTGCATAGTGGAATCCAGCCAAGAAGGTGTTAGCGTGGGAGAGTGGACGTAGGCTTGGATTAAGCCGAACCACTATAAATCTTGTGTTCTTATTCTCTTCCTTAACTCCTTTATTTTGTTCATACTAGCACTCTCAATCGGTATCAGAGCCAAGTGCTTGGTTTATAAAAGTGTTTTTTACTTTTGAGCTAAAGATTTTTTTATGGCTAGTATGTTGGCACCAGGACTTATGGAAGGGCAAAGCAACACAAGGCCACCATATTTTGATGGAAATGAATACGACGTATGGAAGAACAAAATGAAAGCATTCATAAGATCCAGAGATCTCTTACAATGGGATGTTGTGGAAAAAGGAATCAACCCCATTGCTGCGTCTACATCAAATAAGAATGGCAAAGACAAAGAAACCAAATCCCCCGCTCCTATGTCTCGGATGGAGATGTCCAAAAGAGAAGCGCTTGATGCAAAAGCCATTTATTCTTTATATTGCGCTTTATCTCTTGTTGAATATAACAGAATCTCTTCATGTGAAACAGCAAAAGAAGTTTGGGATAAACTTCATGTTACATATGAAGGGACCGATCGTGTAAAAGAGACAAAAGTAAACTTCTTGCTTGGCCAATATGAATCCTTCAAGATGAAGCAAGGAGAGTCGATTGGAGATATGTTCAACCGTTTTACAGAAATTGTAAATGGTTTAGCATATCAAGGTCAGCCAATTTCTTCTCCAATGAAGGTCAACAAACTCTTGCGAGGTCTCTCAAAAGATTGGAATCATGTCAAGACCTCAATCCGGAGACTCAGAGGATTATGCCACTCTCCGTTGATGAATTGATTGGCACTCTTCAATCCTATGAAGTTGAACAACTTAATGACGAAGATCCCGAAGGTAAGAAGTCCATTGCTTTAATATCTAATACTGTTTTTGATGAAACAGACTTAGAAAATGACATGGACGATGAAGAACTTGCCTTTATGGTCAAGAAATTTAAAAAGCTGAGTAGAAAAGGAAGGAACTTCGATGGAAGAAGTCAATACAAGCATAATGGCCAGAAAAGAATCATGAAAGAAGATGATGAGCAAGAAAATATATGCTTGACGGCACATTCGAATCCGAGTCGACTGGACATAGACTCGAACTGCAGTCCGATTCTGCATACGGACTCGGAATCAAAGTCCGATCTGCACACGGACTCGAGAATCCGATGAGGAAATCGAGGTAAGCAATTCAAAAATTCCTCTCAAAGTTTCAAAGTATATAAATGAGCTTTGTTCAAATCTCAAATCTTCTCTTAAAAGGATTTTCGAACTTAAAAATGAGAATTCTCGACTTAGGCAACAAGATCTTTCTCAAGTCTGGAGACCTATTAAGAAAAATTGGATAAAAGCAACATATTCTACTAACTCTCATGGACCCAAGAAAAAATGGGTACCAAAGAAAAGATAAGTTATTTTTGCAAGATATAAAGAAGAAAGAAGAAAGAGGATTTGGTAAGGAATTTTTTTATTCTCAATTTGATTTGGGCAATAATTCTCATTATGCTTGATATTCGATATATCCTTGGTTGATCGAGATTTTATAATGATCATATTTTGCTTTATGGAAAAAAAAATCGTATGATTTGTTTTTGTGATTTGTGAGTTAAGATTTGATTTAGTACGTATGATTATTTGAGATAATTCAGATTATTTTGTCTAATTTTATACTCTCAGATATAATCATATTTTGCAAAATGAAAATCTGTTTTACGTGATGATGCAAGATATTCTTAGATATTCAAAGATTTTATTATCTCTGTTTTTATCATACTTTGACTAAGTGAGAATTTATTTTTCAAAATATCATTGTGCATAATATTCTTTCTTTGAATACTCTGTTATGATGAATTAAGAAAGAATATTTGATTATGGAGATTTTCTATTTTACTCTAACGTCAAGGAAGGATCCAAATTGATGGATACCAAAAAGGGAAATGAGTTGATTGCAGGAAATTCAATAAGGCAAGAATGATTACAAATTTACGCAGATTTTAGTGCAATCAGAAAATATCTCCTATGAAGATTGGGGGAGAAATCAAATCCAAAAGAAAAGGAAAAGAATCGTGATCATCTCAAAAAGGCAACAAATTGAGGGGGAGCTTTGATCCATTATGGCAAAATCTTTTTGGATTGATCGTGATCTTATTATGGATGGAAGGAAAGGTAAATGTGTCAGAATTTATTCCAAAAAAAAAAATATATATCCGGTTAGTGCATCTTTTATTACCTTTTGTCATTAACAAATCTCTTAATGATATTATCATTTTATTATGACAAAAAAGGGTACGTGAATTTTATGATGCATCTGTGATTTTTATTGGATATGTGCTGATATATATGATTGAAGTGAGCTATATTGCATATCTTTAATATTCGATTTACTCTATAAAAGCTGATTTTTGGAAATTGTGATTCATGCAAGATATTTGTTATCATTCTCTACGTGAATCCATTATTATCGCTTTTTGATTATGACAAAAAGGGGGAGAAGATATGAATATGCATATGTGTTGATTGGTTGATATTATCTATGGCATAATATTGAACTGCGATTATTTTTCTATATATTGTTATGCTCAATCTATTTGCTATCTTCTGATATCCTTTGATTTAAAAGTATGTTTACAAATCTGCATATTCAGAGATTGTTTTGTCATCATCAAAAATGGGGAGATTGTTAGGGAAATCCCTTATAATGTTTTGAAGATGACAAAATAAATCAAAGGCTACTAACATATTTGATGGTTGAGTAATAGACCATGCAGATAATAAAACATGTAAAGGATATTGTCAAAGTGTGAAAACGACCAGAAGACTGAACGTAACACATGTCCGAAGTATATTCTGAAGATTTCCAGACTTCTGTGTCAAAGTCTAAAGACTGCCAGACTCAAGACTCAAAGTCGAAGCTCGCGGACTTTAGTGTCAAAGTCATTCTACATCGAAGTCTCGTCAACTCGACTAATTCCAGCATCGAACGTGAATGATGAACCAGGAAGACGGACTCTATCTTGAAGCCGAACCGAGTACGAGACCTTAAAGCTAAATCTGTTCAGAAGCAGATATGTTCAGACCCAGATTGTAAAGTCTACAAACTCAGATTGTAAAGTCTACAGACTTAGACTTTACATCCAGATTACGATGAATCGTAACTCAAGCCCAATTATACAACGGCTAGTGATCTGGTTTGGATTCCACATCAAGATTGATTTGATTGATTCAATCTAATTGATTGACGATTGGATCTTGAAGACAAGAACTTTCTACACGAAGAAGCTTTACTTATGGAAACTAAGATTTCGTTTGTATGGGCGATCGGAATCAATTTGGGATTTTACCTTTGTCACTCAACGGCTACTAAATCTTCTAGATACAGAGCTGTCCAATGGGTATATTGGAAGACGATTCTCCGGGATCTTTGTCCAACGGCTAGTTTGGAAGTGGAGGAGTATTTAAGGAGATGAAGGACCGATGAGCAAGTAAGAGACGGAGCGTAGAATTTATAATTCCAAAGTCTGAGCGACCTTCGATTATGCACTTGTCTTTGGAGAGCTTAAACGTTTGTGATCGTGAGAGAAATACCAAAAGAGTGACTTAGTGAGATAGTGTGATCTACTAAGTGTTTGCACTCAAAGTTGTAATCTCTTGTTGATTGCATAGTGGAATCCACCAAGAAGGTGTTAGCGTGGGAGAGTGGACGTAGGCTTGGATTAAGCCGAACCACTATAAATCTTATGTTCTTATTCTCTTCCTTAACTCCTTTATTTTGTTCATACTAGCACTCTCACTCTGTTCCTAGAAATAATTCTAGAATCATGTCTAAGCCTATTTTTTTCTTTGTTTCTTCGTTTCTCCTTATCTCTTCTCCTCTCTTCTTCTTCCCCTCAATTAGTCACTGACCACTACCAACTGCCGCCGCCACCGCCGCCATTGGCGATGGCCAATAACTAGCTAGACAAGGTCCGGGGAGCTTACTGGAGGCTTGCTTAGCCACCACAAGCTTCAGTTTTACAGATCTAGGCGAGGTCAAGCCTTCCCGATGGCCAAGCAAGCCTCGCTCAACCATCAGCAAGGCTTGGCCTCACCAACTAGTCTAGATCTACAAGGTCGAGGCTTGCGATGGCCTGGTGAGCTCACCAAACCTCGCCGAACCAGCCAACACCGTTGTCAGCGACCGGCCACAAAGAATGAAGAAGAAGAAGAGAAAAGAAAAAAAAGAAAAATATAATAAAAGTAGTAAAAAATTAAAAGAAACAAAAAATTTAAGAGTTCTTCCAAATGCTATATTCTAGAACTGCTCAGAAATTATTCCCTATAACAAAATAAAAAAAGAATCATTTCCAGTTGAAAATTGTTCTTGGGAACATAATAGTTACTAAGGCCATGTTTGGTAACACTCTCGGGAATAACTAATTCTATTATTTTGCTATCCGTAACAAAAAAAGAATAAAAATCCATTTGATAAATTTTTTGTTCTCAGGAATAAAAATATATCTTTTTGTTCTCGAGAATATATTTGGAACAGAATCAAGAAGTAGAAAAAAAAAATATCTTCTTATTCTTAGAAATAAAAAATTCTCTTTTTTTTGGTTCACAATGGTGGCCAGTGATCGATTAGGTAAGGCCCGCGAGCTCGTCAAACCTCACCAAGCTAGCCTCACCCAAACCTGGTGAGGCCAAGGTTCGCGATGGCCAGGCGAGCATCTGGCAAGCATGTTGGCTCTCACTTGGCCTAGTGAAGCTCTAGAGATGCTCGTCGGATCTCGCCCAACCGATCGTTGGTCATAACAGTGGTCAACAGCTGGCCACAAAGTAAGAGGAAGAATAAGGGAAAAGGAAAAAAATAATAAATATATATATAATATATTTAAAAATTTTAAAAAATTAAGAATCTTATCAAACGTATTTCTTTTATAGAATTGGAAATTTTGAATAATTACCAAAGCGTCTTTAAAACCTTAGAAATTGTTCAAGAAACATAATGAAAAAAAATTATTTTTGAAAATAAAATAATTATCAAACGCACCCTTAAAAGTATCTTCCAAAAGCCTTGATTAACATAATTACTATTTTATCCCCATCGGTTAGTGGCAAAAAGGAGCACCTGCCTTTCAAATTCGATCCAAAATATCCAAAAAAATGTTTCGGAAGCGCGCATCTCCAACGACTGAAAAACGCTCGCTTCTTCACCAGCGGAAAACGGTTGGCCTAGAATGAGAGCGCTCGTCATCCTCCGCTCCTCCGCCACCGCCACCGCCACCGCCACCGCCCTATCTCCACCTCCTTCCTATCACCACCGCCACCGCTCCACCAGGCCTCCCTCCCTCTCCCGAACGCCCCCTCCCTCGATCTCCACCGTCCGCTCCCTCCCCGCCGCCTCCCTCTCCGCCCTCCGATGCGACCCCGAGCCCCAGCTCCGCGCCCTCGCGGACCTCGCCTCCGGGCTCGCCGGCGACGCCCGCCTCGACGACTTCGCTGCCGTGGCGGATCAGGTGGTCGCCTCCGGCGCCGAGGTCTCGCTGTTCGTCGCGGAGCTGGACGTCGAGCTCGTGGGGAAGGGGTTGGCTCGGGGCCTCAGGGAGGGGAGGCTGTGGAGCTTTGTCGAGGCGCTGCGGATGGTGGAGAAGCTGGGAATTGCGCCAGCAAAGGTCGTTGATGGCGCAGCGATGGATTTGCTGGGGAAGGAGTGTGAGCGGTTGATGGACTGCGGCGATGCGAAGTCATTGGTTCAGGTGATGGAGATTCTCGCAGGTGATAAATTAGGTCATCATGACACATTTTCGTTAATTCTGAAAGGTGGATTTGGGGTGAATTAGCTTTGGATAGTGAAATCATTGCTTGCCTCTACTTAGGCGAATTTATAAATTGGATTTTGGAAGCTGTAGTTTCTGATACTAATTGAGAATGAGAGTGTTGGGCGAAGAGATTGACTGAACAGAGTAGACTCAGAGAAATTGCACTTGTAAAATTCTTTGCCACTTGCGATTCAGGTAGTTAATTTTCTGTCAAGTTGAACTCTTGTCATCAAGTGACTGATGTTTCTTTGTTCGCTGCTAGGTTTCAAATTTCCAGTCAGAGAGCTAGCGAAACCTGCTAATGTAATAAGAGTGTTAATTGATCAACGGAGTCCGAATTTGGCCATTAGGTATGTTTTGTAGTTTATTCCATACCAGCTCTCTTCTAAGGTTCGAGCTTTAACTCTTGAATATGCTATGTGATGAGTGACATTTCTTGGTGGGGAACTCTATTATAACTCAATTTGCCGGTCTGATGTTTCTGCCACTGCCATTTTGCAGATATGCATGCATCTTTCCACATGCACAAATATTGTTCTGCACTATCATACACGAATTTGGGAAGAAAGGGGATCTGGTATCTGCATTGAAAGCCTATGAAGCCTGCAAGAAAAGCTCAAATGGCCCAAATATGTTTGTCTACCGCAAGATAATTGATATTTGTGGTCTATGTGGTGATGCTGAGGAATCCAGGCATATTTATGAGGTACTGACTTGCCTTACCCCATGAAATTTACTTGAACATGTGTGCTGGAAAACTCTTGTTAATGGTTCTTCTTATTCATGATCTATATTCTTTTTAAATGACATAAACAGTTACACTTTAAGCATTTTGAGCTTTCAATCAATAAGATACAGACTGAGGCGAAGGCTCTTTCAATATCCACTTGAGGAGTTTTTGCTTGTTGATGGTTGGATTTTTTTAATCCCAGATCCAGAAAGGATATCAAGAGCTTAGAATTGAAGAGCTTCTAATAATATGAGCGAGGTTCATAAGATTGCAACAGTACTCATGGTGACATGAGTTGTGAGAAAAACTACAAGTTGGTCATTTATCAGACTACAGCTAGGGCAACCTTTTCCGTAGTTGTTAATGGTGTTACATAACTACTTAAGCTGATGAGCACGCCCAGAATGACCAAGGCAGTTGATTTAAGGATTCATGTAGTTTTCAGAGTGATGGAAGTGCAATTGGAAAATTGCAAGTCCGCTCAAAGTTTTGCTATATGATCTTTTAAGTTGGAATTCCCCAAACACATCCAAACTCAAGGTGTGCTCCATGAATCACAGCTTTCTCATGCTTGCCATTCTGCTGCAGGACTTGCTTAATCAGGGTATTGTTCCAAACATCTATGTTTTCAACAGCTTAATAAACGTCAATGCCCATGATTTGAGCTACACGTTGCACATATACAAGACTATGCAGGTAAATCTGCTCTCTCTCAATCTATTAGAGAGCTATTTTTTCTTTAATTAAGTCGAAAAGAAATTTATTGGTCATACCAATGGAAAATCCTACTGACCAAATTTATAAATGCAGAATGTTGGCGTCACTCCAGACATGGCAACCTATAATATCCTTTTGAAGGCATGTTGCCTGGCTGGAAGAGTTGATTTGGCCAAAGAAATATATCAGGAAGTGCGAGACCTAGAATCAACGAGGGCATTGAAGTTGGATGTTTTCACATACAGCACTATTATTAAGGTCCATCTTCTAAAATTACTAAATTTAGGAGTCTTCACCAAAGGTTCCCAGCCATTAATAGTGAAATTTGTTATGCTCAATTCTCCATTAAGTATCTGATATCTGGATTATTAAATGTTTCAGGTATTTGCAGATGCAAAACTCTGGCAGATGGCTCTACAGATTAAGGATGACATGCTTCGTGCCGGCGTTAGTCCTAATACAGTCACGTGGTCATCTCTGATTAGTGCCTGTGCAAAAGCAGGTCTGGTAGACCAGGCAATTCAGTTGTTTGAGGAAATGCTTCTGGCTGGTTGTAAACCAAATTCACAGTGTTGCAACGTCCTCTTACATGCTTGTGTTGAGGCATGCCAGTTTGATAGGGCTTTCCGTCTTTTCCAGGCCTGGAAGGACAGGAAATTGGCAAAGACTTCAATTGGAAACCATGGAAGCAGAAAACAGAGCCTATTAAGCAAGGTTCACCAGAAAGAAAATTCTAGTCATACACCAGAAAATGCATGCAAGTCACATCATACAAGCTTTTTTAAGAGATATCCCTTTTCACCTACAACAACCACATATAATATCTTGATGAAAGCCTGTGGAACTGACTACCACCGTGCAAAAGCTCTGATGGAGGAAATGAAGGCAGCTGGACTTACGCCTAATCACATAAGCTGGTCAATATTGATTGATTTATGTGGAGGCTCAGGGAATGTGGAGGGTGCACTGCAGGTAGGGAATCATTTCTTCTGATGTACTCGAGTGCTGATGCATGATCTTTCCCATAGCTGGGAGGGTACAAATGTTAGGTGGGGACTAGTATTGAGCATTGATGAGCCCATTAACCTCTTGTCGTGTGTCTATTTTATTAAACGTTGCATATCAATGCTAATTGGGTGCAATAGATGTTCCAATCAATATTTTATCGTAATGTTTATTAAATATCATGGTGCTAAATTTTCTGTTTATTCAGTCGACACTGATCTGATTCACATACTTATAGTGGTAGACTAATGTCTTCTGTGTTTGATGCAGCTCTTGAAAATGATGCGTGCTGCCAAAATACAACCTGATGTGATTGCCTATACAACAGCTATTAAGGTTAGAGTCTTTTCTCCATTATGTTTAAACTGTTATCCTTAATGGGTTTGCACGTTGAAATGCTCTATTTGATTTTGAACTCCCAGACTTTGATGCATTACATTCCACAGGTTTGCGTGGATGGTAGACAGCTAATGCTGGCATTCTCTTTATATGAAGAGATGAAAAGGTATCAAGTTGAGCCAAATTTGGTAAGTGGCTTTGTGCTGGTAGATGATGATGCATGTCGTTTCTCCAGTATAACAATTCACTGTCCTGCTGCTGAAATTAACAAGTTTCAAATGATTCTGAAGACTGATATGATTGAGCAGGTCTAAGAAGAGATAAGATACTTCAAGACTAGCTGTCCCATAATGCTGCAAGATTGACACCTGAGATGAAAATTAACATCTCAATGCTCATATCATTTTCTTCAGATGTGTCAATAGAAATGAGGACTCCGTTGAATCAATCATAGGCAAAGGAAACAGTTTCAAAGCAACCTTCTAAATGTGGCACAACTCTTCTGAGCCAAAAAAAAAAAAAAATGTGGCACAACTACCAACTTGACTGTATTGTTGTGGAGCTACATATTACAATAAGCATGTTGTTCAATTGATAGTGCAGCTCAGGCTCACATAGTTGTCGAGCTAGTTCCTGTTATTTTGTGTCTTGTTAGGTAAATTGCTGTGAGCTTTTCAGGTGACATATAACACACTTTTAAGGGCTCGTAGTAGATATGGTTCCTTGCATGAAGTGCAGCAATGCCTGGCAATATATCAGGATATGAGAAAAGCAGGGTATGTTGTTCTGTTTCTGTTTTTTCCCAGTGATGTGAAGCTCATTATTTCATCTGATTGAACATGCATACTGTAGGTACAAGCCCAATGATCATTATCTTAAGGCACTAATTGAGGAGTGGTGTGAAGGAGTGATCCAAGGCAATGATATGAACCAAGGAGAAGTCAGTACCTTGAATGGAACTGACTTAAGTAAACCAAACAGTCTTCTTCTTGAAAAGGTTGCAGTATACGTGCAGAGGAGCATCGCTGAAAGCTTAGCAATTGATCTCCAGGGACTTTCAAAGGTACAAACTAAAAATGCCAAGGAAACCAGAACACCCATAGCAATATTCTTTTCTTTCTTTGACATATTCAAGCAATGGTTAGTAGTAGTATTATTGCTTTGAAGCATATGAGAATCAATCAATCAGTGCTACTTTCAACTCTGGGACACCTAGAAGTAGCTTATACTTATTCAGTTACTTTTCTTTACTTGGACTGATTATTCAGTCGACAAGGAGAAGTGGCCTCTGTACTCTCCTCACCGAAGTGTGGAATAATTTTTGACAGGTTGAAGCCCGAATAGTCGTTCTAGCTGTTCTGCGAATGATCAAGGAAAACTACAGTCTGGGTATGAGCCAACTTCTCCCTTAATATTTCTTTAGAAAGTACGTTAGTTTAATGAGATCAGGTATTTCAGCTGAACCAATACTGGGGATCGATACCATTAGCAGTTTAATTATCCTGAGCCTTCTTCAACTTCAATATCCACAGGGAATGAAGTCAATGATGACGTTTTGATCGTCGTAGGAGTCAGTGAGATAAATGTGAAGCCAACCGATCAAAGATCCGAGGTCAAAGATGCAATTGTCAAATTACTAAAGAACGAATTGGGGATAGATGTTCTCTTGATAGAACCCAGGTCAGGCAGGACTCCTTCCAGGGAGTCAGAAACCTCCACTAGGAGACCAGTTGTTCTCCAAAGACTAAAGTTGACTAGAAAGTCATTGCATGACTGGTTACGTCGATGAGCAGTAGCCACTAACGAGTAAGATGTATTCTTTGTAGCATCGCAAATTTTTGGTGTATCATATTCACGTCGCCTCCATTTGTCCTGTGCTCTTAGTGAGGGATCAGGATGTAAGATCAATAACGGTGTAGCTCCCAAAATATGCAATAAGAAAGTTCCCTTCCGTTCAACCTTTTTCTGCTTATTTCCATTTGCTCAGCTCTTTTATTGCCGTAAGCATCGGACATACCATTATAGTTTATCAGTGATTGTCTTTGCAAAAAAAAATTGAACTGTCAAACCTCATTAACTTGACCATGCTGCATAAGCGCATGGGGGGCATTGCTCATACTCACAATCGAACACATTGCTGAAAGGCTGTGTTTTTTTTGGCTTACCAAATGAGAGTTCAACAACAGATTTCAAGAGACTCAAAAGAAGTTGCGTAGCTTCCCATTGATTTTCTCTTCCTATTCCAGTCAAACTAAACACAATATTACGAAATCAAATTGAATTATCTCAAAGACATACAGAAGGATAAGCCTCTCAACAAGACTAACACTTTGTCCCTGAAGAAGCAAACACTATAATTACCAGACCAAATGAAGAATTGACCTCACTCTCCTCAGAGCCAGTCTTGCTGCTGAAGCTTGAGGGGCAAATACACCTCGGACAGATACTGAAACCCGAAAGTGCTCAGAGCCTGAATCTCAGCCTTCTGCTTCGTCTTCACCATCAAGCTCAGCTCCTCGACCCACCCCGGGTTCTTCTTCACAAAATCCTCCTCCAACATGTCCTTCCCCGTCTTTATATCCTGCTCTGTCATGGGCAGCCGACACTGCTCCGGTATCTTATACTTATCCAGGTCGCTCGGCCTTATCCCCAACCACTTGATGTCAGGGGTCGTCAGGTTGGCGCTGTCGTATGACATGTTCTTTGACCCGCACCCATAAACTGACAGAATCTTCAATCCATAAGGGTCGCTGTCCACGAGCGCGAGCACTGGCAGCTTCAGCTCCACCTTCATCTTCCTCAAGAACAGCCTCGTGGCAACGTCCGGTTGGCCCTTAGCCGTGACGATGATGCACGGAAACCTGTTGTAGAACCGATCCTCTGCCAATCGCATGTACGCAGCGTCCTTCTCCACCAAGAGTATGAACAACGCATCACTCTGCATATCGCCGACCCGATCGATGTTCGGGGGTATTGCCTTGCCTCCCATCCCCATCTTCGTGCAATCGATCATGTCGCCGTTGTCGCTGAAAATGAGCCGGCCCACGACGACTCCCTTCTCAGCAGCAATCACATTGAGGCTCGACCGAGTGCACCCCAGCATACAGGACACGTCGTCGAGGACCGAATCGGACTGCGATTGGTCCTGGAAGAGCTTGACGTCGGTGTAGAAGAGGTCACGCTTGGTGACGTGGATGCTCTTGGCGCAGAGCTGGTGGATGAGCTGGAGGATGCGGGCGGTGATGGTGGACTTGCGGACGCTGGAGACGTTGGCGAAGGGGCGGAGGGTGTTCTTGTCCTTGAGCACGATGCGGTCGAGCTCGGGGACGTAGAGCTGGTTCGCGGCGGAGCGGGAGGGGACGTCGAAGGCGAAGCCGTCGCCGCCGAGGATGGATCGGGCGATGCGGAGGATGAGGGCCTCGATCGAGGACTGCACGGAGGAGAGGGAGAGGTCGGCGACCTCGCGGCAGGTGGAGGAGAGGGCGAGGTCGGCGAGGGTTAGGGTTTTGCCGCCGGCGGCGGAGGAGGAGGCGGAGGCGGCGGCGGAGGAGGCGGCGGTGAGGGAGCGGAGGATCTGGAGGATGACGGAGTCGGGCTTGAGGCGGTTCTTGAAGGGGAGCTCGTCCTCGTCGGCGTCGGCGTCGGCGCGGCGGCGTTTCTTCCTCTCGGCCATTTGGGACGGAGGAGGAGGGAGGAGGAGTGGCGGGAAAATGGGTGGGAGGTCGCGGTTAGGGGCGGAGTTCTGCAGCCAGCTAAACAGCTTATAAAACTAGGCCTTTGGGCTCAAAACAGTCAAGGCCCGGCCCAGTAATAAATCAGGCCCAAAACAGGCCCGATCGGATCTGAACTTAGGGCGAGGGTTTGTTCTCGCAGCTGCCCCACCGCCGTCTTCAACCTCTCGAACTTTCGCCGGAGCCGCGCAGCGCCTGCTCCGTCACCGTGGGGGTACCATGCTGCGACTCTTACCTTGTTGTCTTTGGGATTGTTCTAGTTTTTTTCACTGTCGAACGTTCGGTTCGGTTCGGTTCTTGTGGTTTGCTTCCTCGGTTTAGGTTTAAAGCTGGACATGCGTTCGTCTTGTCTTTTGAATAGTAGACGATTTGAGGTTGCCTGAGGTTGTGTTGCACCGAAGGAGGCATTGAAATCGATGCTGCTGCTGCTTTTTTGTTCATCTCTTTTCTCTTTGAGCGAAGAGAAAGCGACAGAATTTGATGGCTGAAGTCGATATTATGGGCAGATTATGATAATAGCGTTTGATTCGGAATGGAAAATTACGTCTTTGTAATTGAGTTCTTCTCAATCATAAGATAAGTTTGGCTCATAAAAAGAATCAAAGATCTTGATCGATTCTTTTTTGGGTGTATCTTTAGTTCTGTTGCCTTGGTTGCGGCGCAGATTGAACGGTTCCTTCTCATTTTTAGGTGAGTGATCACTGAACTCCGCAATAGGGAGAGGTGATCCCACTTCGGATTCCATAAGCAGCATCGGCAAGATAATATTTTCCTACAAGTAATGAATTGTCACTAACACACTAAACTCAATTCAAACGTTGTTATAGAACTCCATTTTCATACCTCTAGGATTGTTCATCTATTCGGCTTTGAAAGTGCATATGATGAAATACTCGAATCATGTGCAATGCCCTCCCAACCAGCTAATACATATGCAAATCTCTAGTCAAATGTGACAACATCAAATACATTCTGTGTCGGTCCCTCCTTCCTTGCTGCCTAAACTTGCTTCTGGCTCCTCTTGCGCTGTGTAATTCTGTACAAGAGTGTATATTATCTATAGAAGTTGCTCAAGAACAGCTGACGCCAGATACATACCCTAATTCTGATAGAATATTTATGATTCTGTCTTAGATTTGTGTGGTGTTTCTGATTTCATGAATCGTGACAACTTAATTAGTTCGTGCTCAGCTGCGTGAAGCTGGTCTTGCTCTACTGAGGTATAAAGGTTCATTGAGCTTAAAAATTTGAAGACTTTGTTTCTTTAGGCGCCTCTGTTTGGTCTAGGAGATGTTTGACAGACACTTAACAATGTCTTTCTTTCTGCGATCAATCTGGTTGAATTTTTCTTTTCACATTTCATACCTAATTTGTGCTTGCTGGTTGTAACCAATGCGTTTGCATATTCTTCGGGCTCTCTGCAGGCATCTGCTTCAGAAGTCAATAAATTGCCCTAGTACTTGTTGCTTTTTCTCTAGCCTTGGGAACGAGCGTTTTTGACAGTTACAAAGAAATGAGGCAAGAAGAAGTGGATCGATGCCAGATCCAAGAGTGGTATCCTAAATTCAAGTCGGTGTCCATCAAAACGCATATTCATCAGCTTCCAGAGTCCTTTGTCCAGTACCTTCTTGGTGACTCTGGACCATTTGTTCTGCCCATTTCTATCACAGGCGAAGATGCCCTTCCCAACAGGGTTCGTAATCCTGTGGATGAAGATGATCTTGAGGTTCCAGAAGGATCTGGAGACGAGTCCGAGGAGTTCCCACCTCCATCTTTTCCAGAACTCGAGTTGAACGTCAAAGAGTCAATCACATCGCTCGGGGGTGCTATTTTCCCTAAACTAAACTGGAGCTCGCCAAAAGACGCTGCTTGGATTAGTGGCAGTGGGAACCTTCGGTGCACGTCTCTCAGTGAGATCACACTCCTGCTACGTGCATCCGATTCATCAACCCATGATCTCTGTCACGCGTATGATTCTTGCAGTGACAAGACCTCGTCAAGGCCACAGAGCTTTTTCCTTGCTCTACGGAAATGGCAGCCAGCGCTTCGACCAGAGATGGAATTCCGGTGTTTCGTAAGGAACAAGCTCCTGGTTGGGATCTGCCAACGTGAGGTTACAACATTTTATCCCGTCCTCCTCGAGAAGAAGGATGACCTCAAGGTTTTGATTGAGGATTTCTTTGAAAGTGAAGTGTGCCCAAAATTTGAATCGGATAATTACACGTTTGATATTTATGTCACAAAGGATGGGAGGGTTAAGGTACTGGATTTTAACCCTTGGGGGGCCTTTACACTGCCACTCCTCTTTTCATGGGACGAACTGAGTGAAGGGGACGATGAAGTCGTGGATTTCAGAACTGTAGAGAGCCGGTGTGCGGTCCGACCCGGTTTGAAAACAGCTGTGCCATATGATTACTTGGATACAAGTCCTGGGAGTGGTTGGGACCAATTCCTGAGAAATGCTGATGAGGAGCTGAGGAGACAAACTGAGGAGTCTCCACAAGCTGGTGCTTAGCGATTGAATTTCGGTCAGTTTGAACGCGCACATAATAATGTATTGCTCCTTCTTAGGCATGTTTTTTAGGTAATGCCTGGAGGTTTGAAGTTGTTCCTTTTTGGGTTCTGGTTGTGAGTATGGTAAATTCTTTTCTATTGCTTTCTTTTGGTATAGGATGCAGTCAACAACTGGCTTAAAGTTTATTATCCATGCCCATATGATTCTGTGAGTGTTTCATCCGGATTGGGAATAATCCCATATGAGGAATCCTCCAACACCTATAATTGCTGTTATCGACTTCTGATTCAATCTTCTCTAGGAAGACATACTGGTCGCGAGGAAACCGGGGGCGATCACTTTGATCACGCCATTAACCCTGCCAAAGCTGACGGCCCGACAAAACAGTTGGTTCGATGGAGTGGATTGAAACCTCTCATTCCATGGCCGCTGGCGAAACGCCGACTGCGCTCTAGATAGATAGATTTCTTTTCCAAGCTCAGGATTAAACTGAAAGATTGATGAGGAATGGAGAAATCCTGGAGAAGTTGAACCTTCTTGGGAAGGACGTTGTGGTCCAGAGGACGCTAATCAGGCGGAACACATCGTCGAATGTGTTTTTTGACCATGTGTTTTTTTTTTTTTGAATGATTGGTTGTATTGCCTAATTCGTTGATGACTTGGTTAATGAACTTTTTATGGAATCAAGATTAATGTATGATTTTCTGCGAAATAAATATATCTTTATTTTCTCGAAATATTATGCTTTGGGTGCACGAGACAATCAATTTTTTTAACAATGTGTTGCCGTCAGTTATATGTTTTATCACGTGGCAGAATCCATCAAACCCTTAAAACCAATCCAAACGCCGAAAGGAACAAAAGAAAATTCGCCGTGGAAATGGAATTCAGTGTGTTTCCTCATCACTTTCACTCTTCCGAAGCCAAGTCGAAACAAATCCCGAAATTTGCTCAAAATCACGGGGAGGGAAAAATTAGAACAATTGAGACAAATTATTGATCCATGTCAATGGAACGACTAATTGATTACTTCACGCAATTACTTTTTTTAGGTGATGTAATTGTCACATAAAATGCTTTCTCATCACGTTACGACGATCAAAGTAATGATCCTATATTATTGATTACAATTCTGTATATCCAATGTGAGATTTCTTATGATATCATGCTAATAAATCAAGTTGCGAATCATTTTTCTCCATATCAAACAATGAGAGAATTCTCTCTTTCCCTCTTGGAACCTTCTTTCCGTCTCTTCACTTCTAAAGGAGAGGGATTTGACCTAGATCTCCCCTCTCCTCTCCCCCAACCCTTCTAGTTACTTTTCCTTTCTTTTGTTTCTTTCCTAATTCTCCCCATCTAGTTTTAGTTTTGGGAGCTTTGCTCTCTTGATCTTATATCAAAGAGCTTTTCTCTCTGATCTAATTCTAAATTTTGTAGTTTTAACGAATGAGGACTCCACCTCAAGTTTCTAGTGTTCGTAGCTACATTAAAAAAGAAAAAATTATTCAAAGCTTTAGCACTTAGCCTTGTCTACAGAGTTGTCAGATATGAGATTTTTCAACATATTCATGTTGTTTCCATGCTGTGATGGTGTTGGGGATGCCGAATCTAGATGTACATTGCTAAAAGGCAAAGTCATAAGTACATATAGAGATCTCGGCATATATTTATCATTGATGGTGTCGTGTGATTTAGTGATTAGCAACAAATATTTTCGCTTAGATCTAGTTACAAATTTATTCTTGAAGAACAGGCCTGTGATAATCTGATGCCTTGATTTTTGGTTTCTTGTTTACTTTGGAGCTCTAAGAGTTTACTTTGTTACCGTGACTTTTGAGACTCCGTTTCATATATTTGGTGATAAATGGAATTTATCTTTTTTTTTACCCAAAAGAAATCAAGATGCGAAACGAGGAAATGTCTACCCTTGGTAAGCGGAGGCACGTGGGCTACATCGAGAGCCCAAAACGTTCAAGGCCCAATCAGGAAACAGGCCCACGCTAAGCCCGACCCAACACTCACAAACACACGCGCACATATATATATAGAGTCCTCGACAAGCCACTCGGTAGAGGCTAGGGTTTTATCGTCGCTGCAGCAGCCGACTCCGTCTTCAACCTTTCCAGCTTCCGCCGGAGCCGCCCGACGCCTACTCAGTCACCATGGGGTAACCATACTGCGACTCTCGACCATCTCGTTTTCGAGATCTTGCTCTATCCTTTTGATTGTTGAACGTGCGGTTCGGGTTCTCGCGGTTTGCGTTCTCGCTTTTAGATTGAGAGCTAGGCATGTGTTGATATCGTCTGTACAGTGGTAGAAGTTATTGACGTTGCTTGAGGTTGTGGTGGTGCCGAAGCAGACGATGGAATCGATGCGTTGCTACTTTTCTCTTTTCCTTCTTTTCTTCTCTTTGAGCGAAGAAAGAGCAAAGGTATTTGATGACCGAGGTCTAGCCCCCCATCTGATTTTGGCCTGCGTCGATGATCTGGGCAGGTCGCGATGTTTATGTTGAATTTGAATTTGAATTTTTACGTCTTTGTAAACGAGGCTTTCTCGTTATCACTTTAATGGCTAAACAACGACGAGCAGATACGTAATTTCCAATAATCGGGTCTCGTTTTTCAGTTCTTCGGCGTTTGTCGATTCTTATAATCCTGTTAAGTCGTTATAAAAAGCTCTTGCTTGAGTGTATGCGGATGCGAATTTATTTTTCGGGTGAATGTTCACTTCTGCTGTCCTGTTGTGGTTTTCAAAATTTTATCTTCTAAAACTCTTGTAAAGATGCGCTTAGGTTTAACCTCCTATGAAGGATATCGGATTTTGGGGTATAAATTCGCACTTTTGATCGGTAAATCCATATGAGATTACCTCTACTGCTTTGGGACACTATGCCAAATTTAAATTGCCTCTAGATTCTTTTACGCCCTCCAATGTCGATGGTAAGCAAATTTTAAGCTGGAACAACACTATAATTGGAGTTTGTTAATGGCTTTCTGTTTGGGGGAAGCAATAGCCTCCATTGGGTTCAAGGACAAGTGGTGATTGACAAAGGATAGCGGAGATGAAAGTGATTAGAACAAAATATGGTCGACATGGCGTCATGAGATCATGTCTTCTTCAACTGATGTAATAGTAGTACGTTCTCTATCCTTAAAAAGTGCACCGCAATAACTTTTGAGGATCAGTTGAATTATGAGGAGATAGGTAGTCAATGTCTTCCGGTAATAGTGATGCTTCTTTCTGCCATTTTCCATTAGAGTGGTCATATCGTGAAATCTAGGTGACCTGTGGTGGTATATAACCCGTTATGGGAGATGCTGATGTATGGTTATAAGATTCTTAATGGACATTTCCTTGCAGGAAGACACGTGGTATGGGAGCTGGTCGCAAATTGAAGTCTCACAGGAGGAGGCAGAGATGGGCCGACAAGTCATACAAGAAATCCCATCTTGGCAATGAGTGGAAGAAGCCGTTTGCTGGGTCTTCTCATGCCAAGGGCATTGTCCTTGAGAAGATGTAAGGCTTTGTCTCTCTCTCAACTGGACTGAAAAAAAACTAATGCTTCTTTTGTTAAGCAAACGTCGAGAATGAGCTAAATGATAATATCGTAATGTGCAGAGGTATTGAGGCTAAGCAGCCTAACTCTGCCATTAGAAAATGTGCTAGAGTTCAACTCATCAAAAATGGGAAGAAGATTGCTGCTTTCGTGCCCAATGATGGTTGTCTTAACTACATTGAGGAAAATGTAAGATCTTTCATAGTGTATTCAAAACTGTTTTTCTCCACTTATTGTTGCCTTCCAGGTATTGACTGTGACTATATTTTCGAAACCAGGATGAAGTTTTGATTGCCGGTTTTGGACGAAAGGGCCATGCTGTGGGAGATATTCCTGGTGTCAGGTTCAAGGTTGTGAAGGTCTCCGGTGTGTCCCTCCTTGCCCTTTTCAAGGAAAAGAAGGAGAAGCCTCGATCTTAAGTTTGAATTCTGGCTTTTGCCCATGATGTCAGTTTAGAAGCTTTCATCACATTTTTTGATGTTGAATTTTGATTTTGGCCTTTTGAACAATTTGTGATGATTTATGTAGCTTATTCTACCGGATTACTTCGAGTGACTTGAGTTGGAAGCGTCTCTCTCCATCAATTTATCCATTACTCTCTTTTTCTTGGGAATGATATGATTCTAGATCATTTTAAATTATGTGTATTGCTTTCAAAATCCCAACTGCTATAATATAAAAAGGGAAACGTAACTTATACAAAATTCAAGGTCGAAATCAATGATTCCTGCCTTACCCACACAGTAGCGAATGGAATTTCTGTACGAGTGAACTTCTTCAAATTTGCACTTTTTGCTTCTATCTGCAGAGATACAAGAAATTTCACAAGTCCCCTCTTACCACGGACATGTTGAATGGGCTCCAAACTTGACCTTGGATGCTCTGCCCCTAATCGCAATATGAGTAGCAATCCCTCTCACTTAGCCGATCCGCTTCCTCTTGATGCCACGTTATCGTTTGTGATTTACCAATACATTGGCGACACAACGTAACTCGGGTTGGGCAACCATCATCAACCAAATCCAGGCGCCATTGGTCATTGTTGCCAGCTGCCATGGCAACTCAATACGAAAGATGCAACATCATCGTTTACACCATACAGCGATCGATGGCTTCATCATGGATCCAATTGCTCCAATGCAAGTACTTCGCTAGTAGCACCTAGAACTTGAGCTTCAATTGGATAAAATCCACAAAACTCATTTCCTTTTTTTTTTTTTTTTTTTTTTTTTCGGGGTTCCTGGTAAAGGCCTTGAGTTATGTTGCCTGACTTTTTTATAAGGAGATGCATATGAAAACTCCTAGCCGGGCATACAAGTTGTCTCGCACCGACACATCTTAATGGTTATTTGAATTTTACTTTCCTACATACTTACCTGCATAAGTTCAGTAGAGGGAAAAGTACCAAAAAAATCCTAAACCTATTACATTGATACCAATACAGTTCTAAAATTTTCAGTTAAACCAATTTAATCCTAAATATTTTTACATTGGTACTAATTCAATCTATCCGGCTTGTTTTGGCAGGTCGATGCTAACGTGAATGTTGGCTGATGGCCGAACACTGACATGACAATTTTTTAATAATTTTTTTCAAATTTTTTTATTATTTTTTTTCCTTTTCCTTTTCTTTTCTCCATTTTTCCTCCTTGGCCAAAGGCTCACCAACCACTGGGTGAGGGTCACAAAACCCTTGCCAGCGTAGCCGTCGCCTAGGGCCATGGGCGAGGCGGCTTTGCCCAGATTTGGGCAAGGCCAACCTCACCCTGGCTAGGCAAAGGTGGCCCTAGGTGAGGCCGGGTGAGGGAGGAGGTCAGTAAGGGCTTCGTAACCCTCGCCTAGTGGTCAGCGGCAGTTGACAAGGGCTTCGAGGGCAGCCAGTGGGAGGCTTGCCAGCCACCATGAGGACAAACCAAGAAGGAAGAAGGGAGAAAAGAAAAAAAAGGAAAAAAAAATTGATAACAAATTCAAAAAATAAAAAATATATATAAAAAATTGCTACGTCAGCATCCTGTCACCGGCCGGCATACATGTCAACCTGGCCGACCAAAATTAGCCAAATGGACTAAATTGGTACAAATATAAAAAGATTTAGGACTAAATTGGTCAAATTAAAATATTTATAACTGAATTGATACAAATGTAATAGATTTATGACTTTTTTGGTACTTTTCTCATTCAATAAAAGTACAATGCTTGACACGTATTCAAGAGTATATCAGGGGAGCTGCAATTAATCTAAGCTGAAAGCCATCAAGATTTTCCTGTATCATTGCAAGTTTCAACAACGCGATGGTTCCTAACTCCCTTTATTCCTCCAAGATGTAGAATATGTTGGCATTTGTACAGTAGACAGAAAGAAAGCTCCTAGTAACATAAGATGACATTGGGTATATGTCGAATTTCCTTCTAAGAGAGAATGCTTGGATTCACATTGGGATATACTAAAATATACCCGCATGCTGCTATTCGATTTTGAAGGCAGAGAATTACTATTTCTGGAAGCTTGAAGCAGATTGGTATGGCTTAGATATAAGCGGGTAGATGCCTCGAGGTCAGAGAGACATCATTTACAGCAAGAACACGCCTTTCTGTTTAGGAGCAACATGCTCTCATGATTTCTTCAATGGGTGGATCGTCCCCTGCCTCTTTATCCTACTCATGATACAACATATAAAATGATATTACTAAATCAGAATCAGATGAAACTTTGTGAGTACTACTATTCAAAATTCATCGTCTTACTTCACAAACAATGATTTGATTACACTTTATCTCTATGAAGGCATTCTATTTATCCTATGTTGTTAGCACTTAGCAGAGAGCCAAATTAGCACCACTGTAACTAAATCATAGGCATGTTGTTGATATGCATTGTATGCTTGAGGTCACAGCAATATGGATGAGGACACATGCAAAGATCTTGAGCTAGATGCGAATTTACTCGAGGATATACTAGAATTACTGATGAAATTACAGGCAAAAGAGGACAAGGATCTGATGGTTCTGACCTTGTGGATATAAGAGATGTTGTTTTTCCCAGGACCTGCAACGATAATTCCACCTTGTTGCCTGACAAAGTCACCATAATAGCTTGTCAGGGAAAGAATTAGAAGCTTGCTTGCTCATGAAAGCTGAGAGTGCATGAAAGACGTGGACAAAGGATGCTAGGACATTAGAGATGTGCACATGTGAAATCTCCTAAATTCAATTTGCCTGATAACGAGATTTGCCAGCATTGAACATTAGCCCAGAAGAAAAAGATGCCTCAACTTAAATTTTGAACTAATAAGAACTAATTACATATATTGAAACACGTTGATACGAGCAGATAGCATTGAGACAACAATTTATATTGAGGTACCAAATTGGGAGATCCCGTGAGCATTAACATCTAAGAGATCAAATGATAATGTAAAACTGTTTATCCAACATACCAGCCTCCTCTAGACACAGTATCCTTTTCAGAAGAAAGCTTCCAGTCTTGTCGATAACCTTCCATGTATGACTGGATTATCTTGAGACCAGCCTAGTGTTATGTACAAGCAATTAGATCCGTTCAATTCTATTAACACATGCAAGTGCAGTTGCATCACAGATGCATGAAAATGAAGGAGTGAAAGCAAATCAGGAAATCAGATAAATGAATACAATCCTGTACATACCCCAGGAGTAAAGGTTGTTGTGAACCCGGAGACAAATCTTAATGCCTCGTATGACGACTGATTAGGGTCTGCATACACTTCTGAAGAAAACAAAAGTTTTTACCTTAAAAGATGAACCGAAGATAGGCATAGTGTCTAGCTGCATGAAGCCAAAGATAACAAACCAAAAGGATGTCCAAGAAGAGAACATCTCAGGACAAATTACTGATGCATATTGATAAAACCTTCCATCAGGAAATTGTCTCTTTTTGCAGACCGTTGGAGCAAAAATGATTACCAAAGGTAGTCTTTCATGTACTTTCAAATGCTCTTTACGTTATTCTACATTATTAAGCACTTCAAATATTACAACTCAAGAATGCCCTTCACCATATTATTCCCTAGGATTTCTACTAATGATGATTCTCCATTCCAACATGGTTCTTCTTCTTCTTCTTCTTCTTTTTTCTTGTGACAAAGTTTACCCTACACTATGCATTTAACTTCTGTAGCATTTCAATGGCATTTTGACCATTTTCTGAGAACCGGAGAGTATACTCATACCTCACCTCACAGAAAATGAATACTCATGCACGTTGCCTTTTTAAATTCTCAAAGAACTAATGCACTTTTGTGGCACTACACCTCATCACACTAGTACTAGCAGCATATATTGCCACTTCTACAATTTACAGTGAATGATGATTTTCTTGCATTACTTCCTCTAACAATAACAGCAATGTTTTAAAATATCTTCAAAATTCACAAGAAAATTAAATGCGAACCCTCATTTTTCAACAATCTCTTCCCAATTTCATTTTTTTTCACCAAATTCTGCTACACTTTCATTTTTGCTAAAACCACTTCATTTCATTCATATATCATACACAATATTTTTCCATTATCTTGCACGCACATTTATCTAAACCATTGACACAGGCTTCTGCTGACAAATGCAGGCACAATATAAAATACTCTAAGTCGGATCTCACCTCCTTGAAATTTTGTTTGCTCAGAGAAAGCTTTTGCCTGCAGTACATTAAGCCAGTGATCAACTAAAAGTCTAGCATAAGGAAACAAGGAATCATCATTGAAAGTAAGTTGCAGCAGGAGCCCACCAGTTTAAAGAACAGAAAATTAAAAATATTGATAGTTTCGAATCAAAGATTAAAATGAAGTGCATTTTCCAATTTTTGTAATCAAATGAAGAAAGATTGCACTGGCATTGGCATCCTGTGTAGAAGAACAGTTTTAACTCAATAAGCCCTGAGGCGTTTAGCCGCACCATTGTCCAGACAGATAGCATGAAAAACAGATTTGCAGAAGATATTCAAAAGCTGAAAGAGAGAACTAGGCATAATCACCGGATGCATTATTGACAGTGACTTGACTGAGCATAATTACAACTCAGACATGCAATACCAGAACAACCTAACCAATTCCTTTTCCAGAAGTACCTGCTCAACTTTTCCTGGTCCAATCAGCACCAGTGCCACGCCAGATGCATCCATTATATCCTGTTAGCACATTAGAACGGTCTTACTGACAAACAAGCAATCATAAGAGGCAATTTCATCACAATGATGAGGACAAATTGGATTGTGTCTCTCCAACATTAGCAATTAAGGGGGGACTCATGTGCAAGAATACATGAGCTATCATAGTCGAATTGATCAATCAGCATCTTCTCTCCATAGAACAGTTACATCAGGTTTCCCTTGCAGATATCCCATCCACACTTCAAACAAATCAGGTAATCTACTTAAAATATGGAGACTGGATATAGAAATAAATGCCAAGGTCAGAAAAGAGGAAAGAAATGTGTGTTCACATTAATATTAACATTGTTTGGAAGTAAAGTCTTTCTAATTCATTTATCCCTCAGGTATCTACGGGTTCAGGCAGTGGAAAGGACGCGCAAATCCATCAGTTAACAGTAATTTTCAGTCAATGCTCAAAGTTTTCTTTTCTACTTCTTCGGTTTCTTTGCCTATAAGCTTCATGCAATTAGTATAGGAATTAGAATACACGTCACCTTCTTAGTGGCTAGATAATCGGCGCGCTTCCGGCAGAGCACGCACCTGTTAGCAAATGCCGAATCACGGCATGCAATGAAACTTTCATTAGAGAGCTTAATACCGAATCCCCGAGCAGAAGCCACAGGGGCACAATCTGTTCTACAGACGAATGAAAACCCAATTCATCCAGAAAGGGAACGGGACGAAGATGAAATCACCCGAAATGGCGAGCGAATGCGATCACCGCCTTCCTGTCTTTCCACAGATCAGAAATCGGAACGGCGTTACCGCTCAAATCAAACACCTTTACATCATCCAATGAATCTACCGTATCTCCACCAACCGCCGACGATTCCGCGCCTGTAGCCAACAACAGAGCACACACCGGAGAACAGTTTCATCCAGTAAAAAAAAAAGGGTAAAAGGTAAACCGAAAATCGCTTTGAAAACCCACCAGCAGGGCCAGAAACGGCGGAGACGGCGACGCGGCTCCTCCGCCACGACAACCCGAGACGTTCCCTCGAGCTCTGGAGACCGCGGCCGGCCCGGAGGGAGCGGCGATTCTCGGACCGCCGAGGGAACGAAAGAACGGGAGTCCGGTCGGCGGTTCGGCCGTGTCGGAGAGGGTAGCAGAGGAACGTCGTCGCGCCGCCGACGGAAGCCGCCATGGATGGCTCCGGTGAAGTTGAAAAGGCCAGAGGCTCGCCGGTGAATGCGCGGGGAGAGGACTGAAGAGGGAGGCCGGCGGGACGCTTCCAGACGGCGGCGGGGCCAACGGGCGTCAACGGTTTTCGGTGGGGCGTCCACGTGTCCAGCGACGAGCCTCGAACGTTTTCTGCTTGGGGTTAGCAACTGTTTCGCACTATATGTCGGCACCACGTGCGAAGCTACTAACGGAAGAACGCGGATAGACTAGCGATGTGCTTAGATAGATTTGATGTTTGATTTTGGACCTCTCTATTGCTCCGTGTTTGTAGCCGTACTACACATGATCTTGACAGACTAGCGATGTACTTAGATAGATTTGATGTTTGATTTTGGACCTCTCTACTACTCCTAACCGATGTAGCTCCGTGTTTATAGCCGTGCTACACGTGATCTTGACACGACACGAAGAATGACACGATACTAAGCAAATGAAATCATATACTTTCATTCTTTCGATTTGAGTTTAGAAAAATTAAAATTAGAATGGTTACGTCATAAGAGGGAAAAATCTCATTTAAAACCAATTTGAAATGCAAAAAGTTATGGAATCGCAAGAATTTCTCAAGAGCACGCTCATCATGCCTCCCAAGAGACCATTTCAACTCTCAATCATTTTTTAAAATTGCCTTTTGTCTTGATAACCGTAATTCTTTTGATTTCTCTCGATTCTTTCTCTTCTTGTCCCCTCTTATTCACTATGTTTTACTTGCTACCCAACTTCATCACGGTGGCATAGGCATGGCTATATTACAACGTAATCGAATCGATTAAAAAATTTATATTCTCTTATTTGATTTAATCGAATCGATTAGGTTTTAATAGTCAATTACAATCCATCTTTAATACGATACATCCTTCTCATTTCTGGGCAAATTTGGGAGGGGAGAGGAGTGGGGCCCAGGAGACGGACTGCAAGACAACGCCATCTCTTTCTTCACTGCTAGGGTTCTCCTGCTCCTCTTCCTTTTTCCCCAAATACAAGACAAAAAGCTTCCTTCCTCCTCCTCTGCACTCTGCATCTCTCTCTCTCTCTCTCTCTCTCTCTCTCTCTCTCTCTAGCGCCGCCTACGATGGCGGCCTTGATCCGCCTCTCCTCGAGGCCGTCCGCCCTCTCCGCCGCCTCCCGCGTCGCCGCCCGATGCTTCGCCTCGGCTTCCGCATCCCAAGCCACGCCTACCTCTTCCTCCGCTCCGTTGTTCGCCTTCTCGGCGAGCTCTGGTTCGGCCGGCCGCAAGGATGCCGAGCACAGGAACGTGCAGTGGGTGTTCCTCGGCTGCCCCGGCGTCGGCAAGGGCACCTACGCCAGCCGCCTCTCCGTCCTCCTCGGCGTCCCCCACATCGCCACCGGCGATCTCGTCCGCGAGGAGCTCTCCTCCTCCGGCCCTCTCTCTCTTCAGGTCCCTCTCTCTCTCTCTCTCTGAGCTTCTGCTGAGAGTTTCGTCCTGGCATCCCTTTTTCGTAGTAATTGAATTGGAGTTGTTTGGTGATCCGAGCTGCAGTGGCCGATTGGGTCTAGTATTATGAACTTTCTTTTCATTTGAATTTTCTGTGTGTAGTGTGATTTTTCGAGAATATGCTCTGGTGGCATTCTTTTCTGGTCTGTTCTTTTGGAAAAATTTTGCCTTTTTTTCTTTCAGCATATTTTACATGTTCTACTAGTTTTAGCATTGAAGCTATGTCCGTTAGGGTATAGCTATTGCTCTCGAAGTGAAGGCGCGCCCTATTACTGTTTTGCTGGATAAATGTGGATGTCATGTAAATCTTGGCCAACACCGACTTAGGAAGAAGATAGGATTATGAATGGGTAAGGGAGTTGGAAGTGCTTGGTAAAATCAATGCTTCTTTTTTTTTATTCTTTCAATTGGTCATGTCAAATCGTATTGTGAGATTTTGTATCGTTACATATCAGGTATTAATTCAGTTTTTGAGAGGTGCAGTGATGATGAGATTATCTATCTCGTTAATCCGAACTTAACCTGAGGACGAAAAAGTCTTCCATTCATGCTCATTCTGAGCACCTGCTTTCTCTTTTTCATGCAGGAAATGCCTGCAATTTGTGAGATTTTTTGCTTTTTTCAAAAAAAAAAAAAAAAATTTCTCTTTTTGGCTCTTGCGCGACCATTAGAAAAAAGATTCTCGTGTTTCCCATTTTCCTCTATCAGTAGTTGTTGGTCGCTATTGAAATGTTGCTCTTGTGGTTCATCTAGTGGGTTTAATTAGCTTAGGTAGCTGTGATATGTTGGTCTATGTAGAGAAAATAACGTACTTGTAGATAATTGATATCTTATCGTCTATCTCTAACGCCCCTCTACAGACAACTCACTTCCTTTACTATTCTTGCAGCTCAAGGAGATCGTGAATCAAGGTAAATTGGTATCTGATGAAATAATCATAAGCTTATTGTCCAAGAGGCTTGAGGCTGGAGAAGCTAAAGGTGAATCAGGATTTATTCTTGATGGGTTCCCACGCACGACAAAGCAAGCGGTAAGCTCCATGGTCCTGGAAGAAAAACGAAAAGAAAATGTTTTACTGCCCTTCATTGTTCTTTGACTTGATTTCGCATTTTCTGCAGAACTTGCAATGCGAGATTTACAGTTGGTCAGCTTGTATTTCCGATATTATTTAAATAGATTCTTTGGAGCGTGTATGTGATGTGTTGACTGTATCTTGTGGTTAATTTGCATAGCCCTTTATCAAAATATCCAAAATGAGGATGATTGAAGAGTAATCATAAGTTCTGATGTCTATCTATTTTGGTTTTGGTAGTAAATCATTATTTACTCATTTTTCTGTTTTGTTGCAGGAAATTCTGGAAGGGGTGATGGGCATTGACTTGGTGGTCAACTTGAAACTCCGTGAAGATGTCTTACTGGAGAAATGTCTTGGAAGAAGAATATGCAGTCAGTGTGGCAAGAATTTTAATGTGGCGAGCATTAATGTCAAGGGTGAGAATGGGAAACCTGGAATTAGTATGGATCCTCTTCCACCACCTCCACATTGCATGACAAAGCTCATTACTCGGGCTGACGATACTGAAGAAGTAGTGAAAGAACGGCTTAGGATCTATTATGAAAAGGTATCTATTATTGCTTTTTCTTCATTCTTCTTACACAGAATCTGAACTTGGGGAAGCTTTAGGGACTTACTGTCTGATATCTCATTTTTTAGCTCTTTATGTGGATATCTCCACCACAAAGAAAAAATCAGAAAAAGTCTGTATTAACAGCTGAGATCTGTGTCATCGGGCATTTGGAGTTTTCTTTTTCCTTGTTGGATTATCTATTTTTTCCTCTCTTATGAACTTGCTAGAAAAGCTTATGGGTAGTGGATAAATGGTAAAGTGCTTTTGATTTTAATTGTTTGTTTCAGTTTTCACAAATTATCTATTTATTTGTACAAGAGTCTTTTATTTTTCGCATTTGTTGGGACGAGTTTTAGTTTTTGGACGCCCCTTTCTAGAGTAGTTTTCATCTGGTTGTGGTCCATGAGTAACTAACTCATGTAATTGGTTGAGTGCAGAGTCAACCTGTAGAAGATTTCTACCGGAGGCAAGGAAAGCTTCTGGAGTTTGACCTGCCAGGCGGGATTCCAGAATCATGGCCAAAGTTGCTGGAAGCTCTTAGTCTTGATGATTATGAGGAAAAACAGTGTGCCGCAGCGTGAGTGTGTTGCGCACTTAAATATTCTAAGTACCATTCTTTGCACAGACATTGTGCCTATTGAGCAATTTTATGTGGGGAGATCTTTTTCCCTTTTTGTTTCTTAGAATAAAGGAACTTAAAAATTTCACCTGTTCACTTTTTCAAATGCCTTTTTAGGTCTGGATTTTGTAGGGATGGTCTTTCTCCTTTTTTCTTTTCTCTGCGAGAGAGAGAGAGAGAGGCTGAAACTCAAGTTCTTAGGCTTTTTTTCATTGACTTTGAGAGGTTAGATAAGGATCTATGAAGGTAAGTTGTACCTTAGATAGCCAAAAGCCATGTAATCTTTTCATTTTTTGTTTGTTTTCATTACAACGGAATATTAAGACATGCAACATGTTGTCCAGTTTTATAAAAGAAGAAATAAAAAAGCAATAGCATGCATGTTGTCAGATGCATTGCTCTTTATTTTTGCATCTTTTGTTAATCATTGCTATAAGCAATTGTTCTTGATGATGATGAATGTTCTCTCATATATCTGTAGTCTCAGATGTAATAATTGTTGCAAGTAACATAATTCCTTCTAGACAGTGCTGTGTCTCCTTTATTTGGCTTTTATTTTATCCTTTGGTATGCTTTTAATTGATGAAGCAGAATTAAGAGATTGTAGGTCAGTTATGGCATTTTTCCTGTCATGTTTCCACTTCTTTTGGCTATGTCAAATGCTAACGATACTCTACCCCTAACCACTTTCCCATTATAGTACTTTGCTTGATGAAGAATAGACGTTGCAGCTGCTTAGTGTGCTGGGAATACTCAGCTAAGGGAGTGGGGAACATTGCCGCTGGCCGAGCTGGTTGGCCCTAGTATGGCCAGGCAGTAAGTTAATACAGCTGCATAAATCAATGGGCACAAATACCAGCTCTTTACTGCAAGAGTTCGAGCAGTGCAAAGATAGATGGTGCCTTACACTACTGCAAAATACTTGCGAGGATCTAGTCCATTGCAGCTGGCCGAGCTGGTTGGCCCTAGTATGGCCAGGCAGTAAGTTAATACAGCTGCATAAATCAATGGGCACAAATACCAGCTCTTTACTGCAAGAGTTCGAGCAGTGCAAAGATAGATGGTGCCTTACACTACTGCAAAATACTTGCGAGGATCTAGTCCATGGTGAACCGGGTTAGTCGGAACCATTGATTATGGTTGGTTCCATGTGAACTTCGTATAATCAATGGTTGTGATTGACTCGGTCCATGATGAATTAGGTCCTTGAAAGAATTTCCCCCCTCCGCCACACACTTACTTAAATGTTTATTGACCTTCACTTTTGCAGAGTTTGTAGATTTACGGCCACACACTTTCCTAGTTAGAGTCACAATAATGTCACATTTTCAGGTCCCTTCGTGGGAATGTTTGGGGGTTAGGGTTGTTGATTTTTTAACAAGTCGCTGTTGCCCAACCATGACAGTTTCACAAAGTACTGTCGCGGTGGTTTGGAAATTAGACTATTGACGTGTGTGTTTTTGGAGGTGTAACAAGGATGATCATATCGATGGAGTAACTTAGATGCAATTTATATTGGGTGTGTTGCATTTAGAACTGTACTAGGTCTTTATTTTAGCCAGTAGGAGTTTGTTGCGCAACAATGTTCCCTTCCGATTCAGTGCACGACGAGAGAACTTCTCTTTTACTCGCTTCTTGTTGCAGCAGCTTCACGTCGTTGGCTTCGACACTTAGAAAAATTTCATGCTTCGGTCATTTGACATTGAATATTGAAGTGAAAGTGATCTAATGGTTGGTATTTGCAATCTTTTTGGGGCATTTTCGTAAATGCGAACATTGTTCATTGCATTGAATGCGTCACTCTTAGCCAAAGGAATGAACGCCGATGGAAATGATGTTTGTTCTGATAAGAATGCGATGTGCAAATTAAAGCTCATTCCACAGAAGAACAAGGCTAGCAATAGAAACAAAATTAGAGCAATGCTTAGCGGCTTACATGCAGCTTGGTCGATTCTTACATACAAAGTTAGGCTCAAGTTCCTTGTGTGTATTCGTAAGTAGCCACGGAATGTCCAGCTAAAATCTTTCAATTCATCGTTTGCCCATCGCTAGTGCTTGATATGATCGATCCGTAAATCAGTCTTTTCCTTAGAAGGAAAAGAACGGGGCCTTGTCATACCAACTACCATGAGCGGCATCCTGTTATGAAAGGACTTTAGCGCTGTCTTTTAAATATTAGTTGTCCATCTATTTGAAGGAAAATTGTTGTCGGGATATTATTTACGTCTTGTTTGGATTTAGTTTTCCATGTACTAAAACGATAAGGTTCATTTGGGGAGAAACAACTTCTCCTTTTGGCAAGTAGGAAATCAATTTTCTAAAATTACTGAATAAATGAAACCTTGAAGATGATTTTATTTTCATGAAGAATTTTATCCTTTATTATGAAATTTTTAATGAAACTAAAAAAGGCCTCAAACTTGTATTCGTGTGCAAAGTTGTATTCATGTGAAAAATTTGTACGAAATTTATTTTTTATTACATAAAAAATCCCAAATTTAGACTTGAGCTGCACATTTATCATATGTCAAGATTTTTTTTTTTTTTTTTTTTTCATTTTTCATTTTTCCCTTCCTCCATCTTCATCACTGCCCTTATCATCACTGTACTTTTTGTCACCATCGAAAATGAAGGAGGATTTAAAAAGGAAAAGAAAACGAGAAAAGAACAAGATACAATAAATTGACATATCATCAAGTCAATATTACTTACTTTCAACCATTCATGTAGGCAACCATATAAGGTTTTTAGCAATGCTTGTTAATGGAATTTTAATGAAGAGTAATTGTGTCACATGAGAATAAGTTTGGGATAAACAGGTCAAGTATAAGTTTGAGATTTTTTGGTATAACAAAAAAAAAAAGAAAAATTTAGAATAAATGTGTCGCAATGTCATACAAAAAAGTTTAGGGTAAATGTGTTGGCATAGCTTAATGTTTCTTGTGACTTTTTTCGTAATAAAAATGAAAATATGTAAATAACTACTCATGATAAATGATAGTGCAAAAGAAAAAAACTCTCTATTCGTGTTTAAATGTTAGACGACCTTGCATTTCTGCATCAATAATTCCTATCTTATGTCCTTATTTGCATAAATGTCATTTTGTTTCCAAAAATATCTATTATGAAATCCTAAATTTTCGTATGCACTCAAACTATTTAATTCCAGCTAAATCCTAAACAACGCAAACTCTAAGCCAAATGATTATAATGAGCTTGCAATGAGGGGGCGATTTGGCTTTTCAACGTTGGGTTTTACTTAGAGATATATACATAGTATCTACGAAAAATGGAGGTATATAGGCGATCATCGAACAAACTGTTATCGGTATTCTCCCTCATCTGTTTTCGTCAACTAACTTATTTCAACAACATTTGCTATTTCCAAAAAACAATTGGCAAATGAAAAATTTAGAAAACATTTCCCTAAAAAGCTTATAAAAATGAACAGCTAAAAAATATAATGTTTTAACATAAATTGTTATCGATTATAAAAATATTTTGCATTGATTAATTATTTCGAGTGATATAATTGAGCATTTTTAGGAAATTGTATATTCAAACTATTTACTTTCTGTGAAACAGATGGGCCTAATTAGGGTTACAAATTCTAATGCTGAAAGTCAATAATCTTCTTTGTCTCCCCTCAACTTGCAAGGGCTAATTCCGAATTTTTCCAAATTGAGAAGCCCCAGAAGTCCGAGAGTTTCACAGCCACACGTTCTTGTCGTTGGGGGATCCCATCCAACTACCATTCTGCTGGAGAAATACATTGGTCGCAGGATATTAAAATAAAAAATAAAAAAATATCCTCGTACTAATTTTTTATATTAACATAGGCGTGACTACATGTGAATACTTAAGCAATTTATTTATTTATTCATTAATTAATTTGGCTTCCGTGTGCACCGCCGTTCCCAACCCAACTACCCTTCCTAAGTCCACACTTCCTCAACCGTAAAATTCCAGAAGTTCGGTTATCTTCTTCTTCTCCTTCTTCTTTCTTTTGAGAAAAATTAAAGAACAGCTAAAAGATATGTCCGAAAACTACATATGGATAAACTGAAATCCAGAGGTTAGAAGCCATCAATTGTGTGTAATTCCACTTCCTAAATTCTTCTTATTATCGTGAATTAACCCGGAATTTTTAACCGAGAGAGGCAGAAAACTTTGTTGAATCTTAAATTGAGAGAGCAGGAATAATGTATTTTACGTGAATTCTTATTTAAAAAGTTAGTGTTTATGTAGATAATCGCAAGAAGCACCGGATGGTCAATTTACCTGAGAAAATTGATCAAATAAAGTTTGGTGGGTGGCTCATACAAGTGCCGGTAAACTCCAAAACCAATTTGCTCAAAAAAAAAAAAAAATCTCTAAAACCAATTACTAATTTCGTCTGGTAAAAATATGGGTAGCCTAACATGTTGGTGAGCTATCTGGAAAAAAAAATTGTAAATTTGTCGAAACCGTTTGGTAATTTATAGATAATCAAATAAATATCTAAGTTACTAAATAAGTTGTCGGACGGGCGATTTACTATCATTTAAATTGACCATAAATAAATCGATTTCTTTTTTCTTTTTCTTTTTTTTTTTCCAAAGAGAACGCTAGAGTTCTGCAAATTTCTAAGTTCACATTGGAGAGGGTGACCTAGCAGTTTTAAATTGTAAGAGAATGATGCCCTTATGACATGATAGACTAAACCCAGCTCCGTGTTCTCTTTCCTATAGAATAACTTTGGATGACTTTTTTATTCGGCCTTGATTGGATCACCTCTGATTTAATAAAAGCGTTAATATCATTAAAAATTCTAAATCGATTCCCTCATGATATATTTGTCCCAAATTGATTTTCGTCACATAGGAAATTCCAAATCGACGTCTATTATTTAAATGTGCCAGCATTTTGTGTAATATCCTATTAAAATGCATATGACACGTGTGGAGATTATAGCATGATGTCTTGATTTTGGATATTACAACGTACACGAATATGCATTATCTTGATTTTGAAATTTTGAACTAGATAAGGTTGATCCAACTTTAGATGCCTTTTGTACTCTATGCGTACTTAATTGGGAGAGATATCTTACATAGAAATTCCCCCTTCTACTGAGAGAGACTAGAGAAAAGTCATCAATCTCATGTTGGGAGGAAAAGAAATCACACTAATGCTGTCTCAATTCTCTCGCTTTTGGAGTTTGGTTCAAGAAAAAACTTGCCCGAGCCATGGTTTGTGGGTAAGTTGCAATCGTGACGATTTGGTTTTTCAAGGTCTACATGAAATGAACCTAGTTAATGACTCTGATAAACCCAATTCATGATGAACTACGATGGGAAGTGTATGTGTTTCGGTTGGATTAAAGGAAGAAGAATAGAAGTAAAGATATAGTACAACGTCATCCTAACCATCAGGAATGTTTTTGATTGCAACGATAAATAAAAAGAATCATCGAAATGGAGAAGCCGCTATATTTTCCAATCCAAAGAACGGTCTCGTCGCAGTGCGCCAATCGACACAGCGAGGACTTCTGCAGGTCGCATTTCGCGAAACGGGAGAGAGGGGTAAATGGGGAGTCCGATGGGTTCATGCACGAGCACGGCGCTATCATTCCAATTTAAAAGTTAGAATAAAGTGATTTACCACGAATCTCACGATCTCTCGACTTGGCTTTGTCGGTTGCCGCCTGGGGCAGCGGCCGAGCTACTACGGGAGACCGATAGGTCGGCTGTCGGGCGGCGGTTAGACCGTTGTCCCCTCCGATCAAGCCTACTTAAGATGAGGGTTTCCGCTCCTGAGGCTCGAGCCCCACTTGGCACTTAGCGATAGCTCCTCTACGACCCTCTGTTCTTGTACGTCAGATTTCATTTTCAACTCCTGATGATGATGCCATTTCCTTCTTTACATATCGACCTCCGAGGTGCTTGTCTGAGTTGACAATTTCGAGCTTCAGGAGGCGATTGATTGAATACGTGGTATCATTCCCTTTTGCTCTTGGGATCTTGATATATTTCCGTACCTTGTCTAGACAATTTTACACATCTCAAATGTCAAATTTTCTAAAGATAATGTAGGGTATCCATTCCTACACAGTCGGATGTCCTTCCGATGTCGCATCTCTCGGGCCGAGGCATTTCGTTGGCAGACGACTGTCGCGGGTGATCTCGAACCGGCGCTACCCTATTTCAAAGTCCCGGGGGCTCCTGATTAGCCGCGATGAAAGCGGACAATGCGGTGATGGCTATGGCATCTATCGAAGTCGGGACGGATATTTGGTGGTGTCATTTATGTCCTGGTCAAGTCGTGTTCGAGCTGCCGTTCTAATAAAAAATAAGTCTAAGGTAACCTTCAATTTAGGATGATCCGTATTAGTCGAGTGTCCACATAGGCGAGAGCGAGCCGTGTTGTGACGTGACTTGACTGGACAGGTTTCTGCTCTATTAAATAGAGCACCGGGGTCTGGAGAGCTTCACTTAGTCACTGACCAAATTAATAGGCCAGCCGCACGCGACCCCGGGTACACTGTACCAAGACTTCGTCCATCATTTATGAGACTAAATCATCCACAATAAATCAAATTTCACTTGGAATGCGCATTAGCTGTACAAAATCCTTATCATCGATATGCAAATTTTAGTTGCAACCTTCCAATGACAAAGAAACCGAGACAATTGGAGACGATATAGTGATCAAATGTAATGAAAAAAACCCTCAAAAGTTTAAATAGTATTTAAGAGAATGGATTATTATCGATACTAGTTAAATAATATTCGTTAGAATATTTAAATAATAAATCACGTTTTCGTTTAACAACTTAAATTTTTAGAGCAATTGAATATGATCTCATCAAAATCTCATATATTATCGAAGCTGTGGAAGTCTCGAGTTCAAATTTTTCGAGACACATTTGCCTCACCAATTAAATATGTCAACGTCAAATACTAGAAATATGTCAACCTTACAAAGGGTGAACAGGAGTGTTAAAATATTTAAATGATAAATATGTCTTCATTTAATAGTTTATGTTTTATTAAAGTTGGCTATGTTAAGTGTAGGGGTGTGCATGGTCCGGGCGGGCGGTTCCCGACCTAGAACCGGGAACCGCCCGCTAAGGACCGGTTCGAAAAATTGGGCAGGATCCACCCGTTTGTTGCATGGATCCACCCGGGAACCGGACCGCCGGTCCGGTCCGGTTCGGTGGATCTATGGAACCGATCTTGACGCGAAATTTTTTACTTTTCAACGTAAAACGGTTGCGAAACAATTTTGGTTTCTTGGACCACCGGTCCGGTCCGGTTCCCAAGTTTTGAGCTCTAAAATTCCAAGTTCCAATCTCCAAAAACTAAAACAATAATTAATAGACGAATGCTCAACATTAAATAACAGTCAACTACACGTGAATGAGGAAGAGGAGGAGGAGCGGTGGCGGCGAAGGAGGAGCAGCGGCGGCGGCGGCATGGATGCTCGGGGAGGAATTGAAGACGAAGAGAAGAGACTGAGGAAGAAATAGAGAGAGAATCAAAGACGAGGAAAAACCGGAAGAGATGAGACACGAATTAGGGCTTCGCGAATTAGGGCTTCGTCACTTTCGTTTAGTATTTTTTTTTTTTATTATAAATAGGTACCGGTCCGGTCCGGGTGGGCGGGCGGGCGGTTCCACCCACGGAACCGGGAACCGGACCGGTTCCCACCGGTTCTCAATAATTGGAACCGGGAACCGAACCGGTTCCCTCAAGAACCGCCGGTTCCGGGCGGTTCGGTCCGGTTCCGGGCGGTCGGGCGGTTCCGGGTATTTTGCACACCCCTAGTTAAGTGAGTTGAATTTCTCGTGTTTGGTGCGATCATATGGAAAATCGAACAATCTTTATCGTGTGATACTCGTCGACAATGACGATGCTTCCTATCAATGAGACATTAGAGATTTCTTTATAAGAGGAGCCCGGTTGATTGGTACCACCGGCGTGCACCTTAGAAGACTTCCACTCAAGAGTGAACGTACAGAGGGTTTGTGTGATTGTCTTGATTTTTTAAGTGCTATATTACTTTTTCGACAAAATTTAAAATATTCCTTACGTTTTAAATAATAATGATATTCAAATTAATGTGTTAATATATTATGAAAGTTGTAGATGTACGAAGAAAATTAAAGCATGTACGTCTCTAGATTTTAAAAAAGTTTGACCTTGGACGAATTTATAAATTCTTTCTTAGTTAGCCTAACGAGCAATTGTCTTATTTATTTGGATCTTTACACGGTACACATCCCCTCCACTCTTTTTTCCTTACACAATGTGCATTTATGACATTCGTATTAGATAGTTAACAATTTGACCAACTATCTAAATTACCGAAGATAAATTTGAAAGATCCTAAAATTAGTCATGAGAATACATTCAAGTCCTTAAATTTCATTTCGTGCATCTAAGTGTGGTTTTAGGTGCACAAAAAATGCGATGTGGCCCTTGTTATTAAGCCTTGCAACACTTTCTATTTGATACAACCTAACAGAACTAAAGTAGCTGACTATAGAGAGGTGTGCATCGGTTCAGTTCAAATTGGTTTCCGAAGGAACCGGTCCAATTCTTGATTCCACATAAGAAATCGAATCGGCCCATTAAATTAGTAAATTACGTTTCAATTTTTATAGAAATACAATAATGACTCCCATATTTATAGAAGCAAATCCTACTCATTCTCCATAATTTTGTTTGTCCATACACATGAATTCTTTTATTATTTAACATGTGTTGATACGATCTTGACAAAAAAAAAAAAAAAAAAAAACATGTGTTGATACGATGGAATGTAATAAATTAATGACTACAAAATCTAGTGGAAGGAGATTTGGTCGAGTGTCAATTAGCACTGCACCCCGACCATGTAAACACTTGTTTATTGAATAAACCGAAAATTATGCCTATTGTAAAGAAAAGAAGAAATACATTTTAAAAAAGAAAAAAAAAAGAATCACCGGTTGGAGAGCCGACGCTAGAACCTATCTAGATCCATTAGTCCCAGTTTCAAGACCAAATGAGCCAATTCCACAAATTAGGAACCGATTATCCCTTAAGCAAGTTTTTTTTTTTGTTTTTTTGTTTTAGGACTTAAAATTCACCAAATGATATAAAGACAGCAAAGCGTATAATTTTGACAAAATCTGAGCATATTTCCATTGAATTGCGAGGGGCCATCGCGGTCCTTTTACGTCGTCAAGACCACTTGGAATTTTACAAAAACTCACAACAACAGTAGTTGTTGTCGTCATCTCCTTCTTCTTCCTCCTCTCACTTCCCATTCGGCATCGGAGAGTCAAACCTCAGAAGTCGACACAGAGACAGGTAGTTGGACTGGGTCGGTCCAGTACAACGAGAGTCTCCCCGGGACCAAAGCAAACGCCATAGCCATCACTATTACCCCCCTTTTCTCTTCCGATAACCTCTGACCGGCGAGCAACACGATTCAGAACCTCCATATCCACCCCCTACCCCCTCTGCCTGGGGGAAGAAAGGACAGCAAAGCAGAAGTACCATTTTGAAAAGGAACAAGATAAGGGGGCAGTTGCTCCGGTTTTCGTCCCTTCTTTCTTGGCTTTCTTCTGGGCATCGTTTCTTCTTGCAGCTTTTCTTCTCTCGAGGTGTGAATTCTCTCTCTCTCTCTCTCTCTCTCTCTCTCTGTCTCTGTCTCTTCTCCCTCTGGTTTGGCTTTTGGGACTTTGGGAACAGTGCCCAGATGCAGAAGTTCGCTGTTCCACGGAGTGGTTGAGGCTCCCGACCGGTCAAACCGCTCTGCACGACTTGTCCTTTTTTTTTTTTTTGGTCTCGAGAAGAGACAGGTTGCTTGGGTTTACACTGTTTCCTCTGCCTGATTTTCTCGCGTGAAATGGGCTCGGGTTTCTTGTCTGTCCGATGTCAAATTTTGATTGTTTTCACGGTTGCTGACTTTCTTGCACGCCAGATTTCTTCTCTCTTTTCTCGTCTGGGTTTCCGGATTGTTGAGTTGTCTATGGTTTTTAAGGTTGTTTGGTTTGCAATGCAGATTAAGGTGGACTCGCAATTAGTTGCCGGAATATCGTGGAGGCCGAGCAATTCCATTTCGTGCTCGTTGCGACAGACATTCTGGTTAGTTGCTTACGTTTTCCTGTGTTTTCTTGTGCCGTGATGACTCATGAACTAGTTTGCTTCATTCGGTGTTCTTTTTTCTTCAATGATATTGTTGGTGGTTCCATGTTGTTTCATTTGGCGCATCTTGTGGATTGTTGGGTATCCAGGAAGTTGAGATTGTGCTTGTTGCGCACCTCTCTGGCACTGACTGAACCTTTGGTTTAATCTTATGGAATTAGATTTGTCTATAGTGCAGAAAAGAGCGTGCTATTGTCTGTGATTATCTTAATGGCAGAGAATCAGTTCCTCCCAGATTAAACGAGTAGACTGCAAGAATATTATCTTTGGATATGAAATTTTCTGTTGAGCTTCGTAGGGGTAATGATGCAGGGGAACATTTGATGATTATATGGGGAGGTTTTCTAATCTGTCCAAACCATAGGCTACTAGAGTGAGTTTAGCAACTTTCATCTGAAGCTGCTAGCTAAAACTGTAGTTCGTATAAGACATGGTTCAGAGAAATGGATTCAATCTGTCCCATGATGTTTGCTGGTGAAAAGCTAAAACTCTTGGAAAGGAAGAATGTCTGTCCTTACAATAACGAGTCAACATCTACCCTTTCATTGAGGTGGGTTGGAGGATCTGATTTGTTAGTTCACAGCCTACAGACAAATGCAGTCTTCCTCCTATATGTTGTCTTTAACTCACAATTTGGTGATAAAAAGTTGAAATGGAGATTGTATCTTTCGTTACACTAATCTTCCTGATTATAGTTGTGAAGAAAATGACAAAGGGAAGCTGTGTGCAGTGCTCGAGTAGAGAGCTAAAACTCTCACAAAACTATTGTTTTGCTCTTTTTGCTTTTCATTTGCTGCACTGTTACTTGGTTGACCACCTGATTCCTCTTATTTCGGCTTCACCTATGATATTCATGCATTACATAATGTATAGGGTTTGAAAGAATTGACAAACAAGGAACAAGATGAAGAAGAACCCCATGCTAAACAGAACATTAAATGGAGCAGGGACAAGTGAAACTTGACTTCGATACAATGTTTAAATTTCCAACTCAGAACTTTTAAATAATCAGATGGAAAGAGAGGCCTAGTCAAACCCTGTAGATGGGCAGTGGGGCTTCTTTAAAAAAGCACGTGAATTTTTTTTTTTGGGTAAAAGTAAGCAATATATTGGGGAAGCCAAGCACGTGAAAATTTTGCGCTGTATTTGTTAAAAAATCCTTCATGGTGCGAATTTATGCATCTAATTTTGGAATTGGGGCAACTTAATCTTTTTGCTTTTGGTTCGATAGATCATGACAGCAAGGTGGTGACTTGATATCTCAACAAGTTTTCATATTTCATTAGTTACTGTCTGTTGCAACATCATTCTTATCCCTTATTGGGTCCTCACTCCTGATGTATATTCGCAACGTGTGTTTTTTTGTGATTTGCATATTTTTTATTACCGTATGATAGCTGTTTGTTTAGATATTCTTAAAGTTGCCGCATAACCATTTCTTCTATAAATCAAACCAAAGAACAGTATTACGACAAAAGTTAAGTGTGCAACCATTTCTTCTTAAAGTTTAAGCCATCAGAAAATGATTCATATTATATTTTACATATACTAATACCAGTGACAGTGCCTTCTCTAGTTTGCATATTCTGTGAATCTCCTGATAGTGGTTGTATATCTATTAAACTATCGTTGAATATATGGTTGCTGCAACTTTTTATTGGGGCCTCTATTTGTTGAAAAAGCTCTTGAAAGTTTGAGATTTGTTGCTTCTCTTTCTTATGTGGGATCTTACTTGTTTGACCAATTGAATCCACATATGCAATTTACTTAATGATTCTAATATGCAACATGACTGTGCAAGCTCTACATTTTCTTCTCCTCTTTTAAGGGAAAATACAATATACTTACTATTTCCAATGTTATGCAGGTTAGAAGACGGTTATATTGCACTTACTAAGCTCAAGTTGTTAGTTGGTTGAGTGCAGAGGCTCTCGGAGGATTGTTCTACCCCTCCAGTCACGTTAACCGAACTTCTGCCACCTGAATCTAAGACTACGGAGCATTCTGGGCACAAGATAGATTAGAGTACTTGATCATCCTTTATCTTGAACAAGCTACCCATGCATTGAGTGAATTTGATATTTATTGCCTATACAAGTACGGATGGAGACTAAAGAGCCAGAGAGAACAGTGATCGCAAAACCAGTTGCATCACGGCCTACCTTTTCCACTTTTAGGTCTTTCTCAGAGCTCCTTGCAGGTGCAATTAATGATTCAACCCCTAAAGTAGGTTCTGAAAGTGGTGTTGCCCCAATTAAACCCAAGACAGTGAGGGTCAAGCCTGCGGTGAGTCGCACTTCAGCTGCCATGTTTTCATCCCAGGTGACTCCTCGACTCATTTTCTTATTTAAACCTTTTCAATCTTTTCCCATCTAACATTAAGTGTACTGGAAAAATTCAGGCTGAAATCTCTGGGACAGCAATCTGCAATTCAGTGGATACACTTTCGAATTCGGACAGTCAGCGGACTGTATTATATAAACCTTTGGCAAAGCCGGTCTCAAAAGCTGTTGCTTCACTCTTGGCTAATATAGTAAGTTTTCAGCCTCTATGATTGCCATTTCATGCTTATGGTTCTCCTTTCAGTAAGAATCGCATAGTAATAGTAAGTAATGTGCCCAAATACAGGCAACTTTTTTGGGTGATATCTAGTTCCAATCTCCTGTTAGATCCATGAAAAAGAAATTCTCTATTTTCAACAGGGGAACTTAAATGCTACTCAACCAGCCATACAACCATCTGAAGGTCCACCCCCAGAAAAACGCCATGTGAAATCAAAACCGAGCTCAAATTTTCGTCAAATTGTACCACGTGCTGCAGAGACCGAACAGATGAGCGAACCCTTGAAAATGGCAGTTCAGGACATTGAGGAGGACCAAAGAGCTTTACCATCCACAGCTAGTGTGGATCGTCCTTCTTACGATGGGTATAACTGGAGAAAATATGGACAAAAACAAGTAAAAGGGAGTGAGTACCCACGAAGTTATTACAAGTGCACCCACCCGAACTGTCCGGTGAAGAAGAAGGTTGAGCGATCACTTGACGGGCAGATAGCAGAAATAGTCTACAAGGGTGAGCATAACCATTTAAAGCCTCAGCCTCCTAAACGCAGTTCATCAGGGATGCAAGGGCTTGGGACCATACCTGATGGAACAGAACAAGACAATAGCAACCAGTTCCGGGGTAGCCAACCGGGCGAAAAGAATGAAGGTTCTCTCGGTAGAGTAGAAAATCAGACTGAGGTAGGATTAGTGGCAAATTCGTCTTATCAAGGCAAGGGCCTGATGGTTCATGACCGAGCTGCTGCAACTGAAGCAGTTGCTCCTTCTGGGGGGACTCCTGACAGTTCGTGTAATATTAGTGGGGCAGAGGATGGAAGCAAGGCAAAGGAAGTGGGTAATGAAGAACGAAGGAGTAAGAGAAGGTGAGAGACCAGTACTATACAATCAGAAATTGCTAGTGTTCAGGTTACTCGGAAGTGGGGTACCTCAGGTTTTCGTCAATTTAATAAGTAGCTTTGCAACGAGAAAACTTGAATGGTTATAGCACGACCAACTGTTAACATTCTTTCATTATTTGTTGATGCTTATCTATGTTTGTCCTTGTGAAATTGATAGCAACTTTTGTTGATGTGAACACTCTGCAATTTTTGAAATCACGTGTGATCTCTCTTCCAGGAGGAATGAAAGTCGAGCCAGTGAAGCAGGCATCGCCACTGAAAGGGTACAAGAGTCCTCCACTGATCGGCAAAATTCAACTGATTCTGAGGTTCTGGGTGATGGCTTTCGCTGGAGGAAATATGGCCAGAAGGTTGTCAAGGGAAACCCTCATCCCCGGTGAGACTTGTTTCTAACCCAATAGCTTAAGGGGTCGGGTAGCAAAGAACTTTTCAGATTCTAGTTAAACCATATTAGTGAGGAATATTAGAAACTCGACACTCTCATGTTCAATTAGGAAAAACCTCACACGTAATCTTGGACGTCGAGCATGCAAGGGCAGCATAGACAAACAGAACCCCACCCACGCAGTGGATAATTGAATGGTGATAACCATTCTCTAACAAGAAAGCAACCTCACATGATGCCGTATAAGAGAGAAATAGTTAGCAACGTGCATAGTGTTTTCCCCTGAATCTGTCTTATTTGAGGTTTAACATGTTCTGCAGGAGTTACTATAGATGCACGAGTCTCAAGTGCAGCGTGCGTAAGTACGTGGAAAGAGCAATGGAGGATCCCAAATCTTTCATAACAACATATGAGGGGAAGCATAACCATGAAATGCCCCTCAAGGGCACAAATCCAGCTGATCACCAGGCCAACAAATAAGCCAAGCCGAGGCACAACGTTTCGATGCGCGATTTGCCTCCCTAGCTGATATGACCGGAAATTGACGAATTCAAGACTGTATGACCTCTCATTAACGAACATGGCATTTCGCAGGTAATTTCCAACATTTTGATGGCAGCCACGCTGCTGCCATTGGACAGAGTTAAGTTTTCCCTTTTCAGTATGATCGACAGCCTAGGGACAACACACTGATTGTAGTAACATGTGCACTTGTACCTTCTTCAAAGTTAAGGTGAAATTTTTGTGGGCGGTACTGAACTGCTTCCTGCTGCCGTATAGCACATAAAATTCATTCGACTTCCATTCTGTACAAGATCGATAGCCGCCCCCCTCCCTCCTTTTCGTTTATTCTTGCCTCGGATTCCAAACAACTCGCGCGGCGCGATCCTGTCGACGCACTGAACTCATGACTAAATCGCCCAATCACCATACTTGAGCTCGGCCTGCTCCCCACCATTCCTTTGCACCGTATCGTCAAAGAAAGCGGGGGACCGAAACCGTGCCGAAGCGAATGAACTGATGGTACAGGAAATCTTGTTTAGATAGATAACATTCGCCAATTTCAAAAGCCATCATTGCCCATGTCTCGACAGACCACGAATTCGTCTCCCCACCAAAGACTTCATGCGCGACTTTCTTTCTCTAAGTTCTTTCCAAGAGGAAGGTTGGTAGGAGGTACTGGTTAGGTGGGCCTCCGTTTCGAACGTCGCTTCGGACCATCAAAGAATTTATACGTCGTGGGATGCCTCGTCCTCTGCTCGTGCTCCTGTCAGAAGGAGAATTTAGAGACCGCCCACGCGTCGCCGGTAGAATGTTCCGGTGGTCCCTGATCTTGACCGCTTCGTCGCTGCTGGTGGATCCTTCCGCGCGCGCTTTTGGTTGACCGCGGTCAACCATTTGCGAGATCTAAAAGTCGTGGATTGCGGGCGAGAAAATCAGGGAGGGGAGGAGCACGTTGACCGTTTACTCGCGTTTCTTCCGCGTGATTGTCGCGTTAAACAAAGCTTTAATCACCACGGGCCGGATCTGCCAGAGCAGTGAATGTTGCAGGGAATTGGGATTTGCGTGGGTAATTGGATCCGCATCGGGAAGATCAGTCACGATCTAGTTGACTTGAAGGGTCAAAATAGGATCCAAAGTGAACTTGATTCGTACGACACCTACTAAATTTTCCAGAGATTTCATAAATTTAGTTATACGTGTCAAGTTAGGGTCAATTTGGGAGGTGCATGGATCGCGGAAATTGTGTTGTATAAAAACTGATTAATGTAAATTAAATGGGTCCATTTGGAATAAAAGAAAATTTCGAACCGACCCAAGTCCAACCAAACTCGACTCTTCTTAACAGGCCTAGTCACGAGAAGGCACCTATCAATTTTCAAGAGAGGTAGCCATTGGCCACTTAAGATGATTTTTTTTTTTTTTTAAATTTCCATTTAACTGAGAGAAGATGGCCATATTAATATTAGGCCGAGCTGGTTTGATAAAGTTATTGGCCAAAAGGAGATTTTTTTTTTTTTCTTTTTTTTTTTCGGGCCAAAAGGAGATTCATTAGCTTATTATTTAGTCCGAATCAGTGAGATGACAGAATCTTTAGAAATTATTTGGTGGGCTCTAGAAGGAATTCCACTGGAGCCTACGGAGATTATTTTTCTTAGCATTTAAATATAAATATACATTTAATGAAATTAAAGTACGGCAAATAATTCTAGACTGGGTAGTTGGAAATTGCTTTTGCTGTTCAGAAGCTGTAGTTGGATATTAAAGGTAAGTCCCCTATAGATATAATTGAACTAACCGATAATTTATTTTATTTTATTTTATTTTATTTTATTTTATTTATATATCGCGAACCAACTAACCGATAATTTAATTTAATTTAATTTAATTTATTTTATTACCCGGTTTATTAGTAGTGTCGCTTCGCGTCATCAACGGCTGTGGATCGTTCAAAAAGCGGGACAAAACGGTGGGGCCAAATGGCACGCCGGAGGATAGCCGTCGTTCGGAGCACCTGGCTAGCGTCGCAATAAAAGAACATATTAAATAATATAAAAAAAAAGGCCCGAAAAAAAAGGGGAAAAAGGAAAAAAAAAAAAAAAAAAGGAAAAAGGAGGAGATTCGGTCTCAACAGCACAAGACAATCGCTCTGAATCTCAGATCGTCACCACCCGCCCACGTGGCCCCACGGCGGCGCCGATCGTGCGTCCACAAACATCCGCGCCCGTGGACGGAGAAACCTGGGCCGTCCGTTCTCCTTGAACGAGTCCTCTTACCGTCCGCGGACGTGCACACGATCAAATCCCCGGTTTCAGGGCGGGCCCCACCAGGGCGGAAAAATAAATAAGTCGATTCGCGGTCAAAGCTTTTCGTAATATTAAAATCAAAAAAGGGGAAAAAGGGGGGAAAAGATCAACAAACAGAGGAGGGGGGTGGCGATCCCACGACACGACACCGTTTGCCCGTCCGGGGGCCCGAAAACGACACCTCGTCTTTTGTCCGCGTCCGCGCTTTCCATTATTCCGGACCGTTTCGGTGCACGATTCCTGCGCGGAACAAAGAAAAGAAAGAACGAAAGATAAAGAAGGAAAGAGAAAGACAGAGCTCGCAGGAGACAGAGAAAAGCAGGAGCTTCATCACTCGCGCTCTCTCTCTCTCTCTCTAGCGTCCGCGGTTCGAGATTCGGTCGGGAAGCGCGGCGCGGCGGCGGCGGCGGCGGCGGCGGCGGCGGTTCTGGCCGGAGCCGAAGGGCGGCTGCGATTGGGGAGTTCGGCGTATATCTGCTGCTCGAGCGGCGGCGGTACGTGCGGAGGGAGGGGGAGCGATGGGTTGGATTCCGTGCTCCGGCGTCTCGAAGTCGAAGAAGAAGCAGATGAGCCCGCAGCGCCGGCCGGTGGATCACAACGGCGGCAAGTCTTCCTCAGGTAACGCGCCCCCCCATCGTCTCCCCGGTAGAGCGCGCCAAGCGCATTTCCGAACAGCGCCGCGGGAGGATTTTTTTTTTTTTCGGCGGGCGTGGTTTCGTCGTCGAGAGAATCGGGTCTCGTTTTCTGGTCAACTGGATTCGCCTGCTTTTTTTCGCGCTGCGTCATTTGGTAAAGGAGAGTGCAAAGATCACCGCCTGCTCACGGGTGTGCTTCAAGCTCGTGTTCTTTTTTTTTTTTTCCCTTTTGTCGGTGGACGTGATATGGAGGCGCTTTAACGAGGATATTGAGAAAAATCCTCTCTAAAGTTGCTCATCGACGCGTTCTTTCGTTAAATTTAGTGATAGAATGCGGAGTTGATGGTGAATTTCACTTCTTGCTTTGGATTGCTGGTGCTCTGTCATTTGCGCTTGCTTCTGCTCAACCTCGTGTGATTGATTTCGTTCCGTAGTCCGTTTCGTATTGTATTTTCTCTGATTCCTGATGCGGTGACTGCCATCTGTGTTGTTCAGAGAAATCGAAACCGAATTCTTCGCTGAATGGAACGGAGGCATCGCGAGGGGGTGGGTCTGACCAGATTGCGGCGCAGACTTTTAGCTTCCGAGACCTAGCAATTGCGACTAGGAATTTCAGAGCAGACTGTCTTTTGGGCGAGGGAGGTTTCGGTAGAGTGTATAGAGGCCGTTTGGAAACTAACCAGGTACATAGAAGTGAAGTCGCATGTCAAGTGTTTATTCCAATTTTTCCATGTTTAGGATTCTGGGTGTAAAAGCATCGTTTTGTTTGCGAGGTGGTCCTTTTATGATGCTAGTGTGGTGCTTGTTGTGCGAAGCTTGGTTTTCTCAGGCTTTTTTTTTTTTTTCAAATTTTTTATTTCTTGTGATGATCACTTGAAACAGGAATCTTGCATTCTAAAGAGTTTCGCCCTTTGTATTTCCACGATCTTAATAGTTATCTGAACCATCATCTCTGCCCAGTCGAGGTTGTAGCTATTTATGAAGTGCTAATGCACTATCTCTTAACATTTAGCAGCTATAAAAACAATCCTTGATTTAACTTGATGTGTATTATTTTACAGGAAGCCTAGATATAAGTATTTTCTACTCACTGAAGATTTGTAAGTCTGCCACCTACACTGTCAGGCAATTTGAACCATCTTTTGGTTGATGTAGGTTGTGGCTATCAAGCAGCTTGATCGAAATGGGTTGCAGGGAAACAGGGAGTTCCTTGTTGAAGTACTGATGTTGAGTCTGCTTCACCATCCTAACCTTGTCAACCTCATAGGCTATTGTGCTGATGGAGATCAGAGGCTTCTGGTTTATGAATATATGCCATTAGGATCTTTGGAAGACCATCTACATGGTATTGATATATGCACCACAAATATGTAGAAATATGGGCATAATCTCGTTTTAAGTCTATCCATATCAATGAGTCAGCTCCAGCTGGTTATGTTCTCTCAACTGCTTGACTGTCTCTCACTTCTCATGCTTTTCCTTGCAGACACTTCACCTGGTAAGAAACAACTTGACTGGAATACTAGAATGAAAGTAGCAGCTGGGGCAGCAAAAGGTTTGGAATACTTACATGACAGAGCTAGCCCTCCTGTGATCTATCGAGACCTGAAATGTTCCAACATTTTGCTTGATGAGGGATTTCATCCCAAGCTATCTGATTTCGGCTTAGCCAAACTTGGGCCTGTAGGGGATAACACTCATGTATCTACCAGGGTTATGGGCACCTATGGATATTGCGCTCCAGAGTATGCTATGACTGGTCAACTGACACTCAAATCAGATGTCTATAGCTTTGGTGTCGTCCTTTTGGAAATTATAACTGGCAGGAAAGCAATCGACAATTCAAGAGCTGCGGGAGAACAAAACCTTGTTGCATGGGTAAGAGATGCTAATGGTTGATAACTATATTTTCCTTGTCAAATTGCAAAGTGATGTTTCCATGTATAGAGTCTACCGAAAATCTTCCATATAGTGAACTTTTAACTGAGGGCATCTCTTCGACCCAAAAAAAAAGAGAAGAAAAAACTGAGGGTTTTTCTTGGGCACGTTTGGTTATGATTCTATTTCTGGGAATAATTTTTTTATCATAAATGGTTTTTTCTGATTTTATACCTGAGAACAATGTCTGAGCAAAAGAACGCGCTTGGTAACTATCCAAAATTTCTATTCCGGGTCTTAAATTATTTTAATTTATTTTAATTTTTTAATACTTTTATTATATTTTTCTTATTTTTCTTTTTCTTTTTCTCTTCTTCCTCCTCCTTCTTTCCTCCTCCTTTGTAGCCGGTTGCCGGCCACAACGGTGAGGTCCGGCGAGCTCGTTGGAGGCTTGCCAAATCTAGGCCACCTGGCCACCGGTGAGGCTCAGCTTCACGCCGGCTGGCAAGGCCAAGGTCTTGCCGTTGCTGTGCAAGGCTTGGCCTTGCCTTGGCTGCCTCGCCCTAATTTGGTGAGGCCGAGCTTGCCCAACCACCGGTGAGGTTGACCTCTCCCAGCCAAGGTGAGGCCAAGCCTTGCATAGCAACAGTAAGGCTCGGCCTCACCAGGCCACTGTTAGGCGATGCCGGCTTGGAGGTGGCCCGGCAAAGCCGAGCCTCTTCGGCGACGCTCCGGCGAGGTCGCCGGCCAAAAGGAAGAAGAAGAGGAAGAGAAGAAGAGAAAAGAGGAGAAAAGAAAAAAAATGAATTGATTCTAAGAGTTGTTCCTGGAAATAAAAAATTACTTTTTTCTATTTCTTGATTCTATTCAAAATCTATTCCCAAGAATAAAAAAAATAGATTTTTGTTCCTAGGAGCAAAAATTTTATCAAATGAATTTTTATTCTTTTTTTGTTCCGGGGAACAAAATAGCAAAAATAGTTGTTCTGAGAATGGTCACCAAACAGGGCCCTAATGTCTACAGACATAATTAAAAGTTGAATGACGTATAGATGCAGTGAAGTGACATGCGTAGAAATGTATTTGATACAGCTGCAGTTATGATGTAACTATGCTGTAGCAGCATATGTGCTTGGCAACACATTGCTTAAAGGTGGTGTTCTTTGATGATTAATGCGTTTGACAAAAACGGTTGTGAGATTGTTGAGACTATCCAAATAATGAAAATGACACATAACATTTTTGAATATTTCTTGTCGGTGTTTTTAAAGTTTTTGGTATTTACCGTTTTCACCATCTAATAAAAACAATGCTACTAGAATGATTATGATCATCATCTAACGATAACTATAACATCTATATGTCCTAACAACGACAACAATAACAATAATAGTAATAGCAATAATCTTTAATTACTATACTATGAAATTATAATGATGACTATAACATTTATATATCCTTATAATAATGTTTTATGGAAATAACGATAATTGAAGTATTATGTATTATAATTATTTCTCTTGGTATCCTTTATTATAATAATAATAATAACATATAATATGATTTGTATTTTTATTGTTGTCAAATTTATGATTTCATATATCTAGAAATATTGCTACTACTCTCTTTTAAAAGGTTTAAAAGCTGGAGCATCACAAAGCTATTGGGTGTAGCTTTGTGGAAGCTGCTGTGGAGTCTTATGCGATCTTCTCTTTATTACTCCTGGTGACTTAATGTTGGATTAGTCTAATGCAAATTTCATCTGAAAACTGCAGGCAAGGCCATTGTTCAAAGATCGAAGAAAGTTTATGCTTATGGCTGACCCGACGCTCCAAGGTCAGTACCCTTCAAGGGGGTTGTACCAAGCTCTTGCGATTGCTGCAATGTGCGTCCAGGACCAGCCTAATTTGCGCCCAGTCATCGCTGATGTCGTCACAGCTCTGACATATCTTGCTTCCCAAAAACATGATCCTGATAGCCAATCAGCCCTGGGCAACCAGTTTGCCCCTCTTACCCCTCCTAGAGGAAAGAAAGAAAGTTTCAAGAAGCTCAATGGTGGTAAAATATCAGATAGAGAGAAAACCAAGAAGATTAAGTGAGTCACACGGTATCTGGCTTAGAACAGAACTTTTCTAGATATTCAGGGTCTGAGGGTCACTCTTTCACCCAGCCAATGCAGCCGCTGGTCTGAAGTGCTCTGTTTGCTTTTGAAGCGATTACACTACAGATTACATTCTAGCGATCAAAGCTAACTCCTTGTTAATTGATGCCATCAATTAGATTTTTTACGGTTTCCTGTGGGGGTGGCTTCTGAACTTTCCCTGCCGCAAGTGTATGCAAATAGCCTTGTAAGTAGTTTTACCACATTCTCGGCCCTTAGTCTCTCTGCCCCATGTATATAGCCTGCATACTTCTTTGTGGCTTTCTCATAGATCTGCTATTCTTCCTTTAGCTATGGTGTGGCTTTGACCCTCATCTTACTAAATACATCATGGGTTTGATACCCCTTAGCGTTGTACTTTGGAGAGCAAGGAAAAATTATCTGTCAGGAGTACACTTTGAATGTGATCGATTTCTTTTTCAACGGCACTGGAGTGAAATATAGATCTGTGTTCATGTATAATATTTCTTTTTTGCTTCATTTGGTTTCAACAAGCTGCGTGTACGCAATTAGTATTTGGTCTACAGTTGCTTTTTGCTTATATGGCTTGTACACCATTTCATGTTCAGTAACAGTTGCTCTTCATGATTATCCTCGCATCTACATTGGAATTTTCCCTGGTTGTCATTGTATCTGAGTGGGTTACGCCAATTTGGTTCAAGGCTTTTCGTCCTACTACCTTGAGTTCTAAAGTGATCAATCTTCCCTTCTCTTACTTTATTTCTAAAGCGATCATTCATTCCCCAGTAAATCATTCCTCCGCATACTTTCCTTGTGTAATGTATTCATGTGGAAGACGAAAACAATCGCCAGCCGTGTTACGGTCTCAAGTGTTCAGAAGAGAAAAGATGGCAATAACCAAATTAAAGAAGAAATTACGATACAATCTCAAGTCTTTGATTGCACACATTCGTAGGTTAAAGCAGAAGTGACCGATACAGTACACTCATTATTTATCCAAATATTATTCAAGCGAGTAAGATGCAATACAACATATCGGACCGAGACTTATAACGGCCTTAGCAAAAAGTACAGCAGCATCTCGCGAAGTCGAAACTCTCGCAGCCATCAGACAGAAAAATTACGGCTTGTGTACTCTGGTCTCAATGCTTCGCCTGCAAAGTAGACTTCTTGTGAGAAGTAGACACATATGAGTTGCTTAATTTCTGACAAGAAAATTTGTCTGGTAAATGTGGGTGTCTCAGAAGGAACGGTACCAAGAAGCGTGTCTTCATATATGCGATGATGTCTTGAGGATCATACTTGGTCTGCGTGTACGCGTTGATCTTGTTCATCTCCTGCACAAAATCACTTGGTCTCGTAAGAATCTCTCAGCTTATTAAGTTGAGCACATTGTCCATGTATGAGCCCGAGCAGTCACCGTTCAAGTTGATGAGTGCATGTATCCAAAGTGTACAAGAAAGGTGAACAAGAACTTCAGAGGCCATGGCAACTTGTCGCAGTGTAGCTGAGTTCAGCTTTTGGGACTGCTTAGGGCTTATGGCTTATATATAAAGAGCCCTTGGCCTCCTTTCTCATTCAAGTGCTACTCGCCTTTTTGGATAGAAGGAAGTCAAATGGGTACGGAGTGCAATAAGTTTATATGAACAAGAGTTTGGCGAATTATTACCTCTATCCAGGAAGCTAAGTTCGGCCTTCCCAACGTGATATCGTGCTTCCACACATCTGATAAGAGTAACTGGATTCTTTCGACAAACGGTATGAAAGCTATGTCCACCTAAATCGTGAATCAGTTGTGGAAATAAGGATACAATTCAGTTGCAAAAAGCAACATTTTGCAAGAATGATGTGTACTATACGGTTGATAGTATTGTTTAATCATTTTGGTTGCATATTAAATCTGTAAAAGGGGTGGCTTACCAAACTGAACTGGCCAAGGAAGAATGGCCCGTCGTCGAATTTCTGGAGGGCACGGTCTAAGTGATCGAGAGGAGGACCTGACATGAAATTCAACATCAGTTTCATCCGAAAATGGACTCTTCAACATATGTATCCACGTTAGTCTGGAGTCCTCTGAGTTCCTCAGCAAAGACGGTTTTTCTTCTTACCCAGTTCTTTAACTGTTTCTCCATTCAGCGCTGAATACATTGTTTCAATGAATTTGAGGGAGTAAGGCCATAACTCTTCACCATAATCTCTTTTCGCGAGATCCTGTGGAGCAATATTTTTCCCACATATAAATAAATAGAATCCAGGATGAAAAGAAAATTGCGGGTTTAACTCGTCCATACGTTTTTAGCCCTAAAAAAAGAATGTGAGTAGACTTACAGTGGGGAAAAGAGATGGCCCTTCAAATTTCCTATCAATATACTTCATTAAATCAAGAGACTCTCCTATGACCTTGTTGTCATGTTCCAGAGATGGCACCTAATGCAATTAATGAAAGAGAAGAAATTTGTTATCGGAGTAACAGAAAATTAATCACCAACTTGTCATAATAAGAAGCAATCTCGCTGAATACTGGATCCCTTTCATTACTTCTTTCAATTCATCCTCAGTTATTAAGAGCAATCTTCTTCCGAACGTTGCAGTGTCAAATGCAAGCACAGGTTGCATAATGAGAGTGGTCGTGGGACAGTGCAGGGCACAGTCCAATTTTTTAGTTCAATTCTCAGTGGAATTCTTAACAGAGTACATAAAGTGACACAGCTCCGTACAGGAAAACTTGACTAAAGAGAAGGGGAGAGAGCAGTGCCTTGTCGACGGGGTAAACTTTCTCTCTATACCAAGCAGGCTTGTCGGTGAGAGAGAGAGGGACCAACTTGATCTCGTCTTGCAGTCCCTGCAACGACTCAGCAGTCAGTGCATACATTCACTATAGTAACCATGTAGGAGTTACAGAATAAAGGACAGAAATCAGAAGGAAAGCAATCGCAGAGAGAGAGAGAGAGAGAGACCTTGCAATTCCTAGTGATCCATGCACGCTGGGCAAAAGGGCTTCTGTAAGTTATATACAACCTACAAGACCAGGAGAAAGCCTTAGAATCTTGTTGTCAAATGGTTGGTTGTTCTACAGTGCAGTGCAAACAGAGCTGCAGATACTACATGAATGTACTCAGTCAAGAGATCTAACAAAAAAAGGATAGAAAGCACTAATTCTAATAGATCCAAGTTAACCACACATCCAGAGTACGTAGGACTCTATTACGTCCCATTAAAAAACACGAGTTTTCATCTAGTTTTTGCACTTTTATTGGTTCTGACCGACCACCCCATCATCTATAAAATGCATGAATGCGACATACTTTCGAAGAGAAAAGCTTTTGAGCCTGATATGATATCGATGAGAGCTAGATAAATAAGATTAAGGAAAGATGGGACAGGTTAAGAGTTACAATGTGAGCATGACCTGGTGGTTCCATCGAAAAGAGGAGGTGGGTTTGAAGTAGAATCCAGTGGCGGAGGGAGAGTCTCTCCCGCTTTTCTGCATTAAGGCATCAAGAGGAAAAGAAAGGCAAATGCAGAAGTTCATGTTGGTAACCAGATCCATAAAGTAAAATAAAATAGAACAAAAAGAGGTAAATGGGTGAGATGAAGGTGGGTCGTCTTACGGATCAGTGGCCATTGTTGCACTTTGTCTTGTGAATTTTTAGCGAAAGGTTCAGGGCTTATGGAGAATGATATAGCTGTCGCAATACAAGATCATTTTGAGGATGAAATGTGTGTCTGCATGTAATTTATACATATCGCATGAGGAAGTGTCCGGTTTGATTTTTACTTTGATAAGGCCTGGCGATTGAGAGTTGGGTAAGCAATGAGGTCAGGCGTGTTCTATTTTTCAAGACATTATTGTCCACACCTGAATAGATACCGTTCAATCCACAACCGGTATCCTCGTTGGTTCAATGCAGTTAGAGGGCATACAATCGGTCCATATACAATGAACTTTTTCTTTCGATTTTACAGTCAAGTTAAAGGAATGGACAATCCTTGTCCAGACTCATTTTACTGGATCTAATCAATCACATATCGAAATTTCGTAAAATTTTATAGTGTATTCAGCTGAAAAATAAAAGTTCTGGTATGGTTGCACAGTTTACACACCAGGAGTATGTCAAACGAATCACCATTTCAATGACTTTTACACGTTTGTAAGTAATCAAAAATCAAAGCGGGCAGTCCGATTCATTGACGCCATGGTTTTTCATTCAAGCACGTAAACAAGAACTTTCATCGGTTTCTGCTCAAAAGTCAGGGCTGCTCTAGATTTAATATAAAACATAAAGCAGATGCTGCAGTTTTCATCAGTGGTGACGTACAACGCCCCCAGCTTTTTATTCAAATGGAAACCCCTCTAACCCATGCCGCGATTCACCCTATCTGCACGGGAAATGTTCAACATTCCACCTTATACTTTTAACATCATTCCTCTGGCCAAAAAGTTTCAATTTGCCCTCAATTTATGTAAGTGTGAATAAATGCATGCCATTTTTTCTAAAGCAATTAGGCTGCACCGGAGTCGCAGAAACCTCTATAGCTCAAGCCACAGTTAAAGGGGGTTCTTGGGGGTCCACCGATATCACGAGCATCGTTGTTGTAATTCCTATTCGAAGTTTCGTCATATTAAATGGTTACAAGGTTTATGATCAACGGGTGAGATTCTCTCCTTCGATACAGTGGGCACAACCTCCGCAAGGATTAATTCAACCCTTTTCCAAACACGAAGCATCTCGACTTTTTTCCACGAGGAAGTGTTCCCTGAGCTTGGGGTTCAGCATAAAGCAAAGCAACAAATTTCTTGGCATCAACACATAAAAAGAATTGCGCATGCAGTACACAAAGTTCTCTAGACATTTTATTCAAATACCTGAACAGTAACCAAGAAACGCATTGGATAGTGAAGGCTTCATGTACGCTTCATCAATCAGTGTAAAAGCGCTCTTCTACTTCGCAATTCGAAGCATTGGGCCAGTTACACAAGTGAATTCAACTTATCAACTACGTTTTCTATCTTCACTTCCTCACTTATTCTCCCTCTCGGTATGGCAATAGGAGTTCCTAGCAATCTGTGGACATCCGGTGGTACTGATGCGATTATGTATTCGTATATGCAGGGTCATGTAATTCTTGGATGCCTCCCAAAGATACCACCACTTCCAGAGGAGCTCAAGAATGTTGGAGAGTCACCGCACCGCACAAAAGCCTAAAGACAAGCATCTAATCACCATCAGTACACAAAGTTCTTTGATTGTTTCTCCTTTAAACGCGGAATACATTGTTTCAACGAATTCGAGGGAGTAAGACCATAACTCTTCCCCCTAATCTCTTTTCACGGGATCCTGCAGAACGATATTTTACCCAAATTTAAATAAATAGAATCCAGGGAGAAAATAAATTGCAGGTTTAATTCGTCCTTATGTTTTTAGGCCCAGATAAGATAGCGAGTAGACTTACAGTGGGGAAAAGAGATGGCCCTTCAAATTTACTATCGATGTACTTCATCAGATCAAGGGACTCTCCCATGACCTTGTTGTCATGTTCCAGAGATGGCACCTGATGCAATTAATGAGAGAAGAAATGTTATCAGAGCAACAGAAATTTAACACCAACATGTCATGATAAGATGCACGCTAGTTGAATATGACTAGATTCCTTTCGTTACTTCCTTCAATTCTTTACCCCTAGACGTGGCCGTGCAAAAGATAGTTCATCCCCAGTTATTAAGAGTAATCTTTTGCTGAACGTTGCAGTGTCAAATGCAAGCATATGTTGCGCAATGAATGGTAGTGGATCATGGGACAGCGCGCAGCACGGTGCTGAATCTTTTAGTTCAATTCTCAGGGGAATTCTTAACAGAGTTCGTCAGATGACACAGGGCTCCGTATGGGAAAACTTGACTAAAGAGAAGGGGAGAGAGCAGTGCCTTGTTTACGGGGTAAACTTTCTCTGTGTACCAAGCAGGCTTGTCGGAGAGAGAGAGAGGGACCAACTTAATCTTGTCTTGCAGTCCCTACAACGACTCAACAGTCAGAAATACATTCACTATAGTACCCATGCAGGAGTTACAGAATAAAGGACAGAAAATCAGAAGAAAAGCAATAGCAAAGCTTGAGAGAGAGAGAGACCTTGCAATTCCTAGCTATCCATGCACGCTGGGCATAAGTGCTTCTGTAAGTTATATACAACCTACGAGACAAGAAGAAACCTCAGGATCTTATAGTCAAATGTTTGCGTGTTCCACAGTACAGTGCAAACAAAGCTGCAGATGCTACATAAATGCACTCATTCTTGAGATCTACCAAACTAAGGATCGAAAGCGCAAATTCTAATATATCCAAGCTAATCACGTATCAGGAGTACGTAGGACTTTTCATTACGTCCCATTAAAAAGCGCAAGTTTTCATCCAATCTTTGCACTTTTACTGATTGTGCTGACGTACTTTTGAAGAGAAAATTTTTTGAGCCTGGTGTGATGTGGACAAGAGCTAGATGAATAAGAGAAAGGAAAGATGGGACAAGTTAAGAATTACAATGTGAGCACGACCTGGCAGTTCCATCAAAAAGAGGAGGTGGGCTTGAGGTAGAATCCAGTGGGGGAGGGAGAGTCTCTCTCGCTTTTCTGCATTAAGTAGGGCACCAGTGGGAAAAAAAGAAGAAGAGAAAAGGCAGAACTTCATGTTGGAAACCAAATCCACGAAGTAAAATAAAATAGAACAAAAGAGGTAATTAGGTGAGACGAAGGGGGGGTTCATCTTACGGATCTGTGGCCATTGTTGCAATTTTGGCCTAGCGTCTTGTGAAATTTGCGTGAAAGGCTAAGGCTTATGGATAATGGCCACAATTCAAGATCATTGCGAGGCTATAAGTGCGTGCCTCCATGTAATGTATGGCGACAGAGAGTTTGGTCAGCAATGAGGTCAGGTTTGTTCTATTTTATTTTTTATTTTTAATTTTTGATTGGCATGTTTCATTTCCGGGGCATTATCATACGCACCCGAATATATATAGCTCAATCCAATTGGTATCCTCAATAATTCAATGCAATCATAGGGCATACACTCAGTCCATATATGATAATGGGATATTTGCACTATAAGTTATAAAACTTGTTACAAAAGTGCAATTGAATTCTAAAACTTTCAAAATGTATAATTAAATCCTAGAATTTATCAAATTGGTGCAATCGACTCCTTCTATTAATACTGTTGAATTGTCCAATGGAAAATGCAGACATTGCATTTGTAAATTAATTTTTGTCTAATGTGTGCCATTTTTTAAATTAATTTTCCTTCTAATTTTATTTAAATATTATTAAAAAACTAAAATAATTAAACAAAACTGGAAAAAAAAAAGTAAAAGAAAAAGGCAGGGACTCACTAATGGCCACAGCCGCCCATCACCGTCCCCAGACGAGGGTCAACAAACTTCGCTAGGCCTAAGCAAGGCTCACCTAGATTTGGGCAATGCTAGCCCTCGTTTGGGGCTATCGAGACTTTCTGACCACAAAAAGAGCTGGCGTTGCCCAAATCTGGGGGAGCCACACTAGCCCCATGCAAGGGTCGACAAGGCATCACCTTGGGCGAGCCTCGCTAGCCCGGGCAAGGCCTAGCCAATCTCACTCAGATCTAGGTGCTCTCAACCCAGTTTGGTTGAGCCATTCTGGCCCCACCCCCCTTGAGGTCGCTGCCATCATGACATCCGCCTAGAGTCAGCAACCCTAGTTAGCCCCTCTGGCAATGGGCGGAGATAGAAGCACCCACACGAGTCCATATCCTTTTTTTCTTTTTTTTAAAAAATATTTTAGTTTGTTAATATTATTTAAATAAGATTAGAAAAAAATTAATAAAAAATGCCACATAAAAAGAGAAATTAATTTAAAACTGCTACGTTAGCAGTTTTACTGTAACAAATTGATGGTGTTAATGGAATGATTAAGTTGTACCAATTTAACAAATTTTAGGACTTGATTGCATTTTTTGAAAGTTTTAGGACTCAATTATACATTCGCAACAAGTTTAGGACTTGTGGTACACATATCTTACAATACACTTTCCCTTTCCATCTTGCGTTCAAGCTAAAAGTCAAAGCAACCATTGTTCAATCGGCGGGAGCACGTTTTTCACTCCACCATTATTTAAATGACATTTTTTTGGGTCTAAATTTGAATGACATTTGCACGTTTGGAAGTAGTCAAGAAAAAAAAACCCTCAAAGCAGGCAGTCTGATTGATTAACGTCATGGTTTTTCATTCAAGCACGAAAACAGAACTTTCATCGGTTTCTGCTCGAGATTTAATATAAAACATTGAGTAGATGATGCATATCTCATCAGCGGTGATGAAGAATGCCCCCAACTATTCCATGTCACCGAGGTGGAGAAAATTCAGAAATTTAGACAATTAGTTGAACAAGCGGAATGGGTTAGACTGTGAATTCTGAAGATACTTGGAGTGTGTTTACACCAAAAAATGTCCAATCATTAATGATTATCGGCATGTGATCGACAATGTGAAGGAATTGACAGAAAGGGAATCAACGAAAGTGAAGTCGACAATCTAGAATACAACAGTCAAGATAATGGAGTTGAGAAAAACTGTTAATGTAGTGGAGTTTACGTAACCGTTGATAATCGACAAGAAGCGACAAAAGTAGACTCGACAACTTCATATGCAACCGTCAAAGCGTAGCAACGAAAAGAAAAATAAAAGGTGGTGAATATGCTATGTGGGCATGTTTGGTCATACGAGGAGGAAGGCAGTTTAGGTATAGAAAGCTCCATTGTCTTTCTTAGCATTATTTGGTCAATGGGACTGATGGCCGAATGGATATGAAAATGATGCATTATTGCATTCTTCTTAAAATGGACAAGTGACGACAAATGATTGCCAATTATTAGACCGAATGGATATGATATTGATGCATTATTAAAATGGACAAGTGACGACAAATGATTGCCAATTATTAGACAAGAGTTCGTCGACGAGTGTGCTGACTTTGCAGCAAGATGATCGATTCAAAGCAAGGATTAAATCAAGGCTCAGGCATGTGTAGACCCATTAGGGAAGATCGTGGAGAGCAGTTACAATGGGAAACGAACATGGAGAAATTTAGGTGCTGTTTTGAAGGACAGCTACTTTGAAGAAGAGAATCGACAATGTGGTAATATGGGAACGGAATATTTGGAAGTGTCGACTTACGGTTACAATCACGAAGGACCTACTCTCAAATGGTTATGATAAAAAGTCTATAAATACCAAGTTCTCATCAATTGAAGATGCACATTAACAATCAAAATGTAATCTTCCAATTATCTTTACTTTTATGCATTGCACTTTATTTTTCTTAGTTATAGCTTTTTGATTCACACCATCAATTAAATTCCAACGCGCATCTTTATCTCGGTTGTATCGGCGTCGATTCAATTCCAGCTTTACATCTTTGCAGGTTTTCAAGTTTTGTTATCGATTAAATTTTGACACAATTGTAAATGCCCTAAGTCGGTCACACATTGGACAGGCTAAAAAAAAAAAAAATATTCTTGTCGAATGTACACTTGTGCATGCCCAGCAAAAAAGTCAAATGCCTTGCCGACACCATCCATCAAGCCTAGACCACCTTAAGGCACTGCAGTGCTTGCCTGTTGAATGCAATTCATAAATTGACCAAAGAACCTCCAGAAGCGTAAACTGACTATGAAGCGAAAGTGAATTAAACCGACACTCAAATCAGGTGTCTATAGCTTCGGCGTCATCCTTTTGGAAAATTATAACTGGCAGGAAAGCAATCGACGATTCAAGAGCTGCGGAAGAACAAAAACCTGGTTGCATGGGTAAGAGATGCTAATAGTCGATACCTATATTTTGCTTGTCGAACTGCAAAATGATGTTTCCATGTATGGAGTCTACTTAAAATCTGCCATTTAGTGAAATTTCCAATGAGAAAATCTCTAATGTCTGCACACATAATTAAAAGTTGAATGACATATAGAAGCAGTGAAGTGACATGCGTACGAATGTATTCGGTACAGCTGCAGTAGTGATGTAACTGTGCCGTAGTAGCGTATGTGCTGGCAACACGTTGCTTAAAGATGCTGTCCTATGATGATTAATGCGTTTGACGATAGCTGTTGCGAGATTGCTGAGACTATCCAAATGATGAAAAAATGACTCGTGACGTTGTTGGATATATCTTGTCCATGTTATTAAAGTTTTTGGTATTTACCATTTTCATCATTATATAATAAAAAAAAAATTACTAAAAAAATCATAAACCTATTATAGTTATATCAATTCATTACTAAATTTATTATTTTTTGGTTAATTAATTCTTAAACATTTTGCAATCATATCGTTCGGTTAAATCCGACCAAAATTAGCTAACCGGCGCTAACGTGGCCATTGGCAATAAATTTTTAATAATATTTATTTTATTTTATTTTATTTTTTTCTCTTTCCTCCTTCGTGCTTTGGCTTTGGCAACTAGCTAGAAGGGAAGCTAATTTGCGTCCAGTCAATCGCTGATGTCGTCATAGCTCTGGCATATCTTGCTTCCCAAAAATATGATCCTGATACCCAATCAGCCCTGGGCAACCACTTTGCTCCTCTTACCCCTCCTAGAGGAAAGAAAGAAAGTTTCAAGAAACTCAATGGTGGCGAAGTATCAGATACAGAGAAAACCAAGAAGATTGAGTGAGTCCCATGGTATCTGGTTTAGGACAACTTTTCTGAGGGTCACTCTTTGACCCAGCCAATGCAGCTGCTGGTCCGACGCGCTTTGTTTTACTTTCTAAGCGATTACGCTACAGATTACATTCTAGCGATCAAAGCTAACTCCTTGTTAAGTGATGCCATCAATTAGAATTTTCCTGGTTTCCTGTGGGAGTGGCTTCTGAACTTTCCCTGCCATAAGTGTATGCAAATAGCCTTGTAAGTAGTTTTACCACATTCTCGGCCCTTGGTCTCTCTGCCCCATGTAGATAGCCTACATATTTCTTTGTGGCTTTCTCATAGATCTGCTATTCTTCCTTTAGTTGTGGTGCGGCCATGACCCTGATCTTACTAAATACATCATGTGTTTGATACCCCTTAGCCTGGTACTTTGGAAAGCAAGGAAACATTATCAGTCAGGAGTACACTTCAAATGTAGTCTGACTTCTTTTTCAATGGCACTGGAGTGAATTTTCATGTATAATATCTTCTTTTTGGCTTCATTTGGTTTCAATAAGCTGCGTGTGCGCATTTAGTATTTGGTCTACAGTTTGTTTTTGCTTATATGGCTTGAGCATCATTTCATGTTCAGTAACAATTGCTATTCATGATTATCCTCGCATTTACATTGGAATTTTCCTTGGTTGTCTTTATACCTGAGTGGGTTACGCCAATTTTGTTCAAGGCTTGTCGTCCTACTACCTTGAGTTCTAAAGTGATCAATCTTCCCTTCGCTAACTTTATCTCTAAAGTGATCATTAATTCCCCTACTAATCATTCCTCCGCATACTTTCCTTGTGTAATGTATTCATGTCGAAGATGAAAACCATCGCCAGCCTTGTTGTGGTCTCAAGTGATCAGAAGAGAAAAGATGGCAATAACCAAATTAAAGAAGAAATGAAGATACAATCTCAAGTCTTTGATTGCACACATTCGTAGGTTAAAGCAGAAGTTACTGATACAGTACACTCATTATTTATCCAAATATTATTCAAGCGAGTAAGAATGCATTACAACATATAGGACCAAGACTTATAACGACCTTGGCAAAAAGTACAGCAGCATCTCGCACAGTCGAAACTCTCGCACCCACCAGACACAGAAGAATTACAGCTAGTGTGCTCAGGTCTCAATGCTTTACCTGCAAAGTAGACTTCTTGTGAGAAGTAGACACATATGAGTTGCTTAATTTCTGACAAGAAGATTTGTTGGCAAATGTGGGTCTCAGAAGGAACGGTACCAAGAAGCGTGTCTTGATATATGTGACGATGTCTTGAGGATCATATTTGGTCTGCGTGTATGCGTCGATCTTGTTCATCTCCTGCACAAAATCACTTGGTCTGGTGAGAATCTCTCAGCTTATTAAGTTGAGCACATTGTCCATGTATGAGCACGAGCAGTCACACGTTCAAGTCAGTGAGTGCATGAATCCAAGTATACAAGAAAGGTGAACAAGAATTTCAGAATCCATGGCAACTTGTTGTGGTGTTGCTGAGTTCGGCTTTTGGGACTGCTTAGGGCTTATAGTTTATACATAAAGAGCCCTTGGCCTTCTTTCTCATTTAAGTGCTGCTCTCCTTTTTGGATAGAAGGAAGTCATATGTGTACCGAGTGCATTAAGTTTATATGAACAAAAGTTGGCGAATTATTACCTCTATCCAGGAAGCTAAGTTCGGCCTTCCCAATGTGATATCATGCATCCACACATCTGATAAGAGTAACTGGATTCTTTCGACAATTGGTATGAAAGCTATGTCCACCTAAATCGTGAATCAGTTGTGGAAATAAGGATACAATTCAGTTGCAAAAAGCAACTTTTTGCAAGAAGGATGTGTACTATACTGTTGATAGTATTGTTTAATCATTTTGGTTGCAAATTAAATCTGTAAAAGGGGTGGCTTACCAAACTGAACTGGCCGAGGAAGAATGGCCCGTCATCGAATTTCTGGAGGGCACGGTCTAAGTGATCGAGAGGAGGACCTGACATGAAATTCAACATCAGTTTCATCTGAAAATGGACTCTTCAACATGTGTTTCCATGTTAGTCTGGAGTTCTCTGAGTTCCTCAGCAAAGACTTTTTATTCTTAGTCTTACCCAGTTCTTTGACTGTTTCTCCTTTCAACGCTGAATACATTGTTTCAGTAAACTTGAGGGAGTAAGACCATAACTCTTCACCATAATCTCTTTTCGCGGGATCCTGCGGAATGATATTTTACCCAAATTTAAATATATAGAATCCAGGATGAAATTAAATTGCAGGTTTCACTCGCCCATACGTTTTTAGCCCTAGAAAAAGAATGTGAGTAGACTTACAGTGGGGAAAAGAGATGGCCCTTCAAATTTGCTATCAATATACTTCATTATATCAAGAGACTCTCCCATGACCTTGTTGTCATGTTCCAGAGATGGTACCTAATGCAATTAATGAAAGAGAAGAAATGTGTCAACGGAGTAACATAAAATCAATCACCAACTTGTCATAATAAGAAGCACTCTCGCTGTATACAACTGGATCCCTTTCATTACTTCTTTCAATTTATCCTCAGTTATTAAGAGCAATCTTCTGCCGAACGTTGCAGTGTCAAATGCAAGCACAAGTTGCATAATGAATGTGAGTGGATCGTGGGACAGTGCATGGCACAGTCCAATTTTTTAGTTCAATTCAGTGGAATTTTTAACAGAGTTCATAAAATGACACAGAGCTCCGTCTTTGGAAAACTTGACTAAAGAGAAGGGGAGAGAGCAGTGCCTTGTCGACGGGGTAAACTTTCTCTCTATACCAAGCAGGGTTGTCGGTGAGAGAGAGAGGGACCAACTTGATCTCGTCTTGCAGTCCCTGCAACGACTCAGCAGTCAGTGCATACATTCACTATAGTAACCATGTAGGAGTTACAGAATAAAAGACAGAAATCAGAAGAAAAGCAATCACAGAGAGAGAGAGAGAGAGAGAGAGAGAGAGAGAGAGAGAGAGAGAGAGAGAGACCTTGCAATTCCTAGTGATCAATGCACGCTGGGCAAAAGGGCTCCTATAAGTTATATACAACCTACAAGACCAGGAGAAAGCCTTAGAATCTTGTTGTCAAATGGTTGGGTGTTCTACAGTGCAGTGCAAACAGAGCCGCAGATACTACATAAATGTACTCAGTCAAGAGATCTACCGAAAAAAGGATAGAAAGCACTAACTCTAATAGATCCAAGCTAATCACACATCAAGAGTACGTAGGAGTAGGACTCTGTTACATCCCATTGAAAAACACAAGTTTTCATTTAGTTTTTGCACTTTTATTGGTTCCAACCAACCACCCATCATCTATAAAATGCATGAATGCGACATACTTTTGAAGAGAAAAGTTTTTGAGCCCGATGTGATGTAGATGAAAGATAGATAAATAAGATTAAGGAAAGATGGGACATGTTAAGAGTTACAATGTGAGCATGACCTGGTGGTTCCATCAAAAAGAGGAGGTGGGTTTGAAGTAGAATCCAGCGGCGGAGGGAGAGTCTCTCCCGCTTTTCTGCATTAAGGCATCAAGAGGAAAAGAAAGGCAAATGCAGAAGTTCATGTTGGTAAAGAGATCCATAAAGTTAAATAAATAGAACAAAAGAGGTAAATAGGTGAGATGAAGGTGGGTCGTCTTACGGATCAGTGGCCATTGTTGCACTTTGTCTTGTGAAGTTTTAGCGAAAGGTTTAGGGCTTATGGAGAATGATATAGTGGTCGCAATTCAAGATCATTGCGAGGATGAAGTGTGTGTCTGCATCTAATTTATACGTATCACTTGAGGAAGTGTTTGGTTTGATTTTTACTTTGATGAGGTATGGCAATTGCAAATTGGTAAGCAATGAGGTCAGGTGTGTTTTCAAGACATTATTGTCCACACCCGAATAGTTACCGTTCAATCCACAATAGGTATCCTTACAATTGGTCCATATATAATAAACCTTTCCTTTTGATTTTATAGTCTGTATGAACAATCCTTGTCTAGACTCATTTTACTGGATCTTCGAAATTTCATAAACTTTTATAGTGTATTCAACTGAAAAATAAAAGTTCTGGTATGGTTGCACAGTTTATACACCAGGAGTATGTTCACCGAATCACCATTCAAATGACTTTTACACGTTTGGAAGTAATCAAAACTCAAAGCAGGCAGTCCGATTGATTAACGCCATGGTTTTTCATTCAAGCACGTAAACAAGAACTTTCATCGGTTTCTGCTCAAAAGTCAGAACTCCCCTAGACTTAATATAGAACATTAAGCAGATGCTGCAGATTTCATCAGTGGTGACGTACAACGCCCCCAGCATTTTATTCAAATGGAAACCCCTCGAACCCATGCCGCGATTCTCCCTATCCGCACGTGAAATGTTCAACATTCAACTTTATACTCTAAACATCATTCCTCTGGCCAAAAAGTTTCAATTTGCCCTCAATTTATGTAAGTGTAAATAAATGCATGCCATTTTTTCTAAAGCAATTAGGCTGCACCGGAGTCGCATAAACCTCTACAGCTCAAGCCACCGTTAAAGGGGGTTCTTGGGGGTCCACTATAGAGGTGGAAAATGGGTCTTAGGCCCATATATGATCCATTTAAATCATAAATTAATCATATATGGGTCACCTATTTTTTGACAAAAAATAGTTAAATGGGTTTAACAATTAAAGACTTTAATAGGTGGATCCTAAGTGAGTTTTAAATGAGTTGGATTTAGAACCCATTTTCACCCAAAACCTCACAATCTCTCTCCTCTCTCTTTAACTTTACAATTTTTTTTTTTTTTATAAAAACTGAAATTATAATTATTTTTTAATTTTCTTTTTTTTTTTTTCTTTCTTCTTCCTTTGATCGTCGACGACCGGCTTGGCGAGCCTCGAGCTCACTAGCGTCGGGCGAGCTTTGAGCTCACTGGATCTGGCGAAGCTCGAGCCTCGCTGATAGAGGTGGCAAAATGGGTCTTAGACTTATATATGACCCATTTAAATCATAAATGGATCATATATTAATCACTTATTTTTTGACAAAAAGTAGTTAAATGGGTTTTAGTCAGTCATACTCTATGCCTATTCTACACTCACTCTCAGACTTTTGCCTTACCTCTTGCAGAGCGTGGGAGTCGAAACCCACTCCTGAAACTTACGCGTCCCCATCCCATCCCCCCTGAGAAGGTGGGGATTTGAACCCCTCACCTCCCCCTTCCATGTTGGAAGGGTGGCCATTGGGACGAATCCCAGTGGTTAAAAAAAAAAAAAATTAAAGACTTTGATAGGTGGGTCTTAAATGGGTTGGATTTAGAACTCATTTTCACCAAAAACCTCACAATCTCTCTCTTCTCTCTTTAACTTTACAAAAATATATTTTTATATAAAAACCGAAATTATAATTATTTTATTATTTTACTTTTCTTTTCTTTTTTTTTTCTTTTTTTTTTTTTTTTCCTTAATTTCTTCTTCCTCCGGTTGCCGACATGGCGATAGCTGGCTCCGACCAAGCGAGCCTCGAGCTCACCGGATCTAGCGAGGCGGAGGCCTTGTTAACGCTCGGCGAGGCTTGAGCCTCGCCGATCTAGCTAGACTCAAACTCAGGTGTCAAGCGAGGCTTGAGCCTCGCCGGATCCGCCGAGGGGTGAGCTCGAGCTTGCTCGACATCGGCGAGCCTCGAGCTCACCGAATCTAGCAAGGGGAGGCCTTGCCGGCGTTGGCGAGTTGGGCGGGCTGGCGGCCAGCCAAGGAAGAAGAAGAAGAAAAAAAAGAAAAAGAAAAGAAAAATTATATTTAAAAATAATTTAAAAAATAAAAAAATAATTAAAATTCGATTTTTTAAAATAATTATTTTTAAATGATAAAAATTGTCCATTAAATTTGTGTTATATAAATCTATTTTAGCAATACCATTTCTTAAGTTTAGTTAAACGGATCGGGTATGGATCGACTCAGGTATGGGTCAAAAATTTTGCATTGCAATAAATGGATCATAAACGGAGTTAAATGGATCGATTTGGGTCACTCAAACCCGATCCACCCGTTTAACGGGTCTAGTCCACCGATATCACGAGCATCGTTGTTGTAATTCCTATGCAAAGTTTCGTCATAGTAAATGGTTACTAGGTTTATGATCAACGGGTGAGATTCTCTCCTTCCCCAACCTCCCCAAGGATTAATTTAACCCAGTTCCAAACACGAAGCATCTCGACTTTTTTTCACGAGGAAGTGTTCCCTGAGCTTGGGGTTCAGCATAAAGCAAAGCAACAAATTTCTTGGCATCATCACTTAAAAAGAATTGCGCATGCAGTACACAAAGTTCTCTAGACATTTTATTCAAATACCTGAACAGTAACCAAGAAACACATTAGATAGTGAAGGCTTCATGTACGCTTCACCAATGCGCTCTTCTACTTCGCAATTTGAAGCATTGAGCCAGTTACACAAGTGAATTCAACTTATCGACTATGTTTTCTATCTTCACTTCCTCACTTATTCTCCCTCTTGGTATGGCAATAGGAGTTCCTGGCAATCTGTGGACATCCGGTGGTACTGATGCGATTATGTATTCGTATATGCAGGGTCATGTAATTCTTGGATGCCTCCCAAAGATACCACCACTTCCAGAGGAACTCAAGAATGTTGGAGAGTCACCGCACCGCACGAAAGCCTAAAGACAAGCATCTTATCACCATCATGTTTATGAGAAATGACAGTGGACATACAGTAGATAAGCCGAAGATGAGGCTGGAAAGTCTCCTAGCCACTATCCTAGTGCACCTTGCCTCCGAAGCGTGAAGAATGTGGAAGAAATATCTCTTTCAAAACAATCTTGCTCTCCAGAGACTGAAAGTAATCTGTTCTTTGGCCATGACCAGCACAGTTTTGGATATGCATAAAGTCACGACTCTCATGTCACAATAAACAGAGGATGGCTGGATGTGTGAAATGAAGGAGCACTGGTTACTCAGATGCAACGTTAACAAGCAGATTTCTCACCTGAGGCAGCTGTATACTTAAACTGCATCTTTGGTTAATCGGATTTCTTGAGAAGACTTAACAGTACTCCAGCACTTAAGCATGTTGCTACAACACCAAGAGAAGCCTCTGTCGAAACATGAAAACCTGCCACGTAAAGCATTTAGCTATTCCTCTCAATAGCAGACATCACATGGAAAACAAAACAGAAGCCCAGAAAGGCGTACCAAAATAATCTAGGATCATTTTACACCCGATGAAGCCCAGCACAATGGCAATGGACGGCTGCAAAAAAAAATAAAAGTTCAAAAGAAACCCAAATGAACTAACTCAAAGAGCAAGCACAGAAACTCATATATTGTATGAAATGCAGCCGTTGCAAAACACAGTATCAAGCTAGAAATTTCACAGAACATGGATGCCATACATTCTTCCTATCTAACATTACTGCAAACAACTAGTATAATAACATAATACTATCAAACTAGATAATGAAAGTCATTTTAACTATTGTAATTATCATACTATATAAGTGGCCCTATGGATGGTGAAAATTGAACCACAAAGAACAGCTTGATGAGAAAAATGGAGAAGAATAACCAAGTAATGTGCAATCCTTTTTCTAGCTCAAATAAGGGAGCAGAATTATTAATTATTAATGAGTATAATCTTGTAAGGAAGCCTTTGATCATAGTATAATCAATATATCAAAAGCCTTTGATCATAGTATAATCAATATATCAAAACTGTAATTATATTAATTATTGATATTGTTAATTCTTATTTGTTCACTATCATTAATATTATCCCACTACTGGAGAGGGATATTTTGTGAATACTCTAATACATAATAACCCATAATAAGCATGTAAAGTAGTACAGCAACCAAAAGTGCAGTAGGCTAATTTAAACTATCCACCAAACTGGCAATTGAAGACAACCCTAAAGACACAGAAATTAACCCAAAAAAAGAAAAAAAGAATGATCCTATAACTTTGATTGGTACTCCATTGCCTCAAAGTAAAGACTCCATAATGAACTCAGTAGCATAAATCACGCTTTCAAGTTTCAACGCACCTTGATCCTCATAGCAATGTGTAATTAAATGCACATCTCAAGGTTATTCAAGTCTGCATGCTTTCTGACATGTGAATAGATCAACTATCTCTTTTGAAGGATATACATATAAAGAGACCAACTTGAAGGTGATTCACAACCAGGACATGCAGAAGCTCACTATATTTGGAAAGCGATGCATAATATGCATCAATCCAGCAAGAATCACAAATAAAGCGCCTTGGCTATTAGACAACGCATGATTTAGATGATAAGATTACCGTCACAAGTTGATCACACAGGACAGTAGAGCCAGCAGCCTAATGTGAAACATTGATTCACACTTTCCAAGAAAATTTGTATTTTATTTTTTAGAGATAAGACGTACCACAAAATAAAGGTTTCTTAACATTCATCAGACAGAGAAGGCAATTGCTCAATAGTTCTCTGTCCTAGGAGTCTTTTACAGAAACTTTTCTAGCTTATAGTGCAGTCTGGGCCCCAATGATAACACGGAAGTTCACAACATGAAACATCAATTGAGTTATTAAAAAAAAAAAAAAACTTGTCTTCAGTCTTGCTAATCTGATGGTGGACAAGTAACTATTGTGAAATGAAGATGGCATGGATTAATACCTGAGAAGTCTTAATACTTATGTAATTCAGTCCCACAACTTTCCAGCAGAGCAATTAACTGCTAAATCTTTTAACATATTTTCAATTGATACCTGCTAAAAATCTGATAAAAATCCTGACTCTGGCATTGCTCTGCACAGCCATGTATTATTCCCTCAAGTTCAATAGATGGAGTTGCAAAGGACTTGATTGAAAACTTTTTTAGAGTTTTAGGAATAAATTGCTCCATTAAAAAAATTTGAAGGCTGAATTGTTTTCTGTCATGCACAAGTTTTAGAATTCTTAGTACACTTATTTTAATGATGATACATAGGTGTCTTCAAAGAAAGCATCACACACGTACACAACTTACATCTTGATAAATATGTAGGACATTAAGTAATAAGAAAATTTCGCAGATATCACTAAATCCAGGCAGACAAGTGATATATCTTTACCTGTAAATATTCCAAGTCTGACATACCCTCAGAAATGAGTCTGTAAAGTGACCTTAAACCTACAATTGATAAAAATATAAATTATTTTCCCAGCCGTAAAATTCCATAAAGGAGTTCATTCAAAGAACAATGCACTACGTTATCCTCCTTTCTCATCCAGTCAATAGTAGAGATATTTTTAAGCATGTTTTTCCACATATGTATACATCAAACTGCGTATGGTGATATCCTTGCTCAGAAGTAAACATTGTACCTATTGGAGCTAAGAAAATCAAGCTTGAGTAAAAGCTTTTAGTCATCACAGTCATCTAATTCAAAATATTCAGAAAAAGACTGAAAATACAAGGTTTTATCTATACATGCTGAATAGAACACATATTTTACTGCTCCAGCAAGAGCAGTTCACATAAAACAATAAGCATTTACGAGAATCAACAAAAAGTCCATACTGTCAGAATTACCTAATATTGCAAATAGATTAGATGTGAACACAATGAAAGGATCCCGTGTAACACCAAAAACTGCCGGTATTGAGTCAACCTAAAAGAGAGTTAAATCCATCAATGCTTCCACACAACATTTAGTGGGAAAACCCATGCATGCAAGTGTGCATACAATCTGCACTGCCAGCTGCATGCATATACATTGCTTGAGGATGCATGTTAAATATGCATGTCTACTAAGAGAAACAGAGAAGGAAACATACTGCAAATGCTATGTCACTGAGCTCAATGACCGCTACCGTGAGAAGCAAAGGAGTGGCCTGCCCAAAATGTGTGATGCCTGTTAATAATAGAATCCAGATTAAGAAATCCTGTGAAATATCTATAGATTTTTAGAGATGCCACAGAGATATACATTTTTAAGAACATGCTTAGGCATCTCACACAGTTCAAGAATGGAAATGTTCCACAGCAAATACTGGCATAGTTACCACGTGATGCCAACAAACAACCAAAAGCTAGCACAACTAACTGCGGATGTTATGAAGACTTACTTTCCACAAGCCATTCTGATTTGTAAAAAATCGGTCACCGTCATAGCTACCTACAAGAGGAAACAAAAAAATTTAAGCTCCTCTTCAAGCGGATATAGAAAAATAAACCATCAAAGGAACAAAACTAAAACTAGCTTAAAAAAGTTCACCAAAAATCTTCAAATATATGTTCTTTTAAGACTTAATATAGTCTTCTGCAGAATTGCATCTACTACTTTATTGTGCAGAACGTGCACTGTTGATTTTTATAGAAATTCTTCTTCGATTTTTATAGAAATTCTTCTCCAGATAGAGAGATGCATTGATGATCTTTCATTAGAGATTGGTAAACTAAAGAGATTGTGGATCATGATCTATTACCAAAAGGAAAAGAGAGACTTCATATACACCGGCATACTGAAATTCAGCAAAAATGCAGTATCATCCCTGACCTATAAGAGCTGTTACATTTTATCCCTAAAGTTCAAAAAGTGAGACTTTTCCTAATGATAAATAAGATTTCACTAAGAAGGTGCCACCAAGAAGGTACCAAGGGTGTACTAGCCCAACACAAAATGCTTCAGATTGATGCTACACATATACAAAATTATACACAAAAGACAATTTCTAACATTTTCAACAAAACAGATGTAACAAATTTAACTTTCCCGCCATACCAAAAATGAAGAGAGTAAAACCAATTATCACTACAAGAAATCACAAGAGGATTCAACTCATAGAAATGTGCTATTGTTCCCATAAAACAAGGAGAGGAATCGTCTCAGTAATCTGTTTCTTTCCAACGCACAAACTCATAGTCCCTCTCCAAGCCCAAACTTCGGGTCGCACTGAGCCTGAGGTCACTGAATTTACTGCTAAACTTTCAAGAACTGTAGTGCCAATCTTTCTGATCTAGGTGCAATGAAAAAGTAAGTGATTCACTCGCTTCTTCAGTCTTGCACAGAAAAATACCTAACAGCCAGTATTATTTCCTCTCTTCTGAAGATTATCCAAAGGAAGAAAACGTCCCCAAGCAGCTTCCCAAGCAAAAAAAAAAAAAAAAATCTTTCCATGTAAACTTGACTAGACTTTCAAAATGTAAAACTTCACTAACCAAGACTTTCATATCTATGGGTTAGTGTGGTCTATCAGCTATTTGTTCAACATTTATGATAAAACAATGCTTAGGTCCAATATTACTCCTCCAAAATGTCAATACTTTGGCAATTGAGTCTTGGACTTTATATTGGTGTAGTGAAATTGTTCAGAAACTAGCCATTAATAACACTGTCAAATTTTGGATGTGACATTACTAACAAACATATCAAAAGATTTCCTTGTGGAGATCAGAAAACAGAAAATAATGTTTAAAAGAAAAAATTGAAACCCAATAGAAAGGCTGGTTGCAAACTAACTGTCCCCCAGCTACCAGCAAGAGTCATTGACCCTCCCTGAGGGACTCAGGCAAGGGTCAATATTAAAAGCCAAGGGAGGGTCAAGGATCCTCACCCAATCCCCCTCTCTAGATTCATTTTTTCTCCTTTTCTTTCTTTCTATTGCTCTGTGCTTTGTGAATATGGTGCCTCAACTTAACATGACAATTAAACATGTCAGCGATTGGATATAGATGAACATTGACAGAAAGACTTAATTGCATGAATAAGTAGTGCTAGAAGACTTAATTGCAAAAGAAAACAAAGAAGGAGAACTAAAAATAAAATAGAGTAAAATAAGACTTTACCCATAAAATCATTTAATAGTTTTGCTATACCAATATTTTTGTCATCAACCCCCCCCACAAAAAAAAAAGGGTAAAGCAAATATGAATTGACAAAAGAAGATTTTGCAGAGGGGAAAATTTTCATGAGGTAGCAAGGGTATTAGACTATAAGTAGGTTATTAATTCATAGATAAAGCTAGAACAAGCAAAAAATGGATGAAATGCTACATTGACATTCCTCGCAGATGAAATTCAAGGATAAGGCCAATTATACTCATAAAATAATATATAGAACCAAACAATATGTAAAAGGCCTTCACTCAGTTCAAAAAAAAAAAAAAAGAACAAACCACTGATACACTAGTGGCAAGCACAAGTCAAGAATAGCAACGAACTCAAGTATCAGGAGTAACACTAAGGGGGAAAAAGGAAATTATCTGATAGGCAAAACATTACTTGTGACCGGGATAAATTTCTGGCATGTCTTCACTATAAAGTTGTCAGATAGGTCGCTGTCATCTTCTTCACTGGTGAACAACTATCACGGAAGAGAGAAATTTCTATTGGTTAGAGAACTGAGGACGAAAAGTTGTAAGGAAGAATGCACTAGAAGATAAGTGTGAGGCGAAGGAGGCTTTACAGCAAAAAAACAAAAACAGAATAAAATAGTCGTTTTTTTTTTTTTTTTAGTTTGCTGTTTTTCAAGAGAAAGACTGTCGTTGTCACCAAGTTTCTTCAGATATTTTTGCAAACCACATCCAGAATTGGTTCTCTTGCTTAATCCTAACTCACAAGCGAAATAGCTGAGCTCTAGTTCAGCGTTGACAAGAACCTAAAGAATTCACAACTGTGAGTTGTGCTCTTTTTTGTTCAGATAAAAAGCCTATACGGATCATCATCAGTTGTGACAGAAAAGTGAAAAACGCATGTCATAATTACATTGCAGGAATTTTCAAGATGAAAAAGGTACCTTAAATGACGAGTACAGAAGTATTGCAGCCAGAAATAGGTTTACTCCCTCAAACCTCTGGAACAACATTGTAGAGTATCAATAATCATCCCAATAAGAATCTTGTTGAGTAATAAAAGTCACATGGGGACCCAAGTATAGGACCAATAAATAATAACCTGTAGTGTGGCTGACCCAAGTAATATTAATGTCAGACGAAAAATTATCGCCCCAGCGATGCCATAAGAAAGTACCCTGTTCTGCTTTCATTAATGCAGGTCAAATGATGAGATGATCGGGGTAACGAACAAAGTGAGGAATGTAATACAAACACTTAAACCATCCATAGAACGAGAACGTGAATGGTCAGAGGTTAACAAAGCACCTGATACATGATTGGCACTTTGAAGTACTTGAAAACAAGAACAAAGACAAACAGATTGTCTACAGACAAACTCTGCTCCAATATGTACCTGAAATCAGTGCATCCATGTCACCAAGGTGGACAGAACTCAGAAATTTAGACAAAATTAATTGAACTAGTGGAATGTGTGCTTAGACTATGATTTGTGAAGATACTTGGAATGACATATGAATATAACAGATTTTCAAAGTCAACTAAAGGTAACAGCAGACCAACATTTCAAAATCAAAATGAAGTCTCTTCAATCTTGGTGTCATTAATTCAGAAGTAAGCCAATGTCATCCAAACAATAAGGCTTCAAAGCAAGGCAAAAAACCATAAGGCCTGTGGCAGTAAAGTGAAGAAACAAGGAATAGCACAAAATTGAGAAAAAAGGAGAAAATGCTTGGAAGGCTGAGTTCTTAGGTAATCAACAATAAAGAGGAAATTGCTCTTGCTTTGCACAGTATTTCTTCTAGATGCTAATGGGTACCTATCTATGTACTTTTTATGAGCACTAAAAAATGTGCAATGCCCTAAATCGGTCACACTTCAGACAGGCTACAAGAAAACTAGTCTTGTCAAATGTATACTTGTGCATACCCAGCGAAAAACTCAGATGCTTTTCCAACACCATCCTTCAGGCCTAGACCAACCCCAAAAGCCACTGCAGTGCTCACCTGTAGAATGCATATCATGAACTGACCAAAGAAGCTCCAGAAGCAAAAACTGACTATGAAACGAAAGTGAATCAAACTCACACATAGAGCAACAGTTCTGACAGATGAGACAAAGTTTTCTTTCTCCTGATCCCTTTTCTTTGGCAATTGACGCTGATCAACATTGTTTATGTCATTGTACAACTTGCTCTTTTTTGCATCTCCTGCATCGCTCGATGAAGGGAGATTGCTAATTAGGAACAAAAGCTTTTTGAACTGGCTACAAATGCATGACTTGGTGCAGGGACATTGAACATATCAGCTTTGCTAGAAGAACCCGGCCAAGTGCCCTTCATAACAAAGAGTTCCATAATATCTAGTATTAACATCTAATAGTATCCGATACTCTTGAAATGCCTCCAGTGCAAGGAGTAAGTAACATAGAGGAATCAAACATATATTGAAAGGGCCCATTTCTACAGCCACCCAACAAATACTCGTGTAATGACCATTTAGAAGTGGGCATGCAAGGGGAACTCGGGGTGATGCACAATTCTTCCATAATATAACACACGGCACATCGAAATTCACGACGCGAGTTTAGCAGTAGGTACTAGCCGGCCAAACTCTCAAGTCGGACAGTTCAAGGACACCATTATTTAGGAAACTTATCGAGACAGGTAGGTACACAGAACACGCGCATAACGCGATCGATTCACTAGGAGCCAGTGCCGCAACGCCGAAATCTCACCGGAGGTGGACAAATCGTCCTCCTGCTCAGTCTTCTTCAAGCAAGAGACCGGAGCGCAGTGACCGTGGCGGGTTCGAATATCTGCAAAACCGAGAAAAAATAAGATAAATCAAATCCAATTGAGACCAGTCAAAGAAAGCTGACGCGGGCGCGGGTAGCGATGAAGGAGAGACCTGCGATCAGAGCGGGAACGCGAGCGCAGGGGGACCGAGACGAGAGCTGAAGCGACGGCGACGGCGACGGCCGTGAAGCCCCGGGCGGCGACGGGGAGGAGAAGGGACGAGGGCTCCGCGCGCAGCTCTGGAGGGCCGAAGCGAGTCCCATGGCTTCCGATCGGAGGGTCGTCGTCAGAGCTTCGACGGCGAGGAGGCGAAGACGAGTCGGAGTCCGTTCTTATCCATAGAATTTCGCAAGGGAGAGAAGAGCGACGGGAGATGCTGGCGCAGAGCAGGTTATGGTTTCGCAGTCGCAGGGTCCAGTGGCCAGGCCAGCACGAGAAGCTCTGTCCTGTTGCGGCCGAAAAGAGGATGGAAAGAGGATGATGACCGTTCGTATTTTTAAGTTTATCGACAATTTATATTATATTATATGCATATATTAGAAATCCTTCTACACTCTCAGTAAATTCACAGGAAAATATATGATCTTTGGAGTTATAAGCGTAACAGTCATCATGAAATTTAAGAAATAGAAGAGTTATTATAGTAAGACTATATAAATGATTTTGACATATGATTAAATATGGTGGGTTTATTTCTTTTTTATACAAAATTGCTATGTACTCATTCACAATATTGCAAATCATGTTTTGCTAAAATTGAAGAGATAATAATAAAAATGATTTATGAACTTTTGTCTATTGTAAAATATGGTTTATAAACTTTTAATTTGATCAATATAATCTCCAAACTTTAACATAATGTGTACGATATCATCCATGAACTTTTAATTTATTTAATATGATCCTTAAATTTGTTGTACATATTCAATTTAATCGATGAATTATATGAAAATATTTGATAATGCCCCCGCATAAAACAAATTAGAATTTTTACACATTAAGCTAAAATTTATCAACCATTTTGAACAAATTTAAAGTTAAAGGATCACATTATACATTAAGCCACAATTAGATATCATTTCTGTTATTTACCCAAAATTAAATTGATCATGACCCGTACTTGACATGATTGAATGATTATTTTCTTCTTTAGTTTTTGCCACGTGTTGTGTTGGATGGAATCGAAGTAATTTAGTTCTTTATAATGTGAATATCGAAAGGTGGAAAAGATTTTTTTTCTTTTTTGCAAAAAAAAAAAGTCATTAATTTTCAAAATATAACGAAAGAAGTGCAACATTAATTTTTATTTGCATATTAAGAAAATTTAACTGATTTGAATTTCAAAAAAATAAATTCAAACAAAGTTATTGGAGTTATCTAAAGGTCTCCTTCATAATCATTTTGTTTCCAAAAATAATCTACTTAGAAATTGTTTTTCTTTTTAATTTTGTTCTATGGACAAATTTCTAAGCATTATAATGTATTTTGTAATTGTACAAAATTTCCACTTTCAAAATAGAAATACGTTTGTTATGTATAGTCAAATTTTTTCGTGACTTATAATTTCTTTTAAATTTTAATAATTTTATGAGATTTTTCTTTGTCTCTTCTATTCTTTTTTTTCCTTCCTCTAGTTGATTGGTAGCCTCAAAGGAGCATCGCAAGGGTCTCTTCTATTCTTTTCCACCTTGCCCTGGCTAGGCTTGCCGAGGGACAGTGAGACTATGATGAGGGCGCCGATCGAAGAGGAAGAAGAAAAAGTAAAAAAAAAAGTTTGATTCTTCAATTGTTCTTGGGAAGAAAATATTATATTTTATATTGCTTGATTTTATTTAAAATCTGTTTTTGAAAACAGAAAAATTAGCTGACTTGATCAAATGAATTTATATTTTTATTTTATTCCGAAAAATAGAAATAATCAACAAATAATCGGTTATCAAACGTACCTTCTGGCATTTTGATAAGTAAACTAATCATTGAGCAATTCCGACGAAAATGTGAATCTCTTTGCTGAGCCTCGATCTGCGATAAATCGAGCAAATTCCGACGGTGTGACTCGTCGTTAAAAGGGTCCCCGGCCAACGGCGAAGAAGGTCCTCCTCCGCTACTTACTTCGCTCCGTTTCGGGCTTCTCTCCTCCGCGAGCCGGCGGAGCGCTCGATCGTCCGAGTCATCTCCCCTCCCAAAAAATGGCGGCGACCAAGCCACTCATCAACCTCAACGAGAAAATCCCCTCCGACGGAGAAGAGCCGGAGAGCCCCACGCGAGCCCCGGGCCCCGTTGACCCGCCCCCGGCCCCGGAGCCCGGCCGGCGGGCCCCCCTTCCCACGGCGGCCGATCCGGGTCCCGGGAAACCGCGCAAGGAAGGCGAGGGAGGGCCGCCGGCGAAGGGCACGACCGCGACGGTCGTCTCGAGCGGCACCGGCCCCGTGAACGACATCTACCGGAGGATCCGACGCGCCGAGCGGTTCGGGATGCCGATTCAGCTGTCCGAGGAAGAGAAGCGCTATTCGCGCGCTGAGAGGTAGGACATTTCTGCGATGCTCGTTCGTCCTCTGTGTAGTTATTCTGTGTGGGCGTTGCTCTTCATTGGTCGATGCGGTTTCGTTTTCCCTTTGATTCCGTGAGAGAGTAAGGAAAGTGAGAGCTGCTTGAGCATTAATATCCAAAGGCAGGTCAAGAAATGTCCAATTATTAGAGCATGAATTTGCCCTTTGTATCTTTGGGAAAGGGCGCGATGTTGAAGGCGGGTAGTTGCTCATTATTGCGAAAGGGAAGTCTCATTGTAGTTGTTTCTTAGGGATAGAAGCGATGGTGGCCGTCGCGTCATCGCTTGAATGGATTTGTTTCGTCAGCAAGCCTTTTGATATTTCTGCGCAGTGTAATTTGGTCACCCCACTTATGTAGCTTGTTGTCTTCTTCATTAGTATTGCCGGTTTCATATTTTTCTTTGTCCAGTCATGGAAATGAGATGAACCTTTAAGATGCAGGACCTGGAACTGACATGTTACCTTTTGCGGATTTTTAAGTCTTTAGCGTTTCTTTGTCATGAAGTAAAGTCAAGTCTCCATAGGCATGTCTATCATTGGCACACATTGTTATGGAAATTTCAGATTGATTGTTATAATCTCCAACTACATGAACTTTATGTTGCCTTTTTTGGGATGATTCAAAACTCACAACAGCGCATCACTTCATATGGAAGTTCTATAGTCCGCTGGAAAATTAGGTTTAGTCTTCTGAGTTGGAATGTAATGTGGCCTTTCAGCCCCAATTTTGTCGTGGAACTCTCATTCTTTTCTTTTCTCTTTGTTATTTTTGCAATTAGCACGCTAAATCTGGGATGATCTCGGTCTAGGTTTGGCAATGGATCTGTTCTGAACAAGTCAGAAGCTCGTGGTGAATCAGAGGAGCTGAAGAGAAAAGCTAGAGCAGAGAGGTTTGCTTCCTTGACTCGCTAGTGTCTGTTTGATTCTGGCTGCTTCACTTGAGGAATTCACTGTTTGATCTTCATATCATCCCCTGTTTCTCAGGTTTGGTACTTCAGTTTCACCACTGGTCACAGACGAGGAAGCAAAGAAGAAAGCTCGGCTTGCTAAATTTGGGTCAGGGTCCAAAACTGATGCTCATGAGGAAGATAAGAGGAAAGCCAGGGCAATCAGGTTTTCATTTTTTTTCCTCTTTTGGCAATAAAAAGATAAAGTAAAATGAATAAGTGAATCATAATGAAAGACACCAGTTGATTAAGAGCTAAGGATTGTGAATACCGGATGGAGCCGAGATTTGACATGCCTTTCTGCTGTTCTCTAGATTCTCTAATCTTCCATCAGGTTCCCTGTCCCAAGGGAATGGCAAGGCAGTGATTGCAGGCAAGGCCACTGGAGGAGCATGAGGAAAGATGATAGCAGCAACCCTTTTTGTTTATACTTTTCCTTTTTTGTGAGTAGTTTTCTTACCCATGTTTTCCTTTTGTTGCCAGCCTGGTCATGCCGTATTTATTGTTTTCATAGGATTACCCATCATACGTCCTTATTCTTCATTGAACATGCTTCTCTCATTCTCATTCCTTTTTTTCCTTCAATAAAGTGAGCTATGATAATTAATATTTTGTTTTTTTTTTTTTTCAATTTGCCAGGTGTAGAATTTGCAAAGTTAGTGGCATCTGACATTTGAAGTGGCATCCAGTTATTCTAACAAATTCCAGATCGAATTCTCCCTTATCCTCGAAATGGCTATAGTGTGGCGGCATAACAAGGTTTCTGCAGAATGAAAGGAAGTTCTTTTTCTTTTCTCGTCTCAATCAATTTACCCACTTACCCATTGAGGCCAGTGGAATCACAAAGCTCCCCCTCAGTGTCAACTTATCACCCGTTCTCAAAATATCAGATATTCCTATTTACAAGCACATTGACTTTTGTCTTGAAGGTTTTTCTATAGGCTGGCAGCAGTGGAAAATATGCTGTTATAACTGTTTCGTTTCAAAATCTAAAGATCAGCTTGTTCTACTCACGAACTGGTACACAGATGGGTAGCCTCTCATATCCAAGCTTAGTATGGCTTTAAGTGTGAAGCTTCAGTATCGACTAATTTATTTTTTCTCATGTATTGAGTCACTTTTTGTCACTCTTAGAATAACGTGCATATGCTAAAGCCAGTGGTGATAGTTAAGGCATTTGTGGCCTCCTCGAAGCATCTAAAAGTCCTTTAAAGTTCAATTAGATAATGAGTCTGGATTCAGTGTCTTTTGGATTTTCGGTGTTTTCATTCTCATGCTCATGTTTGATGGCCTTGATCATGTGGAGATGCTCCAATCTTTAGAATCATGATGCAAGCAGCAGATGAGATTTAGTTCATGGTTCACCTTTCCTAGCTGATTGGATTGCACTAGCTATAGCTTTGTTTTTTTCACCTGAAGATGCAGACGCTCATTTTTGGTATTTTGTGAATGATACATTGCATTTTTTAGATGCCGTGTACAACATCTTTTCAAATTTGACGTCTCAGGGCTAATTGAAACCTGCTTGTGCATTATTGTCATGAAAATCTCTAGATCCACATCCACTCAATTTTCGTTTTTCGAAGGTGAAGCTTTTTCATCTTGTTTTGTTGGAAGTCCTGATCTGATGTCCTTGGATAATGAAAGGCACATCCAGCGTGAGTGGGATAAGCTGAAGGCAGAGCCGACAAGTGACTTTCGTCCTTCGGTCTGAGACTTTTATGAGGTTTTTTTATGTTTCCTGATTTTGTGACCTATCTTAATGGTTAATTCAGATAAGTTGGCACATGGGAGGATTTTGTTGATATTTCAGGTCTCGATGGGTGATTTGCAGATTCAGCCAGGTAAGATTTGGGCACTAGAATGTCACTCAGTTTCAGTTTCGCCATGTAGGTTTTGCTTTGGGGTAGTGTGTTTGCCTTCAGGTGTATTACTTGAAAAAGATCTTTGTCTTGTACAGCTAGCATTACTGAACTTTTAATTTTAGATGTATTGTGAGATGGTAACTGATGTGCACTTTCTTCGATTTGTGATGGAAACATGGCTAAGTAGCTCTCTCTCTCTCTCTCCCTCTCTCTCTCACATAGTTGGTCGAATAACATATAGAAAATTTCATAAGCCATCCTCACATTTGGGTTCACACATCAATTTGCACCGTTGGTTTTACAAACCTACAATCAATGTCCTTATTTTTGTCATTCAATTTCAAGTTGTATCCATGGTTCGGTCCTATTTACAAATTAGTTTTTCCCGGTCCAGCATTGCCCATTTCGAGTTCCTTTTCTCACATATGGGTCTGAATGTGTCTTGAGGGGTAAATTAGGTCTTCTAGCTTGTGGATTTTTTTATGTCAATGCAAATTGTCGATTTTCAAGACCGAGGATGGAAATTGTCATGGGGATAGAAACCAGAGATTTTTTCGGAAATTTTCCCAAACAGAAAAATCTCAAAAACGTAGTATACAATGCATCCGATGCGAGATGGTGCTTATCCTCGGACCTTTTGGTAATTTTGTCGCATTGGTACTTCGTTCTTCTAATTTTTTTTTTTGTCAATTATTTGCCTTGATATATCAGTTGATTTGTTAATCGCAATTTTTATGCTTGTCATCGAAACGATGATTGAAAAGTTATTTTTAAAAATGATTGTTTGTATAGTTTACAAAAATAAATTAATTTAAAAGTATTTTTATTATACTTTCGAAAATATTTAGACATAAATTTTTGTCAATGATAAAAATATATTTTATTTATTAGTTATTTAAAGTAATATAAGAGATTATTTTTAGAAATATATATTTAAAATTATTTATTTTTAACGTAACAAACGTTGAGTTTTTTTTTTTTTTTTGGGGGGGGTGGGGAGAGGCCTATGGGTGGACGATCCCAATAAAGATTTTGCATAATTTGATAGATTTTGCTATTTATAGGTAAATTAGAGCTAAAAATGAATGTAAATTATGTTAACAAATAACAAGTGTCCCGAGGAAATTATCAAATGTCCTCGGTATCCTCTTTTTTCTACTGAAAATTGAATACCAATTTGAAATGGAAGAAGATTCATCGCCTAAGCTCTGCAATCCCTAATGGAAAATGGAGGCGAGGGGCAGACTGGTTTAGCCAAACAATGTGAAAATGAGCTATTGACTGACTGGGGGATAAGCTCAACAACAGCACTGCGCTGTTGTTTACTTATAAATCTATAGACAAGAAAATTCCGAGCTTACAAAATAATATCGTGTGGCATATGTCACAAGAAGTATCACTTCATTGAAATAATATAGACTTGTTAGCTCAATTGCTTGATAAATGATTTAAAAATCGTAATCTTTAAGTGTCACGTAAGTAATTTGGATATTGTGCATTTAAAGAACTTGATTGTACTTTTATGAAAAAGATTCATGAGTTGGTTAAATCAATCGAAACATTTAAAATTTAATTGCGTTCAATACACAAGATTTAAGACTCCTCGTGCATTTTTCCATGCTTTAAAGATGCTATTTTTTTTTCCTTGGCAAGCGAGTTTAAGATGCTATTAATTTAACAAGTGGACAGCCAGAACATACGGTGCGTTTCGCATGGATTCACATGTGAAAAATATTTCTCGTCATTCATAGATAAGACACCGAAAGGAAACTGCGATTCCTCCTTGGCGCTCTTCAGAGGAATGAACTATGTTTTGCGCAAGCGAAGAGCTTGTCGCAAGATCGACGACCATCTCTTAACGGCGACGCAGTTCCAGTTCAGGCCTTTCTCCACCCGCAAACTGACGCAGCACCATCCATCGCGGAGCAAGAAACAGGACAAAGCCCTCAGGATCCTGAGCCTCGTAGCTCCCAAAACTGGAGGGAACTCCAGTCGCCAGAGCCATCTCCGGCTCATCGAGGACTTCTTGGACACGAGCTCGAATGCCCAGAAGCTCGCTAATGGTTTCGCTTCTCTGGGTTCATCTAGTGCCGCTGTGCGTAACGTGTTCGACGAAATGCTCGAATCCGCTGCATCTGACGAGAAGGGTTCCGTTTCCGGGGAGCGTTCGTCTAAAGAGGAAAGGGTCGGAGATGGTGCGGTTGGTTTGTCACATGCTTTGAGTTCATGTGGGTCCGCGCGTGATCTCGAAGGTGGCGTTCAGCTCCATTGTTTGGCGATGAGGACTGGGTTCCTGCCCAATGTTTATGTGGGAAGTTCTTTGATAACCTTGTATGGTAGGTGCGGCGAGCTGGGGAATGCTTATAAGGTGTTTGAAGAAATGTCTGTGAAGAATGTAGTGTCTTGGACAGCCATCATAGCTGGCTTTGCACAGGAGTGGCAGGTCGACGAGTGCTTGGAGCTGTATCATTCGATGAGGTGTTCAGCTTCAAAACCCAATGATTTCACGTTTACGAGTCTTTTGAGTGCTTGCACGGGTAGTGGAGCTCTTGGACAGGGCAAGAGTGCCCATTGCCAGGTGATCCAAATGGGTTTTGCTTCGTACATTCACGTTGCCAATTCTCTTATCTCCATGTACTGCAAGTGTGGGTGCATGGACGATGCATTGCGTGTATTTCATGAGCTGCCCAAGAGAGATCTCGTGTCATGGAACTCAATGATTGCTGGGTATGCTCAATATGGGCTTGTGCATGAGGCAGTTGATCTTTTCGAGGAGATGCTGTTGCAAAAAGTCACGCCAGATGCTATTACTTTCCTTGGGGTTCTGTCTTCATGTCGTCATGCTGGTCTTGTCAAACAAGGGCAGCTTTACTTTGACTCAATGGTTGATCACGGGTTGATCCCGGAACTAGACCATTATGCATGTGTTGTGGATCTCCTTGGTCGCAGTGGTAAGCTGGAAGAGGCTCGTAATTTCATAAATAGAATGCCTGTTCAGCCCAATGGGGTCATATGGGGCTCATTACTTTCTTCCTGCCGTCTTCATGGGAATATTTGGTTTGGTATTCAGGCTGCAGAGAGTAGGTTGGTGCAGGAACCAGGATGTGCAGCTACACATATTCAACTGGCAAATCTTTATGCCAGTATTGGTCTCTGGGATGAAGCAGCACAAGTGCGGAAATTGATGAAGGATAAATGCCTTAAGACTTATCCTGGATATAGCTGGATTGAGATCAGTAATGTAGTTCACAGATTCAGAGCAGAGGACTGGCGCAATGACCGAGTTACTCAGATTTTTTATGTCCTTGGTTGTTTGATGGATCATATGAGAAATCATGGTTATGTGCCTGAGGTGCATGAGGAGGAGGAATTGTCATGTGCAGCAGTATAGTATAGCATGTGGCTTATGCATTATTTTCAAGTATGAGGAACAATCACTTTTGGGGATCACATATGGGAAAAGTGCTTTGTGTTCTCAAGGAGAAATCTCTTCCTTAGAGGGACTTATGGAGCCTCCCTGGTCGGATGATCGATTGGGTGAACTATTTGCGTCCTTTTAAAGTCTGGAATGGCCCAACTCTGTCTGGGAAAAGATCAGAAGAGGCATCTGTTGGTGTCTGCTCCTTCACGCATGGGGATAAAATTTACTGCTGATGCACAAGCGATTGCATTCTGGAAGCTAAATCTAAATGACTTTTTGCTCTTTTTAGAGAGAAAGCAACAATCAGCTCAGTTAAATAACTCGAATACGCTGCAAATGGTCTGAAGTTGAGGGCTACGGCACATCAAATAGCGGATGCAGAGTGACTGGGGATTTACGAGTTACTCAAATACACTGCAAATGATCTGAAGCCAAGAAGTTGTTCACTCATCTATAATGCATTGTGTGGTTGTTACTTAAATTTGCTGCAAATGGTCTGAAGTTGAGAACTATTTATTGGGAATTTCTCACTGTTTGTGAGGTACGCGGCTTTGAATAGGAGTTACGGTAAAATGGAGTCAGGTATGGTGCACGCGACCGGAAATCGATCCCTCGAGGGCCATAGGGCCCGGAGTGTCGACAGTTTTATAGACAACTTCTTTCATTTTCGTGATCAGGTTGCCTTCTTAGTGGATGATCAGGCAGCTTTCTGAGAAATTAGATATCTAACCTGCGATACCCTCAAGCAACTTTCTATCACCTCGGGTGTGATTGAACAAAGTCATACTTAATTCTTCAATGGCCTCTACTTTAAAAATCGTTTAAAAGGTAACGTTCACCTTGATATGGAGCCAATATAGCATGGCCCACATCAATAGCATAATTTCATCAGCAAATAGGAAAAACAAATTTTCTAACTAAAGTTGAATAAGCACTTGTAGATTTTAAAATTATGCACATATACCCTCGTGCGATGATTGGAGCATGTATGAAGGTTTTTGAAACATTTGCATCCTTCAATAAAAGCATAAGTAAAATAAATGCAAAAGCAGTCTTAATAATTTTTTATTATTCAAAACGTTTTTTTAAATGAATTTACATAATTAGAGGGCATCAAAAGTATGTTTACAGACAAACGAGCTGAAAAAAAAAATTAAAATGTAAATAGTAAAATTTGACATTTTTTTTAATATAATTTGGCGGCATGATCCTAATTATCCAATTACATGAAGGAGGACTAACACAACAACCTATGAAGGAGGACTAACACAACAACCTGAGAATATGCGAACATACATTGTGGACCTTAGAAACCGGTCCTATCAAGTTGGTCCATTATCTACTTGAGAATTGGACAATTCTTTTTTCTTTTTTTGTTTCATTTTTTCTATTTTTGAAATGACAAATTTTAGTAAAACATCATCTTATTTACGAGAGACTGATCAACAACAACAAAAATACAAGATACAAGATAAAACTAAAATTAGAGAATTAGGATTTCTCGATTGAGTTCCACACTTGGAACTAGATGAAAACCAACTAAAATAGGGTCGATTTGGTTCCTAAGAACTATCTATACAAAGACAATGTCCCTACCCCCACACTCATTTAGCTTGAGTGTTAAGATAAAGTTTATATGGATTTGAAGAATGGCACGATGAACATCTTGTTATATTGAACTATTGTGATTGCTTAGCTTAATCTTAAAAAATTTCTACATGCTTTGAATATGTTTGAATGATTATTAAAAAGAAGTTCAGCTGCCACTTGAATTGGAAAAATAAAAATGTGAAAAATGATAAATTTAGGCCTAAACGCGACGCTTTAGTAATTTTCGACATGGTTATGCGCAACTTTTAGAATTTGCAGAAATGTATTAAAAAAAAAAAAGGAGAGGCCCGCGTGTTCCTTTCCTTCGACTGATCCCTGCAAACTCTCACTGCAACAGAGTGAAGACAATGGCGGTCACGCAGCTTCCGCCGTCGCCGGAAATCCACAAGCTCCCACTGTACAAGTACGTCGACGGCGTGCGGTGGCTCCCTCCCTTCTCCGCCCTGGACCGCTACGCCGTCATCGCCTCCTTCGACTCCGACTCCGACACCCCGTCCCTCGAGGTCCACTCCGTGAGCCCTTCCAAAGCCCTGGCGCTCGCCTCCGCCCCCGCGCCGCTGCCGTCCCGCGTCTCCTCGCTCAAGTCCGCGAGCTTCGCGCAGCGGCCCGTCGTCGCCGCCTCGACCCGCCTGGGGTCGCTCCACGTCATGGCCGTGAACCCGATGGACCTGTCGATCGAGCCGGCGGCGGCGGCGGCGGAGGGGCTGCACGCCGGGGGAGCCTCGTGCGTGGACTTGGCGGACGGCGGAGCGGACTGCGTGAGCGTCGGGGAGGACGGGAGGGTGAATCTGGTGAGCCTCGGGGAGGGTCGGCTCCGGAAAGCTAGGGTTTTTGATGCGAACGGGCTGGTCTCGTACACCGCCGCGAAATGGGCGTCGCCGAGCGAGTTCGCGACGGGCGGTTACGGGTTCAGTCTGCACTGGTGGGATCGGAGGACGCCCGGAGGGCCGGTCTCGCAGTTAAAGTGTGATCGGTGAGAGGCTTTGTGGACTTGATTTTCGTAGTGAATCAAGTTTGTCATTTTAGTTTAGCTGGTGTATTTGTCTAGGTTTTTCTCTCGATTTTTATGTTTAGTTCATTGTTTGAGATAAGGGGAAAGAGTATCTTAGATGTCTTGATATGTGTTACTGATCCATGTGCCAGTGTGTTTGAGTTAAGAGAATCTGCCGCAGAGTCTGTGCATGTTGTGGTCGGAGAATTGCCTAACCGAGCATCGGAAAATTGACTTTGTTGCTTCCATGCTTGTTTCATCCTCCGCCTTCCGGTTTTCTCAATTTGGTGGTTTGAATCTTGGCACAGATGTTGCTGTTTAGATATCCAAAGGGACACTCACATTGGAATTAGTGTTGCAAGATTCGTAGAATTAACTCCCAAACTACTTAGCTGTTGCCTTCTTTTGTGATGGAAAGCTTCTTTCAGAGTGGGGTTGGGTCATCCACTTAGCAGCTTATGTCTTAGATAATGAGTGGTGCTCTTGGGTGTGTAGAAGTATGTTTGGAATTTGGCTTAAAAAAGTGGAAAATGAACATTGATTATTCATAGAAGATCGATAAATTTCTAGCAAATTGCAGTTTGTTGTTTGTCAATACCCTAGATTGGTTTGTGCTGGTTTCTAACAGGCAGGTCTTTCTGGTGAAACTTTGCAGCATCCAAGAGAGGGCTTCTGGGATAGTTCACTCTATTGATATTCATCCATCTCGAAAGCACACTTGTCTGGTATGATGGATCGTGCATTGTTTCACATTCATGACCTATTCCGTTACAAGGATGACCCTTTCTTCATTTCTGTTTCTCAAGTACAAAAGAGGTTTACCAATCCTTTTCTGAGTGTCCAGCTGTATGTGTTGTTGGAAGGCTAGTGGAGAACAAGATTAGTTTTGTTTGGGGAAGAAAATGGATCAACAGGATTCTTGTAGCATCCTCTGGCTTCTACCTCCTGTTGTCTCTCTCAATAATAACTAGACTATTTTGTGGCATTAGTCATGTGATGAGGTTCCTTGCTGCTGAAAGGACGATATAGTTGTTTCTGGTCTGTGCGATGGAATGGCAAAGGAATTAGCCTGGCACAAGGTCAATTCTGTGTTCCTAACTTTCAATCAGAGGATGCATATTGCTTGTAGATCAGCCAGGAACCGAACTCTAGGGAAAAAACAATTAATAAAAACTATCTGACCTATTTTCATCATTCTGATATCTTCTCTTGTTAGATTCAATTTTGCTCGCAGGCAATGTTCTACCTGGTGGTTCAATTAGAATTTTCTTCATGACACATTATTTTGACTTGCATGTAACCTGGCTCAACTTATAATCAACTTCCCTGTTATGGCTGTTTCACTTATCTTCTGTACTTGTAGGCAGGTGGATCATCGGGAACCATATTTGCCTGGGATCTGCGGCGGCAACAACAGCCAATTATTTTATCTGGAGTCGGGATGGGTGAGGGAGTGACTAGTTTGGTGTCTGAGAGTGAGATTTGGGAAATCCAATATGATCGCAGTATAAAGCCTTCTAATGTTGGCTCACGAATGTTACCTGTCATGATCTGCTCAGAAGATGGGATTCTAGCTGTCGTGGAAGAAGGTAGGAGTTGTCTGGCCAGGATAAAAATGATTGACCCTTTGTAGGATGATTGCTTGTGGAACTGATATGGCAAAAAACTAAGGGAATGTTTCCATCAAATTTTAAGTCTGGGGACTCATCCAATGGTTGACCCAGTGTTTCTTAAATTATAGTAGGACTTTTGTACTAACGGTAGCATTCCTGTTGGTGACTTCTCAGGCAAAGAACCGGTGGAGCTCTTGGCTGAACCCTGTGCCATCAATAGCTTTGACTTTGACCCGCAAAAGCCCTCCGTAAGTGCTTTCCCCAGAGTCATAAGTTTTTATCTTTTTTGTTCAATCTTTTCTCCTGATACTTGTCGTTTCTATCAATTAGGAGGTAATCTGTAGTTTGGAGTGGGAATCTATAGCCATCTTGTCAAGGCCATAGGTGGATATGAACTTGTTCAGGTCAAAGCTGAAGTAACAAATAGACACTCGTGTTGGCATGGAAGTTCTAATCTATTGTCAAGAACTTAAATTGGCTATTAAGAAAGGAGGATGCGCCTATTGGGCAACAAATCAGCATCACGAGCGACATCAACTTGCAGAGCAAATTGTGTTCTTCTTCTGTGTCTAATGTTCTTGCAGAACTCAGGATAAATCGATTTGGACTTTTGAGAAGGGTATGAGGGTGTATTCTTGTTTAAACGTTCCACACATGCCGATCTGATTCAGATCAAGAATTTTGAAGTGATGCCTACTTTTGCTGTGGATTCAGAGATCCAGTGCTGTCTATATCTTAGACAGCTACTGTCTTAAGGGACACTGGAGAGTGATGTCGCTGTGAACCTGTGAAAGCATTTTGCTTCTAAATTCATGTCAACCGTGAAGAAATTCCAAAAGGTTGTTCTGGATTCAGAGTGCTTTTGCCTATCACCTATGGGCCGCTGAACAAGATAAAGAATTATGTTTACATGGAACTCCCTCCTCAGTAATAACTAATTGTCAGAGTGTTGAGGAAACTAGTAATAATCATCTTAACATGGATACGGAAAGTAGTATTGTAAACCCTGTTTCATGCAGCAATTGGCCTGCAGTGACTGGTTTCTCTGAATAGCTCAACTAGTACTGGCCCAACGAAAAACTTAAGAGCTCTACCACCAGCTTCTACTTTTGCTCCTATGGGCAAAACATCAGCTGTCTCTCATTAGTAGCTTATTCAAGCGTAATTGATCGTATGCATGTCGGTTGCTACTTTGGGGCGGTTAATTTGTTTCAGTATTCAGGGTTTATTTTTTCTGAATTAACCATAGGGTAGGAACACCAGCGATCCTCCCCGGTGCGACCTAAAGAACCCCCCACTAGCTGAAAAGTCGATAGCAAAAGAATCATGCTCGGCCTATATGCTGTCGTGATCAACCCCCCTTCCCTGAATGCTTACCGTGATTTTCGCGAGAGCACCATCCACTGGATCTGTGGCATACCCAGACATTCTAACCATGCGTTTACGGCTAAAGGCGGTTAAATTGGGAACATAACGATTTATGTTGGCAACCCCATGGTGAGTAAATCGTGATGGTTCGGTCTTATCCTGTCACTCATTCTCGGGCTTGACCAACAGATTATACATTTAACACTTTCCCGTCAATTCACATGAAGGAAGGGAGTACAATGATTCATCCGAGGCTCATGTTTTGAGTCACAAGAAGCAACTGACTACCTCCTTTCAATAAGACTTCATAAATACACTGAGCAGCGAAACTGCAAGAAGGGAAAAATATCTAAGGTCTGGGTTCAGAATCAAGGCGTCCCGGAAAAACCACCTCCAGTTTTTAAATATCTCAGGTTTCAAGCCCAATTTGGAACATATTATTGCCTAACTTGTCCTCTAGAAAGGACAATCAGAAAAAGCAGGACAAAGGAGGAGAAAGATGTCGCTGGTGTCAGCTATCATGAATTAACAGATCAGAGCTTTAACCATATGCCTTCTTTCCATTGAACTCCGAGTCTTTACTCTGGCGTGGATCAGAGGATCAAGGGCTTGGCTTGTGATTTTCCTGGTTATCTTCATCTCTCTCAGCTGAGGTTTTGCTGGAAGCTTGATTGGGACCGGTGCCAGTATGCTGGGAGCTTGCTTGTCAACCCCTTTCCGTGTCTCTGGCTCTGCCACTGAAGCTTTCAACATGGGAGAACTAGAAGAGGAAACATTAGAAATTGAATTAATTAACTCTGTTGACCGCAAAACATGGAATACATCTGACATATGATCACACTTCCTATGAATTAAATTAGCATTACTCAACATGCTTATTGTTCTGACCAGAAAAAAAGACCATGCGTATTGAATTGTTTATCGATACTAGGATAAGGGGTGATAATCAGAAATTCTGCACATAATTTTCTCGGCCACTGGATTTGCATGCAGTAGTAAAACAGAAGTGATATCACTAGGAACATTTAGTTGGAGAACAGTGTCGGTTAGAACACATGCCTGGGGTCATCAATCTTGAACTCTTCATCACCGGCAGTGATTTGCTGGCCAGATTTTTCAGCAGGAAAATCATCAATTTCCCAATCAAGATGAGCTTCATGGGTGTGAGAGTGATCACTTGACTTGAGGCAGTTTGAAGAATCGGTTTTCGAGTCTTGGGAAGTTTCTTGCTCTGTAATCTGCCTCTTGGCTCTTTCTAATTGTGCGTCTTTGGGGCCTGAAGCAATGGGTGATCTGCAAGATTCTTCTGATTCCTCCAATGTAGGTGAAAATGGGATGTTCGCGGTTTCAAGCTTTCCCTTAAGGAATTTAAGCCTCTTCTCGGCCTTGTCCCTCAATCTGATCTCTTCTCTCAGCTTCTCCTCCAGCTCTGTCAACTTCACAACATCAAATAAGAAAGTGAGAAACAGGCATCATATTAAGAGAAATTTCACCATTACAAGCCAAGCCACATTAGAAGGCGAAACTTGGTTCTGTTGTTATCCAGAGAAAAAAGCGAAACCCCTTTTCTTTTGTACACATTTGTAGGAATGAGATTTGCGTAGATAAATGAAATGAATAAAATCCCAGGCAGAGATCAAACCTTTTGAATCATGAACTCTGCATCATCTTTAGCTGCTCTAGAGGCTTGTCTCTCTGCCAGCAATCTTCCTCTCAGGCACTCTATGAGAGTCAAACTGCCGTTGTCACCGCCATCATCCTCCGTTGTGTTGACACTGGCCACTCTAATGTCAGCGCACTAAAAATGAGACTGATGAACAGACAACAGAAAAGTGGGGATGAAAGATCGAAAGCCCACCTGCATATTTTCTCTTCTACACAGCTGATTGCCATTCCTGTTCTATCCATGCACATGACACAAATTCCTACTGATAACTCAGACGAAAAGACCAAGCACTTCTATATCAGCATTAGAGGAGCAAAATCAGAGATTCAGAGATTCAGAGAGAGTGACGCCTATTTAGATTCAGAGAAGGTCTCGCAGCAAGATGCAAGATGAAGCTTTCAATGTACTTTTCTGGAAGACATTGTGATCATGACTCATGCGGTGACACACCTGGCAGGTAGAGCTAGCTGTTTTTATTGCTCTTGTTTCTTCTTTGGGCGATGTGAGCCTTTGGGTGGTGGACGTTCTTCAGATCAACACTTTCTTGTCTTCTTTTTCACTTTTTTTTTTTTTCTTCTTGGGGTTTGATTTGTTTTAAGGAGGGAAGTTGGGTTGGTTTGGTAAAGGGACAAGGGACACACAAGTTTTGAGCCTTGTGAGTGTTATTTGTACTCTTACGGCAGTGGTCTGTCCGAAGCTATGACTTTATATGAGCTGCTTCCATCATTTTCCTCGGCGATTTTCATGTCAAGGACAATAACCTTGTTGTCCTCTTCCACTTCAGCGTGCCTCGTTTTTATTTGCGACCACCTCAAATCTCTCTCTCTCTCTCTCTCTCTCTCTCTCTCTCTGTGACTTAACCATGTTGCTTCACCGACCAAACACTAAATCCTAATTATGACTCCTTTCTTATCATCAGGAATAATGAATTTGTAGTTGTTTATTTACACAGACTCAGCCCTCAACTGCTGAATATTTCCTCGAAAGGAAGACAATGTCGTTTCGATTCTCAAGATACCGAGTATAAATAATTCGACCCTACCCATGCGCTGAAAACCGTAGATTTTCTTCGTCTTTATTGCTCGATAGATATCAAGATGCCCGTTAACAAAATCCAAAAACCAAAAGTGGCGACACCGAGCTGGATTAAATTATGCAATTACTGACCCATCCCCCACAAACACCACGCACGAGAGAGGTGTTGTAAATTCTGGGCGTTGTTGTCACGTGATGCCTCTGAACCGCCCCTGTCCCCTCTCGTCTCCTTATTAGTCCGGATTCAATTTTTGGAAGATTGAGAAGGAGAGCCTGCAAAATGGCCGAGACGCCCATGAACCGCACCGCATCAGCGAACCGACCACGACCAGTTTTCCACGTGCAACATCATCTGACGCCCGCGAAAAGGGAAAAGCTTTAAGTCGACTGACCAGAAACAGTTCTTTCTATAATTCGTTGTTGCTTCATAGATCATGTAAACAATTTCCCAAGACAAACGGAAAGGAAAGAGACTAATCACTGATTCTTATCATTCTTGGCATTTGTAATATATCGCGACTAATCATCGATTCTTATCATTACACATGATTGCAAACTTATGCGTCCCAGTTAAAAAGACACCTTGGACCTCACTCTAAGAAACCGCCAAGCAACCTCGTATGAGTTCGCACAATCAATGCGTCCACCCACCCAAGCTGCTTAAATCATGAACTAAAGATTGGAGCTGCGAGCGTATTCCCAAGTCCAGATAGTACTTACGAAGAACCTTTTTGTTGATTACTCGAGCAGCTGCTAGAAGGACCAAATGGGCACCAACAACAACTAATTGAAGAGATGCAAGTGTGCGCTCGCTCTGTCATGCTTTCTTTATACATTCAGCGAACTCTTACCATAGATTTGATTTTCAAAATGTGCCCACGAAAGGTAAGCGTTCTCTTCCCATTCCAGAGGCAAAGCACATCCAAGCTACAGCAAGTTGCAACAATTGATTCGGGATCGACCATAACAAATCATGCTATGGGATAAACCATGTGGCGTCACTGGCCATTTATCTCCAAACAGTGTGGGAATTTCCACCGCATGAAGCACAGCTCATAATCCAAAGGAAGAGGACTTCAAAGATGATAAAAAGAAGCGAGAGGAAAAAAAAAAGAGAGAAAAGGGGGAGAGGGGGATAATGGTAACAATATTTCTGACAGAAGAAAAAAAACTTCCACAATAGGAGGGGCCAATGGAACCTGAATCTCATTAAAACGGCCAGCTTGAATGGACGTTCTCGAGGATAAATGGCTGAAAAAGCTCCTAACCAAAGAAAAGAAGAGCCGAAAAGAAAAAAACAACATTTTTGATACCCCAGTTCCTCAGACTATATCTAATACCATTGTGGATGGATCGGAAAAGGGAACACAAAGAGAAACCCCTTCACTGCAGAACTCGCAACAAAACCTGACTATTTTGGCAGAAACCTCTATTCTTGGTGACGAAAGCATTCATTGCTTGAATCTGCGAGGGGAAGTTCACAGTCGCCATCTTGATTGGATCCGGGTTTGCTGGCCTGCAAATGCATTAAAACATGAGGGGGGCATAAAACCAATGCTTCTGGAAAATTTCAGCCACGCTCAGTTAATAGCAGTACTTATAAGCTGCTTTACAATGTCATTATCTCATGACTTTAAATTTTAGACCTATAGTTTCATCTTTAGTTTTTCAAAATCCTTTATTTCACCATTTAAATTGTTCACGCAATCACCACAAAGATAATGAACTCTTCCATTTAGTATGTCTCTCATACTTTGATGCTATGATGGCACTGCTCAATCGGTCTGTTGCCACCATTAGTACATTTTTGTTCATGCAAGGATATATCTTAAGTACTACTTCAGCCTTGCTGCCTTAGGAGAAACAAGAAGATTGTGTGAACTTGAAATTGCCAATTACCCTCAGAATTCCTTGCAAGGAAGGGGTTAAACACACTCATCTTCCTCATAACCCACGAAAAGGTGCAGCCAGATATCATGACCATGCTTCTAACCCACATAGCTCAGGTTAGTTGGAACCAAGGGCATAACATCGCCATTCAACAAAAAGTTATGGCATTTCTTAGGAAGAGCATACTGATCATATGGATATCTTCTCCAGCTTAAGAATATGGATATCTTCTAACCCACAATCTTGCTCTTGCCATGTCAGCAAGAGCAAGATTGTTGACAAATAGCAAGAATAAGACAAATGACTAAATATTTGGGGAGTGGTGCCAAAAGACATATCATTGTTTCGCATTTGGATTTCACGCTTTCCATTGAAATTTCATACGCTGACATGGCAAATGAAGATTCAGTCTCATAAATCACTCCAAGATAATCTCTCTCCTGGATAGGTGCAGTATGTTTTGTAGGAAATAGAAAATTCTTAGAACAAAGGATTATTCACACAACATCAATAAAAGTAACAATAATCAATAAAGAAATCATCTCCGAGAAAGGTTGTTCTAGTATTTTATCAAGCAAAATACTTTACAGAGAGCTATTTGGCTAACCTGACCATCATCTGAATGGAGGATGCATCATATTGACATCCAGACATAAACCGTTCCACATCATTTGGATTAGCAGAGAAAGGGATTCCTTGCAGTAAAAGCTAACAAAGACAAATCAAATCAGCTCATATCAATTCCCACATGTTTTCATGTCACTGATTAACCCGCATAAAGAGAGCAACTTCAGCACCAAACCACTCAGAAATAACAAACCATCAATTCACTTAATGGACACATATGCACAAAGGATGATACCACGTGTAGCAAATCTATCCCACGGAAATTATTTAATGAATCCCTAGAAGCTCTGTATCCTTTGAGTTTTAACTATATCTCATACAAATCACTTAGCACAACATGTAAGAACATGTTCTACTGATCATATCATATGACAAAGAATTATTCAAGTTCCTCATTTCAATGACTTCAGTTAAAGACATAAGGAAAATCAAGAAATTACAGATTTAATCAAGCACATGTACTAAACAAATATAGTTATATGATTGAAGAACAAACACTAGAATTTCTTAAAATAGAGAGAGAGGTGCATGAAGAGCGCACCTGCATACCAATCATGACGGTGGACAACATACAATGATAAAGCAAACGAATGACAAGTTAATCAAGGAAGAAAACTAGAGCCTTAAGAATCAAACTAATTCTATCACTAGATTTATTTGCCCCTGCATCACACAAGTGAATGCACAATTTTCAATTCAAGTACAATCAAATAATTTGGTTGACCTGGATTTTTCAAAATACAGGCTCTTTTAAATAGTAAAAAATTATGACTTTTTTTTTCCTCATAATGTAGCTTCCGAAGAGCCTTAGATTATCTACTTAAATACTCGAGGCACAAAATAATCGAATTTCCCCCTCCCACATGTGTATGAGATAGTCTATTGGTTTTAATAAGTGAGAGATTTAACAGCTGCACTTTTCTCTCTATTGTATAATATAGAAAAAATCAATATGGTTTTGGATTGCAATATGTTGGCTTATGCTATGAAACATTAAGGAATGGTATCAACATGACTTCATGTCTCATTTCTCAATTTTTATAAGTAGTTTTATGTCTTATCCGTTGGGTTTTTCATCTAATTAAGATATGATTTTTGAGAAGTGAAAGATTTAAAACTAGACCTTGGGGCTAAGAAACAACTTTTTTTGGTTGAAGCTATTTCTTGGAAGCTTGTGGAAAATAAAATGAAGGAAAAAAAAAGTTGGAAGTAGGAAGATGTGTTATTCAATGAGAGTGCCGCATGTCAACTTCTCAACAGGCTTCTACTATGCACACCAATATAGGTAAGTTTAATTAAATGTCCCTTTCTCTTGTTTCTAAATTGATGCTTCAGCTTACCGTTTTCCCATCATAATTCATGATAAGATCCCACTGCGAACGATCAGCCTGGGATGCAAGAGTCAACAATTAAACACAATGCCAAAATCATGAAAAATATTAAGGACACTTGGAAAACTGACATCAATGAGAAGAATTACCCTCTCCAATTTGTACAAGCGACCCTTCCTACTAATCACCTTAAAAGCCTGATCAAATTGAAACCGAGACGGAAATTGCACCATCCTGAATGCAACAATGATATAGATGAGGATGAACATTTCAAGCTTTGATATATAATCCCCTCAAACACAATGAAAGAACCCATGAAGCATTGGAGAGGAAATGTGGAATCACTCAAGCTGCCAAAAGAGGTGGCAGAGTTCAAAAACTGTCCTGTTCTACCCCCGCATACATCCAGATTAACCTAAATGAGGTGTTTGACTGACCAGTGTGCAACAAAAAAGGACAAGATATTTGCATCTTTTAGTTTGTAGATCGTACCAAAACCGAAAGTATAAGTGCAACAGAGAGAAACATTACATTCCCATGGGGACAAACATCCGGTTGTAGTTGAATCTGACATCATCCGGGGTCAGATTACAACCTTCAAGCAGGTTCACAATATCAGTCTTCAAGGTGTGCCTTGACATTCCAAATAACTTTGCATAAACAGGACCTGAGGGAGGGAGCACCGAGTATTAGTAGAATGAACCAAAAACACCAATCAGAAGCATTCGTACGTCCAAAGTCCGATGACACGTTGCGCGGATGAGAGGAACAATGAGCTTAAACATTCAACATCCATTTTCTCTCAGAGATTCAGAGACAATGTGACAGAAAGACGAAATTTATTTTTAAATAAACAAGCCAAATTCTAGGAAAGGTCGGTGTGTTTATTGAAATAACTAGGCCGCACTGCAAATTTACCCCTCATGAATCCAATCTTTTCCCTCCTAAAGACCGAGGAACCAAAACCACCACCACCAATTTCAATGCGAAAACTCGTTGAACCGATCAATACAAATCAAAGGAGGCCATTATCAAACCGCTGTCCAGATAGATCAAAAAGCAAAATGGAAATCAGACGAGCATAACTTTGACCACTCCATCTCATTGCTTTTAAGAAAGCTAACAATTTGCTTGAATGTGCTCTGTTTCTAGTTCCTTTCTCCATTCAAAACTAAACACGCCCGCACTTGCCACTCGTCGCAACGGAGGCGTAAACCCTAACGCTGACGCGAGAGCAGATAAGACAGAATCAACCACGACGGCAATTGATCGAGACGTAATCGAAGATAAAGAGCACGTGAAGCGACCAGTGTTCGGAGGCCGAAGGAACGGATCGGCGGACGAGTCCTCCGGCTGGGCCGGCTGCTCCGGCTCCGTCGAGAAAGGCCGCGGCGCGTCCCGGAGAAGCGAGGGAAGGCCTCGAGCGGGAGCGGGAGCGGCGGCGGCGGCGGCGGCGCTCCTCCGGAGAGCGAAGGTGGACCTGATTGCGCTCTGGAGCTGGTTCATGCTCGACGCTTCGGGGGAGGAATCGGATCGACGGAGGTCGCTTCGGGTTCGAAGGCGAAGAAGACGATATGTGCAGCTGGTGCTGCTGCTCGAGATGGTTCGGACGCAGAAACAGAACCGGCGGGTCGGTCCGGGTCGGTCGGGTTCTCTTTTGGGTCCGAGCCATATTATTTTAATTTTTAACGACGCTTTACCCAAGGGCTCTCGACGTAGCCGTTAAATGCTGACGTGTCACCGTAGCTGGCGTCCTACGTGGCAATCTAACTACAAACCTGTTTTCGAAATTTTGGAACGAATGGTTATCTGACAAAAAAAAAAAGGAAAGAAAAATCTACCAAAGGGAAATCGGACATATGATGAGTCTATCAAATATATTGAAAATGACGAAATATTATGTGTGAGCTAATATGTGTATTTGAGCATGTAGACGAAATATTCACAAGTTCTAATGTTAATAACTGAATGTCCATGCTAATGAAGATTTTTTGAGGTTGACTTGTGAATATGATTTTGTGAATGATATGGGAATATGATGGATGAAATGGTTAAATAGGACTATTCTTCACCAATTTCGAACCCCCCTTTGGATGTTCAAGACATAGCTCGCATGATCATTAAGTTTAAAAAAAAAAAAAAACAGTAATTTACGATACGACATAAGAGAAGTCTATTTTGAGATTCGAATATATTGCGATAAGCACATAGTTATTTTGAAACTCACACGTCTTAACCCAACTTTAGTTTGATTATTCATTTTGCATTTATTAATTCTCCTATCATACATGTCAAATATCAATGACCCGAGTTATTGATATAAATAAATTAATAGCTAAAACGAAAGGAAAGTTGGTAAAGTAGACCAATCATATTTATGTGCTTAAATTTTGAATGGTAGGGTATACAATATAAAAGACCCGTTATCAAACGATAGCAGATAATATTTCAATACCCTTTTCGACGTTCAATTAAGGGTGAAGAGAAATAACATGTATATAAAGAGTATATAAAATCCGTTATCAAGCGATGTAGAATAATTTTTCCAAAAAAACAGAGTGAGATTATGACCATGTGGAAAATTTAAAAGCTCTTAAAAAAATGAAGAGAGCCTGATTATTGGCCCTGCGATCTAACTTGAGCGGGCCCATGCGGCCCATCCGTTTCCATGAGTTGAGCCCAAGCTGGGCTAGCGATGGCGGATCACGAATTATATTTAAAAAGGGCCTTTTGTGTTGATGACTTGATGTGGTCGGTCGGTTCCATGGGCTCATACTAGCGAGCGAGAACACATTGTTCTGGTTACTTATAAGATGTTCAAGCTGGACCCCAGAAATGATCCGGCAGATTTTACGAGGAGGAGTTACATTGGTTTGCATGTTAAAGCAATTAGCCCGGTCTAATCCTAGAGTGCTATTATTTTTCCCTCCAACCACCCATTTGGTTGGCAGGTTGCGAGCTGTGAGGCTCAGAGGGCCTTTTTAATTTGCAGGAAGTCGATCCGGTGGGCCTGGTTCGAAAGCAGCCCGAGGTCATTCTTGTTCCGCTCCGCCAGCAATATGATCGACGGTAAAGATGGGTCTAGTTCACATGATCCATGAACTTTAGCGTGTGTTTTCCTCTCTCGATGTCTCGCTACAGGGAATTTTTGGAGGAGAAAATTGCGGGACTCGTGAGCTTATTGGATAGAAATAGTCAAAATTGTGAAATCAACAGCAAAAGAAAAAGTTGTGGCTCAAGTTCTTGTGGAACCTGAGTTGGATCAGAGCCCGGAGAATAAGACAAGTCAAGGATGTGTTTGGACAAGTTGGAGATGGACTTGCCTGGAGTGGAGACACCAGTTCAATACTGGCCATGTTCCAACTTCCAAGCACCTGACTCATTTCGAGCGGGCAACTCTGCCTCACGCCAACCCTCCAAAACATGTATGTGTGTGTGTGTTTTTTTTTTTTTTTACTCAGACGCACGAACACAACTTTGCGAGACTTCCTCTTAGGATTTTCTAGCGAAACTTGGTGACAGAAAGAGGAGAGCTTGTGAGGATTTGACCGTGTTAATAATTAATATCTAACGACGCTTTTATCTAATAATTTAAGTATTTGGAATAACCAGTAGCAGTCCAATAGAAATTTACGTCTACGAACTAATTTGACCATTGCAAAACGCTCTAAAAATTTAAGTTATTAGGTTAAGGCATATTTCAATATTGAGATTCAATAAAACACACGAGTGATTGTAGCTATATAACTTAGTGGTTAATTAATCATACTTATCCTGCTCGTGGAGCAACTACCATTACTTGAATTGAACCGTGTAAATCTCTAATGTTCTTCATCATTCCTAATTCATTTGCTTATTTCCATCCTCTTGAGTTCGATATTTAATTGCAAGATAAGTTAGCTTCAGTTAATTATGAAGGTAATGTAATATCTCATGAGAGCTCGGAACTTACTTGTTTAATATGAGTTTTTTTCGCAATAGATAAATGTAATTGCACTGTCACTCCAATGAATTAGTAACTTATATTCTTATGCAAAAATGCCAAGTTAAACATGATGTTAGAAGACATTATGAATCCTTCATTATCCCATCTAACGTTTATTCCATCCAAACCATATCCACCAAAAAGTTTCGATGATTAAATGTAGCCTTAAATCTTTTCAACTGTGTTGAAATTGACAAGGACAAGATCACAATCTCTAGTAAACACATTAAAGAAGAGGGCATTCCAATTAATAGGATTTGATTATCAAGACCCAATGGACAAATTGCTTATTTGAGTTATGAATCCCCCGTTTATTCTGTTTGATTTATTAATGTTATGAAATTTAGACTTGTATTCACTAAACTTTTTTAAGTGAATGGTATTAATCTTTTTTTCAACAAAAAAAAAAAAATCAATGGGATCCAAAGAAACAGCCACGCCTCGGAGAACATGGGTTTATATTCCCTTGTGATTTGGCCATGTGTTGAAATGCTGCTCTAGGCATCTCCGTGCGTGAGCGGATTTGGCGGGAGCTAGATAAACAACGGCGCTTATATGCACACGTGTCCTCTTCGCTTCTTCGCTCTTCTCGTTCTCTCCGTCGATGTGGCTTTTACTGCGCACGTCTTCTTCCGGGGGAGGCGCTACTGGGGGACTGGACTCAAAGTCCACATCTCCGTACATCGAGCCGGTCCCGTCCACCCTTTTTTCCGCGATCCACGGAGTGCGCGATTGGCATTTGCGAGTTACTCGCGCGCGTGGGTGTCCGTGCACCGCTTGGCGCGCACTTTATCTTCGGAAAAAGTGGCGTCGGAAGAAAGGCGAGAGAGATAAGGTGGGGGGAGGGAAGAGGAGAGGAGAGGCCAACCTCTCGTGGGACTCGTGGCTAGAAAAGTGGGAGCTTTTTTAAAGTTCGGTTTTTAGCTCTATGGAAAGAATAACTCCATTCTATCAGATTTAGAATTATTGTGACCTATATGATTCCTTAAAAGGCTTCGTGTAGGTTCTTTTTACAGATCTCGAGATCTCTTACATATAGAACAATTAGCTGATATTGCCAAAAACAAGGCAAGAAAAAGATATTATTTCAATTAGGCATGTTAGACCTGAGGATAGTAACATGTTAAAATAAAGAGCATATTTATAAAGATTGTCGTCCTTATATATCAAATGAATAGGCTGAGAAGACTCTCTTGGGAGTTTGGGCTCCTCTATAAGATTTAGAATCAATGGCACCGAAAAACTCAAATTGTTACATGTATACTAATTTATCCCAAATCAATTTTTGCATCACAAAATTTGTTCATGCCATATTTAACCCCAAACTTGTCATTTACGTTTAGTTTTTTTTTTTTTTTTTTTTTTGGTGACCATGTCATTTACGTTTAGTCCGTATATGATCTCTTCCACAAATCTACATATAGTGTTAACATCAGTTCTCATTTCATCTCAGAATAACATTCCATTTCAAAGTGCTTACGCTAAGCCAAAATGATGTGATTCTATGAAAAGAAACCGACACAAAAGGCTCCTACCTTCACCGATGATAGCGTTGAAGATGAGAAGATTGGAATCGGACAAGATATTGAGTTTCTTCGGACGATGAATCCCAATATAAGACCACGAACCGAAATAGAAGGTTGGTCGTCTTTGATGTCGACCGTGTCCAAGTTCCTCGAGCTTTTGAACATGAACTTGATGTGCATCACCGAAGTACCAGAAAGAGCAAATGCTCAGGAGCTGCTTAAGATCATAAGGATATGTGTAATTAAAAAAGCACTAGTGAAGAGATTATGTGAAATTTTCAAAGAGGTTCTAGCACATAAAGAGGGGAGAGAGAGAGAGGGTGCACTTGTCATGAGGGTACTAGTTTGAGATTTTTTGTAATACGAAAATTAGTGCAAAATAACTATGACATGGATATACTAATTTGAGATTTTGGTGGCATTAATCATGAAACTTGTTAAGGTAGTTGCGGTAATAAAATAGCAAATGATTACTAATTGTTTAAAAAAAAAAAATCATTGATGCAGTTGCATTGATGTCATTATCCATATAGGAATTGATTATATTATATTATTCCATGAAATCTGTTGAAGTTTAGTTATTATAAATTAATTTTTTCTTCGGCCGGCAAGTTGGTAGGTATGTTTGCTTGTTGCTATCTATTTGAACCGACATTTAGTGATTAATTAGCGCGGAAGAGAAGTGTCAATCAAGTAAAGCCAATCAAAAAGTTGAAGGAAAAAGAACGTGCAGCACAAGTACAAGGCCGGACCATGAAAGCATAGTCTATATGATCCATCCCTAGTAAAGAGCCGTCCCCAGATAACGCCCTCGTGCTCTCTTGGGTCGGTCAAGGCTCGAGCACCCTTTCACTTTTATTTAGAAACCCGAAAAGCAGATTTGCGAGCCAATCAAGCACGCGATCATGCATGAAGACGACTACTTAAGCCGTACATTAATCACAATCCCATCCAGGTGACTTTCCTCGGATCTTGAATTTGATGTTACAAACGACGCTTTTTTATTTTTGTTATTTAAATTATTGTTTGCGTGTTGAGATAGTCGAAACATAGGACAGATGAATTAGCCCAGTAGGATCTTGCACTGGATGGGGTTGAACTTGTACGTTGGAGCTGTTCAAAACGCGAAGGCGCTCTCAGCTGAATTCAACCAGCCAGGCATTATATATATACATACGAACATTCGTTTATTTAATTATGTTATTCATCATATTCATTGCGACGTAGCTAACCAAATGGGATCTCTCAAAGCTAACAAACTCATTAATGCTAACAAACCCATTAATTTGATTAATTGAATAAACTGTTTCAATTAGAGGGCAATGTTTGTTTCGTAAACAATGAATGATATGAAAAATAGTTTTCTAAAAGTGATTACTCGTATCACTCGAAATTTCACCTCCAATAATATTTTATGTCTAAAAATATTTTGTGGATGATAAAAATAAGTGAACTCGATAAGCAAACTCGCAATATCTGATAAGTTGAGATTTTAATTATTTGCGAATAATTTCATGGAAAATGAATTCCAAAGTATGTTCGTGCATCGTACATATTATCTGGCATCTGCGAATAATTCTTTGAACATGATAAAGTCGTAGCTGTTCATCACTTTTAAGGAAAGACAGTATCTTTTGGGGTTTACCTGAGAAAGAGCTACAAAGGTACCCCATATCTAGTACTTAACTATACACCACCATGTGCATTTATATATAATTAATTTAGATACATCGGGCTTATTTTTTCCAATTTTTTTCTTTTAATAATAGAAAATGTTTATATTGCTATGCCTCCGGTTCTTCATCTTCTAGTGGAGGGTTGGACGCGGGCAGGTTGATCATAGCGTTCCTTTTAAGATAAGCAAGTGAATGTTTTATCATTCGATGGATTTTAGAAGCAAGAAGGAAAAGCTGGCAACATCTGCTGAAACTTATTAATCACATGGGTTTTGGGATCAGATTTGACATGATAATGAACAACCCGAATGTGCACTAGATCCAAAGATTGGGTTAGAATAAAGATGAGTTAACTCGGTTCTCAAATCATGTTGCTGGTTTTGGGATTGTGGTTTGATCCTTAATACGCTCTAGATCAAAACTTGATTCATGAATGTTGGATGGTACAAAGTAAACCGAAACTAGGGTATGGTATGTGTGCACGAGTATATTTGGTCGAGGTGTATAGTAACAAGTTCCCGAACCATTTCAACCTACTGGCATTAGGTCTCTACTTACCAATTGGTCCGCTCCAATTTATTTAAAAGTTGGTGACTAGGGTTCTGGCACAAAACCTACCGTGCGTTTTGTGTTAACTACTGCTATGAAATATGCTCGATAAGTAGTATGAAACATTTTTATTACGGTTTAAACTTCAGGCTCAAAGAGTCGTGTAGCGTTAAATCAAAATTTGTGTAATCATTACGGTTTTGGTCATGGGACAACAAGCTTGCGTCTCTTATCATTGTTTATCTAATGCAATCACTTCACACTCTTCTATTAATTCTCGTTTTAATTAGGTCAATCATACAATCAAGAGGAATTAATTGCTTGATATATACTGTGAGTCCAATTCTCCACAAAAATTAGAATTTTTGGACATAAGGTAGATACCATGAATGTCTTCCATAACTTTAACCTTCTAATTAAGTGGAAATAGGTCAAAGGCTATGGTTATTATAGATCACCCAGCTTTTTAGAGTGCATGATTTAAGAGTTCGATGCTGACCCAAGAGAACTAGTTTTGAGTTACACATGTGAGTTATGTTAGAAAATTTTCGCATTAGAATTAGTGTGGTGTGAACTGTGAAGCATTTACTACATCCAAATCAGTTTATAACTTATTAGGTTAAACTTTTAAGTGGATGTGATTGTAACTATATATGTTGATGGGCTCAGACTTAGACTACTTAGACTTCTTTTTGGCAATCTCTCCAAGTAAAGATGTGCAGCTTCTGTTACGTGCTTCCAACAAATGGTATAATGTGAGAGCATTAGGCTCTATTGATCAAACCTCAAACTCCACTCATACTTCATTTATTGAATTGACCCATTCACTGTTCATGCAAATAAAAGCCGAATTCAAGTTCAAAGATGAAGTTGTCAATTACATGACAACGATCGTCGATTCTCACTTTTCCTTCTTTTATCGCCATCGATTCACCTCAATTTAGTTAATCCTAGCTTTGATACCAATTATCGCATAAAAAAAGCAATCGAACAAATTAGGATTTTTTTTTAATTTAAACTCAAGACATATTTTTAACAAAAATAGACCGATGATCCTCGACCAAGCAACCATATTGTTCCACTAGATCCTTTCATGGTATAATTGCCAGTTTTGTTCGTGATGCCAAAGTACGGAAGAAACATGTAATACGACCAAAAATAAATGTGGAGTTTGCGTGGATTGGGCTATAGATCCTAAAATACCAACATCAACACGAAAAGATTGATCGTCAGAGATAAGAAATTATGATCTCATGAATAGCTTAACTAGGGAACATAATAAATTCCGAAACCTCATTCTAGGAAGCCTAAGTTCGAGCTAATTAGCAAATTTTATGGGACACACATTTACTCAAAAACCTTAAAATATCAAGTTATGGGAGAAGTAGATAGTTTTAATTGATGAAGTCCTCATAAATTACTTTACGGGAGGCTCTTTTACTCGTACACTTACACCTCAACAGCTGAATCAACGTCATAAGCAAAAACATCATTTTGAGAAGATTTACTAGCAAGGCACAGTGCTCGGGACACAATATTTAATCGCGACAGCTATTGCAGTCATATTTGACATGAAAAGCTATCATAGTTGTTGTTGCTACTCGGACGCTCATGGAAATTGGATGCACAACCAGCAGGTCAAGGAAAATATTGTTGAGTGACTCCGAGAAACTTTTGCATGGATCTAGTACAATCATGATCATTGATCATGTAGGATCCAAATGGGGCCTTACTTGATCAATGGTTATTGTGGGTTCGATTCATATGCCTGTGAGTCTAGATAAGAATTCTTGGCGATATTAAAATGTTGATCAGCAGCGATCTTTTTGGAAAAATGATTGTGATAGCTTTTCATACATTAGAGAGGACGGTAGAAAAAAAATGAAAAATCCTAAAATGCATTCAAAATAAGCAAGATCATTTCATCTTAGTCATTGAATATAAAATCCACACGATCTGATGATTGAGATAGAGTAAAGCTCACATGTATTATAAGCATCCAATACTCACTCTTTCATCTAAAAGCTTATGTGACTATTGTCAATTGTTATAAAAGTTTAAGTAGTAAGATTGATGCATAGTTTAATATTCTAACATTTTGATAGATTATTGAGGCTTAAGGATACACAAGAGTGATCGAGCGGCTGACTGCAACTCGGTAAACTTGGGGGTCGATTCTTTGCCACCAGTTTATCGGTTGGAGCAGAAACTGATCCTCAGGCCGAGCCATATTTAAATGCAAGATTAAGAGCTCATGGCACGGGCAAAAGGACCCAAAAGAGCACATGGGGGGGTTTATATTGCCCGTGCTTTGGCCATGTGTTATTGCTGTTGTCAGGATCTCCGAGGGATTCTTCGATATGGGTGAATGGTTTTGGTGGTGTTTTGTTTGATAATCAATGTGGCTTATATACTTTCTCTTGTCCTCCTCTCCATCGATGGGGCTTACGGCATGTTTTCTCCTGGGGGAGGCGCTAACTCTAACTCTATATCTCCCCACAACTATCGAGCAAAAGAATATGTGTTCTTTTTGCTATGAACAAAAAAATAAAAAATAAAAACATTCCCTTCTACAAAATTTAGTTAGGTAGTTGGAGGTAATAAAATAGAGAATCATTATTAATTCGTTAACAGTTATTAGGGTAGTTGCATTAATGTCGTTATCCAGATAATAAATGAGTACATCTAATAATCGCATGAGATGTTTTCGAGACTATGTTTTGTAAATTATATTTTAATCATTACTAAAAGCAAAACAGAAAATTAGAGAAGCGAAATATTTTTCGAATATGCTCACTTATGACCATACAGATCAAATAGAAGTCGCCTAGTAAAGATACTGCCGAGTAAATTTTTGGCGAAGTCAAAGAACAAATCGCTTAAATAAAAAAGGACGACATCAATGATGAAATAAAAAGCGTGGAGCTACTTTTTATTTGGTAAATTGAAAAAATACATAAAGATGCATTTTGTCGCTTGTATGAAATAGCTCTACTAACCTTATAAATCACGTAATATGCGAGTTAAAACACAATTAGATGATTTAGAGGTGATTGGTTTTATGATAAGTCGGCTCCTACCTCGGAATATGGAATTAGGAACTAGCCCACTTGGTCCTAAAACTAGTCTGGTCCAGTTCCTAGGTAGGACCAAGAATTGATGGATGAATTTTTTTTTTTCCCAATTCGATTCCTTGCAAATATGTCTCGCTCTATGCAAGTTGCCATCTTCGAAGTAAGCATTAAAAAAGAAATTAGCTGTGCAAGCATAGCATGGTCTCAAGTTCATTTTCTATAAACTCATGGATATCCAAATGGATGTTACTTTTATCCAGATTTTGAGGCTTCTACCCTCAATCATCTTTGGGAATTGTAATAATTAAAAATTATATATATAAACAATCGGTCCGGTCTAGTCCGAGTGGTCCGATCCGTATGTCAAATCAAGAATCATTTGGATTATCATTGAAAACCATCCAAAACTGGCGGGTTAAATTCGGTTCTCAAGTTGGAACCGGATCATTGCTCACCCCTAAGATGGTCTACTATTTTCTTTTTACATTTGATAGTGTGAATAACTAAACGTATACTATGCGCTTAATATCATTCTCCTGACTACTAACATACAGTAGAGGCAACAATTCTTTTCTGATGACTATGGTATATGCGAGTTGAGTCCAACATACTTTTAGAGCAATTTTCAAACTGGAATTTTTTATAGATAAAATTGATATCTTTGTGTCACGAAACGTGGTGCCCGAATATATATATATATATATATTTTCATTCATTTCGTTTCTAGAAAATGAAATTTCAAAGTATGTTCGTGCGTTGCACGTATTATCTGACATCTACAAATGATTCTCTAAATATGAAAAAAGTCGTAACTTTTCATCATGTTCGAGGAAAGACATTATCTTCCATGTTTTACCTGGGAAAGAGGTACAAAGGTACCTCATATCTAGTACTTTAATATAAATCACAATGTGCATTTTTATATGATTAATTTAGATACATCAGGCTTTTTAAAAAAAAAAAATTATAGAAATGTTTATAATTTCTATGCCTCCGGTTCTTCATCTTCTAGTGCAGGGTTGGACGCGGGCAGGTTGATTATAGCGTTCCTTCTAAGATCAGCACGTGTATGTCTTTTACTGAAATGCGATGGATTTTAGAAGCAAGAAGCAAGAGCCCGCAACATCTGCCGAAACTTATTAATTACGTGGATTTTGGGATCAGATTTGACACAATAATGAACAACCCGAGTATGCACTAGATCCAAAGATTAGGTTAGTATAAAGCTGAGTTAACTCGGTTCTCAAATCATGTTGCTGGTTTTGGGATTGAGGTTTGATCTCTAATACGCTCTAGATCAAAGAGCTTGACTAGATTCATGACTGTTGGATGGTACAAAGTAATTCGAAACTGGGGTATGTCCACGTCCTCGAAATCGATTGAGGTTTGTGTATATGCGTATGTCTGGTCGAGGTGTACATTAACAAGTTCCTGAATCATTTCAACCTATTCGCACTAGGTTCCTACTTACCATTTGGTCCGCTCCCATCTATTCAAAAGTTGGTGAGGAGGATTCTAGCACAAGAGGCACAATCCACGGTGGGCTTTGTGTTAATTATTGCTATGAAATATGCTCGATCGGTAGTAACAACCATATTTATTACGGTTTAAACTTCAGGTTCAAAGAGTCGTGTAGCGTTAAATCATCATGGTTTCGGTTATGGGACAACAAGCTTGCGGCTCTTATCATTGTTTATCTAATGCAATCACTTCACACTCTTCTATTAATTCTCGTTTTAGTTTGGTCAATTTTACGATAAGGGGAATTAATATGTGGACTACCGCTTGATGTATATTGTGAGTTCAATTCTCCACAATTTAGAATTTTTGGACATAAGGTAGATACCATGAATGTCTTCCATAACTCTAACCTTCTAATTTAGTGGTAATAGGTCAAAGGCTATGGGTATTACGGATCACCCAGCTTTTTAGAGTGCATGATTTAAGAGTTTGATTCTGATCCAAGGGGACTGGTTTTGAGTTGTACGTATGAGTTATGTTAGAAAAATTTCATATCAGAAGTGTGGTATGAACTATGAAGCATTTACCACATTCAAGTCAGTTTATAACTCATTAGTTTTAAATGGATGTGGTAGTAACTGTATATGTTGATGGACTCAGATTTAGACTCCTTTTTGACAATCTTCTCGAGTGAAGACATGGGGCTTCCATTGTGTGCACCCAATAAATGGTACGATGCGAGAGCATTAGGCTCTATCAATCAACCCTCAAACTCCACTCATACTTCATCGATTGAATCGACCCATTTGCTATTTATGCAAATAACAGCCAAATTATGCTTCAATTTAATTATGTAGGTTCAAAGATGAAGTTGTCGATTATATGACAACGACCGTTGATTCTCACTTTTCCTTCTTCTATCGCCATTGATTCACTTCAACCTAGTTAGTCTTGGTTTTGATACCATTTATTGCATATAAAAGCAATTGAACAATAAAATAGACAAAAAAATGAAATAAATCAGAGACTAAATTTACGTGGTTCAGTTGATGTGGTTCAGTTGATGTGACTTATTTCCTTAGGGAAAGCAATAAAAAATTCAACTATAAATCAAGTGATATACGAAGATTATGACTACGCTCGAGTTACCTAAACACTCTCACTGTTTTCCAATCCCCATTTGCACCTAATAATACAATATTTAGGTTCACAATTTCTCACAAAATAATCTCTCAATCTCACAAAAAAATTCACAAATCTTATGCCCAAGATTTAATTGTCTTCGACACTAAAGCTCTGAGAGAGTAATTTACAAGACGTCATCTCTTGAATGCTATTCACAAGAAGTTGCACTTTTTACATATCTACAAGAATTGGATCCAATATAGGAAACCAGTTAACTAGGAAATCAACTTTAACTAAGAAACTTATTCAAATTAGGAAGTGTTTTTTTTTTTTAAATAAATTAAACTCAAGACATTATTTTAACAAAACTAGACTGATGATCCTCTTCCAGGCAACCATATTATTCCACCAGATCCTTTCATGGATATAATTGCCTATTTTGTTCGTGATGCCAAAGTACGGAAGAAACACATAATACGACCAAAAATTAATGGGGTGATTTGCATGGACTGGGCTATAGAGCCTAAAATACCAACGTCGACATGAAAAGATTGATCGACAGGGATCAGAAATTATGATTTCATGAATAGCTTAAACTAGGGAACATAAAAAATTCCGGCCCCTCATCCTAGGGAGCCTGAGTTCGAGCTAATTAGCAAATTTTATGAGACCCACATTTATTCAAAAAGCTTAAAATATCAGGTTACGGGCCTAGCAGATATTTTTAATCATGATGTCCTCATAAATTACTATAGGGAAGGCTCTTTTACTCGTGAAAGCTTTATTAAATTGGGCTTAAGGCCCTGTCCGCCCAAGCTGGGCCCAAAAGGCCCGGCCCACGGGAATAAGGCCCGTGGGAAGGGAGAGGTATAAAAGGGAGAGAGAGAGAGAGAAAAGACGTTGGTTGGATTCATTCTTACGCACGTCTTTTTCTCTCTCGCGCGTTTTCTCTCTCAAAAGAAGAACAAGGCATACGGCTTCTAATTCTTCCCTTCAAGGCTTCATCAAATCGAATTCGACCGGATTCTCTTCCTCCATTGGCGTCGGTGTCTAATCTAATCCGTGGCAAACAAGGTACGCTCGAATCCGTGGTGTCTTTACGATCGGTGATACGTGTCGTTTTCTTGGGCTACGCTTCCGCATTGATTTAGGGGTTCGATTTAGTGTCGAATCCGGTGTTTCGGGGATCAGTCATTCCCAACATTGGTATCAGAGCCCTAGTTCACGTTTTCCCGATCAATTTGATGTGTTTTTGATTGATTTTTCGCAAAAGGACTTCGGCCGTACGGATCGGGCGACAAATCCCGACACCCGAGACTTCTTCGACCATTTTCATGAGTTTTATAATGTCAAAAACAAATTTTGAAAGGACTGGGAGAAAGGCGACGTCGAGACGAGTCCGGAGATGCCTCGCGCCGCCGGGGCGACGCCGCACGCGCCCACACGCGCGGCGGAAGGCGGCTGCGCGTGGGCGCGCGCGCGCCGGGAAGCGCTCGATCGCCGGGCGCGTGCGGCACACGCGCCGGTCGGCGATCGGCGCGCGCCCGCCGCCGGGCGGGCGAACCGGCACGCGCCGGTCCGCGGACCGGCGCGTGCGCGTCATCATGCGTCACCCAACGGTAAATAACCGCCGGGGTGACGCGTCATCGGCCGACGTCGCAATGACGTCGGTTGGCCCGGCGGCGACCCGACCCGCGAACCGACACGACCCGACCCGACCCGCCCGACGATGGCACGCGCGCGCACGTGCCGCCGACGTCGCGTGACGTCAGCCCGGCACGTGCGCGGCACGTGCCGCCGACGTCCGCGTGACGTCGGCCCGGCACGCGCGGCGGCACGTGCGTCGGTCCGCGTGAGCGTTCCGACCGGCCCGACCGGCCCGACCGGTCCGTCCGGTCCAACCGGTCCGGCGACCGACGACCGTTGACCGACGACCGTTGACCGTTGACCGTTGACTTTGACCGTTGACCGTTGACCGTTGACCAAAAAAAAAAAAAAAAAAAAAGGAGGGAGGAAAAGAATGTGTTTCTTTTTCAATTAAGTCTATGAGGATTATATGTAATCCCCTTATTTGTTCTGCATGTGTTGCGGGAACAATGCCTCCCCGAGGGTGCGCACACCTATTCGCGCGATTCTAGTGAACGGAAGGAAAGGCATCTAAGGCGATGGGCGGGCGGCCCGATCATCGATGGGAGAGCGGTGACTTAATTGATCACGTTCTTGATGTCAACGTGAAAATTCAACAGGTCATATGGAATGGTCGTCCTATGTCACGATCGAGAGATGGTGCGATTTTTCATAAACACTCTTCCACCGAATGGCAAGATGTGTTGAATCGCATATGGGATGTCAACGGAGCTGCTTCCTATAAGAGAATTGTAATGAATTTTGCAAATGAATATTACTGTATTGTTTCAAGGGAAAAGATCAAGAAATTGAAGAAAATAGGATCTTTCCCAGTTCGTGTGCTGACTTGGTGTTAGTTGTATTGGTGATATATGTTAAGTGTGATTTGAGAACATATTATGTAATGATTACTACCTAATTGTGTTAATTGAAAGCATTATTGTTTTATTGGATATTATTTCTATGTTGCTTTCTGTTATTCTTTAGTTCTTTGTGGGTAATTAGGCGAGGGTAGTTATAGAAGTTTTGTAACTTCATAGAATTGATTTTGCATATGACAATTATATTAATGATAATTTTAAGTTAGGATTTTTGGAGGATGATTGGAAACGTAGTGACCTTTTGATTCGAAGCCTTACTTGAAATTATTCATTAATATGATGGGTCTATGCAAATAGGGATGCATAAATGATAGGCATTAATAATTCGTGCATATTTGTCGATGTGTTGGATCAATGGCTTGACCATAAAGAGCATAGTTCTTGAAATTTGAACAAAGGTGAGAAGCTCCTTTGGAGACAACTATGAAATTTGGCAAATGAAAATCCGGTATGTCTTTGGAAGAGCAAGAATCTCTTGAGGCTCTTGTCATGACCATGGTAGAACCGAAGAGGGACCCACCGAACAAAGCACAAAAGGACAAAGAAGCTTTTCTTGCGTGGAAAAGAATGAACTCTCTAGCTCGCATCACGTTGCGAGCGGCATGGAAAATGATGTCATGCGAGAGTTTCGGCGTTTTGACAACGCCAAGGAAATGTGGGAGGCACTTGGAAGCTAGGTTTGGTCATACTTCGGTGACTAGGCGAGGCGAGACTAACTATCGATTTGACTCTTATAAGAAGCCTCATGGTCGGACCATGAAGCAACATCTTAGAAAGATGTCAAATATGATAAGCGAGCCGAGAGACGCGGCCATGTCCTCACGAGATGAACAACAGTGCAAGCGGTGATTCGTTCCTTGCCTCGAGTTGGGAGCATATGAAGGTGCACCGACTCATAATGAGAATATCAAAACATTTGAGGATGCAATGCGTCATCTTGAGGGAAGAGGACCGCCTATTGGCGGCTAAGCCGATGCTTGATTTATATCATGCTAGTTCTAGCTCAAATGGAGCTTCGTGCTCCTAGCGCAAGCGCCCTAACTGGTTTGATAAAGGTAAAGGCAAGGAAGAAGCTGGTCCTTCAGGGAAGAAACCCAAATTTGACCAACATGATAGAGGAAAACGTCCTCACATGAAAAAGCTAGCAAGGGTGAAATGCTACTTTGTGACAAGAAGGGTCACTATGCTCGCGCTGTCGTGAGCCAAAGAAGGTATGCACCCCTTGTACTTTTCAGAACTTTGCTTATGTGTCAAGTTACGTGTTCTTAATCGAGTCTAATCCTTTGTGGACTGTGGATTCGGGGCGACGGACCATGTAGCGAAGGATAGAGGATCCTTCATGGAATTCCGACGAGTACCTACCGGAACTAAGTGGATCTATGTGGGAAACAACTCCAGAGTGAAGTGAAAGGAATTGGCACATGCCAACCGAATATGCGCGGTGGACGCACTTTGTTCCTTCATGATGTCTTTGTATGCTCAGGAGATTCGTCGGAATTTAGTGTACGTATTAGTGTTGGTTAGATTAGGTTTCAATATGAACTTCTGTAGTAGAGGTGTGAATTTGTTCTTGAATACAAATTACTATGGTTGTGGCTATTTTCTAGATGGTTTTATTGTATTAGATGTTGATTATGTTAATGCTAATATTTGTTATTCCCTTCTCACGTCTCCTAATAAATATGATAATGATGTGAGTGTGTGGCATGCTAGACTTGGTCACATTGGCCAACAAAGCGTATGAATAGACTAGCCAAAGAGGGCTTGTTGGGCAATATTGAAAAAGTCGATTTGCTCGTATGTAAGCATTGCCTAGAAGGGAAAGCAACACGAAAACCATTTGGAAAAGGAAAAAGAGCTGAATTTCCTCTGCAATTAATCCATTCCGATGTCGTGGTCCAATGAATGTGAGAGGAAGGCATGGGGCTGTTTATTTCATCACCTTTATTGATGATTATACTCGATTCGGATATGTCTATTTGATTTCTCATAAATCTGAAGCAATAAGTTGTTTTAAAAGGTTCGTGAACCTGGTAGAGAATCAATTAGACAAGAAAATAAAAGTATTGAGATCCGATCGAGGTCGAGAATATTTATCTGATGAGTTCAGAAAATTATGTGATGAAAAAGGAATAGAAAGACAGTTGTCTATTCCGTATACTCCTCAACAAAATGGTGTTGCGGAGAGAAGAAACGAGAACCCTACTTTTGGAAATGGTTAGGTCCATGATGGCGCATGCTAATTTACCTATCACTTTTTGGAGTGATGCGTTATTAACTCGCGCCTATATACTTAAGGGTGCCTTCCAAATCGTTACTTCCACTCCATATGAGTTATGGACGGGTAGAAAACCGGACTTAAGTTTTCTTAAGCCATGGGGTTGTGCTTTGCCTATACACATGAGTCCTCTCACAAGTTTGGGAAATTAGGTCCCGAGAGGAAAGAAGAGTATTTTCATAAGATACTCGGAACACTCGAAAGGGTATGTGTTCATTGGTGAGCAGGAAAGTGGGAGTATAAGCGAATATGAATCTCGAGATGTAACATTCTTAGAGGATGAGTTTCCTAAGAAGGGCGAAATAGGGAAGATAACTCCCTATTTGAAACCTTGGATCAAGATAAAGATATTAGTGGAGTTCATCCAAGTGGGAGCACAAACGGGAATGATGTGCAAAGTGTACAATCTCCCATACGGCGAACAAGTCGCCAAAGTATTCCCCGTCGACGTTTTGACATTGAAGGGAAAACTTTTATGGTTGCTCCACAAGATGAGGATGAGCCAAGAAATATCAATGAGGCTCTGAAGTGCCCTAATAAGGAAAAATGGATTAATGCAATGGAAGAGGAAATGGAGTCAATGGAATCAAACCAAGTTTGGGAACTGGTTGATCTTCCAAAAGGACGCAGAGCTATTGGGAACAAATGGGTTCTCAAAATAAAGCGAAAGGCTGATGGCTCGATAGAAAGGCATAAGGCTCGCCTTGTGGCGAAGGGGTATAATCAACGGGAAGGAATTGATTATGAAGATACGTTTTCTCTGTAGTGAGATTTACCTCGATTCGCATTATTCGGCAATAGTGGCTAGTCGGATCTTGAGTTACATCAAATGGATGTAAAGGCGCTTTCCTCAATGGAGAATTAAAGGAGGAAATATATATGGAACAACCCGCTGGTTTCATAGTGAAAGGCCAAGAAGAAAAAGTATGTCGACTTTTGAGGTCGATATATGGTCTTAAGCGATCATCAAGACAATGGTATATACGTTTTCATAATGCCATAATGGCATATGATTTTACAATGATTGATGAGGATCATTGTGTATATATCAAAAGATCCAAGGATCAATTTGTGATCATATCATTATATGTTGATGATATACTAATTGCCGGAAGCAATATGGAGTTGGTTAGTACCGTCAAGAGATGGTTGTCTTCTAACTTTGAGATGAAGGATATGGGTGAGGCTGCATACATTCTTGGAGTTAAGATTTCGAGAGATCGTTGTCTCTTTCGCAAGAAACCTATATAAATAAGGTTCTTGAACGATTTCGTATGCAAGACTGTAAACCCATAGATACTCCTATTGCAAAAGGTGAAGGATTGAGCCATAGGCGTGTCAGGGGACTCCACAAGAGAAGGAACAAATGAAAAATGTTCCTTATGCTAGTCTTTGTTGGGAGCTTGATGTACGCTATGATGTGTACAAGACCCGACATATGTTTTGCGGTTGGAATGGTGAGTAGATACCAATCCAACCCGGGTCCAAAGACATTGGAAAGCCGTGAAGAGAATACCGAGGTATCCGAAGGGAACCGCTGATTTCAAGTTGAATTACCAAGGAAAGGATCTGCGACTTGAAGGCTATTCGGATGCGATTGGGGAGGAGATTTAGATGAAAGGAAATCTACCCTGGATTTGCTTTCTTCGAACAATGGCGCCATATCATGGAGCGGTAAGAAGCAAACGTGTATAGCCTTATCCACGATGGAAGCGAGTTCGTGGCATTATCTAGCGGTACAAGAAGGAGTTTGGCTTAAGAGATTCTTGGATTATTTAGGTGTTATTGAGAAAGCTGCAAATCAATTATTGGTTAATTGTGATAGCCAAGCAGCTATAGCGTACACCAAAGATCCAAAGTATCATGGCAAGACCAAACATATAGATACCAAGTATAACTTTGTAAAAGATATGGTTGCACGAAAGGATGTGAACTTACGGTACATATCTACGCATAGAATGGTAGCGAGATCCTATGACAAAGCCGATACCTAGAGATGTGTTTTGTGGTCATGTAAAATCTCTAGGATTGCGTAGAGTCGATGTCTTGAATTGTAATTTCCCCGAGTTGTTCACATTTATGAGATTTTGTTTTTCATTGATTAATGCCTATGAATCTATGTGTGATCTTTATGCATCTTAATGCTCAGTGCATTATTTGAGAAGTATGTCGGACGGATATATGATTAGCTCACTCACACGGGTAATCGCCTCTATTTACTGTGTGATAAATAGAGATGAGACTGTTTTTAAGCTTATTATCTAGGTGATAATCGAGAGCTCAAGCTTAAAATATATATGTTGCCTTAACTAAGTGTTAAGATGAGGACATAATTCTTACGATGTCCGAAAGTAAAATACCCCACATATTTTACTTTATCGTCTAAGATGCCGATGTGAGTTCGATGAATTTTGTGATTGAGTAGATACGTGAACTCAAGTTAGACATTGTGTATGTCTTAACTATCATCTGTACGGTATTGAAAGGTGTAGACATACGCTCCATGGGAAAGGAGTTAATACCGTAATACGTATTTCATACTACGTATGCATGTGACGACCAATAAGAGTGGCAAAAGTTTGATCTCAACTTTTATGACGTGTGAGACTCTTGAGGAAAAGAGTTCCTCAATTTTTTTAGTCCCCTCAGGACTCTTACTTATTCTCAAGGTTTCTATTTAGTGTTTGCTATCTTAGGGTGTTGCCAATGGTCATGGATGATTCGATCTAATGGGGCATTTCTAGAAAAGCAAGCTAGACTGAAATTGAGAGTTTGAAGGAAAGAGGAAGATCGATTTTGGAGAATCACATTGTGGTTTTGTATTCACTGGTCGACCAATTATGACTGTCTTTGTGATAATTATAATTGTGAATACAATATATATATCATGTTTAAAAGAGATCAAGAGAGATATAGATGTGATCGATCGATCTAGGACGCATACTAAATCTACTCGAGTGTGACGCCCAATTATGAGCTGCTATATATTCCTAACGAGATGTATAGCAACGAGCTCTCAAAGTATGCTTTGGTCGCACGGATTATTCACCGGTATGAATGTTGAAGAGAGGTAAAGAGAATCCTGTTCGGCCCACCTTGTGCGAGTGGGAGATGAAAGCTTTATTAAATTGGGCTTAAGGCCCTGTCCGCCCAAGCTGGGCCCAAAAGGCCCGGCCCACGGGAATAAGGCCCGTGGGAAGGGAGAGGTATAAAAGGGAGAGAGAGAGAGAGAAAAGACGTTGGTTGGATTCATTCTTACGCACGTCTTTTTCTCTCTCGCGTTTTCTCTCTCAAAAGAAGAACAAGGCATACGGCTTCTAATTCTTCCCTTCAAGGCTTCATCAAATCGAATTCGACCGGATTCTCTTCCTCCATTGGCGTCGGTGTCTAATCTGTGGCAAACAAGGTACGCTCGAATCCGTGGTGTGCTTTACGATCGGTGATACGTGTCGTTTTCTTGGGCTACGCTTCCGCATTGATTTAGGGGTTCGATTTAGTGTCGAATCCGGTGTTTCGGGGATCAGTCATTCCCAACAACTCGTACACTCGACGGTTGAATCAGCGTCATAAGCAAAAACATCATTTTGAGAAGATTTACTAGCAAGGCACATTGCTCGGGTCGCAATATTTAATCGCAATAGCTATTGCAGCCATATTTGACATGAAAAGCTATCATAGTTGTTGTTGCTACTCGGACGGTCATGGAAATTGGATGCACAACCAGCAGGTCAAGGAAAAAATTGTTGGGTGACTCCGACAAACTTTTGCATGGATCTAGTACAATCACGATCATTGATCATGTAGGATCCATATGAAGGCTTCCTTGATCAATGGTTATTGTGGATTCGATTCATATGCCTATGAGTCTAGATAAGAATTCTTGGCTATATAAATGTGTTGATCAGCGGCGATCTTTTTGGGAAAATGATTGTGCTAGCTTTTCATACATTAGAGAAGATGGTAGGAAAAAAAAAGATGAAAAATCCTAACATAAATTCGAAATAAGCTAGATCATTTCATTTAAGCGATTGAATATGGAATCCACATAATCTAATTATTGAGATAAAGTGAAATTCGCATGTATGAGAAGCATCAAATACTCACTCTTTCATTTAATAGCTTGTGTGATTTCTATCAATTGTTGTAAAAGTTTAAGCGGTTAGATCATTGCGTGGTTTGATATTTTAGCATTCTAATAGAGCATCGAGGCTTAAGGAAACACAGGAGTGATTAAGCGGTAGATTACAACTCAGTAAACTTGATAGTCAATTTTCTGCGGCCGGCCTATCAGGTGGAGTAGATATTGATACTCAAACCTGTGGGTTTAATTTTTAATTGCAAGATATGGAGTTTTTCTGCAACAGGAAAATGTACTCGGACCGACCCTCCAATAGATTAAGAGCTCATGGCATGGGCAAAAGGACCCCAAAAAGCACATGTAGTGGATTTATAATCCTCGTGCTTTGGCCATGTGTTATTGCTGTTTTCGGGATCTCTGATTGATTCTTCGACATGGGTGAGTGCTTTCGGTGGGTGTTTTGTTTGATAATCAATGTGGCTTATAAACTCTCTCTCCTCTTTCTCTCCATCGATGGGGCTTACTGCATGTTTTCTTCTGGGGAGGCGCTAACTCTATATCTCCCTACATCGATCCAGCAAAAAAAAAAAAAAGATATATAAGTTCTTTTTGCTATGAGCAAAAAAATAGAAAATAAAAAGATTCCCTTCTACAACTAGTTAGGTAGTCAGGCTTAATAAAATAGAGAATCATTATTAATTCATTAACAGTTATTAGGGCAGTTGCATTGATGTCGTTATCCAGATAATAAATGATTACATATAATAATGGCATGATATGTTATTGAGACTATGCATTGTAAATTATATCTTAATTATTACTAAGAGCAAAAAAGAAAATTAGAATAGCAAAATATATTCCAAATATATTCGCTTATGATCATACAAATCAAATAGTAGTCGCATAGTAAAAATATTGCCGAATAATTTTTCAGCGAAGTCAAAAGAACAAATTGCTTCAATAAAAAAGGACGATATCGATGATGAGAGAAGAAGCGTGGAGCTACTTTTTATTCAGTAATTCAAAATAATTCCTAAAGATGCGTTTTGTTGCTCATATAGTCATATATTATGAAAAAAACTTTACTAACCTCACGAATCATGTAATATGCGAGTTAAAACCCAATTAGATGATATAGGGGTGATTGATTTCAGAGTAAGTTGATACCTACCTTGGAACCTGGAAATGGGGAAACAGCCCATTGGTCCTAAAATCAATTTGGTCCAATTCCCGGGTGGGTCAAGAACTGATGGATGATTTTTATTTTTTTTCCAATTCTATTCATTGCAAAGCTGTGAGTGTATCTTGCTCTATGCAAGTTGCCATTCTCAAAGTAGTTATCCTACCTGTGCAAACATCATGTTTCATGCTTGTTTGAAAGTACACTTCAACAAAACCATTGTAAAAACATAACACATGATCAGAAGTAAGCATAAAAAAAGGAATTAGTTGTGCAATTATTGCAGGGTCTCGAGTTCATTTTCTATAAACTCGTGGATATTCAAATAATGTTGCTTTTATCTGGGCTTTGAGGCTTCTGCACCCCGATCATCTTTGGCAATTGTAATAATTAAAAATTTACAAAAAAATATCGGTTTGGTTTGAGTGGTCCAATCCACAGCGAGAATTGGGAATTGAAGTGATCATCACCGGTTTCAAATTTTATGAACAAGAAACTGTCCAGAGCTGGCTGGTTAAGTCTGTTTCTCAGGTTTAAATTGGACTAGTGTTCACCTCTAAGATGGTCTAATATTTCTTTTACATTTGATATTGTGAATAATTGAACATATACTATGCGCTGAATATCATTCTCTTGACTACTAAGATGCGGTTTTCTACTATAAGGGAGCAATAATTCTTTTCTAATGATTATGATATATGCAAGTCGAGTCCAACATACTTCCTAGAGTAATTTTAAAACTGGTTTCTTTTAAATAAAATCGATATCTTTGTGCGACGAAACGTTATGTGGTGCCCGAATATTTTTTTTTTTCATTCATTTCATTTCTGCCTTATTTTATTTTTTGATTAACATCTTTATTTATTTTTTTAATTAAATCACTCATTAACTACCTTTGGGATACGTCCTCTGAAAAAGACTCGAATCTGTCGAAGTCTGTGTGGCCGGCCGATAAGTGGGCATGTATTGTTTTTTCTTTTTACCTGTTTGAACTGACATTTAGTAATTAATTAGTGCGGAAGAGAAGTGTTATTTTATGTAAAGTCCTACAAAAAGTTAAAATAAAAAATAAAAAAACTTTATCATATGCATTACTCGGTCCATATGTCACTATGCTTTTGTGTTTATATATATTATCCCTGGTGAATTGCTGTCCCCAGATGACACACGACAATTTCTTATTAATCCATCCTTCGATCAGTCCAGATTCATGTGGCTCCGCCGGATCTTGGAGCTAATGTTACCAACCACTTTTCTTAAATGAGACTTGCGGTGACCGAAGGTAATGCAACATGATATTTATTAATTTATTATTATTATTATTATTATTATTATTGTTTTTTTTTTAATTTTTTTTTCTGCGTGTTGAAATGGTCGAAACAGAGGGCAGGTGAGTCAGCCCAGTACGCTCTTGCACTGGATGGGGTTGAAACTTAAAAACGGGAAAAGCTGGTCAAAAAACGCGAGGAGACTTCAGCTGAATTCGGACCAGCCAGGCAATATCTGATAATGCCCCCCGCACCCATTACGCGGATATTCCATCATTGCACTAGAGCAACGAAAATGGGATCTCTCCGAGTTGACAAACCCATTAAATTTAATTGATTGGATAAGCCGTTTCGATTAAAATAATTCCCCTAGATCGGTAGGTACTGTCGGTCATGGATCCCTTTCGTCCGCGTAATTTCGGTCGTAATTGCATATAAGAACGTTGCCACTTGCCACCACACTTGTTTAATAATCAAACAAGGCGGAGGTCTATTGCAAAAAAAAATTAAATGAGTTAATCTATCAAAAAACTTGCAATCTCCAATAGATCGAATCTTTTATTATTTGGAGTTAATTTTTCAAAAAGTCAAAGTCTAATTCATCAAGGGCGCGTTTGGTAACGATTACGTTCCGGAAGTAAATTCTGATAAGAAATGATTCTTTTTTATTCTATTCCCGGAAACTGATTCTGAGCATTTTAAGCCGTTTGGTAACTATCCAAAATTTTTGATTCTGAAATAGAATTGTGTTTAATACCGTGCTTATTAATTCTGTTACAAATCAATTTATTTTAATTTTTAAATAATTTTTTTTTTTTTTTTCTTTTCTTTTTTTTTTTTTTCTTTTTTCTTTTTTCTTTTTCCTTTTTCTCATATTTTTCTTCTTCTTCGCCGGTCGCCGGCTTGGCAATCGGCCGGACGAGGGTCGGTGACCTCATCGGAGCGTCGCCGGCCCTCGTCGCCCGAGTCTCGCCGGTGGCCGAGCCCGGCCGCGGGGGCTGGGCGAGCCTCGTCGGTGGCCTGGCGAGCCTCGTCGGTGGCTTGGCGAGCCTCACCTGGCCACCGGCAGGGTTGGGCGTCACGAGGCCTGCCCAGGCTCGGCAAGGCGGGGCTAAGCATCGCGAGGCTTGCCCAGTGATGTGAATCGTTGCGGAAGGATCGTTCTACAAAGGCCCAGATGGTGCGAATTGCAAACCTCGACCTCCAATCAAACCCGTGATTGGCAACCTCGGTATGAACGTGACTGTTGACGAACACGTGTCAACCAACCAACGTTATAGACGCCACGAGCGAAAGAATTCGCTATCTCGCTCGATAAGTCGAAGAGAATCTTGATTAGGTCAAGTCCTCAAAAGAACAGTAAAAAGAGAACCTCTCAATTCTTTTCCTCCAAAAAATAAAATATCTCTGTCCTCAAAGAAATTTGGCAAATCCTTTATATAGGCTGCCACACAAACCCTAAAAACCAACCCTAAAAATCTAATGCGATATATTCTAAAATATTCCTATTTTAGAATATTCTTAAACAAGAATATATATATATATAAATTGACTTGGTCAATTATTTGGTGACAAGATAATTAAATTGCACCAAGATTTCCAAGATTCTTCAAGATTTGATCCAAGGTCATCTTCACGCCAAAGATCACGAACCATGACGCCAACAAGCTTGCTTGAATTGTTTGGCCCGCGCTCGAGTAATCGAACCAGGTAGGAATAGACAATGGGTCCCTAGCACCTCCTCCTCGATATGACTCGATGTCCACATCATTCCCTCCCCCGTGCAAAGGATTTGTCCTCAAATCATCACTAGCATCAAAAAGAGTCAAGTCGAAACATTAAATGTGGCACTAACGTCATACTTACTGGAAGATCAAGCTTGTAAGCATTATTGTTAACTCTTTCCAAAACCATGAATGGTCCATCCCCTCGCGGTAATAACTTAGAATGTCGCTGCTCGGGAAATCTCTCTTTGCGCATATGAACCCAAACCCAATCGCCAGGTTCAAACACCACTTCCTTGCGCCCTTTGTTAGCTTGCCTTACATATTGCTCGAGTCTTGCGCTCAATATTTGTGCGCGTCTTCTCATGCAACGACTTGACAAATTCAGCTTTCTTTGCTCCATCTAAATCCACACGCTTATCAACAGGTAAAGGGGTTAAATCTAACGGAGTTAATGGATTAAAACCATAGACAACCTCAAATGGTGTAAATTTAGTAGCAGAATGCATGCTCCTATTATATGCAAATTCAACATGTGGCAGACAATCTTCCCAAGATTTTATGTTCTTTTTAATAATAGCACGCAACAATGTCCCTAAAGTTCTATTAACTACCTCGGTTTGACCATCGGTTTGTGGATGACAAGTAGTAGAAAATAACAACCGTGTTCCTAGTTTTTCCACAATGTTTTCCAAAAGTAGCTAAGAAATTTAGAATCTCGATCTGAAACAATCGATCTAGGCATGCCATGCAAACGTACAACCTCCTTAAAGAACAAATTAGCAATATGGGATGCATCATCGGTTTTATGACAAGGTATAAAATGAGCCATCTTTAAAAACCGATCAACAACCACATAAATAGAATCTCTACCATACTTAGACCTAGGCAATCCTAACACAAAATCCATAGAAATATCAATCCAAGGATGCGTTGGAATAGGTAATGGTGTATACAAGCCATGCGGTTTAGTTGTAGACTTCGATTGCTTACAAGCAATGCATCTCTCACAAACACGTGTGACATCTCTCTTCATATGTGGCCAATAAAAATGTTCATACAACACTTCATAAGTCTTATTAATGCCAAAATGCCCCATTAAACCACCACTATGCGCTTCTCGCACCAACAATTCACGCAAAGAACACTTAGGCAAACATAATTTATTTTCACGAAAAGATAACCTTCATGCCTATAAAATTTATCAAATGCAGCGTGTTCACATGCTTCATAGACTCTCCCAAAGTCATCATCATCAATATATAAGCCCTTGATATGCTCAAAACCTAGACACTTTGCTTCTAAAATAGTTAGAATCGCATACCTTCGAGAAAGCGCATCGGCTACCACATTTTCCTTACCTTTCTTGTACTTGATCACATATGGAAAAGTCTCAATGAACTCCATCCATTTGGCATGTCTTTTATTCAACTTTTGCTGTCTTTTCAAGTACTTCAAGGTCTCATGGTCGGTGTGGATCACAAACTCCTTTGGCCATAAATAATGTTGCCAAGTCTCTAAAGCTCGCACTAAAGCATACATCTCCTTATCATAGGTAGGATAATTCAATGTTGCTCCACTCAATTTTTCGCTGAAATAAGCTATGGGACGCCCTCCTTGCATCAACACGGCTCCAATTCCTGTACCAGAAGCATCGCACTCTATCTCAAAAGTAGCACTGAAATTCGGCAAAGATAACAAAGGAGCATTAGTTAACTTATCTTTTAATAGATTAAAGGCTTTCTCTTGCTCTTCTCCCCACGTGAAACCCACGTGCTTCTTGATAACCTCAGTTAAAGGTGCGGCAATGGTGCTGAAATTTCTCACAAATCGTCGATAAAAACTCGCCAATCCATGAAAGCTACGCACCTCTCCTATGGTCTTAGGCGTTGGCCATTCACGGATTGCTTTAACCTTTTCTTCATCAACCTGTATACCATTAGCACTAACAACAAATCCTAGAAATACTAATTTGTTGGTAACAAAAGAGCACTTCTTTAGATTAGCATATAATTGCTCGGCCCTTAAAACTCGCAAGACAGCTCGCACATGCTCAATATGGTCATACGGACTTCGGCTATAAATCAAGATGTCATCGAAATAGACAACCACAAATCGACCAATAAAAGCACGCAAAACATGATTCATAAGTCGCATAAACGTGCTCGGTGCATTAGTTAATCCAAATGGCATTACTAACCACTCATATAATCCATACTTGGTCTTAAATGCAGTTTTCCATTCATCACCTTCTTTCATCCTAATTTGATGATAGCCACTTTTCAAATCAATCTTAGTGAAAACGCAAGAACCATGCAACTCATCCAACATGTCATCTAACCTAGGAATAGGATGTCGATACTTTACCGTAATATTATTGATTGCTCGGCAATCGACACACATTCGCCAAGTTCCATCCTTCTTTGGCACTAACAAAACAGGGACGGCGCATGGGCTAAGACTCTCTCTCACATGCCCTCGTTCCAATAATTCACTAACTTGTCGCTGAAGTTCCTTTGTCTCCTCGGGATTGCTTCGATATGCGGGTCGATTAGGTAATGGCGCACCGGGAATCAAGTCAATTTGATGTTCTATGCCTCGAATAGGTGGTATCCCTCCGGGAAGTTCATCGGGAAAGACATCTTCAAATTCCTGCAATAAAGACACAATAGGACTAGGCAAACTTGGGTCAAGATCGTTAGTAGAAAACAAAACCTCCTTGTACACAAGTACAAGTATTGGTCGATCTAGAACTAAGGCTCTCCTCACTTCACTTGATTTTGCATAAAAATTATTTTGCCTCTTTTCTTTCCTCTCTTCTTTTCCCTCAGTTTTTACCACAATCTTTCTCTCGGCCTCTCCTTTTCCTTGCGTCTCAGACACACCACGCAACCCCTCGGATTTCTCACCTTTTCTCTCTCTCTCGGCTTCTCGTTGTAACTTTAATTGATCTTGATACACCTCACTAGGTGTCATTGGTACCAAGGTATAAGTCTTTTGATTCTTCACCAATGAATAACGATTAGTATATCCATTATGATGTACCTTTCGATCATATTGCCATGGTCTTCCAAGCAAGATATGACCCGCTTGCATAGGTACAACATCACACTCTACCTCGTCCTTGTATCTCCCTATCTCAAATGGAATTCGAACTTGCTTCAATACTTTCACCTCACCACTATCATTTAACCATTGAAGTCTATAAGGCATAGGGTGCTTTGTTGTCTTCAAACCCAACTTATTCACCATAATACAACTTGCCACATTCGCACAACTACCTCCATCAATTATCATACTACAAATCTTACCATTCACCACACATCTTGTATGAAACAAATTATCTCTTTGTTGGTGATGCTCCTCCTCCTTTACTTGCACACTCAGAGAACGCCTAACCACCAATAAGTCTCCTTTTATAGCCACTTCTCCATCACTACAATCTTCCAATGGTGGCATCTCGTCATCCTCTTCTTCCCTTTCACTTTCGGACTCAATAACACCATGTCCAGTCATGATCATCACCCTCCTATTAGGGCATTGATTCGCCATATGACCCCTGCCCAAACACTTAAAACATTTAATTTCACGAGTTCTAGTGTTAGGATTTTCGGTTTTACTCGAAACCGGATTCGTTCCAACTTTACCGTCCCTCTCCTTCTCCTTTAAGGTTTCGGTTTTGGTGTTGTTTCCTCTCCAATTTGGCTTATCATCTCTCTTCCAATTGGATCTCCAATTCTGATTTGAACCTCCTCCACCCTTGTGATTTCGGTCCAACTTCAATTGCCGCTCAACTTTGATGGCTTTGTCCACCAATTCCTCCAATTCAACATAGTGTTGCAGCTCTACCACCCTTGCTATGTCTCGACTCAAACCACTCAAAAATCTTGACATTGTGGCCTCACGATCCTCCATCACATTAGCACGGATCATGGCAATCTCCATCTCCTTGTGATACTCTTCCACGCTCTTATTGCCTTGTGTGAGATTTTGTAACTTTTGAAACAAATCTCGGTGGTAATGACTAGGTACAAAACGCCTTCTCATCACCGCTTTCATCTCATCCCACGTCTCTATCGGTCTTTCACCATTGCGCCTCCTACTAGTCACAAGTTGATCCCACCAAATTATAGCATAATCAGTAAATTCAACAGCTGCAATTTTTACCTTTTTGAGCTCAGAGTATCGTTGGCAATCAAATACCATCTCCATGCGTTTCTCCCACTCTAGATACGCATCGGGATCATTCTTCCCTTGGAAGGAAGGAATCTTCATCTTGATGTTGCCAAGTTCATCATCTCCTCGGTGTCTAAACCTTCGGCCTCCATTCCACCTTTCAAATCGAGCATCTCGATCATCCTCCATGTCGGCCTCATCATCATCATATTGTCGTTGCCTTCTATGTTGTGTTCTAGAGGCATCTCGCTGATGTTGTGGCCTTCCCCGGGGTAGCTCTCGGTCACCATCAACCCTCATGTCATTCTCCATCATTCGGCCACTAAGCTCCTCCACTACGGCCTTCAATTGCTGGATGCTTTCCATGAGCGCTTCATCCCTTCGTATGGAGCCAATCTCCTTTTGATTCACACTTTCTTCGTGCGACATATTTTAGACCTGCAAGTAAACGTTAGTCGCAAAAAAATCCTCACCAATCACTCCCTCACGTGTTTCTCTCAAAGTGTTTGTCACTCCCCTCGTGTTTAACTCAAGTTTAGGCTTTTTTTCACCCTCAATTAAGCTTACACACTCTTGCCTTTTTCCTCTCGTATTCTCTTTTTTTCAAGCTCTTTATTGGACTCAAAACCTGTCTCTCAACCCCCTCACGACAATCAATCAAACTAATCAAACAAGATTAGATCACTATTGATTTTGTTTCAGCAAGTAACAATTTCAAACCAACAAGTACAACTTTCGAAATTCCAATTGAAACGCAAATCACTACCGATTTTGTTTCAATTTGGTCTACTAACAAACGAGTCGCCTTCTTGATTTTTTTTTTTTTTTTGTTCGGCTAATTTTTTTTTTTTTTTTGCCGAATCTTTTTTTTTTTTTTTTTCTCTTGCACACTTTTTTTTTTTGCGCGTTTTCTTTTTTCTTTTTTTTTTTTCACTTTTTTTTTCTTTTTTCTTTTTTTTGACGAACTCAGATACAATTTAAGATGCTAGAAAAGAAAATTTAAAACTAACAGCAAATAACTACATATGGAAGCACAAAAGCAATCGGATCCCTAAATTAACTAGAACCGAAATCCTAACTCAATAAATCTCAAATTGCTGAATATCAACAGAAAATTAAAGATAAATAGACCTTGTAGAATGGCTCGATACCAAAGGCGATGTGAATCGTTGCGGAAGGATCGTTCTACAAAGGCCCGGATGGTGCGAATTGCAAACCTCGACCTCCAATCAAACCCGTGATTGGCAACCTCGGTATGAACGTGACCCGTTGACGAACACGTGTCAACCAACCAACGTTATAGACGCCACGAGCGAAAGAATTCGCTATCTCGCTCGATAAGTCGAAGAGAATCTTGATTAGGTCAAGTCCTCAAAAGAACAAGTAAAAAGAGAACCTCTCAATTCTTTTCCTCCAAAAAATAAAATATCTCTGTCCTCAAAGAAATTTGGCAAATCCTTTATATAGGCTGCCACACAAACCCTAAAAACCAACCCTAAAAATCTAATGCGATATATTCTAAAATATTCCTATTTTAGAATATTCTTAAACAAGAATATATATATATATATAAATTGACTTGGTCAATTATTTGGTGACAAGATAATTAAATTGCACCAAGATTTCCAAGATTCTTCAAGATTTGATCCAAGGTCATCTTCACGCCAAAGATCACGAACCATGACGCCAACAGCTTGCTTGAATTGTTTGGCCCGCGCTCGAGTAATCGAACCAGTAGGAATAGACAATGGGTCCCTAGCACCTCCTCCTCGATATGACTCGATGTCCACATCACCCAGCCCCACCGGCGAGGCTCGACCTCGCCAGATCTGGGGAGGCCGAGCCTTGCCAGTGGCTAGGCTTGCCTCCGGCGGCCGGCGGCAGCGGACGGCGGCGAGCAGTGGTGGATGGCGGTCGCAAGATGGCCGAAGGAAAGAAGAAGAGTTGTTAGTTTTGATTCTCAAATTTGTTCACGAAATAAGAATTAACTTTTTTTTTAATTCTTGATTCCACTCTCAATCCGTTCCGAGGAACAAAAATTTTACCAAACGCGATTCTAGATCCAAACTGATTCTAGGAATAAAGAATCAGAATTTGGCACTATTTGGATGGTTACCAAACAGGACCCAAGTATGTTCAAATAGTGCTCATCGAGCAGTTGTCTATATTCTTCCAAGGTCACCCCAGAAAGAGGTACAAAGGTACCCCATTTACAGTACCTTAAAATGTGTGATTAATTGAGATTTATCAGGCGTCTTTTTCCTAGTACTTCTTTCTAATGATAGAATAATATTTCTGTGGCTATGATTCGGGTTCTTCCCCTTCCAGTGCAGGGTGCGACCCGGGCAGGCTGATTGCAGCATTCCCTGCCGCGATTACACCATCGCAAGCACAAATGAAATATAGGCACGTGGTTTTAGGAAGCTAGGGCACGCAGCATATGCTGAAACTCGATAATCACATCGATTTTTGGGGTCAGATTTGACGTAATGACAACCCGAATGTGCCCTAGATCGGGAGAGTAGGTTAGTGCCGAACGGAGTAAACTAGGTTCTTGAATCATGTTGCTTGGCCTTTTAGAATTGTGCTTTGATCCTTGACATGCTCTAGATCGAAGAGCTTGACTTGATTCATGACTGTTTGATGGGACAAAGTGTTGGGAATAACTGATCCCCGAAAACCGGATTCGACACTAAATCGAACCCCTAAATCAATGCGGAAGACGAAGCCCGGGAAAACACGCATCACCGATCGTAAAGCACACCACGGATTCGAGCGTACCTTGTTAGCCACAGATTAGACACCAATCTTTGAAGAAGAGGAAGAAATTCGATCCGATGACGCCTTGAAGGGGAGAAAACGAGCCTTGAACTTACTTGTTCTTTTTGGAGGGAGAGAGAGCGTGGGAGAGAGGAGGACGTACGTACGTTGATTCCAACCAGTGCCATCTCTCTCTCTCTCCTCCCTTTTATACCTTCCCCCATCCACGGGCCTTATTCCCGTGGGCCGGGCCCTTTTGGGCCCAACTTGAGCGGATGGGCCTTAAGCCCATCTAATAAATCCATCATCTCCCACTCGCACATGGTGGTGCAAAACCAACATGGGCGGACGAGCCCTACTCATCCCCATCGGAGAAAAATCCAGCATAGACTCTCACTTAACATGATGGGCGAACGGAATCCTCTTTTCCTCTCTTCAACATTCATACCGGTGAATAATCCGTGCGACCAGCATACTTTGAGAGCTCGTTGCCATACATCTATTAGGAATATATAGCAGCTCATAATGGGCATCACACTCCGAGTAGACTTAGTATGCAGTACCCTAGATCGATCGATCACATTTATATTTCTCTTGATCTCTTTTAAACAATGATATATATATTGTATTCACAATTATGATTATCACAAAGACAGTCATAATTGGTTAACCGATGAATACAAAACTACAATGTGATTCTCCAAAATCGATCTTCCTCTTTCCTTCAAACTCTCAATTTCAGTCCAGCTTGCTTTTCTAGAAATGCCCCATTAGATCAAATCACTCATGACCATTGGCAACATCCTAAGATAGCAAACACTAAATAGAAATCTCGAGAATAAGTAAGAGTCATGAGGGGACTAAAAAATTGAGGAACTCTCTTCCTCAAGAGTCTCACACGACATAAAAGTTGAGATCAAACTTTTGTCACTCTTATTGGTCGTCTCATGCATACGTAGTATGAAATACGTATTACGGTATTAACTCCTTTCCCATGGAGCGTATGTCTACACTTTCAATACCGTACGGATGATAGTTTAGACATACCCAATGTCTAACTTGAGTTCACGTATCTACTCATTCACAAAATTCATCGAACTCACATCGGCATCTTAGACGGATAAGGTAAAATATGTGGGGTATTTTACTTTCGGACATAGTAAGTATTATGTCCTCATCTTAACACTCGTTAAGGCGACATACGTGTTTTAAGCTTGAGCTCTCGATTATCACCCAGATAATAAGCTTAAAAACAGTCTCATCTCTATTTATCACACAGTAAATAGAGGCGATTACCCGTGTGAGTGGGCTAATCTTACATCTGTCCGACATACTTCTCAACTTAAAATAATGCACTGAGCATTAAGATGCATAAAGATCACACATAGATTCATAGGCATTAATGATGAAAACACGAATTCATCAAATGTGAACACTTAGGGAAATTACAATATTCAGTACATTAGCCTCTACGCAACCCTAGAGATTTCATATGGCCACAAAACACATCTCTGGGTATTGGCTTTATCATAGGATCGCTACCATTCTATGCGTAGTATGTACTCTAAGTTCACGTCCTTTCGTGCAACCATATCCTTTACAAAATTATACTTGGTATCTATATGTTTGGTCTTGCCATGATATTTTGGATCTTTGGTGTATTCTTTCGCTGCTTGGCTATCACAGTTAACAAATAACAAATCTGCAGCACATCCAATAACACCTAAACAATCCAAAAAAACTCTAAAGCCAAACATCTTCTTATACTACCGCTGATAATGCCACGAACTCAACTTCCATCGTGGACAAGGCTATACACGTTTGTTTCTTACTGCTCCAACATATGGCGTCATTATTCGGTAAGAAAACAAAGCTAGAGGTAGATTTCCTTTCATTTAAATCTCCTCCCCAATCGAATCGGGATAGCCTTAGAGTCGCGAGATCCTTTCCTTTATAACTCATCGTATAATCGGTAGTCCCCTTTAGATACCTCGGTATTCTCTTAACGGCTTTCCATTGTTTGGACCTGGATTGGATTGGTATCTACTCACCATTCCAAGTGCAAAACATATGCCAGGTCTTGTACACATCATAGTGTATATCAAGCTTCCAACAGCACTAGCATAAGGAACATGTTTCATTTATTCCTTCTCTTGTGGAGCCCTTGGACGCAGTCTATGGCTCAATCCTTCACCTTTTGCAATAGGAGTGTCTATGGGTTTACAATCTTGAAATCTTAACTCCAAGAATATATGTAACATCACCCATGTCCTTCATAATCAATTTCTTCCTGTTGATTATACCCATTCGCCACAAGGCGAGCCTCATGCCTTTCTATCGAGCCATCAGCCTTTCGCTTTATTTTGAGAACCTAGTTGTTCCCAATAGCTCTGCGTCCTTTTGGAAAATCAACCAGTTCCCAAACATGGTTTGACTTCACCGACTCCATTTCCTCTTTCATTGCATGAATCCATTTTTCCTTATTAGGGCAATTTAGAGCCTTATTAATATTTCTTGGCTCATCCTCATCTTGTGGAGCAACCATAAAAGTTTCCCTTTCAATGTCAAAACATTGACGGGGAATACTTTGGCGACTTGTTCACCGTATGGGAGATTGTACACTTAGCACATCATTCCCCATCATGCTCCCACTTGGATTAGGTAATGATGATATTGTCACATCAAGTGGTTGCAATTGAGAATAAGTTGAATTCAATTTATCACATCTCATATTACTCCCACTTGGACGAACTCCACTAACATCATTATCTTGATCCAAGGTTTCAAATAGGGAATAATCTTCCCTTATTTCGCCCTTCTTAGGAAATTCATCCACTAAGAATGTGACATTTCGTGATTCAAATTCAGTTATACTCCCACTTTCCTGCTCACCTAGGAACACATACCCTTTCGAGTGTTCGTAGTATCTCATGAAAATACTCTTATTTCCTTTGGGACCCAATTTCCCAAACTTGTGAGAGGACTCATGAATATAGGCAGCACAACCCTATGGCTTAAGAAAACTTAAGTCCGGTTTTCTAACTGTCCATAACTCATATGGAGTGGAAGCAAGCGATTTGGAAGGCATCCGGTTAAGTATATAGGTAGCGAGTTAACAACGCATCACTCCGAAAAGTGATAGGTAAGTTAGCATGCACCATCATGGACCTAACCATTTCCAGTAGGGTTCTGTTTCTTCTTTCCACAACACCATTTTGTTGAGGAGTATATAGAATAGACAACTATCTTTATATTCCTTTTTCATCACATAATTTTCTGAACTTATCAGATAAAAATTCTCAACCTCAATCGGATCTAAATACCTTTATTTTCTTGTCTAATTGATTTTCTGCCAGGTTCATAAACCTTCAAACAACTTATGCTTGATTCATGAGAAATCAAATAGACATATCCATTTCAGTATAATCATCTATAAAAAAGTGATGAAATAAACAGCCCCTTGCCTTCCTCTCACATTCATTGAACCACAGACGTCCAAATAGATTAAATGCAGAGGAAATCCAGCTCTTTTATCTTTTTCTAAATGGTTTCATTGTTATTTTTCCTACTAGGCAATGCTCACTTATGGACAAATCGACTTTTTCAATATTGCCCAACAGGCCCCTTTTAGGCTAGTCTATTCATACGTTATTGGCCCATATGACCAAGTCTAGCATGCCACTATATTCACATCATTATCATATAAGGTAGAAGACGTGAAACAAGGGAATAACATATTGACATCATCACAGTCAATATTCAATACAATAAAACCATTCAGTAAGAGATCACAACCATAGTAGTTTGTATCTAAATACAAATCTACACCTTTATTATGGAAGTTCATACCAAAACCAAGCTTAACCAACGCTAAGACAGACACTAAATTTCGACGAATCTCCAGAGCATATAGAACATCAAAGGTGCGTCCACCACTCATGTTCAATTGGCCGGTGCCAATTCCTTTAACTTGACTCGGAGTTATTTCCAATATAGATCCACTTAGTTCCAGTTGGTATCGTCGGAATTCCACGAAGGATTCTCTATCCTTCCCTCTATGGTCTGTCGTTTCTGAATCTACAGTCCACAAAGGATTGGATTCAGCCAATAATATTGAACTTGACACATAAGCAAAGTTCTCAAATGTACAAGAGATGTTGACCTTTTTAGGCTCACAACGATTTGCAAGCATAGTGACATTTCTTGTCACAATTGTAACACCTCGCCCTTGACATTTTCTTCACTTGAGGACGTTTTCCTCTCTTGTGTTGGTTAACTCTTGATTTCTTGCGGTAAGGACTTGATCCTTTGTATGCCCACATATTGAACGAATCAATACGCTTGCGCTTAGAGCACAAAGCCCTTTCTAAGCTAGAACCAAAGCATTGCAAATATCTTTGTTCGGCTCAAATACCGTTAGGCGAGTCCTCTTCTAGCTCAAGGTGGCGCATGGCATCCTTAAGATCTTCCATAACATGGTCAAGAGCTTCTAGTGCTTCTTGCTTTTCCAGCACATATTGAATCTTCTTATTCAATATTTCACAATTGTTACCGTTCATATCAGCAATCACGTTCTTAGTTGCTGAACCATCGTTCTGAACACATCAGACATACATGCACGAATTAATTAATGCCTATCATTTATGCATCCCTATTTGCATAGACCCATTATATTAATAAATAATTTCAAGTAAGGCTTCAGAATCAAAAGGTCACTATGTTTCCAATCATCCTCCAAAAAATCCTAACTTAAAACTATCATTAATATGATTGTCATATACAAAGATCAATTCTATGAAGCTACAAAAGCTTCTAAAACTACCCTGACTAATTACTCACAAAGAACAAAGCAATAACGAGAAAGCAAATAAAATCTAATATCTAATAAAATAACAATGCTTTCACATAATACAACTATACATTACACTAAGCAATATATATACAGGGAAAAAATATCAACATGGAAAGAGATATTGACATCAAAAAACATCTCAAATTAATCCAATGGATAAATAGGGAATGACCCTTCTAATCTGTCATTTAAAACATCGAGAAAAGCGAAGGCACATTTGCCAACCAAGGAAAAACTTTTGGAGAGCTTTCATGTCGCCACCAAGGCGCATTCACTCGGCGCCATGTGGCGCTCAATCTAAGGGTTGAAGTTTTGGCCAACTCAATCCTATAAGATTCTCTTACAAAAGCTTCCACTAACTTCCTATAATCCGGGACCACGTTGACCTCCCATAGCCGATCCAACACTGCTTGCCATTCGGGTGGAAGAGTGTTCATCAAAGCCGGCACCTTCTCAAAGTCCGCATAAGATAACCATTCCAGGATGATTTTCGTATCATCCGATTGACCTTGATCACATGTAATACTAAATCACCGTCATGCCACCGATAATTAGCTAAATCGACATCAGCCTTTTAAGTCTTGCATTTCCCTCGTCCCTTCTCGAGCTTGCGGGTATCTGCATAACTCATTATAGTCCCCGCAACAAATGCGAGAATAATCCATAATTTTCATAAGGGAAAATACATAATTTTCCAAAATTCATGCAACAAATGCAGAATAAAAAATGGATACCCACATAGGCATGACTGAAAAAGAAACAAATTCCTCTATTTTTTTTTTCCGGGTCAACGGTCAAAGTCAACGGTCAACGGTCAAAGTCAACGGTCAACGGTCGGTCAACGGTCAACGGGTCGGGTCAACGGGCGCGCGGGTCGGACCGGTCGAGATGGTCGAACCGGTTGGACCGGACAGGCCGGTCGAACCGCTCGCGCGGACCGACCGCACGCGCCTCGCGCGTGCGTGGCTGACGTCACGCAGACGTCAGCTCGCACGTGCGCGCGTGCGCGTGCCCGGCGCGGTCGGGTCGGGTCGTCGGTCGGGTCGCCACCGCCACCGACGTCATCGCGACGTCATCGATGACGTCATCCCGACGGTTATCGACCGTTGGATGACGTCACGATGACGTCATCGGGTGACGTCGGCACGCGCGTCGGTTCGCCGACCGGCGCGTGCCGTTTCGCCGTCGCCCGCGCGCGCACGTGCCGGTTTGTCACCGGCGCGTGTGGCGCGCCAGCGGCGGCCAGCGCTTCCGGCGCGTCGTGCCCACGCGCGGCGGGCCGCCGCGCGTGTGGGCGCGTGCGCGTCTCTGGCGGCGTGCGACATATCGCCGGACTCGTCTCGACGTCGCCTTTCTCCCAGTGCCTTCAGAATTCGTTTTTGACTTACGAAAACTCAGAAAAATGGCCGAACAGCGCTCGGGTGTTGGGTTTTCACGCCCCGATCCGTACGGCCGAAAACCTTTTGCGAAAAATCAATCAAAAAACATCAAATTGATCGGGAAAACGTGAACTAGTGCTCTGATACCAATGTTGGGAATAACTGATCCCCGAAAACCGGATTCGACACTAAATCGAACCCCTAAATCAATGCGAAAGACGAAGCCCGGGAAAACACGCATCACCGATCGTAAAGCACACCACGGATTCGAGCGTACCTTGTTAGCCACAGATTAGACACCAATGTCTTTGAAGAAGAGGAAGAAATTCGATCCGATGACGCCTTGAATGGGAGAAAAAACAGTGCCTTGAACTTTTGTTCTTTTTGGAGGAGAGAGAGCGTGGGAGAGAGGAGGACGTACGTACGTTGATTCCAACCAGTGCCATCTCTCTCTCTCTCCTCCCTTTTATACCTTCCCCCATCCACGGGCCTTATTCCCGTGGGCCGGGCCCTTTTGGGCCCAACTTGAGTGGATGGGCCTTAAGCCCATCTAATAAATCCATCACAAAGTAATTCCAAACTAGGGTACTTGGTTGTCCTCAAAATCCAACAAGGTTTGTGTTTGCATAGGTATCATCACGGTGTATATTGCTAAGTTCGCGAATCCTTTCAAGTTGCTTGGACTAGGTAGATTTCGTAATTTTACTTACCCACCTGCCCGCTTAAATTCATTTAGGAGTCAATAATTGGGTTTCTAGCACAAAAGACACAATCCATGGCATGCTTTTCGTTAACAGTTGCTATGAAATATGCTCAATAGGGTATTTGGAACCATATTTCTTTAACAATTTAAACTTCAAGCTTTAAGGAATGCTTAACATTGTATAAGAATCAGTATAATCATTATGATTTTAGGTACTGGACCCCCAGTTTGCGTGTCATATCATTGTGCCTTTCCTCGTCCATAGTTCATCTAATGTATTACTCTTGGAATGTGCTCTTTTATAAATTCTTATCATGAGACTTCGCAAGATTACTGTCAACTGTTTTAAAAGTTTAAGCTGTAAAATAAATGTGTGATTTAATATTCAAATATTTTATCACTCCCCCTCATGCTTAGATTTGAATTTGACTTAAGCTTAAAATGTGGAAATATATGATTGGGGAGGCAAGTATGAGGTTGGAAAGATTTAAATTCAAGACCTCCTTCTTTCATATCGAGTTGAGAATAATAATGCAGAAAAGAAGTTGTAAAATTTTGTGTATATTTCAATGTATATAAAAGGTTTTAATAGATGACTCTCTAAGAAAATTTTAAAAAATCAAATCAAATATGCATAATCAAAATAGATAAAGAAAATTAGAGGAAATAATTAAAAGGGATTAAAATGTTGACTATTGCTCGATCTATATGGGGAAGTTCAATTCTCCATAACTTAGATTTTGTGGACATTAGGTAGATACCACGAATGTCCCTCCATACGTTTAAGCTTCTAAATTAGTAGAAAACGATCCACTGCTATGGTTATTATAAATCACTCGACTTTTTAGAATGTGATTTGAGAATTTGAAAAGATACATCATTATCATTAACTAATGAGCTAGTCATAAGCTTTTTACATTCCAATCAAAGGCCGACTTAATAGGGTTAGCATGTGTCAGTGATGGTTAGCGATCGGTGAAGACCATGACATCCTCGCTATCCTAGACTTGGCCGAAGGCCCGCAAGTTCTCACTGTGGCAATAGTCTAAGGGAAATAGGAAAAAAAAGGAAAGAAAGGGAAAAGAATTCTGAAAATTAAAAAAAAAAATTATCAATATTGATACCGGCTGTGTCACGTAGAATGATTAGCATCCACGTCAACGTCAGCGATTTCCAGAAAAAGTTGACCTAAAAGATTGCATTGTCAAATTATCAAAAAATTTATAATTAAATTAACCAATTAAATTTTTTGAATTGAATTGGCGACCTTACAATGAGTTTAACACTTTTTGGACAATTATCCTAAGTCATATGACCTCATCTTGTTACCTTCCACTTTAACACTTTTTGGACAATTATCCTGAGTCATATGACCTCATCTTATTACCTTTCCGGCACAAACTTTTCTTCAACAAACCTCGGAATGCTACTCCGTGTTAAGTCATTAATTTCGAATTTTCTATTGTAAGACCCGTATTCCAAAAAAATAAAAAATAAAAAATTAGGAGAAGGGCCATCGCCGTGACCACTCCCGCGACACCTCCCCAGCTTAACATCACTCGGAATGACTCGAGACCAAAAATGTCGTGGTCCCCATATCCCTCGATTCCCGTATCAATCATGGTCCTCATTGAATGGTCCGAATTGCAATTTACAAATCATTAAACTAGAAAACAACGAGACAGATTCAAATCAAATATCGTTTCGGCCTTTCTTGCCTCGGCATTATTCCTACCCGAGATAGGTTGATAAGTATATTTGGCAAACACTTATATCCTAGATACCAGAAAAACATATCGTGATCAATTGGGCGGAATAAATCTTGGTCATTGACCATGTGTGCCCGACATGCAATATCAACATAAGATTCACACAATCAATTACCAAGATGGATCTAATTCGGGGTAATTGTCATCCTCCTTGAGGTCCTTTTATAGACATATTTACCAAGCATTCTATTCACGTTATTTGGATCAATTAGATCTATGTCTACGTAAAAAATACTAATAAGATATTTCCATTGTAAAGAGATAGATGTTAAAAATTATAGTATGTCGAATGGCTCAACCACGGAACACAAGAAAATTTTGATGCCTCATATGGGGATATTGCCAACAGGAATCTTAAGTTCGAGCTAATTAATATAGTAGTTAGGTGCATATTCAAAAAAAATAAAAATTAAAAACTTAAAATATCAAGTCACGAGTTAAGTAGATATTTTAATTATAGAAGTCCGTACACACTTGAGCCTTAACAGTTGATTCGACCACACAAGAAAAAGGAAATCACTTTGACGAGATTTACCACCTTCCTACGTTGCTCGGGACTTGATTTGCCAGGACGGACAGATAGGCCCCTCGACGACGGTGATGATGCTCTTTTTACTGGATTACCTATGACACTTTCGATTACAACGATGATTGTTACATGTTTGCCGACAATTACAAGTATTTTTCTTACAGAAATGATTATTACATCCCCAATTCTGCCAAATTTTACATCAAAAGCTGTAATGGCCGCTGTAGCTACTCGGACGGTCAAGGTCATTATAAATTCTGCGCGTCACCAGCGGGTTTAGGGACTTACTGTTGAGCAGTTACAGATAAACTCTTATATGGAGTCAATATAATTGCAATTGTCGCCATGTAAGATCCATACGTAAGCCTACTTGATCAATGGCTACAATGGATTCGATATATATAGATTTGAGTCTATATAAGAATTTTTTGAGGTAGTAACGTCTGACTGGCAGCTATCTTTTTGAGAAAACAATGGTGCCAGCTTTTTAGACATTAGAGGTGAGGGTAAAACATTGCAAAAAACTCTTATATGCATTCAGAACATGTAAGATCGTTACATTTTAACAAGATTCAGTTGATCAGATGATGAAAATGGAGTATACTCAGACGTACTTATATTGGGTTGAGTAGAAGGACTCGACCGCACCGGACCGATGAATATGGGTCCGGTTCCACGATTTGGACTACACACACACAATCTCTTATGTTTCTTTAGAAGAAAAGTTGAAGAAGCATCAACTAACCTCTTGATGCACAAAAGAAGCAATTATCCAGAAATATATATATGTAGAATCACTAGCACACAATAGACGAATTTACGATTTCACAATGATCCAAATACAATTTCAAGCAAAGTATTCACGGTTTTTTTTAGTGTTAATGTCGATTATCTCTTCAAAGTAGTAATGAAAATCTTATGTATGTTATTCTTTGATGAAGAGAGGGGAGAGAGGGGAACGTTTGTTTTTTTGTTTTTTTGTTTTAACGTTCTTTTCTATATCTAGATTGCATAATGAGGAAGTTACAATAACTTCTTTTAAGAGACAATCCTTCATACCCCTTCAAAGGGTATCTCTAAAAACACACCCCAGCATAGGCAATAGGTGCCTCTTGGATGCACATCGCATTAGGGAAAAGTGTGCCCCTTAGACACACCCCATCATGCGCAAACTATCCGAAATATAATAGTTTCAAAACTACAATTAAGGTACCCTTTAGGCCTTCCCTAATCATTTCACTGCCTAAGCAAACATCTAGCAATTCCAACTTGTTCAGAAGAGTCCTCACCTTCTCTATGGAGCTTCCGATTAGGATACACGTGTAAGTAAGTTGTATTAGAGAAATCCCAAATTGGAGAATTGATATTGTGTAGAACGGTTAATATATCATAGTTATCACATTACTTGTTGACTTAAGCCATTGAGTAAAAGTGGGTCCGCTGGATATATTGATGAGCTCAGATTTGAACTCCCTCTTAACAATCTCTTCATGAGAAGGTATTGGACTTCTACTGTGTGCTTCCAGCAAATAGTATCAAAGCTGATGGTTATGGTTTCTGGACAAGTGGGCGTTGTAGTGTAGCAATGTGGGCCCATAGAGATTCAATTTATGATAAGTTAATGCAAAAGAATACTTGAATTAGGGGGAAGTAGAGCCAACGCTGAGCTCACACGTGAGGGGGAAAGTGTTAGAATGCATGTCTAAGTTAATTGTATTAGAAAAATCCAACATCGAAGAATTGATGTTGTGTATAGCAGTTAATATATCATAATTGGCCTATAACTCGTTGGCTTAAAATTTTGAGTGAAGGTGGCTCCAACTGGATTTATTAACGGACTTAGATTTGGGCTTCCTCTGAACGACCCCTGGTATTGGACTTCTACTACGCGTTCCTAGCACTTCCTAGTTAGTCGATGCCTTCCAACCCTCTTTGACCTCTAGTATTGGATTTTTATTGTGCACTCCCAATACTTTCCAGTTAGCTAGTGCCTTCTAACCTTCTTCTAGTAGTTCGAGCGATAGTCCCTTGGTCTTAGTCCCCTATGCCTTTACAATTTATGTAGCACCGACATTTTCTAAGAGCTTTCGTGTCGTGTCCGATATGCTCCAACACACAATCAATGAGTGTCAAAGAATCTGACACGTGATCAACTCTCTCCGACACGCTCCAACACACAAGTTTGGAATTCTAACACGCTACTTAGATATGCACGGGGTCAATTTTAAACATTTTCAATACTTAATGGGTCAAAATGTAAATATATTAAAAAAGAAAAATAAAATAAAAAAGAGGTAGGGCTAGTGGCAAGGCACCATTATTGCTGCCATCGTCAGCCAAGCAAGGGCCAGTGAGGCTTGGGTGAGGCTTGCCCAGATCTGGGCGACGCTATGCCCTCGCTTAGGCCTAACGAGGGTCACCGGGCCTCGCCTGGTGCTAGGGAAGCTCATCGGCCCCACCTGACACATCGCCCAAATCCGAGCAAGCCTCACTTAGACCTTGCTTGGGTCGACAAGGGTCACCCCTCCCCCCCTCCTCCGCCTAGGGCTAGCAAGGTCGCCAGCCCCCTCTTATGGTGGCTAGGCACGCCACTAACGGGGGCAGCAACAGCGGCGTGCCTAACCACGACCGTGCCTCTCTTCTTCTTTTTTTCCAGTTTTTTTTTTTAGAATTATTTTAGCTTTTTAAAAAAAAATTTACTATGAAAAAAGTAATAAAAATGCCGCATAGGATAAATAAATAAATTTAAAAATACCACTTCAGCATTTTCCTTTAAACAATGTTTTTTTCCCTCTAAGTTTTATGTATTATTGTAATGGTGCGGTTGAATTTGTCAATCAAAATAATAAATAATATTAACAAATGTTGAATTAATATTTTAGTATAAATTAGTATTTATATATAAAAATAAATTTAATATATAACGTGTTGGAACATATCGAAATATGTCGGAATTCTATTTTTGAGAAATACGTGTTGGCATATTGTGTCGTGTGTTGCGTATTCATGTTGGTGCTACATAGTCCACAACAACATCATCACGCTGTTGCACTCAAGCTCTTTTTTGGAGGTTTTCGAATGACTTCCAATAAGTACCGACGCCTATAATTCTTTGGCCAGCTTCAGTAAACATCCAAGCATCGCTTCCGTAAACTCCAACCGATCCCCAATTCCTGATGCCTCCACAACAGCATTATCATGCTGTTGCACTCAAGCTCTTTTTTTTTGGAGTTTTTTGAATGACTTCTAATAAGTATTGGCACCTAGACTTCTTTGCTCAGTTTCAGTAAATATCCAAGCATCGTTTCCGTAAATTCCAGCCGGTCCCCAATCTCCGATGCCTCCACAACAACATTATTGCGCCGTTGCAGTCAAGCTCTTTTTTTTGGAGGTTTTTGAATGACTTCCAATAAGTACTAGTGCCTAGACTTCTTTGCCCAGCTTCAATAAACATCCAAGCATCGTTTTCGTAAACTCTAGCCAGTTCCTAGTCTCCAATGCCTCCACAACAGCATTATCGTGCCACTCAAGCTCTTTTTTTGGAGGTTTTTGAATGACTTCCAATAAGTACTAGTGCCTAGACTTCTTTGCCCAACTTCAATAAACATCCGAGCATCATTTCCGTAAACTCTAGCTAGTTCCTAGTCCCCAATGCCTCCACAACAGCATTATTGTGCCGTCATACTCAAGCTCTTTTTTGGAGGTTTTTGAATGACTTCCAGTAAGTACCGGCACTTAAGACTTCTTTGCCCAACTTCAGTAAACCTCCGAAAGCGTTTTTTGGAGGTTTTTGCCCAAGCATCGTTTCCGTAAACTCCAGTCCTTAGCTCAGTTAGTTCCTTGCATGTTCCAACGCACCGCAGTGCTTTTAACAAATCCCTGTGATGTTTTTGGCCTATGCCGTCACATGCCATTGCCCTTTTGCTTCCTTCAAGACTACCGAGCCCACACGCTATCACCTTTCACCGGAGTTGCAAATTGCTACTGTCGCCATCGTTGTCGATCCACGATGCAGGAGTAGGAGAGTACCCATTGCAGGTTCCTAGACCCCACCAAAAAATTAAATTGGAATCGGTGGACTAATTTCCGGGTGGACCCAAGAATTAGCTGGTGGTTTCCGATGCGCAATTTATGAAATCGGCCCTTTCTGAAATTGATTGCCCCTGTCCTGCATCGATCCAATGCTCTCTCTAGAAAGATCGGCAAGTAATGGAAAAGTGGGGTCTAGTCATTGATGGGCACCTGCCCAGTTTAGTACGGCGAAGGACTCCTTCTCCTTCCTTATCGTCAAATTAATTGGGCAATCAATCCTTCCCATTAAAAGTTAAAAAAGAAAAAGAAAGAAAAAGGTCAAAGCACCGTCCCCGCCTAACTCCTAAAGGCGGTGGTCCCCCACCCCTTCCCAACCTTCGCACGTGATTTTGGGAATCCACTGCCACGACAAGTAAGTACAAGTACAAGCCATCTCTTGCTCTTGGTCCGTGCCACGTCGCGCCCGCACGACCTGGGCCCGCCCCCCCGCATATTCTTCTTTTCCCAAAAATTAGGTCACCGATTTTCGTCGGTCCTGCAACAAGAGATCGGCCCTTGTCTTTCGCGACGTCAGGAGCTCTATCTAGATACCGAGTGAATGTAATCGCTGAGGTATGACATGTCTCGCGTTCGACTACTCATTAATTATTACCATAAGGGTCGTGCGCACTCCTCCTGATTCTGTCAAAATCGAACCTCAACTATTTTGTGCCACAGATAGACTCAAACGTTTGAGATTGACAAGTTGGTCTCGGTCGTCCCACCAAAACAATAGCAATCGGGAAATCTTTTCACACCAGATGCGCCCGGCTAGACAACACCACACGCGAGCTGGGCAGAGATTCATTCCGCTGCGCGCGAGGAAAACAAGTGTGATGCCGGGCGGAAATCACGATCGATCTCTCCACCAACGCCAATCGCCTCGATGGACCCCTGCGGACTTTGAATTGGCCCACGCACGACGGCACGCGCATGCACGCGCTTTGCGCGTACCGAGACAAAAGCCTTCCGTGCGGCGATATGGAGCTGGCGGTTTCGTATCAGGTCGTACGTACGTTGCCGTAAACCATAGAGGTGGTCTCTCTCTCTCTCTTCCTCTCGGTTTCCTCAATAGAAACCTCCCAAGTTGTTCCGCAACGCCGAATTCCATCTGGGGACGGTTCTCTCTCTCTCTTTCTCTCCGCCTCTGACCGGCCTCCCACCACCATAAATTCTGCACACGCCACCCCCCACGTCCCATCTCTCTCCCGCCCCCATAGATTCGGAGGTCTTTCACGAGGTCAAGATTTCAAAGAACGAGGTCTCGCGGCCATGGACATTGTGAGCGGAGCGGCGACGGGGCTGGGCCTGGAGTGGGATTGGGAGTTCGACGTGGAGCACCTGGGGTGGATGGTGGACTTTCTGAAGGGGATGGTGAAGCCGGCGGCCGCGCTCGCGGTGGTCTTCATGGCGGCGGCCCTCTCCTACACCCAGAGGCTCCGCCTCGAACGGGAGATGATCTACGCCATCTCCAGGGCTTTCCTTCAGCTCTCCATTATCGGCTTCGTCCTCCAGTTCATCTTCAACCGGGAGAACAGCTTCTGGATCATCCTCGCTTACCTTTTCATGGTCTCTCTCTCTCTCTCTCCCCCTCTCCCTCTCCTGTTCGTGTTTTTAGAGTTTCTTTTTTTTTTATGTTTGGATGGAGTTTTAGCGACAAGATAGAGAAGCAGAGCGTGTCTCTGCTTTCTTGGTTTCTTGTTGCTTCTCCTGAAGAATTCATCTGAAAAAGTTTCCCTTTTTAGTATGTAATTCATCAAAGTACTCATGACCTTGATGATCTTGAAGTGAGATAAGATAATGACTTTTCATAAAGTTTCAGCTTCCCCTGTTTTCTTGGTTTTCTCCAGCTCCAGCTAATGTCTTGCCAAGATTAGCTGGAAACTGGAGAGAATGTTCCTTCCTTTTCTTACCTTTCTCGATTCAAATTCAAATTTCAGAGAAGTTATCCTCTCTATTTGTTCGCCTTTAGTCTTCAGATGATCGTACTCATAGCTTTTCCAGAGAAAGAGATGCAGACACGTTGTCTGGTTTTGATTCCCAGGAATTTTCAGCAATGAATATGTCCTCCCGTAATTAACCCACCAACTTCTTTCAAGACTTCCCGGATTCCTCTTTAGGAAGTCCCCATGAATTTTCAGGACAACCTGCTTCTTACAGGATTCCTCTAACCTTTTACCAGATGACAAAAGGTTACCGTATGCAAAGATGAAAGAATGCTTTCTACAACATGATGTTTTGATTAAATGTTACGCTACTCGTCGATTGCCATAGCATCTGGCCTCCTTTCTTGACAAGAATACAGGCTCTTTTGGTCGTTTTAGGCGCAAGTTCTTGGCCGTCCTTTATTTACATTAATCCTTTGGTTGACTTTGATTAGTGAATCCTGTAGGTCTCGGTCGCTGGCTACACGGCTGGTCAACGCGCCAAACACGTCCCTCGGGGCAAATACATAGCCGGAGCCTCAATCCTCGCCGGAACTGCGGTGACAATGTTCTTGCTGGTCCTGCTCAACGTGTTCCCCTTCACTCCTCGGTATATCATTCCTGTCGCAGGAATGATGGTGGGGAATGCAATGACGGTTACTGGTGTCACCATGAAAAGGCTTAGGGATGATATCAGGACGCAAATGAACCTCGTAAGTCTTGATTTCAATCCGCTAATGTTCCACAGTCCGAGCACAAATGACTAATTCATTTCCAAGTTCTGAAATTTATGCGAATTTGTGCTTCTGTTTGTTGTAGGTGGAGACTGCATTGGCTCTCGGCGCAACCCCGCGCCAAGCGACACATCAACAAGTGAAGAGGGCGCTGGTCATCTCGCTCTCCCCTGTGATTGACAATGCCAAAACCGTGGGCCTCATCTCGCTTCCGGGCGCGATGACAGGCCTGATAATGGGAGGGGCTTCTCCAATCGAAGCCATCCAGCTGCAGATTGTGGTGATGAACATGCTAATCGGTGCGTCCACCGTCAGCAGCATCATGTCCACGTACCTCTGCTGGCCGGGATTCTTCACCAAGGCTTATCAGTTGGAATCTAAGGTCTTCTCCTCTGAGTGATATTTTATTCAAAATAACCCTAGCACGACTCAAATCCAGGACCCGTTCGGTATTAAGGAGGACTTCAGAAGATGGATTGCAAAAATTGTATAACTTCATTTTCTTGCACCGTGTTGAGTTATCAATCATTAGTCAAGTGGAAAGTTTTCGACATTTTCGCTTTGATTGCTTGCCAAGAATCAACCTCCTATGTTGCGCACACTGGCTTCACGCAACACAGTTGGTCTCAAAAAAACAGCAAAATGCAGCAGGAACATACTAGAGCGAGCGACTGCAAGTTTTGACGAATAAAGCAGATGTTTCCAAATCGTCTGCTTCGCACCATGCTTACACAGTTGATGCCATGAATCCAGCAATAGTGGTGCAGATTGTTGTTTATCTCCAGATTTCTTTTTTTTCGGTGGAACTTCAATCGCTGATTCTTCTTTCTGTCTTTTCCTAGAAACGGGTCGATTTGATTATAGGTAAGTCTGTTGGAATCATGGTTTTTAGTTTGTAGAGAGATTGTTCTGGGGATTTCAATAATGTTTTTATGGCGCACATTTTCTGCCCTTTCGGGATTAGTCATGGCTGTGCTCGGACAATGATATGATCTGGCCGCAGCATCCTCTACATCAACAGAAAGTCTAAACAAAATGCACTACTCGAAGACAAGCCACTGCAACAAATGTTGCAGATCGATTTCGATTCCGTTCCTGTTACTTGTCAAAAGCGGTCGGGCGTCTGAGATGCTTCAAAAGGCAATGGTCCAAACTAATGGTCTGTACATGCATCCCCCAAGTCAGGTTTCAGGAAATAATAAGGATGCCTCTGGCATACCCCGTGTGTAGGATCAACTAATGCCTGCATCCATCTGCATCGGTTTTGTTCTCGACCAGTTAGTCGCGCCTTGCACTCGAAGAACCCAAACGCGGGCTTCTGCTCGATGGAGAAGAGACAGAACTACGAAACAATGGGCGGTAAGAAACGGTGACATTCTCGAGAAAGACGCGTTCACACATTGATTGAAGGTGTGCAATCCCCAGAATCTGAAAATTGATACCCAGAAACAAGATACAAATGCACATCACAGACGAACGCGGCGTTGATGTCGAGTTCGAGCAATGCGGGTCTGATGCCACGAGATGTCATTGGCCTAAGCACTAAAAGATACATGGTCGTCGTCGGATCGAAATTAAGCAAAAACGATTTGGTACCGGAAGCAAAACACCTCGGCCATTAAAAGATACGTATACCAAATCTTGCAAATTGAGTTCAGGTCATATTACTAATGGAGATCATCACCGTTGGTCCGAGGAGGACACGAACGGGCTCTCGTTCACGTAGTTCCCGGGCGGGTCGTACGAGCAGATGGCGTACATGCCCCCGTTGAGGCACGGGATCCAGGCGCAGCCCACGCGGGCGGTGTCCCGCCAAACGACCTGCGTGTAGTGCCCGCACATCTCGCCCGGCGTGCACGAGTTGTGCTTCGGATCGTAAAACTGTTTCTCGCTGACCCACGAGTCCACGACCTGGGACGGGGACCACTCGGCCTTCGCCCCCCAGAAGATGTTCTCCCCGTACGGGCCGTAGGAGTGGATCATCTTGCAGTCCGCGGCGCGCTTGGACGCGAACCGCCGCGAGTACTTGGCCAGGTTATTGTCCCACTTCAGGGGCGGCTCGCCGTGCCCGAGCCTGACCTTGTTGTGGGCCTCGACGAACTCGCGGGCGCTGGGGACAGGGACCCCGCGCTTCGCGTCCTTGGGCCGCCGCGGGGTCCCGCCGACGCTGTTGAGTTTGACGGCCATGCCGCCGCCGAGGGAGGCGCCCTTGCCCTTCATCCGAGCCGACGCGGCGACTGCTTGCTTCGGGACAGCGGCCGAGACGACGAGGACGTCGATGGAGACGACGAGGAGGGCGGCGGCGACGACGAAGACGTGTCGCATTCTGGACATCGGGAAGGTCATGATGGTGTTGCTGCTCTCATGATCCGAGAGCGGCGGGCTAAGGAAGAAGGGAAGAGGGCCCACAAAGGGGGCTCTTTACGCGATCGGATTCGTCTCTTTTACACTCTCCATCGTTATTTTTAGCTAAATCTCGTTACTGATTTCCTGGTCACGACGTTCGGTTACTTTCCAATTTGAGCCTGAGGTCGAAGCACCAGGATTGATGGCGCAGCTCCGTTTTCTGCTGAATTATTAGGAATCTGGCATTGGCCACCATAATCATTTGTTGAAGTAACCGTCGGTCAAAACGCATAGGGTTCTGTTCAAAACGCATAGGGTTAATTCCACGTCCATCAATGAAATTGAGCTACTCCTTGGATCCTTGGTTGCTTCCAGGGTTCCTCACCATGGAGCAGGTGTCTATCGACACCAATTGAGGGCCACTTTGCCTATCCAATGGATATACTATTGGTAGGTTGACAGAACCGCATTGCTTATTTAACGTATTAGTACATGCACGCCTCAGCCTCTCAATTTGGTATGGTTTAGTTATTGAGTCCCATATCTAGCTCTATCCTCTAGGTGGTCTTATGTCCAAGGATGCCAAAATCCTACTCAGACGAAAGAGTTTAAGGACTTACTTAAGTCCAACTTATTATAAATTCGATATTAGCCGCCGTAATCATTTGTTGAGTTAACCGTCGATGAAAACATGTAAGGTTAATACCACATGCATTAGCTTCCATCAAACTTTACCATTTCAATCATCTGAATTAGATGACACATGGCATTTAATTGTTGAACCCATTTGAAGTTTTACCCTATGTTTGTAACAAGTGTACTGGTTTGTAGATTTTTGTTATAGTAATTTAATTTAACAGAAATTAACGAAAGACAAATTTATCATAAATGTATGAGTTTGTGGTTTTTCTTTTTTTTGATTAAAAGATTAGTTTTGAATAAATTTGTCATATGTGTATTAGTTTGAAATTTTTTATGATAAAAAAATTAGTTTAGGATAAATTTATTATAAGTATAACAGTTTGAAATTTTTCATAATATTAACATAAATAAATATATAGACATCATAGCAGACGTAAAAGTACATTACTTAATGGATGATTGATCGTTTTGCTTTTGCCAGGTAATTCCTCCATAGATTGTATTCGCATCAAGTGCTAAATTTCATCCGCTATTGTTCTATTGAGTTCTATTTGAATACATGCAATTAAATTCTAAACTTTTTCTTATGAAAATTTACAATTACTGCCCTTTTTCAACTAGTCACGTTTTCGGCTTCTCATTTTATCATACTTTGTCCATTAGGTTGAGGTGGTGACTTTTCGAAATGGTTTAATTAATGTTGAGATTGATAATGTAAAATTGTTTGATGATTACTAGAAGTGCTAAAAGTTATATACGACACTCATTTAGTGTTAAAAGTTGTCATGAGATTGTCATATTAGAGAAAAAATGATTACTTAAATGCCAACAGTTAGAAATTCCGGCCACTAATAATATATGACTTATATTTAAATAATCTAGTCATGTGACACTTCCATGTGGCGTGCATGGCAATAAGCAATAGCTTCAAACAAAATTTAGTACTAATGTTGTTTAGGGGTTATAGAGAAATTAATAAAATATTATTATATCAGATTTCTCGTGACTCGAATCGGAGTTGGCATTTAAGTAATTTTTTTCCAAAAAAGAAGCAAGTGTTTCGAAAAAACTTTTGACACTAAAAAGTGATATTCTTACACAACTTTTGACATTTATAGTGTTCTTCTCCCTTTAAGGTGATCCGAAGAGAATCCTAATTAGGGTATGTTTATCGTAGGGGTGTGCAAAATACCCGGGAACCGCCCGGACCGCCCGGAACCGGACCGGAACCATCCGGAACCGGCGGTTCTTGAGGGAAACGGTCCGGTTCCCGGTTCCAATTTATGGGAACCGGTGGGTACTGGTCCGGTTCTCGGTTCCATGGGTGGATCCGCCTGTCCACCCACCCGGACCAAACCAGAACCTTTTTAATATTAAAAAAAAAAAATTACTAAAAGAAACCCTAAATCTCATCTCACTCCTTTCGTCTTCAACTCCTAATCCTATCGCAATTTCGCTGCGTTTACTTATCTTGCCGTCCGCATCTCCACATACTTAAATTTGGTTTTTCTTTCTTTGGCTTGCTTTGATGTCACGTAGTCGTTCTATGTTGAAAACCAAAATTATTTTGCGTCAAGATTGGTTCCATGGATTCACCCGAGAACCGGACCGGACCGACGGTCCGGTTCCCGGGTGGATCCATGCAACAAATGGATGGATCCCGGTTCCAATTTTTCGGAACCGGTCCTTAGTGGGCGGTTCCCGGTTCTAGGTCGGGAACCGCCCGCCCGAACCATGCACACCCCTAGTTTATCGCGCGAAAAATGAACAAATCTAGAAAACATTTTCTTAAAATGATCTTTGATGTCATTTGAAATAATTAGTTAATCAAATATGTCTACATCACTAGTGATAATTTATCTAAATTTTTATTGTAGAAAATATTTTTTCATATTATTTATTTTTAACTAAATAAATGCCGGATAAATGCATCACCGAGAGATATATATATATATATATATATTTTTTTTTTTTTTTTTGGTCGGTTCTACTATAATCCTACTTTAACACTCACTCACTCACGGACTTTTGTCCCGTTCCTATGTAGGACATGGGAGTCGAAATTCGCTCCCGAAATGAAATCGTCCCCATGGTCACAGAAGGTGGGGATTTAACCCCCACCTCCCCTTCCAAAGTGGAAGGATGGCCACTTGGGCAAACCTTAGTGGTTTCCACCGAGATATTCGATAATGTTTTTTCTTTTTTTCTAATTCGTCCAATAAATTTAGACATTAAAAAGTAATAATGCGCATGCTCATCAGGCAAATAGAATAAAAACTCCCCGCCCACGCCAACGTCTGGTCCCGTGGTCTGGGTCAGCATCTTCTTTACCTAAAACCTCCCAAGGCGGGCGCTTCGTTCAACCGCCATTTTCTTGACGCGAAGAACCTTCGCGACATCATCGTCGTCGTCATCATTCCTCGAAGTTGAACCGCCATCGACCGAAATCCCCGTCGAATCTCGCCCCTCGGCACGCCACCGTCCTCCCTTCTTTCGATATTCCGCCCGCTTCTCTCTCTGGTTTCGGTCCGCGAGATCGGAACCGGGCCCCGATCTCCCGACCCTGCCGCATCTCCCGCGTGTATGACGATCCCCAGGGTCTCTGCCGCGCCTCTCTTCTGTTGGCTCTTCCTCGGCTTCTTTCCAGGTAAAGAAAGGAATCCGTCTCGGGTTTGGTTCGATCGGGGAGCTGATTTTCTTGTTCCGGGTCCGATTTGTGGCTTGTTCCCTTCGGGATTGATCGGGGAGAGTACATGCGCGATGGGTTGCAGCTCGCTCGACGAGATCGTTCGATGGATAGGCGGGTGCTGGGGATAGCTCCCGCTTGTTAAAAAAAGGAATGGAAAGGAAGGGAAGATGAAGAGTCCGCTTAAAGTAGTGAATTTTGAATTAGGGTTTCGTGATGCGGTTCTTCCCGTCGATTAAAGCGGGGTTTTTTTTGGGGATTCGATGCGTTGGAATTGCATCCTGCTGCTTGTTCATCCGTTTGTCTCACACTGCGTCCCCTCTTTGCAGGATACTTGTCCGCGGCGGTTGTTACGCTCGATTCTATCGAGATATATAGGACCCATGAGTGGTTCAAAGCTAAGCCAACGGTTTATTTCAGGTGTAAGGGGGAGAACAAGGCTGTGTTGCCAGATGTGAAGGAAGCGAATGTCTCGTACTCATTTAAAGGTCAAGAATCTTGGCAGGTATGAATTGTTTCTATAACCTGACTATCGTAGGACGATGTGTGATCGGTTGGAACCGGATTGTAGTATCTATCTATCCATATATAACTGTTGGGAACTTGAAGTTTGCAACTGGAATTCCTATTTGGTATGAAGCGTGAGTTTTTCCTTTGGTAGTACTATTGTTTGATTTTATGAGCTTGCACTACTTTACCAGTCAACGGTGATGTTTCATTGGACAAGTTTCTTTTCTGTGGTTCGGCATGGTTGATCAGTGAAAAATAGTTTCGGTAGAATTAACTCTCTATTACTCGTCTTAAAAGTGCTGGTGTGGGCAGATTCTAGTCAATTTAAGTGGATAGCGTGTTAATTCTGTAATATAGACAGCTAATGCCAAAGTCGTGGTCTCCATTTTCTCAGCCTCTTACAAATTTTTCAAATGAAAAATGCAAGCGATGTGGGTTTTATGAGGAGGACATTCTAGAATCAGATGATACATTTGAAGAATGGGAGTTCTGTCCTTCAGATTTTAGCTCTTCAGATGGAAGATATACCAGAATCAAGGATAAGGAGTTTACTGCTACTTTTCTATGTCCACAGTGTGTACCTCTTACAGCTGGTGAGATTACATGTTCCCTGCTTTTTTTCTACTTTAAGCCTGTTAATGCAAGCAATTATGTCTCATACTATTTAAAGTAATAGTGGCCAAATAGACATTGGGTCATAAATGTTGATAGATATTTTGTGATATGAAAACTTCTTTGTGGGTGTTGTGTGACCTTAATTGTTGTAAGATCAGGAAATAGTTAACTGATTTATCTCACTCTGTATGGAAAAGTCCATATTCTAGGATGCCAAACTTTGCCTACTGAGATAGGAAATTCATGAGGAAAACTACGAATATTTGTCAATTATAGGAACACTGCATCTGTAGCTGTTAGAATGGAACAACTGCAGAAGTCATCATTTGTGATTTTGATTTTCTTCCTTTTTTTTATGATGGATCACAAGAGTATCTTCTTTCACTATTTTTCATTTCCAAATGTGTTGGAGATCTTTTGTGATTAGAACAGTGGGTATTCAAAATGAATAGTGAAAGTTTACCTTCTTTTACATTACATTTGTCTATTACTAATGGGCTGCTTATCATCATGCTGATTTCCGTAATTGGATATCGTGTCTTTGCAGATACCAATTCAGCTACTGCTGCTCATAAAAAAGGGAAAGGAATGCATGTTGCTCTTGTCATAATGATTAGCATTCTAGTTTTGACTGTTCTGCTCATCGGGTCGGTAGCAGCTTACAAGTATTGGCAGAAAAAGAAGAGGGAGCAGGAACAGGCCAGATTTCTGAAGCTATTTGAAGATGGTGATGACATTGAGGATGAGCTAGGACTGGGTACTGTGATATGACTTTAGTATTCTGGTTCATAACCTTATTGTACAGCGCATTCTTAATGGCGAAAATTTTTGCTTGTGAAGTTGGACCTGAAATAGAGTACAGTACGAAACATACTCTGTATATTTGTGCACTGTTTTGACAATTGCTGAAGGCAGTGGGTGTAACTTCGGTACATATGTATGTACAAGAAAAGCAGTTGGCTTGGGGAAATAAAGATTGTCATTCCTTGGCATTTAGAAATTATTCATACTAAACGTCAATATTTTCTTGATTGGAGTCAGACATCTTTGATTATGGATGGCAACTTTGTACGATTAAACAATGAAAGTGGTAATGGAGGACGAAAATCGCCAGGAAATATCTGTGATGGACTCCTGAAAGGTACCGGGAGGTCACCGTTAGTTGTCCTCGCCCTGTAATGAAGCTCGTTCTTCAATCATCATAAAGTTTTCCGGTTCTTCCTGAAACAAGGAGGGCCAGTAACCAAAGAAACTCTCATAGAAAGCCGGTTCAACGAAGGAGCTTGTTGGCTCTTGCTGACTAGTTTCAGGAGTGGCCCCTGACCATATATGTTCAGGCCAAAATCCGTATCCAGCCGCCAGATCATGTTCATCAGAAGATTGCATTTCTCCAATTTGGTAAAAATCGTGGCTTTCTTCTTCATTCTGATACAGATTCTCCTTCTGTCGGCCATTCCATTTTTCATCATCATTGGAATCATCATCTCGAAGTAAGAAGAAATAACGTTCCCAGCAACTGCTGAAGCAGGGCTCATGATCGCTAGGCCAATCTCCATATTTGCCGTAAGGTAGTTCCTCTCGTTCATAAAAATAATCGTGTCTGTGATGCTCGCTTTGGAATCCTCCTGAGAAATCTTCTTGTGGAAAATAAGAGGGATTCCAACTACCATCGGGAAAACATACAGCAGATAGGAATGAGAAAGAGTCTTCAGAGGATCCGCTGCCAATAGCATCATCGAGCTCTCCATTCAAAGTCGGCCATATGAGGTGACTTACGAAGTGTGGCTCGGAGGGACTTAGAACTTTGCAAGCCATGGTACTAAAGTCCGAGCTATATGTTGCTGCCTGAAAATTTCTATTGTTTTACCCACACAGGAACGAACGTATGCTTGAGGGCAACCTTATTCCAATCGAGAATGAGAGAGAGAGGCTAAATCGCTGAGTCCAGCGCAAAGAGAATTGGCCTTGCAGCGATGTTGTACTGGAGGCTGGAGAGATCATCCTAATATAGTAGATGTCACTGTGTCATGGCAACCGCTATTATCTAGAATCAACTTTTTTCCTGGTGAAAAGGGGTGAGAAGATAGGCCCATTTGAGCAGAAAGATGAGTCATGCTCGGTCACACAAGCATCTGATTCTGCACTAACATGAAATTTTTTTCCAAAACAATATGACTACTTTCAGTTGCTGATAAAAGCTCTCCTTTTGCTCTTCTACCACATCTCCTTGGTGGTCGGCGCGGGACCTTCCCTTTTGATAAAAGCTACTAATGATCGAATGTCCTTTAGGGCAGGATAGCTCTCGCATTTTCTCACTAGAACAATTTATTCTTCACCGTGGCTTGAATTGGAGAAAAGCCGCAAAAAGAAGAAAAAAAAAAAAAGGAGAAGAAATAAGTCCTCAGACGAATTTGTACAGAGGAGATTCGTGACTCTTGTATATACTGCAGCTCGAAGGTCAAATCTTGCTGGCTGAAATTATACCTCTCTAACATTGGCCTAAGGATTCCTAGTAGTTTCTTTGTCCTAATTGCTCCTATACCTACCCGTATCATAAGGGAATACCATACTCTTGTGCTTTATCACCCTTTTCTGTTCCTGCATTCATCTTTATTTATTCCTTGTTTGGATAGGGGTACAGCATCTTTTGGCTTGCAGATAAGTGAAGATTGACTTGTTTAATGGTTTTCACGAAGAGGCCTTGGTAAAAGGTCTCTGTCTCTAGTCTTGCTCCTGCAGGGCCAAACTTGCCAGCGTGAGGCCATGAAGATTCTAACGAAACGAGAAAAAAATAATCTCCAAAATTTGATTGACGTTTTTATTTCACAGTGCACGGAGGATCACTTTGTTGGTAAAAGGCCTGTACATCAGAAGCTATATGGTACGATATTGCATCATTAGTAAGATTCCAAAGCGAAACAAAAACACCAGAGAACCGCGATACAGGAAGTGAGAGGAAGGACCCAGAAAGAGATGCGTATTGCACATCCGCTATACAGGCATCTCGTCGACGTATTAAGCAGTAACAGTTGGAGGGCTAGCGGCTTGAAAACAAAGTTGTCTCACTCTGTCTTTGGCTTCACTGGTTTTTGCCCGGTGCATCGTTGAAGCCTGCTCAATGTGTTCATACGCCTCCCAATGAACTTCAAAACCTCATCGATAATGATCACCGGAAATGCGACCACGAGTACCAGAAGCCACTCGTTGAAGCTGAGAGGCACGATGCCAAAGACCTGAGCGAGGACAGGGATGTATAAGATCAGGAAGTGAAGCCCGAATGAGACGCACATGGCCAACAAGAGCCACGGGTTAACCCAGGGGGGCATAATCAACAGGCTCGTGTCCTCAGAGAGAGCATTGACAGAGTTGAACATCTCGATTGCGACCAGCACCGAGAGAGACAAAGTCGTAGCCTTGACTTTCCCTCCGTGGAAATAGTTGCATGGGTCGCTGTCGAAGGTGAGGACCTGGTTCCCAGCAGTGAAGGGCGCGACGGTGAAGTTCTTCCAGGACGAGCACTGACCCCAGTTCGCAAGCTGAGTGTACGACACTAGCGTGTGTCCATCGCTGCTAAGGTCAATGCCCAAGAAGGAGGCCTGTGTGTACCAGATGATAAACACACCCACCGTTGCAATCCCTACATAGAGCCCAATGACCTGTCCAGAGTAGTCAAGCTGGTCAATTCACAGTACAATTAGGAAGTGTTAGAAGGATTAAAACCAGCGAATAAGAACTACCAGATAGCGGAACAGAATCCATGGGCTGATGAGAGAATCGTTGCTTTTGCGAGGTGGCTTTTGCATTATGTCCTTGTCTGGAGGATTGAATCCCAAGGCAGTCGCAGGCGGTCCATCCGTCACAAGATTGACCCACAGAAGCTGAACAGGTATCAGACCTTCAGGAATTCCTAGAGCCGCTGTCAAGAAGATGGAAGCAACCTCGCCGATGTTTGAAGAGATCATGTACCTGAAAATTTCATTCAAAAAAGCACATCAGTAATCACAATAATATGTCCACTGATTGTTTATCAGTAGCAAGCGCATCAGATTCTCTCAGCTCTCATGCTTTAGAAAGCGAAGCTCAGATTGCTTTTCAAACAATAGTGGTCCCGTCATTTGTCAGTCGCCACAAATTATTAGCCTAAAACATGCTCAGCAAACATTTGTACTTCGAAACCAAGTAGGACCTAGAGAAACTAACCTGATGAAGGCCTTCATATTACTGTAGATAGATCTTCCTTCACCAACAGCTGCGACTATTGTGCTGAAATTGTCATCGGACAAGACCATGTCAGAAGCTTCCTTTGCAACCTGGAGCAGAGGAAAAATACTGTGATAATCAAGCAGGACGAATAATTTATAGAAGGCGCAATAGTAAGTAACTGACAAGTGATAACCCTGAAAATGAAAGTTGGCCCAGCTTAGGATTCTTCAGCAAATAAAGGGGAAAAAAAATGAGCCGACAACTCTGCTGACTTGATCAAACCAGGCAAATTTCATATAATTCTTTAACTTCCTTAGTTCAAGATTTACGGACTCTCATAGTATTTTATTGAGGTCCGAATCTTCAATTGCTTTAAGTTGGGTCCCTTCAGATCTACTTAGATGTTGCATCGATTTGTACTGACTATTAACCGACTTCTTCCACCTTTTTCTTTACATATCATTTATTGTCAATTATGGATTTTGCCGACTTCAAGCAGCAAATGCAGTAACAAAAGAGTACCTCAGTTCCGGCAATGCCCATTGCTATGCCAATATCAGCCAGTTTCAAGGCAGGTGCATCGTTCACTCCATCACCGGTCATAGCAACGACTTCACCATCTTCTTTAAGCAACCGAACTATCTCTTGCTTGTGCCTTGGCTCGGCCCTGGAGAACAGGAGGCCTCCGCTTTGCCTCAGGTGATCCTTCTTGTTCTGCAAATTCATGAACTCCTTTCCTGTCAAGCTTTTGAAGCTGATGTCCTCATTGTGTGCGAAAACTCCTATCTCACGACATATCGCTTCTGCTGTGTTCTTGTTATCCCCAGTGATAACCATGACACGGATTCCTGCTCCCCTGCAGTCCTGAATGGCTTGATGGACTTCTTCTCTGGGAGGATCCTATATGGAGTGTATGGAGATGCAGGATTAGCTCACGAAAAGAAGTGGGAAAAAAATTACTTCAAACTTAGGAAAAGATACTCAAAACACAAACAGGACTCACTCGCAATCCCACCAAGCCAGCGAAAATTAATCCACTCTCTATTGTCGAATAATTAGATGGATTGAGCAGAAGTTTATGAGCAGGATGGTCTTCAGAACTGTCATAGCTCTCGAACTCGGGCAGCTCGTCTCTGAATGCAAAAGCCAGACAGCGCAGTGCGCCGGTCGACATTTCCTGAAGAGATTGCAAGATGGAGTTTCTTGACTTCTGATCCAGTTCCACAACCGAGCCATCAAGCAATTGAATTTTGCTGCTTCTCTCTAGTATACTTTCTACAGCACCCTGTCAAAATCGCAGTGGTTCAATTGTTAGTCATGTACACATCGATATAACATTTCTACTTCAACTTAGTAAAATGATTCGGTAAAGAAAAAAAAAATGTTCAAAGTACCCATCTTTGGGAAAACTTTAAATCTTTTTGACTTTGTCATTGAAATTTCACATTCTCTAGCAGTCGAAGAAAGAGAGTAAAAAGTGCATGGATACTTATCAATCCAACTATTCAAAAGAAAATATTGGATGTCCACGGATTGAAAGGGAACGCACCTTCACAAGCAGCAACTTTTTTCCGGAACAGGAATTCACAATAACTCCCATAGACTTCCTATCTCGGTCGAATTCCAGTGTCCCAATTCGACGTTCATATTTGCTCCACCATTTGCAGCAACCTTCAGAAGCAAACAACAAACATGTTTAGTTACTACAGGATCTCTGATAATAGACAAAGAAACAGAGAATTGAAGTAGGTTGATAAGTGTGTTACGCAGAAGTTCATTGCTCTCAGAAGCCTCTTCGGGCATGCCCATTTTCTCGACCAAGACCTGATAGAAAATGAAGAATGTCTGATTGAAACATCTAGTCGATTTGAAGGTAAAGCATTCGCATCAGTTTGTTATACTAGCAAAGCTCACGAGAATGCAAGTGGAAACTTGCTAATCAGAGCGCACGTTTTACCCAAAAATCATCTGCCACAACCCGATAATAATAAAACAGTTGCGTGTACAAACTGTAACAGCTCATTTCACTAAAGAAGATGAAGTAAGGTGACCAAAAGGTTAAGAAAAAAAAAATTGCGTTTACCTTCAAAGCAGCCTCGGTGGGCATTCCATGGGAAATGAACTTATGCTCCGATTGTGCAACACCAGCATCGTTGCATACAGCGGCAATTTGTGCTATCATTTGAAGATTAGCATCCGTTTGGCCAGTCGGCCAGTCGTGAATTTTGCCATCAAACGGATTGTAAGTTGTCCCTTCAACCTTGAAGGTCCTTAACTTATCAGACGACGAACCAACAGCAACCAGCTTCGCCACAGCCATTTGGTTAGTGGTCAATGTGCCAGTCTTATCTGAACAGATCACCGTCGTGCATCCCAATGTCTCGACACTCGGGAGCTTCCTAACAAGGGCGTTCTTCTGGGCCATCTTCCTCGTCCCGAGCGCCAGGCAAGTCGTGATCACAGCAGGCAGACCTTCAGGAATTGCAGCCACAGCCAATGCCACAGCGATCTCAAAGTAATACGTGGACTTCTCGAAGGAGAAACTGAAATTCCTCGGCCACCCATCTACGTACTCCCAGGTTAGGAAGTGCTTGACACTGATGAGCCAGACCAATGCGCAAATCACGCCGATTATTATCGTCAAGACCTCCCCAAATTCGTTCAGTTTCTTCTTCAATGGGGTGTCCTCCTCGCACTGCGACGCCACTTGGATTTGCTCGTGCACTTTCCCAATCTCGGTCTCCATCCCAATCTGGGTGACCAAACAGATACAATTACCGTTCACCACTGTCGTCCCTGCGAAGACCATGCATTTCTTTCCCTGTATGTCGGCGTCCTCCGCAACGGCCTTGCTCGTCTTGTTCACGGCCTCACTCTCTCCGGTCAGCGAGCCCTGCTCCATTCGCAGCGTGGAGCTAATCAACTCCACGACGCGCATATCTGCAGGCACTTTGTCTCCGACCTTGAGCTCCACAACATCACCCGGCACGAGCTCCCTCGCCGGCAAATTCAGAACCCTCTTCCCATCTCGCACTACCGTCGCCTGCTCAGACTGAATCTCCTTCAGCGCCTCCAGGGCCTTCTCGGCATTGCTCTCCTGCCACACCCCGACAGTCGCATTCAAGATCAGGATCAGGAATATTACCAGCGGCTCCACGAACGCAGTGATCTCCTTTTTGCCACCTCCTCCCTCGCTGTCATACAAGGCGAGGACAAAGGAGACGACCGCGGCGCCGAGCAATATCTGGACTAGCGTGTCCTTGAACTGCTCTATGATGAGGCTCAGGATTGAGGCCCCCTCATGGTGGTCCAGCTCGTTGAGGCCGTACAGCTTGCGCCTCCTCTCGACATCCTCGGACTTCAGCCCCGAGGCCCTGCTGGTGCGGTAGTGCTTCTCACACTCAGCGATATCTCTCGCCCAAGCGGGGAACGACGCCTCGCGGTCATTCAACTTCTTCGAGACGGCTTCCATGATTTCACAATCCTGTCGTTTTCCCTGACCCATCTCTAGTTACAGGCAGTAGATTAAGAGGAATCAAGCTCGGTGGCCAGTTCGCGACGAAAACTCCAATCACGAATTGCATTACGCAAATGAAAAGCGAAACGGGATTGAAACTAAAAGAAACTCGACAGAACTAGATAGCAAAAGAGACCGCTGATACGGTGTCAGTGTCGAGATGGACAGACAGATAGAGAGAGAGAAACCTTAAATTCATCAACCGCGTACCTCTGACTTCGAGAACAAGTCGCTGGGTCCTCTCCGTTGCACGGTCCAGTGTTGCAGAAATCGCCAGGACGGGGGAGAGATTTAATAACGACCTTACCGCGGATTAAACTAATCATTCCCGCGAAGCTTCGTCGCAACTTCTTCCTTCGAAATTCATCCGAGGCAGAATTCAACCAGCGGGACCGTTTTCTTTTCCATTCCTTATTTCTTTTGAAAAAGAAACTGCTTGTGCTTGCGTGCGCGCGCCCTTTCGAAAGCGATCCAGGGCGAACTGGAACTGGCGGCCGGGAATTCAAAAGAAAAAGTCGACTGGCCGACGTGGCGTCCTCCCATTGCATCAGAAAATGATGCGACTCTTCCCATTGGCCCCGATGTCGCTTTCGCTGTGTTCCCGACGCTGACGTGGTTCCTTCCCTCCGGAAATCCAACTGCCCTGGCACTCCCTGGCACGGCGGAGGAGCGACCCCAGCAGCAAGCCTTTCTATTTTTAAATTAGTACCCTCGACTGTACTTGTTTCCCACGCCCCTCGCCGGGCCTACTTGATCATTTGATTGATTAATTAGTTTTGTTAGTCTGCATCATTGATAGGTGATTTTGACCCAAAAAAAAAAAAAAAAAAAAAAAATAGGTGAGATAAGGTGGGGCAGAACTGTCCGAGGGTCAAATCAAATATTGGATGTCTATGTCAATTGTCTCACGTAAATTTGACCACGAATCTTAATCGAGTTTTTCAAAAGTCAAATGTTTCCATAAGTTTATTTCGGCATTATTTGAAGAGCATAATGATAAATAGTGTCTATTATTGCATTTTATCTGCTGATTGAGTTGCTGATCAAACCATCGATAAGCTCTTCATAGTTCTTTTCATTATCTTTGAAGAAGTTATTTCATATTTTATTAAATAATAAAATAAGAATAGTAAATTTACAACGTTAAATTTTTGTATTCGACTGACCAAAAAAAAAAATTTGTATTCCACTTTAACTCATTTTCACACTAAAGAAAACTATTACACATTTCAATTGATCGGCTGGTATTTAATTCTCATGAAAAGTTATTATATTGCTTTATTAATCTTTATAAATTAGAGTTTATATCTTTTAGGTAAAAGAATTACTTAGAGTAGCTGAAATACAATTACCCACTGAATACACTCAAGTCATTAGCAAGAAACGCAATCGAAGTATTACTATTGAGCCACGGAGTTAAAAGAGCTCTTCATATTGTGGCTTTCTGAACACAGTTCTACGATTCTAAATTATTTACTTAAATTATAATATTTGTCTTTTATCTGTATAATATATATATATATATATCAATCACGTCAAGGCCCATCTATGCACGAATTTCCTTTTTTTTTTTTTTCACGTTTCCTTACACTATTAACATAAACGCGAGGTCAATTATGAGGAAAACTGAGATACGAGAATAAGTTGTTTTTTTAAATTTTCTATATATAGGGTTCTGTTTGTGTTGAGAGAACTTTTTAGGTTTTCAATTTTGGTTTCTGATTAAAATAAAAATCACGCGAAAAAGGATTTTGTGAGATTTTGAGACTTCTATTACATTCGTGATATTGATCCACTAAATTTAGAAAGAATATGTACATCTTGCATTCATGTCTTTCATATAGTTGTACATCAACGAACAATTATGTGGTTGAGGTTGCATCCACATCCCATTTACCTTGATTTTTCCTCCCTTGATACCAAAAGAAACCCTAATTTTCGACCATTGCACTTTTTATGTTTTACCATTTCATTTCACTTTTCCTGAGTACCAGCCGCAACAGTGACAATTAAGTCACCACAGTTGTTGTTAACCTGTTTCCATTACCCCCATCATCACTACTTTTCTTAGTAACACATGCCACTCACCATTGCTCTATATATATATATATATATATCAACCCCATGACTTGATTGCAAATTCTACTAAAATTCAGAGATCATCTTCCACGCATGTTTTTAAATAATGCGGTTCTCTTCAATGCTTTCCAAGTTAATACAAAATACAGCCCGGTAGCTTCAAGAGCTTAGTCTCAAATTTAAAAGCTGGTAGAGAGAGGACCTTTTTCTTGCCTCAACATGATCCGGACCTTCAGCTATGGAGAAGTTCATATATTATATCATATCCTCTGATGATTATATCTAATTTATACCAATACCAATCACCAAAATAACTATAGCTGGTCCAGCTGATATGTTCTCTTTCTCCTTCCGGCCAAAACCACTAATATATATATAAGGTTACGTTTTACTTGAAACAGATTTCAATAATTGATTAATCAAGCTGGTAAATTGATAATTATTCCATGCCATATATAGATATGACGTGCATATATAAGTTGGGTCGATTTGCAGGTTGCTTGTACAATACAAATAACCTTTTATGTCAAATCTGAGGCCCTCCATGCATCCGTACAATTTATCATGTGTGGGGGAATATAACAACTGGCCCTGAGCGACTGCCTTATATATTAACTACTAATAATGATTATATATAATATGACTGTACGTGCATCGAATAAATGATAAGTGTAAAGATATTGTTTATAATAAAAAAAATCGCATACGTGTGTAGTTCAAACAGGCCGCAGCAGATGGTATCGATGTGCCACTTTATAATGGTTCTACTTTTTTCTGAATATCATCTTTTAAGGAAACATCAGAATTACGCTTCATTATATATCCTACGTTTTCAAGCTAGGGTTTTATTCTCTCTAGTAGCATGCTTTTTGGCTTAGTAAATTAACGAGGATTAATGAGAAACCTAAGCCTCCTTTTTTTCTTTCGTATTGATGCTTTATTTATGCGAATTCTTCTATCTACTAATCGAAGATTTGCGCTTTGTCGTGGAATGCTTCTTTTTTCTTTTTCTCACCATTTTATTGTAATGAAAATTCGTTATATCGTAATGGCTATTTTATCCTATTTGTTTCATGTGAAAATGGTGTTAAGAAGAGCCATTGCTCTAATCAAGCGATATAGTGTATTTATTAGCATCCCTTCCGATCTTTCTTATTCGAGTAAAAATATAATATGTTGGCATATGACTTGGAATTTTTTTTTCTTATGATTATTTCATGTATCGCAGCTTTAAAATAACCAACAATTTTTTTAACAGTTTTATGAGAAGCTCTCAATATTAAAACTTTTTTAGTACGTGAGAAACTAGAAATATGGGGCTTTTTTTATTTATATACTTAAGTTTAGTGAATACCATATTCACTACACTGTACTCCCGAAAACAATCATCAACCTGAAAATGATAAAATAAGGAGATAAGATTCAAACTAGAGTTAGCAAAACAATTGGCTTGATACTTAAAGATGCAAATTACATAACTACGGCATATTTATCGTAAATGGTTAAGTAAGTGAATGAAGTTTCTTAAAAAATAACTACTCGTAGAGAATTTTGTAACATAGATGAGCCATATCCATAAAATAACGATAAGCTTTTTAGTTTTCTCGCATTAAGAAAATGAAAATTCACATCCAATGAATAAGAAAAAAAGAAATACCATAAGAAAGAAAATAAGAGGATGATAGTTCACTAAACCACCTCTAAAAAAATTGGCAAGTGCGAAGATGATACATCTTTTAAAACCCTATATATATATATATAGTACGATATTATTCCTTTTCGCTTTATCTACTATTGATTGCAAGGGAAGAATCTCATTCGCCTCTTTGCTTCCAAATTAGTGGTTGATGAGCCTCTAACCCTTAGGAATCGCAAAAGTTCGTGTACTGTGATAATAGATTAATTTCATTATTGCAAGATCTTTCGTTCGAAATTCAACAGAATTTTCTTTATAAAAAAAAAAAAAAAGGTGGAGCGCTTACCGATTTATGAATTTCTTGTGGTATTAATTATTCTTGATCTCTTTAACACGTCAGAGGAAAGTCTTTCATGAGATGTTGTCGTCCCTGAAAGAGAACTACATTGCAAACACTGAAGAAGCAGGTGGAGAGCTTTATATATTATGATTGATGATTGTTGATGTTGTAATATTAATGCATCTTGCAATAAATCATCGTGAAATCAATAGAAAAATAAATGATGAATAATAAAGGATACCAGAAATTTATGTGATTCGATTCAAGTATCAATATCTATATCATAGAGAAAGTCAACAATAAATAATTCATTAATAATTAAAGAATCATAGTCACAATCGTCCACATATCCGAATCTTTATATAAACAACTTGATTTGGTTGTAAAGTTCACAGCACAAATCACCTGTGTCCAAACACGTACGCACAGCCAAGGAAACAAGAACTCTGGCCGTCCGTCGCTTTTTCGTGTAGAGATCCTCTTCCCTTTTGTTCTCTGTTCGAGCCGCCGTGGCCACTGGCCAAGAGAGAACCCGAAAAAACAAACCCTTTTCACGTTTTATATTATAGGATAGTGAGCACCTTCTTTGTGCGATCAGAAGAGTCCCTCTCACCGAAGTTATATTCTTGATTTTCTTGGATATTTACGAAGAGACTATCGCCCATTGCTCAATCTTGATCAAACTCTGACTTGGATTTTACCCTCAACATTAAACAAATCTAATTCGAATACAGGGCATACCAGATTTCAAACGAGTCCAAATCTTCCAATGGATCGAGTTTTGTACATGGTTCAAACTCAAAACATAATTTAACGGCTCAAAAGGCCAACCACTTCATAACATAAAAGAGAGAACACACATCGATATGTATCCTTTATTATTTGACACGATACTAATTGTGTCTTTTGGTTTACTCCCCTTGAAAAGACACAAAAGTCACCTTACAAAGGTACAAAAGATAATATGTGACATTCCCGAATTAAGTCAGTCGGGGTATTGTTCATTTTGGCCTGTCCCATGCTGAATTTCACGGTTTTATCCTTTGGCATATAGGCAAATACTTTTTCAGGAGGCCATTGTTATATCAAGAAGCGCCTTCATGAGTTAATTCAGTTTTCACATGAAACTATCTCCCTATTTGGTGTACGGTTCAATTATTTCCTACTCCATTCACTATCCTAGAAGCCTGCCAGGAGCCGCTCCTTGTCCAGACCCTCTAGCCCTAGCAATCACTCTCCGCCCTCATCAGACTAGGTCACTACATAATTAAATTAGAAGCATGGAGTTTTACGTATCTTGATGTCATTAATCCTCAAGTAAATATACAAGAGGTTAGCAAGGAGTTGGTAGATTTTTCATGTTATGGAGAGGAACTGTGATGTCTCATTCGATCAGTAAGACTCATTCTCCTCCTCAAAGTGTGGTCCTTCCTTGCGTGTTATTTACTATATTTCCAATGCTCTTCTCAACAGTGTACTATAACTAGATCTGGACTTTGATATTAATATTAAAATTTACCTGGTTTTAATGATTCTTCGGAGCACTTATGACTCGGCCATAACATATATAACTCAATCTTTCCAACCAAGTACCGTCTTCATCTTTTTGCGAGCTTCGTTGTCTACATCATATGCCTTTCACTCATTATATTATTAATATTATCAACAGTGGGTCATACGTATCCTTTTCTCATTCAAATGACTTATTCTTAATATAGCAGAAGAAATCATTAGCGAGAGTATCCACTCCTCGAGCGTTTAATATAAACCGATAGCATTATCCCGTGGAGTCATCATCTGTGCATCATCCAGGAGTGTAGTTGATAACTTTTGAAGTGAAAAAAAAGCGTCGGGCGATTGCAGGAGAGTTCACGTGGACGGAGAAGCAAGAGAGCTGACCTAAGATGCATGCTAATGACGACATGATCACCAAACATATCTTTTGAAAACATAATCATCTTCGATTTTCTCTATTAATAAACCTGACATTGCAGTTACCAAATATAATCTTTTACAATGTGTTTAGGCTTAGCAAACGCTAGCATGGGTTGCTCGAAGGCGTGCGAGGAGCATGCACTGACAGAAGAAGTAGGTAGTGTTGGTGACGAAGAAAAAGAGCTTATGTTGGGGAGATATCCGTGTTTTCATTCCAAAAACTCGAGACAAAAAAAAAGGGAGGAAATGGTCATTGGCAATTTCCCTACGAGGGAACCTACTTTTGAAATATTGTTCTTTCAGCGCTTACATGATTCGGATGCAAACATCACACTAGAGCAAAACAATTGCACTCCCTTTCAACTTTGAAACAACTCAAGATAAAATTGATTTTATATATTTCATGGATCTTTTGTTATTGTTTGTTGTTCATGGCAAAAGGATATCTTTCTATTCTCTTTATAGGCAAATTGAGATTACACTTAATAATCCAAACCAAGTACAACGATTCATTGTGACCTTTTCTTTTCTTTTTTTCTTTTTTCTTTTTTGCCTAATATGAGGACAGCAAGCATATGGGATGCTATGACTTCGGGAATATTGTTCAAAAAATCTTTAAACTATTGTACATTGGTTAATTATGTCCTAATTATCTCAATTATGCCAGTTTAATCTTAAACCTTTTGATGATTTCCTAACATTGTCGTTTCAACTAATTTTGGCCAAAAATCACTAACACGAACGTAATCGTCTTATGTGGCACAACCAACACTGACATGGACAATTTTGCAATTTTAAAAATATTTTCTAATATTTTCTTTCTTTTTTCCCTATATCCTTCTACCTATCATTAGGCTTCAGCAATAGTCAATGGCGGTTGCCAACCCCTAGTGAGGGCTGGGACACCTTCGCCGGCCCTCGCCGGATCTAGCGAGGTGAGCAAGGGTGACCCTTGCCAAAGGCTTACAAAGGATGCCTCACCAAATTCGGCAAGGCAAACCCTCCCCTAGGCAAGGGCTGCCCTCGCCCAAGTCGGCAAGAGCTATCCTCGCTAGATTTGGGCAACTCTCGTTGATGGCTAGCAACATCCACTAGCCATTGCCAAGGCTTGGTGACTAATGGAGGAAATAGGGGGCAAAAAAGGAAAAAGAAAAGGGAGAGAATAAAAAGAAAAAAAACATTCATAAAATTTTCTAAAAAATTGTAAACATCATCCATGTAAGTACCGCCATGCCATATAAAATGGGCGACATTAATTGGACCACCAAGTTAGAAATTTTCTACGAAATGAGTCATAAGGACTACATTAACAAATCATCAAAGGTTTGGCACTAATTTGCAAAATTGAAAGATGTAAGACGAAATTGGCCGTCATACAATAACTTTAGGACTTTTTGGACAATTTTTCCTTATGAATTCATGTACTTTTCTAAAGATTTATACCATTTTATACGTCAATGCTCGTTCGCACTCTGATGACCAATCCCCCTAATTTAAACTTACCCTTGGGTTGTTGTCATCGAGGACAAACGTAAGAGATGATCAAATGAGTGATTTTCGCTAAACTTATATTCAATTATCGGTATGACATACTCCAAGATAGGAAGGTGATCAGTTTACCATTTGCCAATCATAAGGCAGTCTACAAGACATGGTAAGTAGATGAGTCTACTTGCACGTCTTCTTTACATAAAAAGGTAAGGGAGTTGCTTAACCGGTCTCTTTCCCACCGGCTCGAAAGTTTTATGTTGAGAAAACAAGTAATAAAGGAAACTTCGGAGAGAACGCCTTGTGCACGCTTGACCTCAGATACTTTTTTTTTATCCTTCTCTCTCTTTTGAAGCCTACATATGATGGCGACTATTTTATCTAGAGCCAAATTTTCCCACATCTTGATTGGTAAGAACTTCATCCAACTATCTTTAGTTGATAGATTACAAAAATGAAAACCACAAATGATCAATATTTACATTTATCCTTAGTTGGAGGAAATTTCTTCCCACCAATTTTTTTGTTTTATTGTTTTAAATACAATCGTCACATACATTTATATTTAGTTAAGTTCGTATGGGGATAATTCCATAACTTGCAACCCACCACTTAAGAGGTATAATGGGAGGACCCCATTTGAGAAGGGAAAAAAAAATTTGACCACCAATACGAGATTTGCGTTTCCTTCAATCATGAATAGAGATAAGCACGATCCTTCTATGTATGGACTATATTTTTCTCCACCCTCTATTGTTGGAGCAAGCTAGCCTCTAATTCGTAGGTTAAAAATATGGATATCATGTACTTGTAAACTTATCTTAATATTGGCCACGTTTTCCTTCATCTCTAGGTAGAAGATATTTCTCCAACCAGATTTCTTATTGGTGGTATATACATATTATCCATATTTATTATTTTTCTCAAGTTCATGCGTGAGTTAACTTACCAGTAAGAGATTTGGTTGGATGAAATTTCCTCCGACATGGTCCAACCATGATGCAAGAAAAGACTAACCTTTTATAATTGGTTTATTCTTTCCTCCATCCTTGGTCGGTGAAAACTGCCCTTTAATTGGTGAATATGAATATAGATATCAATCCACATTTAAATTTGTATTTAAAAGGTGGGTCATGTTTTCCGCTATCCCTACCCGAAGAATAAGTTTCTTTAACTAGATTTCTGATTGATGGATTACAAAATGTCATCCACACTTATTTCCAGCTGAGTTTGCATGTGGTAGATGTCTCTATTTACAACCCATCAATTAAAGCTCTAGTTAAATGAAGTTTCCTCCAACCAAGGATGAAGAAAAACCCAACCTTCTAAATGGAAATGCGAGTGATGTTTGTATTTATAACTCAACAATCAAAAACCTAATTGGTGAAAGTTCCTTCCAATTAAAAATGGTGGAAAACATGACACTTATCCGTCAATGTCATATTGTCTTTTGAAGGATCATTTTCTCATAAAATGAAAGCATTACTTACTTAAGAATTCCATTCATTTTATGCATGTTGTTTTAAACCATTGATATTGATGATAAGACTATGGGGGAGAAATATTGCCAATCGTTCGAAAAGCATCAACTTTATAGACAGAGGGGGGGGTGGACTTATGATTCGAAACTACTTAACTCTCTCCTTTATGTCTTGGGAGAGAAATGAGTGGAATATGATGATGAAAACATTCGTACTTACCAACTTTGACCAATGCGTGAAGAATTTGTGAGATGCATTATCAAATTGTTAAATACTTACCTTTATAGATGAAGGGGAGACTTAATATTTAAAAATTCTTAAATCTTCCTTATGCGTAGTTTGGGATTTGATTATATTCAAGGAGACACAAATGAGGAGCTTTGGAGATATTTGAGTACAATAAATCATGTTTTCATAGAAATTGTGATGGCATTTTATCGCGGGTTCAGAGAATGGAACACTTGCCAACTGTCCCATTTTCTCTTCACGAACTGACCGACCTTCTCCTCTTCCATCATGTCAAATTTCCCAAGATTCGACCTAACTTCATCGCCGTCACTTCGCTGGAACCTCGATAACCGGAATACTGTGGTCGAACCCTTCTTCTTCCTCTTCAAAGTCAACTATAAGTTAAAGTAAATTCCACTCTTCAAGCAATGAATTAGCGTATGATCAAAGTGCACATTAATACAATGAGTTAGGCGCAGACAATCGAGAAATTAGATTCATCCTTTACTTGCCAGCTCTTTCAAAAATTTACTAACATAGAAGAAAAAACTCCATTAAAATCGTCCTAAAATTTAAATATCATACATACATATATATATATATATATATATATATATATATATATATATATATATATATATATATATATATATATATATATATATATATATATATTTCTCAAATATCTTGAAGTCAAATAATATTAGATCATCTTGAATCAAGATTTTGAGTTATACATGTCTGTGTGTGAGGCGCTTTCTTAAGTCTACTAAAGTGTTATGACTTCTAACAAAAAAAAAATTCACTTAAATGTCGTAACTTTTTTAAAACATTCACCAAATGCAAAAAATACGACGTGAAATAACACTTGTGATGTCATTTCCTCAATTTTTGTTACCATATTATTATTATTTTTAGGGCTAATACCCTAAAAAACCCCAAACTGGTACACTTGTGACAAATTTACCCAAAACTATTTTTTTGACCACCAAAAACCCCAAACTGGTATACCTTTGACAAATTTACCCCAAACTGATACACTTGTGACAAATTTATCATCTGTTAGTTTTCGTTAAATTTTATTCTCAAATTATTAAGTTAAATGACACATGACAGTTGACCAGTATACTAATTTAGGATTTTACGCTCCGTTTGTCATAGTTTATAATTTTTGTGATTTTTTTGTGGTACTAATTCAATTTAGCAAAGGGTATATTTGTCACAAATTTACCATTTTTGGGGTTTTTTGCAATCGAATAAATTAGTTTAGGGTAAATTTGTCATAAATGTATCAGGTTTAGGGTTTTTATAGTCAGTCGGGGTAAATTTGTCACAGGTATACCAGTTTGGGGTTTTTGGTGGTCAAAAAAATAGTTTGGGGTAAATTTGTCACAAGCGTACTGGGGTTGGGGTTTTTCAACGTATTAACCCTTATTTTTATTTAGTGGTCCATTGATGGGGCTAAAACAGTGCATGCTTGTACGGTTTATATTTGTAATTGTAATAGAAAATGATATTTCTAATATGATTGGTCCAGGGTTTTGAATTTTTGGGAGACCCCAGCACATATCTGAAGATTTCCGCGAAGCTTCCTCTTCCTTAAGGTTCGTCTATAACCTAACAATAAGTTCTTGTTAAATAAACGTTCGGTAGTTGCCCTGAATTAAATAATTATGATAACGAAAGGCCAAGTTACATCAAAATATTCCAACCCAATTAAATAAATCTAATATGTACAACCTCAGGGACATAAGTTTGAATTTTAAAACAACGATTAGAAACCTGGGACCTATAGAAAAAATTGTCCCCTCTGGCCTCAGGTCGATCTACTATTATGTTATACTATAAAAACGAATAATATCAAGTATAGAAAATCTTTAAATAACACTAAAGTCGGTTATGGTTGGCCCGTCCTGTCTTATTATTTGTTTGTTAATAAATAGCTCGCAAAAAAAGCGGTGATGGGTGAAGCGGCAAAATTTTCATCATCAAAATTGTTGGACCACTTTTTACTAAAATTGTTTCTTTTCTTTTTTATCAATTAACATAAGATTTCCTACAATTTTCTTTTCCTTATTGTTGATTTCCTCTTTATTTTTTCAATCCAATCAAAGACAAATTTATCTTTTGTTTTTATTTTTTCCAGCTTATCAATTGATTATGGGATTGCAATTCTTTTACAATTGACAAATATGAAAAACCCATCTCAATTTTCTTGAATGTACTTGTTATGTGACTTATCAAATTTAGGACAATAAAAATAGAATATTTTAATATCACTATGACGATATTATTCATCCCAATTAATCTGTGTCCCGCTAATGGGTCTATATAAAAGGGGATGACATGTATTATCACGCATCAATTTGTTATTTCTCTTAAAACACCGCTAACAATAAATTGCTTATTTGTTCTTTTATTAGGTCTATATACTAAGATAACGCTCGTATTTTTGTAGATATTATTTTTTATTATTATATAACTGGCCTTTTCTTATCAAATCAATTAATTTTAACAACCAGAGCAAAAGCAAAAAACAAAATACAAAAAACAAAAGAAAGTAGTCTACCAATAAAATTCAGTTCCCTTCACCAGATTAGTTCATTTTATTTTTTTGTTCTTATTAAATTATACAAATGTCTTTCGACATGAATATATCTTTTTAGTTATTGCAGTTTAATCAAAGTATGATGAGGCGAGGAAGCAATGGCTACTTGCACATTAATAAAATCGCCGCCAAGCGATCCTCCGGGTTTGCCGAAAACCTGAGGCGCTTACGGTACGTGCAAGGCAGGCTACGACTGCACCTTAGGCCCATTTCTCGACCGACCAACACGAGGATTTGTAAGGGACTTTACAGCGAGAAAAGAGGGATATCGGTGCAACTCCTTTCCACGGGTAACTTTCGATTGGATTTATGGACGGATCACACAATTTCACATATTACTGTGTCATGGGCTACTAGATTGCAAGTTGCACCACCGAACTCAAACGTCACCGTGTTTGCATCATTCTGATAATATCTGTCCGGAAATCAGAAGAGCAAACAATGACTTTAGCATATTGGGCAAAGTCATTGCTAGGATCTTAAACAGTGCGAGTGCGAACGACCTCATTGCTAGGATCTTATATGTATCCCTTATGCGAGTTTGCACCGGTGTTTTTTTTTTTTAACGAATGATGCTTGTGCCACTTAATTAATTTTTCGCATGCTAGATGGACGACGGTGTAAAATGTGTATTGAGGTTGGCTCAGTACATTAGCTCAAGGGTACAAGATACGGAAGCTGCGGAGGCAAACTGGAAGGGAACACGAGAAGCTGCCGATAGACGTGGAAACCAAGGTAGGATTCCACTTATTTGATGCTGCTGAGGAAGGCATGTGATCAGATGAGATGCCGATATTGTTTTCCACCGACTATGGCAGAACTACCGGTCTACGGCCATTGACACGATAGAAATTGGAGGGTAGCTGAAGTCTTTAGGGAGTTCTTGAAGGTATTCAATGATGCAACAGAGCCACCGAGCAATGTCCGCTATATCTTATCCACCAAGCAACCAAGCCTTTGTCATTCTTGTTCCTGATTTCGCAGCTCTAGTCACAACATTGCGCACTCCAATAATATGACATACGACTTGTGCCGTTCACAGTGTACTTGATTTAGATGACCAAGTGACGAGACGAGACATATGGGAGTTCCTCGATTTTAAAGCCTAAGTATACAACAAGCTATCACCGTGATCAATTGACCGGGACGAGATATTTGTTATCATACCTGTTGCCATCAAGAGGGGTGTCCATGTCCAACAAAAGGGGGGGTGTGTGTAAAGTCAGGTCACCAGACCTAGTATAGCCATGGCACTTTAAATTATAAAGTTAAATGACACGTGACAATTGACCGTTATACCAATTTGGGATTTTACACTCTATTTGTCACAGTTTACAATTTTTGTGATTTTTTTGTGGTATTAATCTAATTTAGCGGATGGTATATTAGTCACAAATTTACCAGTTTGGAGTTTTTTGTGGTCGAATAAATTAGTTTGGGGTAAATTTATCATAAATGTACCAGTTTATGGTTTTTTATAGTTAGTCGGGGTAAATTTGTCACAGATATACTTGTTTGAGGTTTTTCATGGTCAAAAAATTAGTTTGGGGTAAATTTGTCATAAGTGTACCAGTTTGGGGTTTTTCAAGGTATTAACCATTTATTTTATTAGTAAATGTATGCGTTTTTTTTTTTTTTTGTGTCATATATTCACAATCAGTTTTTTATTTTAAAAATATATTATATACTTGTTGATATTATGCAATTGGAGCTGTGAAAATAATCGCAAACTATTTTTATTGATTTTTAATTTATTGTCAAATATCTCATGAAACTTTATTGATCATTTTTAAAAATTTTGAATTATTGAGAAAAAGATTAGATGGTATTAGTTATCTCCTTCAATGTTGAGGTTCAAAGTTCGAATCATTGCGTTACTAAAATGTCCTAAGTGAGGGGCCATGGTGTTGGGGTCTTGTACTAATCTCCCTCCAAGTATAGTCGGTGGTCTTTGTTGGGCATATCAAGCCGACGGTGGTCGTGAGTACCATATACATATTAGATGAGAGAGAGAGAGAGAGATCACACAATTTGTGCCTAGTCATCTCTTTAGGTTTGTAAGATTTTGTGGGACCACACCTAAAAGCTTAACTTTTTAGATGAAAATGCGGTTTAATATTTAATTATTATAACACTCTAATTCACACTTAATCTAACATATTTAATTGGAGAGGCAAATAGAGGTTTAAAAAGATTCAAACTCAACTCCTTCTTTCTACTCTAATATCATGTAAGATTTTATGAAATCATTATTAACTTTCTATAAGGTTAAACTGTTAAATGAAATAATAATAATAATTGAGAATATAAATGATCATCCCACGATTGTGACATCTGGATTTTTCGCTCGATATATTGTGAGCCTCGAATGTTTAACGGTTCACGCCATATCAACAGGCTCATCATTGAGCTACGCCGTTTGCGTCACTGCAAGACTTGCTGTCTCAGCCTACCTTCAGCACCATCAAGACACCTCGGTCCGCTAAGTTGACATCGTCGTAACGCGCCACCGCCTCCCACTCCATCGCCCAATGCCACATCATCAAGCTGCCATCCGAACAAGTCACCATCTCTAGCCACCACCTCACATTTCCAAGCTTGCCATCGAATTCCAGCACCAGGCCTTACCATGCCTCGCGTCAGCCGTCCCCGTCATCTTCAAACCACCTCAGCCCCCAGACGACACCACCCCCACCTCCAGCTGGCATCGAGTCGGCCAGCTCAGCCGACGCCACCTGGCAGCACTAGAGAGCGACACACGGCGGCCAGATGGCCTTCTCTCCACGTGCACCAGACTCCTCGGCGCCGCTCAACACCAGTTGCTGAGTCCGACGAAGCCTTGCGGTGCAATGGAAGTCGACGGCGACCTAGGGAGGCATATCACTTCCCTCCTCAGCCAGATGCGAGCAAACGGAGACACGTCAGCAACAAAGGAAACGGGGAGGGCTGAATGGAAAAGAGAGGGACGAGACCGCTCGCTTTCTTTCTACCTTCACCGCCAATCTTGTTGCGTTTCCCTCAGTTTGCCTTCATTCCCGTCTCTGCCACCAGACCAGAAGCCAGCGAACAACGTTTCTACTCTTCCTTCCATCCTCACCTGCAGAAGACAGAGGAGACCCGCAACCCCACTCGCTCCCTCTTCAACTCAGCGCTTGCGCTGCCACCGTCAACCACGCTGTCGTCCCACTGAGCTGCGACTGAAACCCTTTAGGACTCAAGGCAAGTGGATATCCTCCATTCTATCCAATGTCGATCGATTATGTTCGGTAAAAATGGCTTCCTAGAAATTCCTATAAACATTGTTTAGATTTCAGTCTAGTCGGAAGTTTCGACCAAGTTACCTAGCTAAAATGTCGAGTTCGTGGTTGGATCATAGGAGTACGGTCTGTTGATGTCTAGTGTATGCTAGGGCTGAAAATACCGAAATCCTAAGCTGAATTGGTGAAGGGCTCTAAGTCAGGTTCGGTTCCGACAAGATCTCCGACTTTTCTAATTTTTTACTGACTTGCTTGATGTGAATTTCATGGGGCATCATGAAAGTCATTTCTTATTGGCTGTTCTATATGACGTACTTTTAATTCATATTTTTTGGACTTCGTATAACAAAAATATATTTGAAAAACTATTGAGTATGCAATCTGTTTTTACTGTTACTGAACCGACCTTCCTCTGCTTTTCATTTTCCACAGAATTTTCGGGCAAGAATTTTAACGAGCAACCTTCACAAAAGTTTCATATTACATGCTAACCTAGCACATATAAAAATTTCAGAATTTTTCGAAATTATTTAGTTGGCAAAACAATGCTCTTTTTAATCCTGTTAGCTGCAGGCCTACTGTTTTAGTTCGGTTTTCCAAAAAATTATGTAGTGTTGTATAAAACGAATTTAACTTCAATTCCTTCATGGAAATTGTCCCTCTAGATCTTCCCTATCTTATGTTAAAGTTTCATAATTTTTTAAACCCATTTACCTAGACAACAGCTGCCGTTTCTAAAGGTGTGACTAGGAATACGATCGATCCTTGGGATGATGATGCCCCGGGTTGTAGTAGAAATGCCTAGAGGGATAATTGGGTTCCTCTATATGCCTAGGGGGCAACATAGTTCCCCCAAATGTCCTCGCGATGCCCGTTGGATGCAAGATGCTCGGGGGTAATGGGATTCCTCGAATGATGATGTCGACATAAATTCATATTGAGTATAGCCTTAGTGCTTATGAATTCTAATTGAGCTATTGATTACCTATTTGGAAAAGCTACTACCTTTATTGATCTGCTATGTTCTTTTGAAAAAGGTTCTCAAATAAGTTGATTCGAAAATAACTCTATATTCTTTATACTAAGGAGAATAGGTGACTAGACATGTGTAGGATGTCTCAGGGTTAGGAGGGTACCAAGGGTGATGTTTGATGTAGTTCCAGATGATCGTTTTTTGGAATCCCTAGTATATCGATCACGTCATCTAACGTAAACAAGTAAAGAAATGAAATATATTAGTCTAGTTTATAATTCCGCATGTGATTGCGTATGCCCTGGGTTGTTATTGGTCCAAATACACTTCTGCATGCTTACAGGGGAAAAAGATTTTAGTATCCGCATTAGCCTTGACGTGTTGAGAACGTCATGACGGTGAAGTTCGATTTATACTACATTGTAAATTATTCTTTATTTTTGTCGAAGTGACCCCAGTACTTATCTGAAGGTTTCCGCGAAGGTTCCTCTTCGTAAAGGATTAAGGATAAACTAATAATAAGGTCTTAATAATTGACTCTTACTAGTCGCTTCGAATTAAATAACTACAATGATGAAATGGCCCATGCGAGCGTGCTCACCATTTAAAAAAATAATAAAAATCCACCACGACTAAATAAAAGTAATATTAAAATTCTCTCCTCAGACCTCAGAGCAATCTACGCTTTTTATTATAATATAAAAAAAAAGTGATAATAAAATATAGGATGAGTAGAATAAATATGGATGATGACATTGTTGTTATTTGTGCTGGTGATACTGGGGAATCAAAGCATCTGCCCGCATACAAGTGCACTAATTAATCATTAAATCAATGTCACGGGGTATTTGTAAAAAATTGTATTCGCATAGATGCAAACAGGTTCATTTATAATTCAATTAAATTAATTCCACGGAATGATTACAGAAAATTAGAATATATTCATATAGAAGCTTTTAAATTCGGGTGAGGTAGGGTGGAGCAGGCTGAATATGACGACATCCGTTAGTTTAATTGATAACGTGCACATAATTTTAAGGAGGAATTAGGTATGTAAATTCAGTCTAAATTGACTTAATTGCTGCATTTAAAGAGAAAATTGGATTTAGTTCCTAAAAAATATTCATTTATCGTGTGATTTGTTCTTCCAATTCGCATTTAGGAGTCAATTCTAGTTACCGGGCATCCATCTATTAAACTCTTAGACTCGTTTGTTTTATGAAAAATAAATAATTTTAAAAAATTAAAAGAAGAAAAGGTGAATTTGGTTCTCAATACTCATTTTCCAGCAAAAGACAGAACGATTTTTTGCATCGTTTGTCGGGCTAATTTTCTAAAAGAACTCTTAAATTTACATCCAATCTCAACTCTACCTCATTTTGGGGAAGGAAATTATCCAAAGAATCATAAACATATTGCAATTTTGGCAATTCGATCATAAACCCTTTAATTTTGCCAATTAATTCTTAACATTTTCATGTTTTGCCACTTGAATCCATCCGACCATATTTGATTGGAAATCCCTATTGTGGCCGCTGACCATCTTATGTGGGGCAACTGACGGGATAATTTTTCATGATATTTTAATATATTTTGAATTATTTTTTTTTTTTCTCTTTTCTTATCTTATCTTATATTTTCTTTTTCCCCTTCGTTCTCTAACTGGTCTACGGTGCATTGTAGATTCTTTATGTTTATTAATTTTTATTTTTATTTTTTGATTTTTTTTCATAAATGCGAGGACATGTAGATGCATGTTACAAAATAAAAGTGAACCAAAATTTAAATGATAAAAGCTTTTCCAGAAAGAGGAAAAAGATATCAATCAAAGGACGATAGTTTAATCTAGTCTAATCAAATTTCTATACCTAATTCTCTAGTTTGAAAAGGTAAAGAGGTCTCCCACGCTTTACCATGTGTTATCAAATGGAATTATGTTTCAAACCTATTCTTATAAACAGAAAAATGGAAGAATAGAGAAACATAATAGTTATGATCCAAACTTTTAATGATGATTCTAAAACAAAAATGAATTAATGAGAGAAAACAAGTTGCTACCGCTGCAGCTTCAAAGTGTCCTGTGCGAAGCGCTACCTCTTGCGCTTGCCCGGCATTCCGTTAACTTGTTGGAATGAGAATCAATTATAAGGTGATAAATTGATCATCGATAACTAATGAGAACACCAAAATTAATTATTAAATTGGTGGAAGAACTAATTTATTGAATGAGTATATTTATTACTATGGACATTACTGACTATTTTAGAAGAAGAAACTAAAAGTTCTTCAATTTCGCCATTTGGCAAACTATGCATAAGGTGACCGAAAGGGACATTAGGTTCCAGGAATTAACATGTAAATAAAGACAAAGGTGCAAAAAAGATTCCTCAATGCTTTGAATCGATTTTTCCCCTTTGGGGAAACTATATAAAATGCAACGGCCGAACTTACCCCAATGGAATAATTCCAAGGAAATTGTTTAAAAATAACCTTTTACTTTCCCACCAATGCTTAACATATTATTTAATTTTCAAAAATTATGAACAAATTGTATTTGAATCCGCGTTACATTTATATGTTGATAAAATTTCAAATGTTTAATTTCGCCGGTCAAGTAAGGGATTTTTACTTTACTGTTTTCTCTCTACAAAATACAAAAGTTGAGTGGATCTTTGAAATTTTTTTCTTAAGGATAAAATGTGCCCTCATCAGTTTTTATAGGGGAAATGATTTATATATAAATTCTTTTCAAAGGCCAGTATGCAAAATCTGACAAAATAAACTAGAAGTCCGAATATTACGATATGGAGTACATTTTGGTACCACAACTTTGCCAGCGCTCAATTACCAAATAACTCAATTAAGCCCCAAAAGATGGTAGAGTAGGGCCCAGTAGACGTATGGTTTGTGAATGGATTATGCCTATTCCCAATCTGATGAAGATATGGAGTAATTATCGAAACGAGAAGACTTAGACAAGATGCGACTCCTGACAGTCTTCTTGAATGGTGGAGGGAGGGGACAAAAGTAGATTGGGCCATCCATTGATAGAAAGAATATTGTTGAGCGATGTTGGTTAAAACTAACGAGGATGCGAGTGATTTAAGCGAGAGAGTTTGTAATATCTGAACTCCCACATCTAACGAGTGGGGTCTTGTGATATTATTCACAAGTAAGATCGGCCTACAAATGATCCCCGCCTTGAATATCTACTTCATGCACTCCTTTTGAAGGCTTGACCCACGTGAAACGAGTTGGGTCATTACATTACTACCAATATTTCATAATTAGATAATAACACAAATGTCTTAATCATTAATCGATTAATTAGTATCATATGTAAATATATAGAATTGATATTTTCAAATGCAATAAATAATACATATAATGTTAAAATGGAAGAATGAAGACCAGATTCTTTTCTCATTACGTCCATTTTATTAGTCATTACAAAAGAAGTTAATGAAACTTACCATTAAAGTGATATTTACCCCTATGTCATGTAATTCTGACTTTAGAGTAATTTTCGCAAATGTTATTCGTGAACTTAAACGACATAATAGGTAGCGTGAAGCAAATAGCTTGATAGCTATCATCGCAACTATATCTTCTTCATGCAAAGAAGGGGAAGAAATGGAAATCGTATTGTGACATGCGGAAACGAATCAAAGAGGCAAAGTCGTCCTTCTCACCTTGTAGGCTGCTCCCTCTCTAAAGCCCTACTCACCAGACAATCCAGACGAAACAGGACCCAAGAGAGGAACATAGACGTCTGTAAATCCTTTTTTGCATGAAAAGAGACACAGACAGAGACATCTACAAAACGGCAGTCTTGCTGAGACCAAGGGGTGCGGCTACACCTTCTTCCTCCTGTCCTCCCTCCATTCATAAGTCTGTGTCACAGGAGATGGAATTCGACACGTTAATACGTCTCATTTCAAGCATAAAGGATTTATAGATGTCCATGTTTCATGTGTCCTCTTTCATCTGGATCGTCCCTGAATGCAGGGATTTGGGAGTTAGGTTTAGCGGGGAACGGCTTGCGAGGTTAGAAAGACATTCTTCATTTCTTTCCCTTTTTTGCAGCGTTGTTTTCTTCAATCTAAAGCTGATCGTCAACTTATGCCTTCTCAATCATTGCAACCAATGTCAGCTTATTTCTCATTGCCTATATCCTAACGTTTGCAAGTCGAGATTTTTCTTAATCTTCTTTGACGATGTGTACATAGTTATTATCGTTTCCCTCTCTCCACTCTGTGTACACGATCTTAGTCATCTGTTGGATTTTGTCTAAGTAACGAGAAACATTTTGACAGAGGGTACAACTCTGTCGTTCAGCAACTGAGATTTGTCGACTATCTTGACTCTCTTCTCGAGCAATGTCATCTAACGACCGATAATTGATGATGTAAGGTACAATACTGTATCATTCATAGAAGTGTTCTGTAATCATAAAGCCATCAAGGGATTGTCGAAACAGCACATATTGATATCCCTGACATGCGCATGGACGTGAATAATCCCAATGGTGTAAGAAAGAAGCAATGATAACCGATAAAAGCAAAAAGAAATATTGAGAGTCAGTTGAATCGAATGAAGGCCTGCAAAATGCTCTTGAGATGTTAGAAAGTTGACCATCCTACAGAAACCATAGCACCGGACTGGATTAAAAGCAGAATTCTCAGAGAATAAGAACCACTAGGAAGAACTTTCAGATACCGCTAAGTTATCTGCTGTCGGTGGAATCATTCCTCTCCCGTCCCTTGAAATTGAACAACCCATTTCTTCTGACTCGAGGATTGACAAAGACACATCATCATTGATGAGAGAGCTGGAAGACATCTCCAGAATCTTCAACCATCTCCTCTAAGCCGACGTCTGCTGCTATTTTGTCTTGAAGCCAGCAGCTCACTATCATGAAGGCTTCCCAACTTGGCATCACTGAGGACCTCCCGAGCTTTTTGTATCTTCAGCAACTTATCTGCATTGCTACTGTCAGAACAACCCAACTCAGAATCGTCTGCAGTTTATCCAGATGATAACTAAGGATGGAAGATTGATAACTTGCGCGAATTTCTTCACAGCTTTCATTTTCTTTGACACTCAAAATGGCGTACTGTCTTTCTTTCACCGAATGCTGGCCAGGCACCATGGTTACAAAGAGAAGTGGCTTCGACCTGGTTACACTGTAAAATGCATGCACAACGAAAAAACTAGATAAATCTAGCGTTCTAATAACAGGAGAAACATAAACAGACTGTCTTTTAATTATACTCGATCAAAAAAATCTCACTCCATAATCTAACAGAACGCAACCTAAACCAAAACAAGACATTAAAATTGCCTCCGTTAACAAAAAAGTGTGTTGATAGTGGTACTAGGACAATTATGTTGTGTTAATGAAGTTAATCTATCAGATGGTACTCTTCACTAGTTCCCCGCTACCAATTCCTGCTTTGGTTGATCACAAAAAACAGACTACCAACTCAAGTTCTACTACTCACATATGGCCGTATCCCGGCTGCGAATTGCGGTTTTTGCTCTTCTCGACCTGATTCGGTTGACCACTTATTTTTTGGTTGCCCTATTCCTGCTGCCTTAATCATGTTTTGGGCTACTAGATTTAATTTCGCTTGGCGGAATAAATCTTGGGTGGATAATCTGCTCTGGGCGATAAAGTACTTACCTGGTGCTTCTTTTCGCTCCTCTCTTGCTCGGTTCGGGTTTGCTGCTACTTGCAATATCATATGGATGGAGTGGAATAACATACTTTTCCGGGGTAGACCCCCTTCCCTCCTAGCCATGAAAGGACGTCTTGAAAGAGTTTTAAAGGACAAAGCCTTATCCTTCCATCATGTTCCTCCCACTGCTGCAAATAGAAGACTACTACAAAGCTGGGCGCTCAATCCTTCCATTTTAGCGGACTAATCTTCTACTTTGGACATTCGGCTTTTGAGTAGGGGGTTTCTCCTACAACCTTTATTGTTCGAAGGTTCTTTCGAATTCCTAGATGTTGCATTGGAAGCTTGGAATGAAGGTCGCTCCTCACTATGGCAACCATCGCTTTCTTACCTTCTTGTCCTAGAGCGGGCTTTTAGGTTTCTCTTTTGTTTTGCTGTTCCCTCTCTGGGTTTCGGGGAAGGCTAGCTGGTTCTCTTTGGCTGTTGTTTGGCCCTCTCTTTTCACCGCTTGGATTGTTTCCTTTCACCTTGGCTCCCTTCCACTCGCTCTGACTTCTATCTTTGTGAGTGCAAGTTTTTGGGTCCGAGTTCTCACTGTATAGCTCTATATAGCTTTCTGGTTTTTAGTCAATATATTTCTTACCTTTACCAAAAAAAAAAAGCTATCAGATGGTAATTCACAAATTATATTTCCCGTGCCTTAGTATGAGTACATTGGCACTTGGCAATTGCACAGCCTGATATTGGTTATACCAACTAAGAACTCGTCTAAGTGCAAATCAAACCAAAATTTGGTTCTGATAGGGGAATGTCCTAGAGAAGATTTTTTTAATTTCATTTTCTTAATCGTAACGAATAGAAGTGACGTGTTGTTCTCCACGGAGTGGCTATGTCAGCGCAAAGCAGAAACCGAAAAAAAAAAAGAGAAGAATCAAATGACTAACTTTATAATCTGTTGTCAGAAATACACTGAAGTCATCTCTAAAGCTCCAATGTCCTACACAACTAATGAACGCAATTTGAAGATGAAGATGAACTCCAACATAGAAAGCAAATTATTACCCAATGCAACCGAATTCATGCTCAGCCAGTCAGGGCCATAGCCAATCCTTTCTTTAATGAAAAAGCTGCAGCATTCACATGACGATTAAAATCATGAACACCTACGAGGAATGACTCCACTTTTCACTCCACGAGTTCAGTGGAAAACAACCATCACTAAGAAGCAAGACCTCTAAACATCAAGCACAAGATAAAAAAACAACTTCGGCTACGGAAACCCCAAGTCCAAGAAAGTCAACTTCAATCTGTCCAAACCTAAGACCTCTTCAAAACTTAATGCAGTTCTCAACTACATCAAACCACGATTCAACAACAATTCGAGATTCAGACATTTGTATTTAAGGATAAAGAAAACTTCCAGGCCTAATAATGTGAGCAACTGCAGTGATCAGATATCTTATTTCTTTTCTCTTTGAGATATGGGGAAGATAGACTGGAAAGAAAGCTGCTAGACTGTTGGGAAGTGCTTTCTTATCCTGTTTTCGTTGCTTGAAGCGAGGGTAGGTTGAGTTGAAATTTAAGAATAGTTTCTCCTTTCAGAAAACCTAAGAAATATCAAAGACAATATTCATAAACATCCGCTTATGAATGCCATCAAAGCCAAGGGATCTTGTGTTCGAATCCCACATTCCCTTTCCTTAATTTTCAAACGCGCTATACATCAAGTAGTTCAAATGTTAGAGCTCCTGCGTCTTTCTTCTAATCTTCATGCGCAGGGAGTATTTTAGGATATACAATACACATTTAAGGAGTTCTCCTATAGCTTAGCTTTCAAGTGATCACTGAATTATGGCATAAAGACGATCAACAGAAGCGCCAGCTCCAACCAAGGCACCAATGGCAAAAATGAGTTCTTTCGATCAAGATTTACTTCCACAGAATACGGTTCATGCAAGCAAGAAAGAATTAAATTAAACTCAGTTGCAGTGACGTCGTTCAACTGACTCGGTGAAGGTCAAGTTAAATACGAAGTAGCTAATCTCTCGCAGCTAGATTTGCTTATAGACAAGCAAGATCTGATAGACCTACCTGAGGATGGGCTTCCTTCTCATGAAAAATATATATATCTGATCAACCTTATCACCCTATACAGCACTAAGACAAGGATTATAAACCTCATAACCCTGGACAAAGCTAGAGGACACAAGGAGTCATGGTGCAGATTCAAAACCGTGCATGCGTGAATAGTAGTATTGATCAAAATTAGCCCTCATGTGCAAAATTTCTAATATTGTAATGCCATGTAGCTTTAAAAAAGAAAAGTTTGCTAAAGAAAAAGGATAAAAAAGTAAAAGAAAAAAGTAAACTACCAACTTTCGACTGAGATTAATGTATGTTTTTATTTATCACTAAAAGAATATGAACATGTTTATCTAATATTTGGTTTCTAAGAAAAAAATCCGTATGGTGATAAAAAAAAATGTCAAGTATTTATCTCTCCATCCAATTATAGTTATGAATTTAATTATCCATTTATAATTTAGTATGAAAAAATGAAAAGTAATTGCTCGCGCTGTACGTAATTTAAGGCTTGTTTGTTTGAATTTTTCAGAAGTGAAAAAGCAAATTTTCTACTTTTTCATCAAAATTTTAAAATTATATATAAATGCAATTTATATGCAATAAAAATTTAATGTGCTTAAAATTAAAATAAATTAAAGTGTGTACATCCTGAGATTTGACAAAATTGAAAAATTACAAATTAATAAAGCACCCCAAATAGACCCTAAATTGGAAAGAGCAAAGCGAAGAAGGTGCAAGAGGTGGCATACCTGGAGGAGAGAGAAATAACATTTTTCTATATGCATTTATTTAATCGTTCGCACTTAACGGGGTGAGGGATCAGGCAAAACATCAACTAAAATCCGGTTGGGAAAAGCCCAAATCTCATTTGTTTGCACTTTTGCTGCGTGAGGAATTGAACATTCGTGCGTCTAATCTGTAAACACCAGTCCACTCCTTACCCTATAAGTTAATTTCTCGAGGTTAACTTAGAGAAATTAGTGGGCTGTATGTTTTCAAGCCAAGCCAAAAATAATACAACAATAAACAGTAAGAGTATATAAATCCCAAAAAGGACCCACATTTTTTTACATTCTTTTGTAGCTTCGACATAGTTTCTAGGATTCTTTCGTTTTGCTCGCCGAAAGAATGTCCAATGTCGGCAATGCTTAAAGAGTGCTGCTAAGCTAACAGTATCATTATCCTTTGTGAATAATGGTTCCCTTTTTACCACGCCCTCTAGGCCTCTATTAAAATGCAATTGGCAACCGAAACCTACAAAACAAAGGGACGTGGAGCAAATTTGGAAAGAGTCCTAGAAAATATTCTCAGATATATGTAATTATTGATTGGTCCCGTTCTTTCTTTATAAATTTTAAAAAAAAAATTGTAGTTTTATCCCTATTTCCTCCTCCACACTTCAGGCACCATCATTTGAAACTTTTAGTTTATCTGCAAAAGTGCTGTGAATTCCTTCTGAATGAGGATAAAATTGGTTTTTGGATGTTGGATTCCACGGTACTAAATTATTTTGGTAATAATTTACTTTTGAGTTGATATTTATTCATTCAAAATATACAAAATATATATAGATATATAAATTTGTTAATTTTCCGGTGCACCGGCACATTAAAGTAGCATGTCTTTGAGATTCCCAACTCGAATTTGGTATAGCCTCGATTTTCATTTAGGACTATTTCGAGTTTGAAATATGGTCGGCCTGGCAAATCCACTTCATTGTAATATCTAACTAAAATAAATTAGTAAAAGATTGTAGGCATTTTATGCTAGAGGGAATTGAATAATTTAGTTTAACTCAATAACTGAGAATTTATATAAGTCTATTTGAACGAGACGAATTCTAGAAAACACTGCAACAGCAATAGCATATGGAGAATTATCCTGAAGAGTAAGACGAGAAAATTTTATAGCTATCAGTTTCAAAAGATGAAAAATGAGATCAATCAATTTTACAAATTGCAGTTCATGCAATTAAATGACAATGTCACATATTAAGCCTTGAAATGTTTTGTTGATGCTATAAAATAAGACACATATTTGCAATGCGCATGATCGTAATTACATGTCACAAATTGTCAATTTTGATAGATTTTCATTATAATAGTAATGCATTAATATGTAGGTGGATTGGCAATGATCATTAATGATTTTTGCTTGATTAAGTGTGTAACCTAATACTTAATAACCTTCTAGAAGGCATATAGTATTTTAAAAGACCACGACTTATGTGGGACTGGTAGAGCAAGTTATCCAATTTCTGAGGCAATGTTTACACAGTCAATAACAAATCATCACTTTTCAGAACGTGATGGGATTATCTCGCTCGATATATGTATAAAAGACCACTGAAAAACAAAATAAAGGTAAAGTCAATATGATCTTCTTTGAATACAATTATGCTTAACACATCACATAGTGGTACAGTTACTTAAGCTTTTTCCAATGCATAAATCATTTACAGGAGAAAGTTCAAATTTAGATCACAGATTAAGTTGATACGCCACTGCTCACTGAACAAGTCCGTCGTTCTTACTTCACCATGATGTGAGTGAGCCGCCCCAGACCAATGGCGGTAAATCTAGGCCTATCTTAAGTTTTCATGAAATCAAGGATGGATTGACAAGTGAAACTTATTAGGTTCAGTCATAAATAAGTCTCGGACCATTCTGACTAGATATGATGGTGCCTAGAATGCTTTTCACCAAACAGCTAGCATGAGATAAAAACTAAAGAGAGGATAACATACTCAGTGTTACTCATGCTTCATCATTCGCGGCATTACACACACGACATGATCATCTCCCCACTAAAGAAATCCTGTCACTCTCTCTCTCCCTCCCTCTCAAGCCCCAACTCATACTCACCACTTGTCTTTCCTTCGACTTTAAGCCTCCTCCATCTTTAATACGACTTCACAGAGAGACCGCAGGGAGAAAGAGGAAAAACACAAGTACCCATCAGCCCTGTACTGCACGCTAGATCACATATACCCAAAAAAACAAAGAAGAGAGAGCTCGAGGAAGAAAAAAGCATGAGCTCGGTCTGCATATCGAGCTGCCTCAACGACGCGCGCGCCCTGCAGGCTCCGGTCCGGGCCACCTATGTGAACCTCTACAAGTGGCCCGAGTCCGACGCGGAGTTCGTGAGGTCGGTGAGCTCCAATGGGCGCGCGGGGGACCGCGGCGGCGGCAGGACCGTCGATCACCACGTGATCCGCACCAGGGTGGTGGACAGCATCTCCTGCAGGCAAATGTACCTGCGGAGCTACCCGCTTTCCAGAGAGGAGAACGCCTCGCCGGACAACGAGACCCGGTGCTTCGGCCGTCGTCGCAGGGCAAAAGGAACCGAAGGCGACAAGAAGAGGAAGGAACGGCGTCGTAGAAGGAAGTGCGTGGCGTTGACGAAAGTGAAGGAAGCGTCTTGGACTGCTCTGTTCAGGATCTTCCACAGGTTGCTCTCTTGCTCCGCCAGTGTAGATGTTGTTGACTGAAAAACTTTTTGCTTTTTTCCGTTCTTTAATTGTTTTGAAGCTTTTGTCTATGATATAAAAAGCAGAAGGAGAAGAAGATATGTGTATCAAGCTTTGGACGCTTGGGAGCTTTTCTTTTTCCCTCTGTGCCTTTGTTTTTTGTGCTTCTTCCCGATATTAATTTAAAGAAGTTTATTCGTTTCTCTTCTTGTTTTTTCCTTTTTATCCTCTTTCGTTGTTTCCTTGTCGATGGATTACCTGAAGGAGAGTGAAGGTATGGTGTTAGACTTAAGTAATGGAGGGAGACTTTGATTTGTATATGTTTCGCATTTGGGAGAGAAACTTCTGTGGTGAAAACATCGAATTCCATCTTGTTTTGGTCTTTACTTTTTGTGTCGTGAGCGTAAGTGGCATGCGGGGAAAGAAGCAACTTGCTTTTGGATACATTGAAACTCCATTTATTTCACAAAATATATCTTTTAAGGAAATATTTCTCTCATATTTCGCCGATTGATTCAATTATAAAAATAAATTAATGTAAAATATTTCATCAGAAAACCTACACTTAAATTCATGAAAAATAATTTTCTTTTTAAAAAAATCAAAAATTATTCCCCAAAATACAACTAGATATCAGCCCTTTGATCCAAAATTCTGCATTTAGGCATGGAAAAACCCAACGCTAGTTCCTGGCCCCAGCTTCCGGGACCACGTCTCCGGCACCTGGGCTCGGGTCCATTGAGGCCGAGGCCATGACCTCGAAATACATACAAATACAAACAATTGAATCCGGTAGCACCTACCATTTTTAACACGAGAGCTTGCAAATTCAAGAACGTAAATTTTTCAATCTCCCAGTTTATACTGAACTGCACTTGCTTTGGATACCCTGTTCTCGAAATATATAAAATGCGTTCATGCAAATTGACCAAATGATGGACGGAAAAGGAGAGTGTGGATCGTTAGGTAAGAAGAAAACGCGCCAAGGACTGAGCTGTAAAGCCTATTGTCACGGAGAACAACTCCCTCTATTCCCGCCCTATCTCGCATGGTCTCAACCATGCTGATTACAGGCACAAACCTTGATTTATTTCCTAGTGTATTGTGATGTAGCCACGTGAGCAATCGAAGCAACCCGTCTTTTCTATGAGACCGACTTGGAAAAATAGAAAAGCTGAATCACAATTTCCGGAAGAACAATACGTTTTTCAGGCTGTGGCATTATTGCTTTGCAAAGGTGCCAAGAGGGAGGTCGTCACTAAAAAAATGTCCAGCTTAAATGAAGAAACTCGATTCCGTCCATCACCCCGAGTTTCAGTTGGGCAACAAATCTATAACAATCAACCCAAATGCATAAATCCCTCCCGTTCCGGAGAGCACCGGACCCAAGTATGAAATTGAAAACCACCAAGGGATTTCTCGTACATACATCGCTAGTTATATGTTTGAATGGCATCATCAATAAGAGCTAATCGAATATAAATTCCCAACTTCCATTGACCAAAAGATATGAAACAAGTAGCTTTGCAGATATGAGCATTTATATATAAGCATAAGCCACTAGATACAGAGACTTAAAATCACCTTTGTGTTCTACAACTATTAAACATCAATGGGTATTGGGGGATCCTAGTGTCCATTCACTACTGCAACATGACGACATGCTTGTTGGTCGAGGAAGATTCTTGAACCTACAAGTCCAAGTTAAGGAGAAAATTTGGTTTTCTAGATTTTCCACTCTCTTACAACATCTGATCCAAACTAATGCTGAATTTAATCACTGAACATTTTTGTTTCGAACCAAGCAACCTGTATCTTGTCTCAAATTTGACGCTCTAATAGTGAAGGTGAAGCTACCAAGCTTCCACAGGACAGAGAGTGTAAATGTCCCTCACTTCCAATACACACGACATCTTAATAGTATATAGTGCTTGCAAGTTGCAAATAAACTTTAAAATTGCTAACTTCCCAACAAAGATCAAAAAAGAGGAGGATAATAGATCTTCTTTCAAAAACAGACAAAAAGTGCTTTTTTATCGAACCATAGAGAGCATATCATTATGACTTTATCAGGAGATAAACTAAAATTGTCCAGAAAAATTACCCTGAGAGACACAACCTTGCTCAGAGGAAGACTGAAACATCTAAGTTCAGAGAAAATTCGTTACGTATGTGCCTATTTAATATTGTTCTAATCTAGAAGAATCTAGCAGAAATAACACGATTCATCCAAACTCTCATGGCTCTCGTACTTCTGTCAAAAGACAGGAAAGTTTTGCCTCTTTCTTGTAGTTATCTACGTGAAGCTCAAGACTTCCACTCTATGTCCTCAATCAGAACTGTCCCCTGCTACTGATGCAAGAGTTCAGATATGAGTGGCACATTTCAATGAAGTAAAGAGAAACGCCTCATGGGGTCAACTAATCAGCATTCAGGTAATCAGTACTAAGGCAAATCTCGCCACAGACACCAGTAAAAAAGAAATTAGTGTCATCCGATCATCATCTACAGCAGCATAACACTAAATCAACTCTAAGTAGATGATAGATCTTGATCAAGAACAATAGGAATCCCCAAGCAGGATAGAATAATTAAATGTCCACCAATGGCGCTTTCAGGCTATCACTTTCTCAAAACAACATTGTGTCCCTTAAAAGCAATTTTCATGCTCATATGACACTACTCTCTGCTCTTCACCATAAGTAAGTAATCACAATGGAAAATCTTACTGTGGAATTCTATAAGTGCAATCCAATCTAAGGAGTTTCAGATATCACTTCCAAGTACAATATCCTATAACAGGACAGGCCATTTAAAACATTTTGTGCATACCACCTCAATCCCACCTATCATTGCTGACTATACGAATCTTGAGGAAATATTTAACAGCCTTGATCAAAATTATAGAATCATTGAACTATAAAGAAACAGACTAAAAATCCACAAGTTAAAAGCATTATACTCAAACCACCCCATCAAGAAATTTTCAAATTTGAGATCAGTCCATTCCCCATATCCCCAAAGCGTTGGATGCATGAAAAGGAGACAGTAGAAAATCCAAAGACATTTCTTGCCTAATTTGCTGTAAGTTTGTCTTACATCAAGAACAAACAAAAAAACTCAAAAAATGACTCAAGTGAATAAAGACCCCATTGAGCTCATTCCCAGAGAATAAACCACAGGGACAACATTATCTCTATGTCTAGAGTCTAAATCTCATAAGGGAATGATGTGAACATTCCACCAGTTAGAGATACAAGCGACTGTTGAATCCAATATACTTAAGCAGGAAAATCAAAACTGTAAATTGGAATAAACAGGATTAACAGGAGCAGTAGCACCAGACCTGATGTTACATTAATGGTCCAAAATTGAATTATCTAGTTCTCTGCATAACATGCCATTAGCATCAGCAGGCAAAAATCCTCCAACGTTTTCAGTTCAAAGGTCAAACTCTTCATCGCGGAGAGCCATTTCTGCTTCCTTTTCCTCCTCCTCATCAAGAACAAAGTACTCATTCCTCTCCAGAGGCCTGAACATATAAAACATCACGATATAGAATGCCAGGCTGGCAATCTCTTCGGCTGCATTGCTCACCCACTTATACTTATATGCTGCTATCGTCCCCAAGGCATACACCACAATTCGCGTAAAATACAAGTAACCAATCACCACCACATAGAACTGCCTAAACAACTGTAGCTTCGCCAAGTTCCTAGCTGCCTTGCCATCAGTCTTCGAGGTCTCCCTCAATGACCTGATCGACCACACGATCGGGAAAATGATAGCGCAGCAGCAGATTATATCCACCAGCAAGAACACCTGCTGCCAAGTCTGCCAATCCTTAATGAAAGGCCCCGTCTCGCCAAGCACAACCGAGGCCACATTTGCCAACACCTGAAGGGGAATCACAATCATCAACACCTTCTTCTCCTTCTCTTGCAAGAAGGGCTTCAGAAACGACCAGCCCGTGCCGATCAACACTATCACGGTGAACAACAGCACCACGCGAATGAACTGGAACATGTAGAACAACACGTCCCAACCGTGAGGCGTGCCGGTGACCTTAACGTAATGCTTATCCTCGGCGGCACAAATCAGATTCAGCGCCTTCATCAAGAGCAATGCAGCCATCAGGAGATGGATCCGGTGCACCGATCGCTTATTATGATAGCAATAATAGATCCAGAAGCCCAGGAAGCCGAAATAACAAAGCGAGAACACGAAGTAAAGAGACGGGAGCTGCGTCAAACCGGCGGAGAGGTAATCTTTGGAGTCGTGAGCCTCGAGATTGAAGAGCTCGGTGCGGACGTTCATGGAGACGGAGACGCCTGTGCCGGCGAGGCAATTGGCGAAGGCGAGGGAGTACTCGTTGGGATAGACGACGGCGTAGGACTTGTTGAAGGAGGCGTGAGGCGGAGGAGAGAGGTCGTGGAAGTTGAAGAGGAAGAAGATGTATTTGGAGTCGAGGACGCAGAAGTCGGAGCTCTGCTGGGCCTCCAGGAGGATCTGGAGGTAGGCCTCGTCGGAGAGGAGGAAGAAGCCGAGGCGGGAGGAATCGACGGTGGCGGTGGGGGAGGCGACGTTGACGGCGGAGACGGAGATCGACGCGTTGCCCCTGCGGGTGAAGCCGAACTTCTCGAACAGGATCAAGGGGCGGGAGTCGTCGGAGATGGTTAGGGTTTTGATCTCGGCGGTGGAGGGGGAGATGAGGAGGGAAGCGAGGGGGAGGAGGAGGAGGAGGAGGAGGAGGGGCATCATGCCGTGTCGCTGTTTGGCCCGAGCCATCGGAGAGATCGCAGCGGCGGAGATCGAGCCCTCGGCGGCGGTGGTGGTGGCGGCGGCGGCGGCGGCGGCGGCGGTGGAGCGTCACAAGAATTGTCGATTCTGTGTGGGGATAAATGTATTCGCCGGGCGTGGAATACAAGGCAGCGAGTCAGCGACTTGCCCGGCGGGGCGAACTATGCTCGATGAATTGCCGGAAATACCCTCCCTTCCCGGGTCTATTTACAGTTCTCGTGATGGATTTTTTGTCGCTTCTATTTGTAATTGTAATCTACCCATTATTATATGAGAACGTCCCTGACGTTATATAGCACGAGAATGAGGATCTCAATACTGGAATTTCATTTTTTTTTTCACATTTTTTTCAGAAACTCCACGTATGTATTCCATTCGACGGAAAAATCGTAAATCAATTTTCCGAAAGTCAATGCGGACAAAAATGACCCAAGTTCTCCAAAAATTTTCAAAGAATCACGAGTCAGTTAAAACACTCTGACCATCCAATTCCCGGGATTTTACTTGTCCCGTGCTTCACACACATGACCCGATAAAAATCTCTATGTTATTGCACTGAATTTAAAAAATCCGTAAACAAATCGATTCATTATATTTTATATCTCTTACATGTGAAAGTTACGATAACATAAATCTTATTTTTGTAGCAGTAAAAAAGCACGTGATTCATTTGATTTCTTGCGATGGGTTGGATCTTATTCTCGTGGTCAATTCTTTTGATCACCATTATCTTTTGTCGTCTCGCACCAAACTAACAAAATTAAATAAGACAAAAAAATGGACTTATCATACTATTTAATTGCCCTTTTTGCTTGTATGCGGGCCGGTAAACGTAATAAGACGTCGACATACACCCTTAACCTAAAGTCCATAGATTTATTGATTTAATAAGTCTCATTAGGTAGTCCATTTATGACTTTGTAGAAAGCTATGACAGACGAGGTCCAACCTCCTTTTAATAATAAATCATTAATGGATGCATGTCATGCCTATTAATGGCAATATACTTATAGAAAAGATAAGAATCATCTTATGATTTTTTTTTTCCTTTTAATTACAGCCATAATGACTTGGATAAATAGTTTCAATTTACTATGAATCAAGTATTTGTGTAAGTATATGTTCCAACGCTCCTAAAATTATACGATCCCGAAAATATTTGACAATTTATTTAAATCATCTATCCATTAAATCAAAATATGACCCGTCGTACATTCAAGTGCCTTTCAATATTATCATTCAATCAAAATTTCTGGACAAAATAGTGAATTTTCCATGTGGAATTTTCACGGTCAACTCCTCATATCATTTCCACTCCTGATCATCATTTTCAAGAAGATTTACAGCAACAATAGCCAAATTCATTAATGATCATAGACCTAACTCTAGGAACATCAATTGAGGAGAAAGTGACCCCCTCATTGACAGAAAAACCCTGCATCTCATACCGCAGATCATCTTCTCATCAACTTCTACAGTCGATATCTTCTGCAAATAAGTGGTAGAGACTAGAGAGCAGGTTATTCTACAAAAGCCTACGATTCATATGTACAACAACAGCTCCGGGTTAATGTTTCCCGATCTCCGGCGTCATCGGCGTCGTCGGACTTGCCGGCAGATTTATGTCTCAGAGAGCATAGACTTTCTTAAACTCACTGTTCAAAATTTCTGAATCCGACATCATCACCGACATCGACATCGACCTCGACCTCGACCTACTGCTCATCGACGACCTCCGGACGCTCCTCAATTTATAAGCCTCTATCCGGTGCATGATCACCCAATAGCACATCGTCCCTAGAGTCGCTAACATGATCACGGCTCCGACGACGGTCACTCCCACTGCCAACGCCAAATCGCGCTTCCCCACCACCACGTAGCACAGCGCGAGGAACGACACCGACACCATCACGCACGCCAGCCACATCAACTTGTTGATGACCGTCATCATCTGCTTCTTCGCCTTCCGCTCTATGACCACCACCGAGGTCTGCACCACCACGACTGCCAGGGATATGAAGAGCGCGATGGAATCGAATATGAAGAAGACGATGAATTCAGGTTTCGGAGCGATGTTTGCTTCTCCTAGAGAGTGCCCAGCTGGGACATGGTCGGGGTCATCGGCGTACTGGCCTGGGACACTGAAGATGGCAGCAAAGGCCACTGTGGCAATCAGGACGGCCACGACCGTGGTGGAGTTGATGGCGTTGTTGAGGCCCTCCGAGTGCATCTTGTCGATCCGCTTGACGATCCCCTGCACTCGTCTCCTCGTTTGTCTCGTGTGCTCCAGCTGGTCGTGGACCTCGTGCTTTATGTCGCTCACGGTTTGCTTCAACTCCCGGGCCCCGGTCGGTGTTGGTGGATTCAACGATTTAGCACTAGGAACGCCGTGGTCCCGCAGGACAGCAGCAATTTCGGATTGGCCAGCTTTCTCGGCAGTGTCCAGGGCGGTCTCTCCAGATCTGTTAACCACCGTTTTGTCGAGATCCGAGTGATTCAAAAGCTTAGAGAGAATCTGCAAGAGTAGCAGCAGCACAAGTTGATAAGATAGAACTCTTACTGAGGCAATGGATCACGTTATCCCGTCCATTTCATGCTTTTATGCTTTACGAGAACCAAGAACAGAAGATAATCTTATAGTTAGCCTGCCTAAAGCCAAGACGCTTATTTAACGGATGCTAGCCTCTCCATGGCTTGAGATGGCAACCTACAGGACTTCTACAACCGATTGGATAAAAGTCTATCGCCTAGAATCCCAGGATTGTACAAAAAGCCAACCCGAGCTGTGTTACATTGCGAGAAGAAAGATTCTCAATATAGCAATCTTGGAGGATCCTCTATGTAATTTAGGAATTTAAACAGCACGACCATACGCATCCCATGATTTCTAAAGGGCTGGGGGTTGCAATTTGTACCATGTGAATGCTAAATTTTGATAAACACACATCTCTCTGCAAAAATTTGCAGCTTTAAAGCATTGACAGGAGTAGCTCTATAATTATGGGCATCAAACGAATACGATTTCTTTCTAAGACATCTTCCTTCCAAGTTCTATAAAGTACAAATCAAGCCAGAGGCACTTCTTAGACAATTGACAAGAAACTTGAAGAGATCTGAGCAATACATTCATCTAAGTGCAGTTGCTAAACATATTTTGCTTAGTTTTCCAGTGAAAGAGATTCCAGAAAAAGAGTCGGGCAGAATTTTTATACCTGAGCTCGAGCCTTTCGTGTTGCTATATGCAACGCAGTATTCCCCTTAGTATCGACCATGTTAAGTGGAGAAGGATGCAAATTCAAGAGCTCCTCAACAACATCGGTACTCTGTCCCTTGACTGCCATGTGAAGAGCCGTTTGGCCCTTCTTGTCACAAATGGTTGCTAACCCCGGTTCTTTGCTTAGAAGGGCCTTCACAACCTCCAAATGCCCATTTCTTGAAGCTGAATGCAAGGCCGTTTTCCCGTTATTTTTTGCAATCAGGGCCAGGTTTCCACATTCCTCCAAGAGGAATTTCACCACTTCGAAGTGGCCTTGTGCAGCGGCGGTGTGCAGCGCCGTGGTATTAGCAGTGTCGGAGGTCATCGAAAGGTCGTGACTCTTCTCCATAAGAATCTTCAACACATCTGCAAGAGGAAGAAGCGAGAAATGTCAACACTGAAGTTCTACCTTCATTAATTCGAACATCCGACGATGGTGAAGCAAAACATATTCAATCTGAACCAAAAATCATTGCTTTTTACCTACGCTATTTCTTCCTCTTCTTCTTTGTCCCTTAACTTATTCATTATACATGGAGAACGCAAAAGATTTCCACACAAAGACGACCAAACAACTTTCATCAGACACTGCTGATGTTAAAAAAAAAAAGAACCCATATTGTTCCTTCGATGAATGGCTTTTGAGCCAAGGGAAACACAGCAATCATAGAGTAAAAGCACAGCCGATGAGAGCCTCACCCAAGTCTCCTTGCTTTGCAGCTATGTGAAACGCATCGTATCCATTCTTTGCCTTGATTCCAGCTGAACCGATATCATAGTACGGCATCAACCCCCTCACCAGATCAACATGGCCACACTCGGCAGCCACATATAGTATGGTTTCACCAGATTGATTCTGCTTGGTCAACAAGCCCTTCCATTCCTCCGCTCCAGCCATGGATAGCGCATCCAACATGACCTCCGTATCCCCAGATCTCGCCGCCAAGTGCAACGGAGTGTCGTCTCGCTTCACCGTCGGCTGTTTGGTCATCTTCTTCCGGGGGAAGCTCTTTTGCCTCTCCAGTACCTCCATCGCAGTCAGCCGCTCTCGAGTCTGACACAGCACTGGTGGAAATCGAGAAACCCCTTCTCTCTTCACCTTCTAGAGGTATCAAACTCTTGATTCTTTCACATGGTAAGTGGAACTCCGAACTATTTGTCAACCCCAGAACAAATCAACTTTCGGTTTTTCTATAGAGACCTGGGATTCGGATTGCTTGAACACCCAAATGATGCCCTCACGCAATCTGCACCGAAAGAAAAAAAAGGACTAAATTGATGAATACTCAGAGACAAGGACAAACCACTTGTCTCTACTTTGAGATGAGCCCGTACAACAAATTAGTGGAGAGAGGGAAAGAGATAGAGAGAGAAAAAATTGGTAAACAACATGACCATTGAACAAAGCAACATCATTTGAACCCAATAAAAACTCAGACGGTCAAAGGCTCACCTGAGCTTTTGAATACGGGAAGTCTCCCTCTTTTTCTCCTTCTATCTTCAATCTAGAAGATGAAGAAGTGGGTAGAGAGAGAGAGAGAGAGGAAAGAAAAAAGAAAAAGAAACTGATGTTAATGATTGGGGAGTTGAAGACGGAGAGCCCACATAACTGTGGCGTCGAAGACTTCCTGCACAAACAGGGGAAGCAGGAAGGTCGTAAAAAGAAGTCTGGTGACTCGTGAGCAAGAGCTCAGCGAGGTCGCATAGCCATGAATCTATGGACCGTTTTCAAATAATTAATGAAGATGGAAAAAGGAAGATGATGAAGAACGAGAGAGCGAGAGCGAGAGAGAGAGAGAGAGAGAGAGGGGAAGAAAAGAGCATAATGGAGGAGAAAAACAGAGAGACGCAAGCTGAAACGTGCTCTTTGTCTCTTGCGGAATAAATTATGAAGCGGCCGCACGTTGCCACGCAAGCTAATCGAAGGCGGGGGGACCCACCGGTCCAATGATCTTTCGCGGGAGATCCAACGGTCATCGATTCCTTACGGCACTCGTGCAGGCCTGGCGGAGGATCAGGATTCGCCGACGCCGGGCATCATCGAAATTTGGAGCTTAAATTATAGGATCCACGTGTCGTGATGTTCAGATTGCCTTGTCGAATTCGACTTACCATCTTGGGAGAGTTATTGAAAATTCACTTAAAACGGTAATTACATCCGGCCTCGCCGGTCGATTAGTAATGCCTTTTATTAGTTTTCAAAAAGGAAAGTTGACTACATAGGACGCACTCTTTCGGTACATACTAATAAGAGGCCCCTTGGAATGAGGACACATGGAAGGTGAACCGAAATATTATTTAACTGTTAATTTCGATTTGACTATACTCCCAACGTACCCAAAATATCTCAAATTTACTGTTCTTGACGTTTCGCATTTATAGTGGGACCACCATTTATTGACTTTATTATAGCTTATGGTGATATAGAGTTGGTAAGCCCACAAAAAAAAAAAAAAAAAAAAAAAAAAACTTAAGTTAGGTCGCAATGAAATGCACAATAACTTGTTGCAAAAATGAGATAGAAAACCAAGCATCCCACATTTAAATAAGTTGTTTTTATTTATGTCTAACTAGTGGCTTTGAATTTGCAGGCCATTTAGATTGATTAAGGTAGCACAAGTCACCATGTATCAAATCAATAATCAAGACGCCCAACTCCTCAACTAAACTTTCGCACGTTGAATAATTTAATACGCACATAAATTATTTGGACTCAAAGTTTAAGGAGGTACTATTAGGAAATTTTTAGCAAAAAAACCTTTCGAATTTAAGAGTTACGATTTACTGAAAAACAATGAATGACGAATGATTATGCTCAAACTTGAGAAATATTGTGTTGGCATAGATGAAGTGATCCCAACTTTAGCATTAGGCCCATCTTCATTTTGGGCCTTGGCAACACTAGCTATCCATGGAAAACTTATGTCCTGCAAACATATCAAAAGATTATTCAATTAGTGACGAATTTAGTGACACCCGAGAATGACCAAGTCTTTTTAATTCATACAATTCTAATACAGAGTTCAACATTAATCAATTTTGTTATTGACCAGTGGTTATGAGAAGAAAAGCCTGGCAATAAATGCGAATATTAATAATCGACATGACACTTATGTAAAGAAAGGCATCGATCGATTAAATTATTGATAGGAAATTGAGGGTAAGGAAACCCGTTGATGAGTATCAATCATCAAGTATTGTCATCGCCAACATACAATGATGATTGGTTGGCGATTGACACTTAGTAGAATCATCTAAGTGTTAAAGAATGAAAACCGAAAGCGATGAAAAGGCGGATCCAAAAGTTACAACAGTTTGTAGCGAAGATTGATGTGTAATTTTGGTAAGTGATCATGGAGCCTAAAATTAAGTCTAGTAATAATTGAAGAGTTGTAATCCCTTATATATAATATAAGGGTACAATTATGAAGCATCATCATGGAGCTGAAAATCTACATAATACCGTCGTGTTGAATCATTTATAGAAGGCTCTCCCTAATTATCAACATAGACAATGTATCTTTTAATTTTTTTAATTGTTTTTTTGCATAATGCTATTTTATATTCATTTTACAAGGCAATGTATGTGATATGTGCAGGTTGTAAAACATGCTCCCTCACTCACATGTCCCCACCCTAACCTTCTCGAAAAGATGGAAAATCGGACTCTCCATCTTCTCCTTCTCAAATGGGAAAAATGGCAACTGAACAATCGTTATCAATTTATCAATTTAACTTTCCAGTTCTTGTGCCTATTTTCCTTTGCAGTAATTTGCAGTATTTTATGTTGAACACTTCTTGTGTGAATTCGTTGTGAAACCCGATTCATATGAAAATCAAAGACCTAACCTTTGATAAAAGATATTTCGGTGCCCGGAGCCTTTCCAGCGAAACAAAATTTACTCTAAAAAAATAAAAGTCAGGGGTGGATGTCCAGCACCATTCGACTCTTGGAACGAGCACCACAAGATCTTTACCTTCGACAGCGAAGGAGCATGACACACAGACGCCAGAAGCCGAAATGGTGATGGGGTCGAGCACCACCAAAGTCAGGAGTGGATGTCGCGATCGCTGGGCCGAGCGGGACAGCGACCTCGGTTTGACCCAGTCGGGCCGAGGCGGCCATCAATCATCGAGCACGGGGGCCCCCCCACGATGTGGTTTTCTCGGAACGACGGACAACCACGATCGGCTCGAGCGGTCCGCGACAAAAAAAGGGAGCAGCGCCCGCCGCGTTTTCTTTTTCAGCCCCCGTTCCCACGCGGGACCTGTACGAGCCAGTGGCAATGGCGTCCCACGCGTTAACAGTGCCCCCGCGAATCTAAAAGTAAACATTCATCACCAGGAATGACTGCCGGGATGCGCTCTCAACCTTGGTGAATTTCCGAGTGAAGTTTTCCGATTAGACCTCTGGAATTGAATTTCAATCGCCAAATGATCGATTGTACTAATGCCGTGTCGCTCCTGGCCACGCGGGTTCCGCCAAAAGCTCGGCTCGATTTTTGACCGTAGGGCCCTTTGAGAATTTTTCACGAGACACGAATTAGGCGTGCCGTCCTGATTATCTCTTGACTCGACGTGTAGGAAATTGAAATTCAATTGCAATCGTGATACATAAGGAGAATGGGAAAGAAAGGATTGTACATAATTGGAAAAGAAATTAAATTCACGTAAATTTGCAATTGATGAAGAAAATTTCATAAATCTTAAGTAGTTTAGAGAGTTTTTCTTTTTCTTTTAATAATAAAAACTTGCAATCACAACATAAAAAATCACGTGATATATACAACTAACTACTTAGATATCTTGTTATTTTATATTGAGAACAATGACATAAATAATGCACGAACGTTGACTTAACATGTAATATGTTAGCTGGGTTCACTCCTATGTGGAGGAAGCCTAATGAGTTGCAAGCTCAAAAAAAAAATTTTGAGCTCATATGATAAGTTATATAGAGAAATATGGTTATCTTTAAAAAGTGGTAGCCGCAAAAAGATGTAGTAATGAGAGAAAAAGAGAAAACAAAAAATCTGAAGTTGGGATAAAGTCTGATTTACATCAAGTTGGCATTGGAAGTCGATTCGTGGTCTAATTGAGCTGAAATTCTGTCAACATATTCGTGGCACAATCTTCTCCAATCTAAACGGTTTGATTTTTATTTGAACCTTCCTACATCAGGTCTTTCGTGGATTGATCAAAACCTGCGTTTTTTGTCAGATTTATCATTGATCTTTTGTGAAATTCATGTGTATTGCCAAGAATTATGTTATTGAGATATTTGTTGCTATTAACCTCTAGTATTTGCTGGAGAAGAACATTGTTCACTCAATTTTGTTGATAGTGAAGATTTTCGGGTGAACTCCACACCCATGGTTTTTGATCTCCTCACATCGAGGATATTTTCCACGTAAAAAAATCGTCTTGTATTCGCGTGCTTGGTATATTGTTCGAATTGTTACTGTTCTCCCATCATAATATTGTTCTTGAACTTTAAATTATTCAGTATAATCCATGAACTTTAGTTTAATATGCAATGTAATCCATGAACTTTTAGTATATGTTTAATTTAGTTATTTGATTATATGAAAATATTCAATGTTATCCATGATCTTTGAATTAAAGGAAAAACTACATTGAGCATTTTCATATAGTCTTGGATTAAATTGAACATGTATCAAAAGTTTAGGAACTAAATTGAATAAATTGAAAATTCAACGACTATTTGTACGAAACTATGAAAGTGAAGTTAAATCATTTACTTGTTTTTTGCAACTTTATTATGTTTTGCATTCACTAAATACTAGAAGAATGCAAGCCTGAAAAGGCCCTTTTTCTTTGGAAAAACCACTCAGAATCTCTCGATCTCCAACGTCTAGGATTCTTCCACGCATCATAATCTAATCTCTCCCGCCATGCACCCACCATCACGTGCTGCCAACAGTTGCCACCCATCCTTCGTCAAGCCTGATCCACATGTCCAATTTAATCCATAGACTATATAAAAACGTTCAATGTAGTCTTTACATTAGTTCAATATCTTGGATAGTATTGAATATTTTCATATAATCCGAAAACTAAATTGACCATGTTCTAAAAGTTCAAGAATTACATTGCATATTGAGTTAAAGTTCATAAATTATACTGAATAATTTAAAGTTCAAGAACAATATTACACGTTAAGTCAAAGTTCATATATTATTTATATCATTTTTCTCAATATAAAATAACAAGATATCTAAGTGGTTAGTTATATATATCATGTGATTTATCATTGACCCGACTTATGACGAAGAACTATGGAAGTGAAGTTAAATCATTTACGTGTCTTTTGCAACTTTATTATGTTTTGCTTTCACTAAACACTATAAGAATCCAAGACTGAAAAGGCCCTTTAGCTTTGGAAAAACCATTCAGAATCTCTCGATCTCCGATGTCCACGAATCTTTCACGCATCGTAATCTAATCTCTCCCGCCACGCACCCACCATCGCCTGCTGCCAGCCTGCCACCAGCTGCCACCCATCCTTCCTCGAGCCTGATCCTGATGTCGCTGCCACCCCTTATCCCCACTAGGTTGACTCCTCTCTCTCTCTCTCTCTCTCTCTCTCTCTCTAACCACCATTGTGACCTTCTCGTGGTCGTCAATCGACATAGAATTCAGCTACCGTGGATGACCTAGTTGAAGATCTCGAAGTCTTCCATGGCTTCCAAGACCTTAGTTTAAGATCTCAGATGGACGTCGTCATGGTGCTCCGTGCCCCCACAGAGAGAGAGAGAGAGAGAGAGAGAGAGAGACTAAACTAGGGTTTGGACAATGGGTATAAAGTCTCTAGGTGGTTTTCTTTTTCTTTTTCTTTTTCTTTTTCTTTTTTTCAGAAAGTTTCTAGATGGTTGGACATCTGAAATTGGCGGGGAGAGATATTTTGGGAAAGAAAAGTGGTGATTTAGTAATTATTTTTTATTAATAGTTGGAAATCGGTATCCAATTACAAAAGGGAGGATGTAAAGTTGCGATAATGAAAATGAAGGATGTAATGTAAAGAATGCGCGACATAGAGGAATGGCTAATTGAATTTTCCCAAAGATTAAAGAAAAAAAGAAGAAGCTATGATGACATATTTAAACACATTAGTCCTCCCCCATAATTAATTCTCGGGTTTTCCACCATTGCAAAAATACCAAGTATTCGTCAATGATCACGGATCGGATCGAATAAACGAAGGGAGAAACGAATGATCGGCAATCTCCATTATCCCCTCGACTCAATTCCAATTCTCTGGACCACCTCCATTTCCTTCACATTCGCACAAGATGAAATGATCAATCTTCACCCTCCTTCTTAAGGAGGGGGATAAATGAGATGAATAAACGCTACGTAAGATGTTTGATGAGCAGATCATTAACGAAATACTAACGGTTACTTTAAAAATTTAAAATGCTTGAGATAGGTTAGCGTGGACATGGACTGAACCAGGTCAATTCACCGTTAAGAGTGCTAATAGTAATGATTGAAAAAGTGGTTTTGCTGAACACTGGAGAGTACACATCAACATCATATCAGCCACCCCGTAAGTTACGGAACATAATTTGGCATATGAAACTCCCAAAAAAAATGGAATTTTTATTTAGAGTCTATATCAGAATGCTATCCCTACAAGGCCAACTTATGCAGAAGAAACATACTACCTGAAGCCTCGTGTCCCTTTTGCAGCTTAGAACCCGAGACGACTGACACCTGGTCTTGCTGTGCTGTCGGACCTCGTCGATCTGGGCGAATGCTGCATTGCAAATTAAGATTTCATGAGTAGGGTTGTTGAGAATCAAAGAATGGTTGCTGAATTCAAGGCAAAATCAGTAGATCTACCTTCTTCCGAGGTTGTTGCGAGGGGCCTGTGGTTTATTTGGAGGGCGATAAACGACTTCATCTTTAAAAAGAGACGCCCAAATCGGGAAATTTTTGTCGAAGCGGCACACAACATGCTCAGTAATTGGTGCAAGTGAAATCACAAAGAACAGGAAACAATGTCGGAGAAGACCCACCTCGATGCTGGAAGGTTCCAAGGGAATGAACTTTAAAGGTGAATTTGGGCAGTTCTTATAAAGAAGGATCGAACACAGGAGTAGTCGCCTGTGTTGTCCAAGATGCTTCAAGAGCATTGGTGGACGAAATAGCAAGATCGATACCAACATCATCCGCGATTCAAGTCAAAATCCTAGGATTATTCACAACTCTCTCTCTCCTCAAAGCAAAATAGGAAGAAACCATTGTAGTTTGAGTCTGACTGCAAATCTTTAGTTCACGTGGTTTATAGCTCAGGTTAATGTAATTGGGAAGCACGTGCTCTTATCATGGAAGCTCACAAGATCATAGGCCGGTTCAAGCATATCTCCTTAGTCCATTACAAACTAGAGTCCAATAGCATGGCAGACTGAATTTTTAAGGCATATCGACTAAAAACTCCACCTTCTAATTGGGTAATCCATCCCTCTCAACCCTTTTGAGATCTTCTTTGCTTTGATGCCCCAATTGTGAGCTTTGGTGTTTGAAGTACTTTCAGATTTAATAAGGGCGCGTTTGATAACATTTACGTTTCAAAACTGTTAGGAACAAAAATAGAAAAAAGTGTTTATTATTCCTAACAATTTTTGCCAGAAAAAGATGCGTTTAGTAAATTTGTTCCGAAAATAAAAAATGAATAAACACGTTTGGTAAATTTTTTTTTTGTTTCTTTTAATTTTTTAATATTTTTATTTTTATTTTATATTTTTTCCTTTCTTTTTTTTTTTTTCTTCTTTCGGCCGATCCCCAGCCTCCGGCGACCGGCCGACGGGGCCGGGCAGCCTCGCCTAGCCACGGCGAGGCTCGGCCTCGCCCATCCGGCGACGCTCCGGCGAGGTCGCCGACCCTCGACGGTGTCACCGGCCAAAGAAAAAAAGAAGAAAAAACAAGAAGAAAAAGAGAGAGAGAGAGAAGAAGGAAGAAGTGTTTCTTCAAAATTATTTACAAGCAAAACAATTTTTTTTATTTCTCATTTCTCGTTCTTTTTGAGTTCCGAGAACAAAAAAATAAAAAAGAGAATGTAAAACGCAACCAAACGCATTTATGTTTTTTTTTTGTTAACTTTAAAAAAAGAATTTCTGTTTATAAACAAAAAAAAAAAGAGTGAAAACATGCCGACCCTAAAATTTCAGTTGACCATTCACTCTGTCCGCTTCGCAAAAAAAAAGTTAGTAAAACTTTCTTTTTCAAATTTTGATTGTTTATAACAATTAATCATAAACGGAAGTTATTTTTGTTCTCAATTAAAAAGAATATTTGCTTAAGTTTCTGTTAATAATGGAAATCTGGAAAAAGTACCCAAAAATCCTAAATCTATTATATTTATGCTAATTCAATCCTAAACATTTCAATTGTGTCAATTTAATCTTAAAATTTCACGTGGTATCAGAGTAAGAGGTTAATTAATATTTTAACAATGAAGGAGGATGTTAGAGTATTTAAATAACATTATTACATGGTATCGGGGGATGTTAGAATATTTAAATAATACTTTCATGTGATATCATAGCATGAAATCCTGAATTCAAATCTTTTTAGACCCCTACGCCTCTCCAATTACATATTTCCACACCTTAGGCTAAGGTTAAAGTCCAGTTTATGTGTGAGAGGAATTGTTAAAATATTTATATAATAAGTTATGCATTTATTATATTGCAATTGACTTGCAATCAAGAAACATGCATTGACAATTTGATATTGCAATTGACTCGCAAAGTGAGACATATTTATAACCAATAAAATGATGGGAACGTCATATCTCTCAGCTAATTGCTAAAATTTCCACATTAAATGACAGTGCCTGCAAGTTGTGACTTGGACATCTTGAAAAATGCACAAACTTCGTCGGATGTCATGTTGTGAACAGTGAACACACAGCTACTCTCACTCATTGTAGGAACAAAATTTTATGGTGGATTTGATAACATTTATATTCTCAAAAATAGTTTTTTATTATTTCTACTTCTTAGAACGGTTTATAAGTAAAATGATATGTTTGTTAACTGCACAAAATTTTTATCCCCGAAATGAAAAAAAAAATATGGAATGTGTTTAGTATGATTCACAAATTTTTTTGTGACGTATAGTTTCTTTTAATTTTTTAATAATTTTTTTGAGATTTTTTGCTGCCTAACAAAGAGGAAGGAGAAGAAAAGAAAAAAAAAAAAAGAAGAAAATAACCTATTTTTAGAGATTATTCTTGGGAACAAGAAATTAATTTTTCTATTTCTATTTTTATTCCAAATATATTTCTTGGCCACTTTTATATTCTAGGGAATAAAAAAATAATTGATGTTATCAAAGGAATTTTTGTTCTTTTTTCTATTCCGAGGAACAAAATAACAAAAAAAATAGGAATGTTGCCATTCAATGTCTTAGTATTTCCAAAAAAAAAAAAAAAAAATTATTGAAAGGAAGTGCTTAAATGTTTTAAGTTGTGATTTGCAAAAAAATATTACCTTTCTCTAATTATTTCATAAAAATAAATAATTTAAAAAATATTTTTCTAAAATAATCTTTGTGTCGTTTGAAATAGCTAGCCAATAAAAAAATATTTGTATTATCAACAATAATTAATATCTAAATATTTTTGTGCAAAAACGAAAAATAAATTGTTCATTCATTACTATAAGCAATATAAAAAAAAATTAGTAAAATATTTGCAAACATTCATTCATAAGTCATAACCTTGTGTACGTCCACTTTTTGTAAATATTTAATGGAATTTTTATGAGCCTTTTTTGACACACTGGTAAGTAGGAGTAGAGACCAAAAAGTCTTTTTCCACAACTTTTTCTCAGTCCATAGTTTGATTGGAGTAATTTAACGTTATCAATTCATCCACAATCTCGATGAGAATTCTTGAAATTTAATAAATGAAAAAAAAAATCTCTGATAAATTCAGCAAATAATCAATTAAGTCTAAATTTGCCTTTTATCTTCTTCTTTTTTTTTTTTTTTTTTTTTGATAAAGACCTTTTATCTTCTTTGTTTCGTGGTAAAAAACATAATTCAAATTTCCTCCTAATTCTAAATGTGTCTTGATAAAGTGTTGTTTTCTTTCGTTTTGGCTTTGTGGCTTTCTACACTCATTAAACTATAAATTTTAGCTTATTTGTCATCCTCAATCATTTTTTTTTTTTTTGGTAAGTTGTCATCCTCAATCATTTGCCTCTTATTGAATCTAAAACTCAAAACATATAAAAATATATGTTCAAAAATTTTCTGAGATAAGATAGCTTATTTCGTAAGCAAATTATTGTGATGCAATCAAGAAATTATGTTTATTTTATAATTAGATTAATATTTAAAGTAAAATAAAATAAGAGACCCATTTTATATTTGTAATATGAATTACAGCTTACTCTTTTTTTTCCTTGGTCTTAGATGATATACCTTGCTTAAATAATAAATGCGTCACTTAATATAAACAAGTTTCAATGATAATATAATAAAGTTAATTTCCGAATGAATTTTCTTTAAGAATTTTTTCAGCATTCAAAACCTTATTTCTATATGGTCGAAAGGACGAAAGTACCTCCATCTAACACTCAGTAATAACATAGGTCCACCATTTTCAAAACTGAGTATGCTCCACTAAATTGCACGTCATTAGTCAATGGCACAAACATTTGCTCCTAAAGTTAGGACTCACGCATCGTTTGCGCGTCATCAATCACATTTCAAAACACAAGCACACACTTCCCAAGCGGTCATGCTGTGGCATAAAGCGACAATGAAATATTTCCAGATTACAAAATTCAAACGCATTTTGTAAATGACCAATGCTTCACATGTGCACCTAAATGTTCAATCACCCTAATTTTCTTGAAACTAACAAGTGGCGACTCCATTGAAAATATTTATATTTCAAAACCCTAAGCTTTCTCAATCTTGTCAGAACCCTTTTTTATCCCAGAGTAGCTGCACTCCTATTTCAAACCTCGATCTTGAGAAACGGGCTACTATGGTGAATTATCAATTTCTTGAAGATAAAGTTATGGGTCAATACTTTGAAAAATCCTAAATTGACACATTTATGACAAATTTATCCTAAATTAATTTTTTAATCATAAAAAATTCCAAATCGGTACACCTTTAACAAATTTACTCAAAATCAGTATAGTTGTGACAAATTTACCTTTTGTTAGTTTCCGCTGAATTTTACCATCAAATTACTAAGTTGAATAACATGTAACAAGTGTACCAGTTTTGAATTTTAGGGCCTGTTTGTTAAAATGTGTTTTTGTTCCCAGGAACACAAATTTTTTTTGTTTTTTGTTCCTAGGAACAAAAAAAAAGGAAGTAAATGCGTTTGTTTACGTTTTTGTCCAAAATTATTTTTTGTTCCTAGAAACACATCCTGAACGAAAAAACAAAAAAAAAAAAAAGTTGTTTCTTATTTTTTGAACAAAATTTATGAACACTTTTTCTCTGTCTTCCATTTTCTTCTCTCTTTTTTCTTCCTCTTTTCTTCTTCTCTTTTCTTTCTTTTTTCTTTGGCCGGTCACCGGCCTCGGCCATGGCCGGCGACCGGCCGTCGAGGGCCGGCGACCTCGCCGAAGCGTCGCCGGCCCCTGGCGAGGCTCGGCCTCGCCTTGGCTGGGCGAGCGCGCTTGGCAGTGGCCCGACGACACCGAGCCTCGCCGGCCGCTGGGTGAGTTCAGCCTCGCCGGATCTGGGCGAGGCCGCCGGCCCTCATCAATCGTCGTCGGCCTTGGCCAAAAGAAGAAAAAAAGAAAAAAGGAAAAAGGAAAAAAAAAATAATAAGAAAAAAATAAGAAAATAAGAAAGAAAATAGAAAAAATAAAATAAAAATAAATAAAAAATTATACAAATTTACCAAATGTGTTTCTATTCTTTTTATATTTCTAGAACAGATTTACCAAACGCGTTTTTTGTTCAAAAATTGTTCCCTAAAGTAGAAATACTTTTTCTATTTTTGTTCCTTAAACAATTTTTAAACGAAATGTTACCAAACGCACCATTATTCTCCATTTGTTACGCTTATACAATTTTTGTGATTTTTCGTGGTATTAATTTAATTTAACATATGGTATATCGTCACAAATATACTAATTTGTGATTTTTTACAATTGAATAAATTAGCTTGGGGTAAATTTGTTACAATTGTATCAGTTTAGAGTTTTATATGATCCGTCGAGATAAATTTGTCACGGTATACCAATTTAAAGTTTTTCATGATAAAAAAATTAGTTTTTAGTAAATCTGTCACAAATGTACTAGTTTGAGATTTTCAAGGTATTAACCCATGATTTTAGGGTATCAACTTTCATTTAAGTTTTTTTTTTGGTAAAAACTTTCATTTAAGTTAGTTATCAAAGCTACCAACTTTTTTTATTTTCAGGCAACTTAATCAGAAAAAAAAAATCGGTGAGTTGCTTAAGTAAATATTGGTAATTTTATATAATAGTTGATAAATTTAAAGAAAGTAAATGAAACCTAGTAAAAGATTAAAAAAAAAAAAAAAAATCGGTTAGAGATAAGAGAAGAAGGTAATCTGTAAAAATAAATCAAATGAATGTTGATAACTAATTAAAATAAGTATTGATAATGAAAAGCTAGTATGTAATTTGGTTGTAGAAAATGGTCGGTAACCAGATAACAAAGAGGCAATTTAATAAAAAGGTTGGTAAATTTTTAGAAAAATAATTAAAGGTTAGTAAATAATTCAAATGAGAATTGATAGGTTGATAATTTCATATAATAGTCAATGGAACGTTGCTAGAAAGGTAGTACCAATATTTTCAATTAATAATGGTGCAAGTATGACCACAAAAAAGTTTTCAAAGATCGCACAAGCGGAGGATGGAGATAATAAAATGTTGTACTATAGAATCTTTTATAATTGTTTTAAGACAATTTCAATACAACTATGTCAAACTACCATGGTCTCGTATAATTAAAAAGATTGATATTTTGCATACATTATGAAATGTCATGACGTCTTCAATAATAAAATAATTCATTTTACCACTTTTGCACTTACTCAAGGCAAAAATGCCACGAGTCTTTGTAAAATATTGTAAAACGCATATATAAATCCTATTTGCACTTAGATAAGACTGGACATTGTGACATCGTAAAATACAAAAATGATCTTAAAACACCTTTCTTTTTTGCTTCATTGGGCAAAACTGTAGTAAATTAGAAATTTGCGCTTTAGGACATTTTGAACTTGAGTAAGATTAGATGTAGTAAGCACTTGTACAATGCCATAAAATTAAAATTCCATATTCTATGATGTTTTATTTATGATGATAATGAAATATTATATAACCCTTTTTTATATATCACGCAAGAAAATTGAGTATGTAATAGTTTTGTCGCTTTTGATGAAGCAATGGAACCATCTCCGTCATTCAATTTCTCCATAAAACTTGGTAACCTGATTATCCTATTCGAGGGGAAATGAATTGTGATGTATGTTCCAGATTGCAGCACGAATTTTCACCCATATATACACACATAAAAGAAGTTTTGATTTTATGAGCGACGAGGGATAGTAGCAATTTATTAAAAATAAATAATAAAAAGAAGGAAAAATCGGTGGACACATCAACCGGGACAAGTCAAAATATCTACACTGCCAAATGAGTCTGCCCCATATCATATCCCTGTGTCGGAGACCGAAGGAAAAGATCGTACACCACACACCATTACTTTACTTAGACCAAATCATTTGATCGAGTACGTGGCGTCCACGTGGATTGCCACGTCGCGCAAGATTTCCTCAATGAGACCCCGAATTCCACCAGCGAGGCGACGGCGACAGCGAAGCAGCCGAAAATGCCGCCGACGGCCGCGACGGCGACGGCGACGACGACGACGACGACGACGACGACCCGCTCCCTGAATGCGCCGATCCGGAAAAGAGGCTGGCCAGGTTATACCCGACGTCTTCCGGGGTATATTTGATCGACATCGCCCCGCCGGTTTCGCCGCCGACGGTGAGCCAGTGCGCGTCGTAGAACTCCCCGTACGCTCGCACCACCTTCCTCTCCAGCGACGCCCTCATCTCGTCTCGGAGCTTCGGGTCCGCCGCGACCCTCGTGCCCTCCCGCCGGCAGGCCTCCTCGAACCTCGCGTTGAACCGCCGGAACCGCTCGCTCGCCTCCGCCGGCGAGATCGCCGCCCTCGGGTCCTCCGGCAGCGTCGCCGCCACGTCGCCCCACGCGATCCGCTCGTGGTTCTCGGCGAACTGCCTCAGCTTCCTCACGAGCCTCGACACCCACTCCTCGCCGAGCAGGTACCGCAAGTTCGACGCTCGCGCCTTCGATATGATGTGTTGCAGATTGTTCGCGAGGAACAGGTACGAGACGGAGACGTCCCGGTAGTGCTCCGCCTTGCCGTCGAGCTTGCAGAGGAGGACGAGGATCAGCGACGCCATTTGCAGGGAGATCGCCGGTGCCGGCGCCTCCGCGTCGTCGGAGTCGGATCCATCGAAGTAATCTTCCGGCAGGGAAGGCTTCGCCGGCGTCGACCACTCGGTGACGATGTCGGCGAGGGTGTCGCCGTAGTCGGCGAGGCGGCAGAGGTGGTCCATGGTGTAGACCGTCAGGCGGTGGACTCCTCCGCCCGCGACGACGGATTTGGAGGAGTCCTTGTGGATGGTCGACTTGAACTCGGTCAGCATCGCACGCACCGACTCGCCGAGCCGAACGATCGACGCAAGAGCCTGCGACCGGACTCCGGCGGTCGAATCGAACGCGAACGTCGATTCGATCTCCAGCCAGTTCTCGGAGATCGCCGCGTACATGTCGAGCAGGCAGAATATCTTCTCCGGCGACTTCTTGGTCCTCCTCGCGATGATTTCCGGGAATTTAAACAGACGAGCGGCACCGTCTCCGCATATTTCCGCGAAGCACAACTCGCCGATGGAATCGGAGGCAAAGGAGTTGTCGCAGAGAATTCGCTCTCCGGCGAAGAGGCTCGTCATCGCCACCTTCACCGCATCTAACCAAAGCTTCACCTTCACCTCCAGAACCTCCCAATCCATCGCGTTCACCTGCGAAACGCTGAGTTTCTCGACCCCAAGACGACGAATCGCCTTGTCGACAATCAGTTTCCGGACGACCGTGTATATGGCAATGCACTCCTTGGCGTAGCCCGAAGAGATCATGCACTCCACAATGAATCTCAAATCCATCATCGCCGTCGGAGGCAGCGGCAACCCTTCACCGCCGGAGCCACCGTCGTCCACGCAAACCGAGCCGCTCAGTCTCGCGGAAACGGACTCGGGGTCCGAGCAGGCTGCATCCGCGGAGAGCACGCGGTACAGCTCCTTCTGGAGCCTCTTCATCGCAGTCTGCATCGACCTCTGTCCCAGCACGAGCATCTCCGAACCGGGGTCCTCGGAAACCAGCGAATGCATGGCCTGGCGGAGGTCGTGGACGCATTGCAGGAACCGCAGGGCCTCCGCTCTGTCCTCGAGGAAGACCGAGGCGACCCTGGCGCGAGGGGACGGCGACTCCGGGTCCCACTTCGCGATCGCCGCCGCGGAGGATTCGACGACCCTCTCGGTTGGCGAGCCGGAGAGCCCGCGAGGGGTTCTCGACGGCGGCGGGAGCGAGGAGGAGGAGGTGGTCCGGGAGCGAAGGCAGAGGCTCCTCATGGCCTAGGCGGGGATTCAGGGGAACTGCGTTCTTCCCGGGGGTGCGTCGGGAAAAGTCTTGCCGGAGAGGGACCGTTGGAGTGCATGTTGGACTTTTTCTTTGACTTGGTAAAATCGTCGTCGGGTCCATATGATTGGCGGCATCGACGAACCAAGTCGAACGGCGCTGCGCCGGGAGAATCTTCGTAGTCGTTGGGGAAATTTTATTGTCGTGTGTGGACCGTCTCGTCTGGTGGGCTCTCGCACTGAGGACTTGGGGAGTCAATGCGTCATGGTACGACGGTAGTCTCCACGCGTTTTACCCCGATGGAGTGATGTTGAACATCGGAACTCGCATTGGATATGGCCGGACGGAAATGAAGATTTCATTAAAGTCGGATGCACACAGATAAAGAACGGTTAATACCACCAAATATTTTCTGCACACTAAATTGATATACTTATCACAAATTTATTCTTCATCAATTTTCGTTCAATTTTACCGTTAAATTATTAAATTGAATGAATTGTGACAGTTTTTTTCTATTATCAAGCTAACACGTGAGTTTACCAGTTTGAGATTTCACATTTCATTTATTATAGGTGTGCCAATTTTATAATTTTTGGTAATATTAATTCAATTTTACAAAAATTAATGGAATTTTACAAAAATTAACGAACAGTAAATTTATCACAAATGTACTCATTTAGAGCTTTTAGTAGTTAAAAAATTAATTTGAAATAAATTTATCACATATATATATTAATTTGAAGTTTTTAGTACTTAAAAAATTAGTTTTGAATAAAATTATCATACATATACTAGTTTAAAATTTTTCATCCATCTAAAGGTAAATGTATTACTCAATTACTTTAAATCATTCCTCTTCATTCCTTTCATAATTGTTTGGATTCATTCTTTTTCTTTCTACTCACGCCTTCCGGATCAAGCGTAAATCTAACTTAGTAAAGGGATTGAGGGATGGTGGTCATTTTGCAATTCGTTTCCGACTTCATGTTTTTAAAAGAGTTGAGGTTGAGAAAACGCGGAAGAAAAGAATTCCTTCCATATAGTTGGGTTATCACTCTATATAGCCAAAATAAATTAGAAGAGAAAATTTTGAAAATGGAGGTAATATATTCATTCCATATCTCACTCGCAGCCACAATTAATCACACAAATTAAAAATATTGCTTGTTTGCACATAGCACGTAACACGGAGTTTAGGGTAAATTTAAGGTTCCATTCGTTTCATGAAAAATAACTTCGTGGAAAACGTTTCTAAATTTTCCAACAATCGTTTTACGGAAAATAAACTAGTCAAGGAAAACGTTTTCTGCTATTAGAAAAAACACCCTCAAAAGTGAGGAAAATGTTTTCTACTATTGAAAGGTGAGGAAAAGTGGAAAACATTTTCCATAACACCTTGCACCTCACTTTCTTTGACCAAACTAATTTTCATTCTATTTGTATAATATCTTTTTCTTTTTTGTAAATAGAATTTGTAATTTTTCTTTTCTTTTCTTCTTCCTCATTCGCCTTGGTCGGTCGGCAACCATGTTGGTGGCCAGTGACCGGCCATAGGCGAGCTAGAGCCTCACCACAAGCTAGCGAGGCTCAAGCTTGCCGACTTGTGGTGAGGTTGAGCTCGCTTGATGTCGGCAAGCTCAAGCTCCACTAGATCCAGCCACCTGCTCTAGTGACTTTCAACGAGGCTCGAGCCCCCCCAAGTGGCCGAATCTGGTGAGGCTCGAGCTCACTCGAGCTACCTGGGCAAAGCTAGAGCCTCACCCGAGGTCGCCAAAGCAGGTGGTCGAATCTAGCGAGGCTTGAGCTCCCAGCATTGGGCGAGCTTTCCTATGGCCAATTGTTGGCCGCCCTTGTGGCCGATGATTAGCCAATGAAGAAGAAGAAAAAAAGAAAAGAAAATGAATAAAAATAATTAAAAAATCGATTTTTCAAAAAAAAAATGTATTAAAAGGGGTGCATGGAGAAAAATATCTTTTTTTCGAACAACGAAAAATATTTTTTAATTCATTTTTAGGTTTAGGCCGAACAACGGAAAGTATGATTATTTTCCTAAAAAATGATTTCCTCAAAAATATTTTTCAGAAACGTCATATTTTTTACAAAATGAAGGAAGTCTAAATATATATATTTTTATATGATTTTATAAAACTCACATATCTCTTTGAAATTTGTAAGTGATTAGTAGGCTTTTCTCTCGCAAGGGGACTAAAAAGTGGAAGGATGAGCTCAAATCTAAGTGACAACCAAATGCATTCTCCCCTGTGAACTCAAGTCGAAATTTCTACTCAAACTCAACTTGATTAATAAAAAAATCAAGATACTTAAAATTGACATGACTCAACTCAATTATTAATTAACCATTGGGGTTTACTCCAGTGACCATATTTCCAATATAGGATAGGGAGTTGAGGGGTTCGAATCTCCACATTCTTAGAGGGATTGAAATATGAACGATTTAGTTTCAAGTATGGATTTCAACTCTACACTCTGCAATAAGGCAAGGTAAAATTGAGAGAGTGAAAGTTAGAATAAAAGTTGAATAAAACGAACCAATAACAAAAATTCGATTATTAATTAATTTATAAAGGAGCTTAAACTCTATTCTAAAAGGCTTGGACATTGTGAATATGTTGTGTAGCTTGGAGGATCTTTGTGTTTACTTTTTAATTAATAACTATATATATGAAAAATCTATAGAAACTCGATTAGATTCGTGAGCCTATAAAACTAGGTATTAGCGACTAGCGAGCATGAATTCGAGTAGCCGAATAGCTCAAGTTCGAATTTGACTCGAAATCGGAACAATCGATCTCGAATAGTCTTCGAAGTGAGGTCAAGCCTCTCTTGACAAGTTTCCCACCATCCTCTGCAAACAAAATGCTCATCGGCGAGACCCCAAGGACCTTCGCCTGCAAGGGCCCTACGGCTCTTTTTTTTTTTATTTTTTTATTTTTTTAATCTAAATTATATAAAATTTGGGGAGTAAAATAATAAAAAAAAAATGCTACTTAATTAAAAGGAAATAATAATAAAAAATTGCCTGTCAGCATTTTCTATTAAGCAGAGTTAACTGAATGACTTAATTACACCAATTTAATAAGTTTCAAGACTTGATTATATTTTTTTTTGAAATTTTTAGGACTAGCGCACTTTCATGACAAACTTCAAAATTTCCCGAACACTTATTCCAATTCTGAAAATTGAATTGGTGTATCATGCTTGGAAACACGCCATGAAAACTTTAAATGTTTACAAAATGTCCCGTTCTTTCCACGTGAAAATAATATATCTGAGATGCCAAAGCCATCGTCCCCGCTGGGAGCCATTAATCTCCATTCAAAGAGAGATGGAAAAAGCAGATCGACCGGGTCAAAATGCTGGGAACATCACATCACGCCAACCACGAGATCTTGATGGACATAAACTGCGACGTCTCATTCCCACAGTCGAGCCACTTACGTATACAATTCAACGACGTCTCATCTTCGTGGAAGGGACAACATCGATACGACAGGCTCGGTCCTGTAATTATGCTGGATCGACCCGATAATATAAATCGTCATCGTTCTCTTCAAACAATGAAGCGCCTCTTTCTCTGCACCTTCCACTCTTGTCCGCCATCTCCTCCTTCACGGTCGGTAAAATCCTCCCTTTTCAAGTGGATTACTCATTGGGCTAAGCCCAGCCCATTTGTCTGTATTGGTGTGGGCCAATAAAAAAGAATTCAGCGAAGGAAAGCTTCAATGGCAAAGTAAAAAGCTAGGACGAGTCCCACATCGGCCGTCAACACGCATGTGCCTCAGTTTATATTGTCCAACCGAGAGAGAAAAGGTTGTCTCTTCGGAGACATCCGATAAAATTGGAACGATACAGAGAAGATTAGCATGGCCCCTGCGCAAGGATGACACGCACAAATCGAGAAATGGTCCAAATTTTTTTTTTCCTCATGCGTTTGGGATAATTCCAAAATTTATTATAATTATTAAAAATCCTAAAATTCATACCGAGTCTTACTTTAAAACAACAGCGATACAAATATCTCAAAGGTTATGTTTGGTGATCGAATAAAATTCAAAATATGATAAAATTTATCATATTCCGTTCGCCCTTACTCAAAATAGGATAAAGTTGGATATAAAAGGGATATCAATAAGATAAAATTATTTTATAATGACTTGGAATAAAAGTGAATAGGATCTTTAATATTCATAATAAGAATTAAATTAACGAATTAAAATTATATTTCAATATAAATAATATTTTGAATTACTAGAAATTCAAAATAACGAGAAATAAGAATTTTTTTTTTCACTCTTTTTGCTCCTTGCTTTTAGAGTGTAAGTTTTTGGCGTAGATCTTTTGTACAATTTTCCTTAGCTCATTATAATCTTACTTTTACCATTAAAAAAAGAATTTTATTTTTAATTTAATCTTATTTTTATTTATGTTCGAATTTAATTTTTCTTATAATATAAATTCAATATATTGATATATATTTATCACATATTTTAGGTGTTTTAGTATTTTAGGTATATTAGTACAATTTTCTATTTAATAAAATTTTATTAGAGAATGATGGAAGGGGAAGAAAGAAATAAAAAGAAGTTAATTAAAAAGAGAGGAAAATAAAATAAAATAAATAAAAATAAAGTAGACAAGAGTATCGCGAGAGATTTTTACCATCTCCATTTTTAAAATTTGTGATTCATATGGCATTTATACCAAATAATATACATATATATAATATGATATGAATATATCGACTTTATTATTATAATCATTAAACAATGAATAAGATATAACAAAACCCTCTAGATTTTATTTTATCAAATATAGTCTTATCATAATTAAAAGTTTGGACAACCAAACGTAGCGAAAGTGTCTCATATTAGGATTGATCATGTATCCCTAATATCCGACACTAATATCCGACAAAAGAGAGTTGATAAAGGTGTTATGTCATAGTTATACACAGAGAAAGCGAACAGAGCATCCTTGGACTTCAGGTTGTATCAACACCCACGAGCCACTTACACTAGTTTTTCAAAGAGCATCCATCACCTCTAACAGACATAATAGAGGATAAGAAGTCATCAGCACAAGATATTCAACCTTTGGCCTCGCATTAATGTTCACGCATACACGCAGATCAACCCATCCACACGCATCAGGTTCAGCTCCACCAGTAAAACGACGAGCTTCATCCTCATGTTTAATATGATGGTGGATTAAACACGAGATTTACCATGTCTGATTCAAGCACTTAACCACTAAACCAACTCCTTAGGGATCCATAGAATACTATTAGCCTTTTCAAGGAAAGTCCTGAAGTATGTGTTAGGATCATTAACTAATGGGCGTTAATGGCCATAGATCTGAGGATTAGAGAGTTCTACTTCTTCTGACCTCATTGACAATTTGACATTGTTGATGTGGCGGCAAAAAAGCAAAAACCGCCAATACACATACTAAACATTATAATAACGATTATTTCTCTCTTTTTAATTCAATAGGTGAACGAATTTCATTCCACAAAAGGTCAAGCAGAGCGGCCACTCCAGCAACCTATAGGCTCAAATGGAGAATGCAAGCCCAACTATTAAGATAGAACCCCCAATTACAGCTAAACCATTTTGTAGTATTTGGCAAGAACCAAGCTTTGTTTTATTCGATCCGAATAGAAAAAACTAAAAAAGATGTCTAACTTTTAAAAGAATGAGTTCACAGTGGAATCCGGTTATAAAGAGCTATTTTGATGCAAATGGCTGATGATATATACAACGAATCTGCAGCCATCTTCAACATCAAGACACTTTCCCTTCAGAGGAGTGCTTCAAATGGCAGAGGAAATTTGAAGTACATATGATTTCTCGAGACATCAGGAGATGCACGTAACGAACAAGACATTGAAACCTGAAGCCTCCCGTCTAGTCGTTCCCTCACGAGTGGGCAAACTATTAAGAATCGCCATCCCCTTTATGAACCATGGCTAGAATTGTTGCATGAAAACCAGATTACATTGATGCCGAGAGGCTTCACGAACAATGTCTGAATTCATGCCAAGCATCTCGCAAACAGCAACTGAGAAAACCAATTCATTGCTAGAGTCCAGGTGACTCGGTCCAATCAAGAACTTGAAGGGTGGAAACTCCCTATACTGAATGTGAACAATAACATCAAATCTCTCAGTAGAAGTTGGCCAAAACCAGTCGTTTTCCCTCGCCAACAGCGCCGAAACTCTGGCCGTGTAATGGACCGTTCGAGACGTTATGAGAATACTTGTGCGAAAGAGACCTTAGGCGATTATGAAACCATGAGAATGGGTCGTGACCGATTGCCAACTTGGTACCTAATACAAGGCTTTAACACAGATAGGGCAGCCTCAACATCCTCTTCCAAGCATAAAGCTAATTAGCGTGGACCTGCACAGACCAAAGACTCTTATCAAGGGCACTCATTTCGACCCTTCTAAAAGCCGCGTTTTTTGTTTTTTTTTTTACATTGAAGAGTGATTGATCCACAGTAAAATGCAATTAATGGAAGAAAGTTCTGAATTTTGCGAACTGTCTAATTTTGGAGTTTTCATTCTCCTTTTTGTGGGGGTGAGAAGATGGAAATGGAGTGGGGAAGCTGATGAATATATACTTCATCAATGCGATAGTTTAGTGATATATGGACATAAGCAAAGGAGATGGGATGTTTGAGAGAACACATATGAATGAAGTAAGGTAAACCTCACACAGATGCAGCGTGAGCATTAGAAAAAATCTAAGAATTTTCTTTAAATTAGAGGTTTTTCCTGCTCATTTTCCTCGCCCTGTATTCCTCTTTCGAAAGATCTCAACAATTTGATTGTTTAACACATTCCCACTGTGTATATGATTCCCTCTCTATATATACAAGGTTTGGCCCATTTTGACCACATTGTGCCCATTTTGGGTAAGCAATGGTGAAAAGGAGACATATGGGAATTCTTCGAAATTATAAACGGTCACGTAGTATGCAAACAGTGTTAAGAAATGGCAAAAAGTGTCATTGCCATCAAGAAGGATTGTATGTAGACCCAAGTCATTAGAACAAACATAGCCATAAATATATTTAATTTGATGTATCGAAGTCACAATTTGTGCTTGACATTTGAAAATTTTATTTCTGTGTTGCTATGATTCTCGTTGCCAAAATTATGATGAATGAAGTATAAATAAGATTGAACTTTTGAATTTGTTAAGAATTTTCTAAATAAAAGGAAAAAAAAAAAAAAACAAAATCTAGGCCCGACATAGTGTGCTCGAGCCAGCCCATCAGGGTGACGGGCCGTGCAATGTGCCGGCCCATTGGCCATAGCTAACTTGGATAAGTATTATAAAGCAAGCAAATGCTCTAATTTATCTTTTATATATTTAAGGTAAAAGACAGTTTTGTCTAATTTTCAGTGACGTTCTCAAATTGCTCATTCACTGAATAATAAAAAGATCAAAAGAAGATATAATCAACATTTCTAATAACTTCCCACTATTGTCACCTCCTGATTTAACCACCAATTTTCTTTTTAATCATAATTAAGAAAGCTCCACGCACAAATATAGCGCTTGCTTAAACACTCATTAGATCTTGAACGATGACGAGTATTCTTTTTCATTCACAAAATGAAAAGGCTTGATTCATCTGGTGAGATAATGTCACATTGATCAATATTTCGAAAAATTTATTGCGTGATTCCCTTATCAGTTTAGAACAAGAGATATTAGGATGCATGTGTAAATGAGTTATGTTAGAAAAATCTCACACCGGAGAATTAGTGTAGTATAGAACGGTTAATATATCCTAGTTAGCCTATAAGTCATTAACTTAGACTTTTGAGTGAATAAACGGGTTTTGGCTTATGCTCTCTCTTATTGGTCTTCCCAAGTAAAGGTATCAAACCTCTGCTGTGTACTCCTAACAAATGGAATCAAAGCTGATTGTTGCGGTTTCTGGCAACAAGAATACCTCCAAAAGAGAACCCAATCTATGCAAATAATGTATTCCTTTATCTTGTGGTACAAGCAAACGCTCAGGACTGCAACCCTCCTTTCAAGTGCGGCAAGGATGCCATAATGATCGCATTCAAAAAGCGGCAGGCCCAAGAATGAAAAGGAAGAGAGAAGAAAGCCATGGAAGCATCTGATTCTGCAAGCTTGTGAAGGAGATGTGTTTGGAGCTCAGCTCATGGAGGGAGGAAAAAGGAGAGGAAGAAAAAGAAAGTGGGCTCTGCATCTTTGCCAAATCCACTGAAAAGAAATTCTCCAGAAGATGGCTCACTATCTGGCAGAATATGTTCCATAAGAATATATCCGCGTCCTTCTCTATCCACTTTCTTTTCGTTTCCCCTTTTCAAAGTTGCAGTTCTTTCGCTGGCCAAAAAGAAACGTTACAGGTCCATCTTTCCTCTGTTATTCCCATCAATGCTTTTGAACTTCCGCGCCAGGATCTTCTCCTTTCGGTTTGCTTTCCGCTTTATTTAATATAGTCAGAGAACGAGGTCTAAGGTACTTGTGCTTCGGCTTACAATGGCGAATCACTCGGGGGGTTAGGACTAATTGCCGTTCGACGAAAAAGTAAGGCGCGCACCGAATCACACGACTCATTGATCGATGCGGTTTACCACCTTAACCTCGACTCGGGTCCTACCTAGGTAGTTTTATCAGGAGCAATAGGATTTTCGAATGCCCCCGTGAGGACAGAGATAAATAGAAGCCTTGAGCTTTGAAGCAGAAGGCCAAATCATCTTTTTAGTTCCCTGGCTGTCTCTTTCCTCAATCCCCCAAGACATGAAGGAAATACAAAGCCTCTGTGCGTCCCAAGCTTCGACTTCCACAGCCACCATAATGGATAAATCCTCCTCTGCTGGACTCGGAGGCCGAGCCATCGACCGCCACAACCCAATGATCGCCGATTCGAGGAGACTGACCTCCAAACAATCGCCCGCTTCTGCAGCACATGCGGCTTCTCACGATCCACCAATTCAGCTGAAGCCGCACCACCATCAGCTTCAGAACATCGGCAAGAAAGTCTCTTCCAAGCCAACTCCTCGTGATCAAAGCAAGATGTCACCAAAATCAAGTGAAGGCCGAAAAGATTTCGTCAAGGAAAAATCTTTGAAACAGAAGGATGCTATCAAAAAGACAATTGCCCTTCCCGGTGACCTTTGCACCCCTCCTAGTTCCTCCAGATATCTGTTAAGTGACACCGTTCTAATCAGTGACGACTCGGTTTTAACTTCGGTTTTGGATGAGCACAAGAAGAGCCAGCCTTCGGATCAACTTGACCGATTCGTCAATTCCAATCCCTCATCCTCTTCTCGCTCAAAACCCACTTCAGACCAGGTAATGTCTCTCTCTTCGGACATACATTTCCTAGAGATATGAAGTATCTTAAATAGACAAAAACGCAGTGGAAACGAGCTTTAAGCAAATTTGATGAGCAAGACGACCGTTCCACCTTGTCATACTATTCTAAGACCGTCTCGACCAATCATAATCCCTCGTATCCACACATTAGATGAATTATTAAGGTTCTCTTCTACAGAATACTGACGAGAGGTGTGATGATCTACAATTGCAGGTTGTCGTATTGAGGGTCTCGCTGCACTGTCGAGGGTGTGAAGGAAAAGTTAGGAAACATCTGTCCAAGATGGCTGGTAAGAGCATGTACAATCACTCCTTTTCAAATTTTCAAGGGACACCCCCGGGTGTGTCATAGTTCTCTTAAGGAGTGATTCTAACTAAACTGATTGAAAGCTGCTCATTTTGTGACGATAATCGCAGGAGTGACATCCTTCAACATAGATTCTGCAGCAAAGAAAGTGACGGTGGTAGGAGATGTGACGCCTTTGAGTGTCCTGGCAAGTGTTTCCAAGGTGAAAACCGCTAGGTTCTGGCCATTTGCCCCAGCAGCGTCCTCGACCAATGGATCGGACAGCAGAATCTGAATGCTGGAAGAAATAACAGTGTTCCTACATTGTAAATTGCACAAAGCGAGATGAAATGCACACTGTATATTGCACTAAGCATAATGGACTTGCCCCATTTTTCTCTATAAAAGTCACTGGAGGCATCACTCGATTCCTCTGTCCTAAAAATCATTTGGGCTTTAATTCACTTGGTTTCGCACCAAGAGACCAATCCGACCTGGTTCTTATATGGATTCTCCAGGTTCAAAACAAAACCAATCCAAAGAATTCTTCAGATAGGAACCATGATCATTCGCTTGCCCCTCATCCAATTAAGTGACTCGGTTATGCTTTATTTCAGTCAATCATATAACATGCTCTCTGTTCACGCAACCACTTTTTCTGGTGGCTCCGTTAACATTACATCTAAACATTTATTTCTGATCCCGAATCTGCCAGTAATTTTCATATTCTGTCCGATTTTGAGAATATCCAATATAAGCAGTCACGCATGAGTTTAGAACTTACAAATTTTGTTCACTTTATTATGGCGTGGAACGATAGCTTGATCTGCATACATGGAAGTCCCTAAGCTCATAAAGTTCTTTACATAGACAGTACTTCAGCTACAAGATCATCTATCAGTACCCTCTCAACTTCCCTACCTATGACATCTATATCATCTCCTAAGTTCAACCACGGCGATTCCCTCACTAACAACTTATCGAGCATGCCTTTGCAGCCCTTCTTCCGTTGGCCTGTCAGAAACCGGATCAGACCATCCTGGAGAGAGTCTTTATCCCAATTAAAATCCAACTTCACTGCCCGTGGATGGACCCATGGGTGCGGATCCATGAGTTGCTGGTAAATTTCCACAAGAGCCGAATTAACACGGTCAAAGAGTAGCTTCCTTGCAGGCCTTGAGGAACTTTCATCGCAGTACCTTTTCTCTAGCTCTTCAAACACCAATGGATTCACGGGGCACTCAGGAGAGTGCCACTTTGCAATGAACATTTCGGGATCAGAATTGTCGTAGCCAGAGCTCACTAAGACATTGACAATGTAGGAAGATTCCCAGCTCTCTCCAGTTCTGTACAGTCCTCTATCTTCTGAGAAACGCATCAATCCTTCCCCAGCATCTTCATCACTTGAGATAAGCATTGATCCCTCAGTACATGCTTGAGATTCCAGTTTGAGTAGTTGCAGTTGCATGCGAAGACCTTGAAAAGAGTAGACAATGAGAGAGAAATAAGTTAAAAAAAAAAAAAAAAAAAAAATTCTAATTATTTTTTTCCTAAAAAAAAAAAAAAAGAAAAGAAAAAAAAATCTAGCTATTTCTTTTATTCTTTGATGGCTAAGACCAGGAATTGTTGTCAAGCATTTTAGCATTATAGCCGATAGCTGGAGGAAAAACATTTACTTGGAATTACAGAAGTAGCAAAACCAGGAAAAGTTCAATGCTGATGATCTCAAATATCAAATCTACCATCAAAAGCATTGGGCTAAAGCAGTGGTACATTTCTACCAAACCAGTGACTCACAAATTTATCGAACAGAAGCAGCTGAAAGATAAAATTTGAAACTGGACAAAGTAGATAGCATCTTAAACTACTTAACTCTCAAATCAGTTTCACTTCTAGTGGTTGCCAACCACAACAATTACTGTCACGCCATCATGACAGCCTCTAAAATAGGTGGAAAATAAAAAGAGAAATTGCACATAGTTCTCAGCCCAAAAGTCCTTCTCTTATAGGTAACATAACTTGAAAAATTTCATCAGTACCAAGAACTGGGAAAAAAACAAGTAGTTATTTGATTACCATGAAGGTCAGCGCTGAGACTCTCAAAGCATTCAGAACCTGATGAGATATCGTCCTTAAAAGGAGCTTCCAAAATAGAAATTGGGCTGGGTTGATCTGCCTCCTTCGAACTTGCAGAAGATTCAGATTCAGGTATTGAATGAATTACGGGTTCTGGACTCTCTCTAGATGGATTGATAGATGGACCCTGGAAGAATGAGAGATAACGAGTGAAATGATGATCCAAACCATTCTACCGCACTTTTCACAAGCAGAAATGCATTCATGGACAACATTGGGAATATCTAGGAGGTATAAGAAAAGTAATGCATTTGCAAAGCATCAGTTTTCTGACTGACATGTCGGTCTTAAATCAGAATACATAAGTCTAGGCTTCAGAAAGAAAACTGATACTCAATTTAAAGAACCTATATCTACTTCAGAAAATAAAAGGCTAAAGATCAAATTTCTTGCAACATGCTCCAGCTAAATAAGCACTTTTCTTATTTATGACCATGAAGCCCACCTAAGACAAACTCCGGCTTATGAAATACCCAGGCATTATGCAGCAGCCTTACGAATTCTCTACTTGCAAGCATACAAATAAACATTTGCGGGTGAATGCATACAGGCATCAAGACTTGATGTACAGGAAATCCAGGAATACGTATAACAATTCAATGGATATATGACAGAAGAAATTGGATGAGACATGAAAGAGAAAGCAGAATAACTACATTTCACATATCACAAAATGCATTTCTATGAATGTTCCCTCCATAAAAAGCATTCTTACATAAGGAATTAAGTATCAATCATACCTGGACATCATCTGCGTAGGAGACAGCAGAGTTAACTTTAGTCGATGGATGCTCCGGATTTGAAGGTTCGGAAATCGAGGTTACCATCTTTGACCCCACATTGGCAACACCAACACGAACCACATCCCCAAATGCCTCAGAAATAACAGGGCTCTGTTCAGGCTGATCGATCTCCTTGAGGCCACTTCTCCTTTTATACTGAGTCAAATGATACTCTGATGAAGCATCACTGCTCTCACCACTGCTGCAGCGAGGAGGATGACGTTCAATATGTCTTGGTGTGAACTTTCTGTTGACAAAACTATCTCTGACATCAAAATTTTCCCTCGCAGTCATAATCTTGTCCCATCTCACCATCTCTCTAGTCATCCGGTGCCTGGAATCAGAAGGAGCTTCACTTTTAGGACTGCCAAAGACTGCAGATGAAGCAGGAAGAGATCTAGATCTTGATAGCTTATTCACGCACACATCCTTCCACCCATCTCTGCTGCTGATGCCCAAAGGTTCAACATAGCTTGCAGATGCATTGCCTCCAGCAAACTCCATTTTGAATCCTTCTTGGACAATTTTTCGACCTGAATCTGCACTCCTCACTTGACCATCAGGAATAGCAAGCATTTCAGCCAGTGTGCCGCCTCTGCTAATTTCTCCAATCTCTTGAGACTTGTGAGTCAATTTCCACCTCTCTGAGAGTCTCTTTTTCGCCTCCCTGCTCACAGATGACTCGGTAGAAGAGGATGCATGCTTATATCGGTTTTTACAGTTAACAGACCTTGTATTCGTCAATGCAGTCGCGTTCGTCACTACTGTTGTATCTGACTCATATGCAGAGTCACTCAGAGACATGGTAGATGAGCTATCATCTCCAGCATAGCCCCCTGATTGGACAGGCGCTATGTAGATTGAACCAGAACCATAACTGTTCCGCATTTTCCGAGTAATTCTTCTGGCAATTTCTCGTGAATCCTTTGACTTAAGCTCCGTATCCACAGGACACTCTAGATGATTCCTATAACTTGGACTTGCGTCAGGAGAAAACGAAAGCGAAGTTGGAGACAGACTATTTTTGGTAGGACCATGTGCCTTCCCAAGGTTTGGCTTTAAAACAACAATCTGGGTAGGAAGAATATCTGAGAGCACTTGCCCCTCTAATTTTGACGACTTGAGAGTACTATGAGCTGTATCGCTGACTGGAGTACCAATAAACTTGTCGTGATAAATCTTTGGCGATCTGCCACATCTTCTTGGCGGATTCTCCCTCCCCGGTTTTGAATCTATACTCCTGGTTCTTTCTGGACCTTTTGAAGCAGTCACTGAACTAAAATGTGATTGAAACTCAGGACTTTGAAGATCATGTAGATGCTTCGCGAACAGTGGATCTGGTTGCTGCAGAAATTTAACGAGGAGATCTTTGTTTGAGTCCATTACCTGAGCATCATCAAACTCCTTTGAATCCCGAAGCTTATCATCGGTCGAAAGACGTTTTGCATCAACAAATTTCTGGCAAATAAATTCCATTTCAGCTTCAGTCATGGTAGACTTCACAGCCCCTTTTGGTAAGTAACTCCTACTCTGTAACTTTGACATTTCGGAAACTTCAAACACGTCTTTAAATTCTTCCTCCTCCTTTGAGCTTTTCCTAGACGATCGGCGGCTAGAACACGCACTACTCTTTTCTGCTTTCTCTACTTTTCTCCCGGACTGATGATTGTCCAAATATCTCTTCTGTTGCTTATGACCAGGCTGCTGAAGTGGCAGGCCTTCAAAACCCATTAATCTTGCAATGACACTCGGTGACTGTCTCTTGGATCCAGTTTCTCGCAACATCTCATTGGCTAATAATTTCTTCATAGGAGTGCCAGAAGTGGTGGCAGCTTTTTTGCTAGATCTCAACCGTAAATCCAGCATGATCTACAAAGCCAAGTAAATATGGTAAGAACAGTTATTTCACAACACGTAATTCATGCTAATTACGAATATGGCACTTCACCTCGGCACAACGACATAAAAAGAACACAAAAAAACAGTCAGAAATTTGTTGTTTCCGAGATTCCGGTTCCAAATATTCATCACAAGAACAAGCAAGGGAGCCAACTCACCAAGTCTTCGCCTGAAGTGCCACTACTTTCAGAACTAGAATCAGAGGCCACTATACCAAAGTTCCTCTGTCTTTGAAACTGCTTGTTTCCTGGAATGAAAGCGTTATAACATCAGAATTCACTATTCCAAGGCTGATAAATCAGTGAGCTAAGCATGGGATGCCCGAAAAATTACCAATCAAGGCGCAGAATACGAGCAACAGAGAAAGTGACAACCTTTACTAATCGGCCCGACATAGAAAGAATAGAGCGGTACAATATAGAAAGCATACCATGATGAAGGAAGAAATAAAAAAGGAAAATTCGAGAAGAGCATGATAGATGAAAGAGAAGAAAAAAAGAGCCACTCGGCAATTATTAGTCAAACCACCGCAATTATTTCTTATCAAACCCGGAGCTCTCTACAAAAGCAAAGCTAAATCATGGCGACAGCACGAGAGAAAAGCGAGATTTCTGCTAAACAACCGGGCCTAACAGCGACGGATGACCGAAGCCGAAGCTCGAAAGAAGCAGCTGAATTCCGGCATTACGCAAATCGCCGAAAGCAATCACGAAATTGCGCACTGAACTGAAGTAGAAAGCAAGAATCGCTCCGATAAGAAGTAGGCGAACTCCGCTCCCAACTCCGCTAGCGCGTTTTTAGGAAAAAGAACAGGCCGCGAAACGAGCATTAAGTTCCCCCCCCGGGTTCGAGCATCGCCGCTTTCTCAGCAGCCAAACAGATCGCGGAAAACTTCCCTCCGTAGCTGGAGAGAGCGCGACAACGATTCGCAGAAGACGATCCACATTTCAAACTCCGCGCACGCCTCGTCCCGACTGTTTTCCTCAGCCACTCGCGACTCGTCAGCTTCCACTACAGCCGCTGTAGCCGAACGCGACTACAGAGCCCCAAACAGACGGCAATAGAGAGAGGAAGAGAGAGAGGAAGAGAGAGAGAGAGAGAGGAGCTCACCTCCGCGAGAGGAGAGGGTGTGGCCGGAGTTCCGATCGGCGACGCAGAGCTTGGACCTCTTATGGCGAAATGCGGGGGCCTCCATCGAAGACGACGACGCCGCTCCTCCTCATCGGCGAGAAGAAAGCCGAGGCGCGAGCTGCTGCTGCTGCTGCCGCTCGAGCCCGTGCAGCTCGAGAATCCGAGACCGCATTTCACGGACTAAAGGCAACTCGCCCGCTAGAGAGAGAGAGAGAGAGAAAAGAGAGGGAAGAAGGGACGTACGGGAGCGCAAACTTTGCGGGAGCAGAGCGTTCGGGTTCCGAGGGAGAAAAAGTCGGTCGCCGAAGGGAATTTTCAAAAACCAGATCTGCGAATCGAACAGAGAAAAGGCGAGAGAGAGGTCGAGAGCTTTTTTTCTTCGGCGCAGTGGGGAAAAGAGAGGGAGAGGGAAAAAGGTGGGAGAAAGAAGGAGGCGAGCGAAGATGAAATGAAGAGGGAGGGACCGCAAGCAGACGAGGGAGGAGCCGGACCGGACCGGTCCGACCGGGATCGGGTTGGGCCGGCTGCCGCGTGTGCTGCTCTGTTTTTTGAACTTTCAAAATTGACCGAAGAGACTTGACGGGACTTCCGGGGAGCCTCCTCTTCCCCCCGCGCGGGGAATGCAGGTGGGGCGTGTGTTCACTACGGTGCATTAATTTACCCTGCAGCCGGACACGTGGCGATTCGCGACTGGACCGCGGGGGTTGAAGCTTGTTCCGTTGCGCCTGGAGGAGGTGAATTGCCGACCTGGATATTCCGAAATTTAAGCGAGTCGAAATATGTGAAGGGTGAGAATTATAAAACAAGCGCGAACGCTAATTTAATTTAAATTACCCTGGGGCGGGTTTATCCATGCTTCGGCAAAAGCAAAAGTTAAATTCAGAATATCATCCGAATCTCAAAAAAAAGTATGGAAAAGTTATACGATAAGTTTTTTTGTCCAAATTTGTATTCTGTAAAAGTTTCGGGCGCAATAAGATAAGAAAAAGTCAAAGTATCTCTATCCCCTTATTTGAATTAAGCGAGAAGCAATGGGTAAAAAGTAAATAGTTATTTATACAGGCTCTTAATTTTGTTAAGATAAAGTTTGGTCAATTGATAAGAATTTATTTCTGTTATAAATTTTGCGAGTATATACTACCATGTCTCAAGAATTAGAAGACTTGGAAAGCACCATTAGGAAAAGAGAGAGAAATGTGAAAGTATTTACTCAAGTCTACTTTTTTCCAATCGAGACGAATAAAACTACTTTTTGTTTCATAATCTGACTTTAATCATTCGTTAAACTTGAGTACGGTGCATTATAAATCTACCCCAAATTGATTAATTTTTCAATTGGTATGGTTGTGCAGGTAGTATAGTCGTGTTGCACCATGGCAGTGAAGTTTTCTAACTTGTGGGTAATATAAGTTTTAAAGCAGCAGCAATTTTAACTTGGATGAAGCAACTCCCCCAAACCCATTATAAATTGTCGCAATTTTGAGCATGCTACGATCATGAGAGGTTTGTCGACTGCATTCTAAAAGTTACAGGACCCGTTTCCACAACTACAACCGATGCAAGAAACCTTTGCCAAACGAGCTCTGGGCAATGTTTCTGATCAATAGTGAATCAATACGAAGTCCAGTAAAAGTATAGAAGTGTCCCGCATTTATTTTTCTGGTACACATTGCTTGTGTTTAATTGAAGGACAATTTATTTTCCAACCAAAAAATAAAAAAGGACAATTCAGTGGGACATAAAGTTCAAACATGTCCATCATGCCTCGGGGGGATGCATTCACTAGGGACACTATGGTATAGATGTGGCTCAACCGGTAATGTAGCCAACGAGCCACCTAGCTAGACTGAATGTGTAGTGCGTACTATAAACAATGAAATTTATAGTGCTAGTTGACGATAATCACGAGAGAAAAAACAACATGATCACCATATAATCCAACGTCGGTGACGCTAGTGTTCACAAATCTGACTTCAATCCATGCAATAAAATAAAGATGGGGGCTCCAACTTGTCAACAAGCCTAGTAATTATCGGCCTAAACATGGTTGGTTTTTCTGGACTATCTGTAGGCAGCGACGCTGCAAGCACAGAGGAAACAGATTATAAATAATGGGTTTTTGCTTAGGGTTACGTTAACGAGTGGGAAAGATATGATTTATGGTTTTGCTTCGTTGCTTAGAATCTGAAAGCCGAGTTAAATGGGTCAGATAGGACAAGGACACAGACCAAACATAAAGCAGCAGAATCTTGCCAGACAAGGGTTGATTTTGGCCTTTAGGTTTAGCTATAGGTCGATGGAATAGCAATTTTACTTTATTTTTGTGCTGCGTTTGTTTGCGTTTGTCGCGGTCTTTGTTTGTTTTTATTTCCGGGAAGTTGGATTTGAATTGAAATACGGCTGAACAGGATTCGCCTGGAGGCTAGTCGCTGTTGCTTTACCGACGAGCTGGAAGTTGAGGAAAGCTTTTGATATAAATATGAAGCAATAAATGTTTGGAATAGGTACAGATTCGCTACATAAATGCGTAATCTAATATATATTAAATGACCCTTTAAGGCTCGGTGATGTTGTGGAAATAAGGTTGGTGTTTGGCTTTATATAATTCAATCTCGGTATGTGCACGCCATTGACTCTTCTCATAGTGAAATTTTAGCTAGTCACCTACTACTTTTTAAGTGAATCACTTATCGTATCGCTTTCACTTAAAATCTATCAATTTTTTATGAAAGCATCTTGCTAACAAGATCTCATGGAACATTTCTCGAGCATATTCTTTAAAGAAGAAAAAAAGAAGAAGAAGGATGCTCAATATACTCACTACACACTTCAGCTCAAAAAATTGATACATTGAAAGTATTGACTTTATTTTATGCTCGACCTCCATAATTTCATGGGCCAAGTGAGAAGTGAATTATGCTTTGAATTTTGCTATAACTATTGCACTATTTGCAAATTGCAGTTGATGATTGAGGAATTGAACCACCTGAATATATAGGCTTATAATCCACATGCCAAACTTATGGAGTTTGAGCTGTTTCATTCTACTTGCTAAAGTTAATTGGCTTCTCACTAAGGCACTAAGGACATATTTGATAACGATTTCATTTTTTAAAACAATTTCTTTTCAAAAACATTTTTTTTACATTTATTTATCGGGAATAGTTTCTGAGTATTTTAAGGCGTTTGGTAATCATATAATATTTTTATTTTCGGAACAAAAATACGTTTGATATGATCCTAAATATTTTCGTGACTTATAATTTCTTTTGACTTATTAATAATTTTATTGCATTTTTTTATTTTCTTTTTTTCTTTTTCTTCTCCTCCCTCTTAGCCGGCCGTTGACCTTGGCCATGGCTAGCCGACGATCGGCCAGATGAAGGCCGGCGAGGTGGCCAACCTTGGGGTAGCCTCCCCGGTGGCCGGCGAGGCTCCAATGAGGTCGCCAAACCTCGTTGGGGGAAAAAGAGAGGAAGAAAAAGAAAGAAAAGAAGGAAAGAAAAAACTTGTTTATTGTTTCTTAAGTTGTTTCCGAGAATAAGAAACAATTTTGTTATTATTTATTATTTATGTTCTAAATCTATTTTTGAAAATAAATTATTCTCAAGAACAAAAAGATTACTAAACGTATTTCTATTCTATTTTTGTTCAAGGGAACAAAAGAACAAAAACCCATGTTCCAAGAAGCATTTCCAAACACTTTCCAAATTGATATTACCAAATGCGCTTCATTTCACTAGTGCAAGTTAAAAAATATATATATATATATATATAATTGATTTTTTTAATGGAATTTAATATGTACGAATCTTGTTGGAAAGGACCTTATGGCCCTATTTAAATTGACTAAAATTAGATATAGCACTTTTCGAGACACTTCAAAAAGCATAAGAGTTACTTGGATGCTCAAACTATACTAGACAGCCCATCGACATGCCGTCGACGCGACAATGATCGAGTTTGGTCGATCACTTTGATTACTTAGGTCATCCAAACACGTAACGATGCGCTCGAATCTTCCCCGATCTTTTACTACAAGTCTAAAATGCCTCATTAGTAAGGATAAAGACACTTGCGGGAAAAGAACCCGAGGCTCATCTTGCGGGCTGAGCACTCTTCCAGGTGGCCGAAAAAATGGCAACGAAAAAGAAGAGCGGTCGTCCTCTCGTGCATGTAGGCTGCGTGATTGAAGCTCTTTTACCTTTGGACCATCATTAATGGTGGTGGGGACGAGGAAGGTTGTGGAAGAAGCAAAGTCCCCATTGAAGCCCAATCATCTCCGACGTTAGTTGTTCCATCAATCTATCTGCCGGGAGACAAATTACTCTGGGTCAATTTTTTTTTTACCTCTGTTCACAGAACAGCAGCTTCGTTATGGGCATATTTTCCTCTAAAGAGAGAAGCCAGATTTTGACACGTGGGTGTATAAATATATATATGAATGTGTATATGTATGCTATATGTATGCACCTAAAATAATTAAGGTAACCTATCGATTCTTGAAATATTAAATTAGATTTGGCAGGCATTATTATCGATTCGAAAAACAACACCAGTCAAAGTGAGTTGGCTCAGCTACTAAAATTCAAACGCCCTACACACCATGCCTTACTTAGAGTGCGTTTGGGAAAGCTTTTGAGGAAAGTTTTTAGGAAAATGCAAAGACCTTTGAGCCAGAGGTATTTTCCAAAATGCAAACTGTGTTGAAGGACAATCTATAAATTTACAATAAGACCTTCAAGGCCTATTTATGCCCCGCCCTTAGATATCATTTGATCATTTTTTGTATGAGTTGAGGGACAACATTTCATTTTATAATATTTATAATATTTTCCTTAATCTATCATTTTCCGCACTGATAAGCCCTTCTTATTATGAAAAACTAGTGGCCACCTTTTGTCATTTTACATTCATGTTGTTGAGACATTTTTCCTTTTTATTTAATTTGTGTTTATTCTTGTTTCGAAAGTATCTTATTCAGTCATATTTAAGATGATTTATTCATCATGTTTAACAAATTATTATTGTCTGGTATTTTTATTTATTGTTTCGATTACTAGTGTCTTAGTAAATTTACTTTTCTCTAATTTTATAGATTTTTTTTTTTCATTTTTACAACAATTAAGGGCAAGAGAGTTTTTTTTTTAAGGTAAAAACTTACTTTTACCTCTTCACGTGCAGTGCAAGTGCTAATAACAAAGGGCTAACTGCTGTAATAAAAAGAAAGTTCAGAAGGGTATTGCGTAAAGGTGAAAGTTGATGGGTAAATATTTACTACCTCTGAGAATAATGGGGCATGGTGGACAAGATCTGAGCTTTACACATATTAAGTATTGTGAATATCGCTACATGACATGTACCTTTCTAACGGGCTCATTGACTATGTAAATTGCTACAATGATGTCGCATGCATGCCGATTGCGATACGCCTTTTTTTTCTTTGGGGGTGTGGACATTCCATCATAAGGTGAGCTCGCACTTGATTCGTTTGGTGGAGAGCACCTTTATTTCAGCAAACAATGGGGCCGGAGGAAAAGGCTTTTGGAACACATCGGACACCAATGTCTGTCCCTCCAGTCCTTCCTACACATAGAAAAAGTTGACAAAAGTTACATTGCAAAGCTCATGCATTCCATTGCGCCTCTATCTAATGATGTTGCCATGTTCGATGTCCAATGACTTTGTCTTCCCTCTCTCTCTCTCTCTCTCTCTCTCTCTCTTTTTCCTTTTTGGCTGGGAGGACTTTAATAGCTACCATAGAAGCATGTACAAATTCTCACCAGATAGATACATGAAAAGGGTCGTGAAATTGAAGTCCCACCGCCCTAAAGGCATGATGAATGCCGAGGAAATTTATACGGATGATAATTCATTTATAGACTTTTCAATTTGTGAAATTACAGTGTACCCCTTTTAGCCAATCATCACTGAAAATTATTGAATTGGTTATATGTCACATATAACTGTATTGCTGCGCCGGTGATATTTGGAAAATTGATCGGACAAATTATATTGAAAATTTGCGTAAAGGTTCATGACTAAATTTGTGTTATTGAAAAATTTAAAATTGAATTAATATTTATATGATAGATTTAGAATTGATTGGATAATTTTTTTTCAGAAATCTTATATTCCAAGTCACCAACCAATCTTGGAGTGCGGATGATTGGAACCCATGAGCAAAGACAATTTGTTGGCGTTTATTAATGTCCATGCGGTTGACAGGCGACTGCAGCTTTAAGCCAATGGGGCATCAATTAGTTCATTGATTTGTCGGGTCCTTCCTAATTTATTGTGCCTGGCCATCCATTACAGGACAAAAACACCCAAAAGGGCTTCTTTTAGATTTTGTGGCCGAGGCGAATAAACAAAAGCCTTGCCTTTTGTGCTAGGAGTGGGATATGCATTTGGGATTTAACTCATGTACTCGTTGTAGCAGAACCATGGCCTAGATTTCATGATAAAGTTTGGATCTTCGTAGGAAGTTGATTTAATTGTTTTGTAGCAACTATTTACATGAAAATGTGAAGAAATATGACTTGGAATGTGCGAAGCTTGGATATAGACCCAAATCCTACATGCGAATTAGTCTCCCGTTCTCTTTATATCTTACTTCCCATGTGATCTATTGGATCAAATCCCGTTGATATTGGATTCGGTATGGTTGAATAAGACTACCGTTATCAAATAATCCGGAAGCCAAGACATAATTTAACACAGTTGAATTTTTGCTTTCATTTCCATCTTTCTTCAAGATTATGCATACGATACAAGTCAGGTTAGGTTTCATACACTAGTTTAAACTAGAGACATAATTTATCAATTATAATGGACAAAGAATCCTCTACTTTGCCCGGTGTCTCTATTGATATCTCAACAAATAATAACCACTGATACATGAGTTACAAGTTCCTTGACAACCCTATTCACATTGATGAATGGGTTAGATGAATAATGCATCAAATAAAAAAATTGACCCATTCTACACTTGAAAATTTTTTTATCAATTTGAGATGTTTAATAAGGCTTTGGATATGGTAAATTTGTTTTTGTTCTAGATGGCTTACCACTGACGCGAAATTGCTAAGTACCTTCAAAAGAGATAGGCATCCCGAGGTCTTAAGGGATGTCATGTTTGTCGAGACTAAAACAAAAGCAAAAGCTACTTTTTTGGTTTTCTTCTCTTCTGTTAAAAATTGTCATTATATATGAATTTATGTGTTATTATTTAGTTGTTGTGAAAGTTTTAAGAATTTCAAATTAAAAAGAAAAAATAAAACGCGCCGACCAAGAGACTTAGATTTAATAAAAAGGTAAAAAATAAATGTTAATCCAAACATGCCCTATAGGCCTAATTTCTTCCCCGGGAAGAAGTAGGTCAAAACCAAACTTAAAAGCCCGAATCCTTCCCGAAGATTTTGACAAGTAAAATCGACTAGTTTAGCTAGGTGTTCACTCAAATAAACAAATCGAACTTGCGTCTAATTCAGGTACTTGCTCACTTTAAAAACCTTTTGCTTTTCCGCGGTTAGCGCAAAATATAGCTTCACAAGGAATTTGTTAAGATGGCGACATGATCTGTACTCCAAACTTACACACTCCAAAACATCTCGACACATCCCTAAACAGCCTTTTGAAACGTGCATCGATGCTAATTGAACAACTGGAATCGAGTGAAAGGATAAAAGAACGTCGTGACGTAGAGGGGAAAAAAAGTTTGGTCTACCAAAGGGGGGATGACATTGCTTAATCAAATGATTTTAGGTACAACTCCATAATTAAAGAGAAAGTCGCAAAGCAAAATCACTTTGTTTGACTAAAGCTGGTGTAGGCCTATGGAGCCCCATCACGACTTTTCAACATGGCTTCTCTCTCTGTTAAACCTTCCTCGATGCTTTCTTCACTGAATTCACTAAGCAAAATGATGTTGCCACTGTAGCAAAAAGTGTCATTGCGCTAGACCATCTGTCTGGGTGGGATGTGTTAGGGTGGCTATTTTAGATTTATTAAGAGAAAGGAGGAAGTACATCATATTCATCTGATAAACACATTCATTCTATCTTGAAAATACCCTCGCCAAATTAATCTCCATTGAATTTCATAGAGAGAACTACACAAATAGTCCATGGACTTTAGTCTAATATGTAATTTCGTTTATAAACTTTTAATTTATTCAATATAATCTCTAAATTTTTAATTTATGCTGAATTTTTTAGGAACGACATTACACATGAAGCTAAAATTTAAAGATCATGTTAAATAAATTAAAAGTTTAGAAATAACATTGTAAATTAAGCTAAAATTGATGAATTATTTGTGTCATTTTTTCTAAAGTTTTACCTTATTCTTTCTTAGTTTCATTCACCATCTAGCGAAGATTGGGGTGATCGGGAAAAATGAGCTGGTCCATCTTCATATCACACTCAATGGCTATATAAATCACAAAATTGACTATTGCCAAGGAAGTAAAATTTCGAGAATACTTTATTACTTTTCAAATTTTAGGGATTATTACGCAAATGCTCTGAGGCTGAAACCGCGGTTTTTCAAAATTCGGTGAGCTATTGCGGAATGGAATCGAAATTCAGAAAGGTTCTGAGCAATTATCAATTAGAATTGCTTTTTTGAGTTGTTTTTTTCCTTTTTCCGAATTCACCCTTGTATTTTGTCCAAAATTGGCAGTCGAGTCACGAGGCTTTTACTAATTCCTTCCAGTACAGAGGGAGCCCATAAAGTTCGCGACATGCCCATGTGCGAAGGACTCGGTCGGTCTAGACGAGCCCATCACTTTTGCCTCGTGAATTACCGAAATTCCGAATAGCCACACATCATCTTTTGATTAGTAGGCAACCTAATGTTAGGTGGCTAAGGTCCTCAATTAGGCCTAACTTTCCATTCCAGTCATCCTGAAATGAAATTGCACAATAATTTTGTGCTGGGCTAAGTCTCATCAAGACCGAACAAGCCCAGTTTCCTTATATATAATATATATCCATATATTCATTAAATAATTAAAATAATGAGGAAAATTGCCCAATTACTCATAGACTTATTGGATATATGATAATTTAATCTTAAATCTTTGCACGAAACTTCACTATAGTCCCTTCAAATAATTTTGTTTGGAGATCATTGACTTAATGTTGTACAATGTTAGATGGTTGGTGATAATTAAACCGTCACATTAGCGATCTCCAGTAAAAATTGACCAGGAGAATTACAATGAAATTCCATGTAAAGGTTTAGGACTAAATTTGGTAAAATTTAAAAAATTTAAAATTGAATTAGCATTTGTCTAATAGATTTTGGGCTGATTGGACACTTTCCCTATTGGAAAAGCCAATATAACAAGCACACTTACGCCCCTATCACTTAACACCCGACTGTTTCGTTACTATGGTAATGTGATTCTATGTCCTAGATGATTTGGTGCGGCGAAAAGAGATGATAAAAGAAAATATTTTTCACGAAAATTATTTTCAAGGGAGACGAGCAATTTTTGTTTGTTTGGTAATTTGAGAAGAGTAAATTCTTTCTCGTAAGAAGCGGAAGTGTTTTCCTCGAAGCATGTTGTTTTTCAAATATTCTTTTGTATATTAGTTAATTTTCTGTCATCAAGACATCATAAAAGTCGGAAAATAATCTCTCGAAAACTTTCGTCCTCCAAACAAACGGAACCTAAATTCACAATCGAGCAAACATCGTGGCCTAAATCGGCATCATAGAAAAGGGGGAAATGCTGGCTTTACTCCACTTCCATACAAGTACACCGAATGCCCCACCGCCACTCCCTCTTCAATCATTCAGGTATACGACGGGATCGCCACGTGATCATCCCCCGGACGAGATTCCTCAGGGCGGGCAAAGGCCAACTTCAGGTCTCGTAGGGTATATTCACCCCCTTCCGGAGGGACCACCGGAAATGGCAACGAGCCGTTCTCATTGATCCCTCAAATTATAGGGCGTGCGGACCGACCCTCGAAAGAAACGAACGCGCCCGCAGGCGCAGACGACGCCGAGATAGAGACAGTTCTTTGCCTGGACAGCGCCCCCACCTTCACTTCTTCGCTCGGGCTTTCGCTTTCGCTTTCCCCCCTCCGTACCGCCGAGCGTAGGGACTCCCGGAAATGGCAAGAGGAAAGGGAAAGCCGGGGAGCGAAGCGGGGACACCCGGCCCCGTTTCAGAGTAACTTCAAGTGCATCGGTCATGTGGACCGGTCACATTGAATGGGCGTTATTTCACGTGTCGGACTATTGTTGGAAATTTCTGTTAACGGTCGTCTCTGAGATGCTTGTTAAACGACCGCTTAGAAAAGTGACCTTAATTTTCGATGTGAGCATTGCTCTAGCGTTCCAAGATTCGGGGTCTACGTGGTTCCTTGTGACCACTCATTATAAATCAACTGTTGTGGTCTTTTTCCTTTTTTATTTGCATGCATTATCCTTACTCGATTCACATATCATTAGTGTAATCATTATTAAGTAAGGCTTTTTTGATAATTCTTTTTGTATGCACAGATTATATGTTACAAAAGATATTGAGAAAATTCCTAATAAGAAGTGTCGTATCAATTTTGAAGAAAGTTTGACATCATTAGTTGATCAAGGCATTTTCATTATTTACTTTTTTCTAATTTTCTTTCCATTGAAAACTCAAAAAAGAAGAAAACGTTAAAACTTAAAAAGGAAAACAAATTATTAAAAAAAAGAAAAAAAAGGAAAAAGAAAGAAAAAAAGAAATCAAATTTAAAAAATAAATGACAAAAAATGTTAACGATGAGTTGTTGAAATTCTATCATTCTTTGAGGCTGACATAATTAAATAATGATATTTTAGGTATTTCTTTGAAAAGATCAGTCGCTAAAATTCTATCATTTTTTTGAGATTGACATAATCAAATAATGATATTTTAGATATTTATTTGAAAAAAAACGAATGCATTTCAATTCATTACTTGAGGTAATGAGGTCATTTCATTATTGTATTTGGAATTTTCCGAAAGATATTTGCTTTCAAAGATACACTCTACTCTACAAATTCCAATTCGATAGAGCCATTAGCGTCGGAGCAAGGGCACACGGGAACGCCGGAACGCCGCACGCCGCGCCACGTGCTGCGCCACCTCCGCACTTCCACTCCGCATTCCGCACACGCACCGTGGCGCAATTCAGCACGCCTCCCAACCAACGGTGAAGACAAGACGCCACCGGAAACGACAACGTTTCTGAGGGGCGCCCTTTGTAGTTTTCTCGGACCCTACCTTCAACCTTTTCCCCAAGTCACTCCCCCCATCGCAAGTTGCATGACACGAACACTAGAATTTGCACCTTTCTCGAAAGATTATTGGTCTTAAATATTCATTCCATGTTAGAAAAGTCAATCACCCAGACAAGTGGATTGAACATCATCTCCTTTTTAAGTCAAAAAAAAGATACTGGAAGTTCAATTACAGATTCAATGGATTGAGCATTATTTCTTCATCAAGTTAAAACGAGATATCAATATAGATCTAACTGGTAAATATCGCTGAAATGACGTTCCATTATTGTGCTAGATCGAAATTTGTGGACTAATATTTACATACATGTAAAGCAGAAAACGCGACTGGCTTAACTAGGTGGCATATACATTTATTAAGTTGCAAGAAGAGCTGCTGCAACCGCGCATAACGACAGCAATGAAAGATCGCTGTCGGGGGAGGGGAGCTGAAAAGCGAAGCTTAGCGATGTTGGGCGTCGTGTAGTTTGGAGGCATCGGAGAGCATCTTCTGAATCCTCTGTCTCGTCTCCGCTCGCGAGCCCCGCTCCTCCTCCCTCATGCCCCTCGCGTAGGCCTCGAAGAACTCCTTGTTCTCTTTCTCCAGCTCCTTCCACACTGCAAAACCCAACCTCGGCTTTTCGTCAGCTGTTCGGTGCATCAGATTACAAAGCACGGATGGACGGCGACGACGACGAGGAAGCATGCAGAAACATCCCATTGAAAATAACAGACTATTATGATCGATAAACCCATAAGATAAGGACGATAAGCAGCGCCGGATCGAGGTTTCTGCGACTTTTCATGAAACTCTCCGATCTTTGTGGGGAACCCAGAATTGAATATCTCTCACTAATTTCATCACCATGGTCTGAAGCAGTCTAGGATCGCGTTTCTAGTCTTTTTGCACACGTTCCAGACGGCCGAGCACGATAAAGAAAAGAAGAGGGAGAGAGAACTGATTGATTGACAGAGAAGCTGATAAAAGGCGAGCGGAGGGCGACCTGTGGAGGTGATGACGGGCTCGATGTTTGCATGTTTGGAGAGAGCCTCCATGCACTCTTCTTTGCTCATTTTGAAGAGTATGCACTCCTCTATCAGGTGGTGCACCTGCGCACACGCACAAAAACATATGTACACGCATCAGATCAGATCAGTAGCCGAGATTGCGGTTTAAACAGCGACTTCGACTGACGACGGATATACCATTCGGATGTATGAAGCAGAAGAGTCCCCCATGACGACGGCTAACTCTTTCGCCTTTCTAGAAACCGAACAGAGATCGACACAGGCACGGCCGAGAATCTCGAACGGCAGAGAAGAGGTTTGATCAGATTTTCCGGGAAAATTATCAGGGGGCAGAGAATGTGCAGGAGGAGGAAAGGGAGACGATCAGAAAGGACGACCGAAACAGGAAAGAGAGAAGAGGGGGGGGCTAGATCAAGAAGCCCAAATGATGGTCCGAAATATTATTAACATGTACGGCAGTGCGTGTGCGATGCTTATTGATATTGTAATGTTTTGGCAGCTACATGGGTAAGGTCAAAAGAGGAAAAGGAAAGAAGGGAGATGAAATGGCGAGAATAGAGCAAAGTTTTAGGCGGAGAAAAAAGAGAAGATGACGTCATTGCGCCCCGGGGGGGTGGGGGCCCGGGCTCCCACGTGGGACGCGGGACATGATTGGCGGAGAGGGGATTAGAGGAGATTTTGTAAGCAACCTCCGGAACTGTATCGTGCCTCGCTGTGGCCTGTGCCACCGTGGCGGGGCGTCCACGTGACGCCCGCCTCGTCAGTCCTCTAGCGGAACGTCACGTGGCGAGCCCACGGTCGCCCCGCAAATGGCAGGGCGGGCCCACGTGGGGCCTGACCGACCGAAAATCGCTTGCGGCTCGTGGATGCTTTGGAGGCGCCCCAGTCGTCTTCTGCCTTCTTCCCGCTCGAGGCAGAGGGGTTATCTTTTGCTTCCGGAAATTTCACCGATTGATTTTCATCTTTGAAATTCTGTCCTTGATCAAGCTCCATACACAGTGATAAAAACCTCGGATATCTATTGTCATTCTAGAATTTCTACAAATTCTTAACGTAGTTGGTTAGATCTTACGAAAAGCTCGGATTGTAAAATAAAGCTTAGAACAAAAAGTGATTCTCGTGAAAACATAGAGTACGGTTATATCTTAATTAATTTCAATTTATTCATCCAAAAACAATAATTGTACATTTGAAGTAGCTTTAACTATGATGATGGACCTTGATGAGTTTTATAATGTGTATGATATTCTTTTTCCTATTGTAATTCTTTTCGGTTACAACAGTTTATAGTTTTAACCGTCAAACCAGTTAAAGATCTTTCGCTAATTCAAAAGTATTGCGGTTAAATTTGATGTGCACCATTTAATTCGCATGATCTAAATAGCTCTATTATTAATTTAGAACAAGCGATGGAGTGAGGGATGCTATTTAAAAAATTTGATATTCTCGAACGGTTACCCGATAATTCTCATACATTTATGCAGCATGCACCGCTCTTCAAAGTTCACGTTCTCATAATCCTGCTCAAAAACCATCCCTGCAGAAGCCTTCTCCAATCGGGCATGTTCGTGGCGTGCGCGAGAAAACTGGCCTCGTGTAAATCCTATGTCTGACATTTCGAAGTCTACAAACGTGAAGGACAAGGACCTTCTCGTGCATCAGTAGTTCCTAGAAGAACGACGAAATCTCGTCCTTTTTTTCCGGCGCAAAGTACGTGTTTAAAGTCCCAAAATTTTGTCGACGGCGACGTTGCTATTTGGTACACATTGCACTTCTTCATGATGGTTCGGGAGTCCAATCTGGAACCATTTAGTATGTGTAGTAGACCCTTTTATATAACCTTACAATCAAGGAAACGATCGCAGCGGGTAGGTCTCCATAATTCGAGTTCTCTCCGGGTAAGGGAAAGATTCTCGATACGCAAGAGACTAGATAATAGAGTGTCCAATTGCCATTGTCAAATCTAGTTAATTTTAATATTATTATACGAATGCTAATTCAATCATACTTTTTTTTTTTTTTATAAAAATTTTGTCAATTTAGTTCTGAACTTTTGCATGAAATTTTAATGTAATCCTGTTAGCCAATTGCCGTAAAAAAAGTGTCGACGTGTCTTCCAGTCATTATATGGCATGCTAATGTAGACAACTTATGAATCATTTCGTTAATAATTTTTGGGCAGTAAGGAGTACATTGAATTTCGCTCGAAGGTTTAGGAATACATTAGGAAAATCAAAAAAATTTGGACCCATGCACTAAATTTAAGTCTGAATTGATAATTTTCTTCGAATCTTCTTAACATGCGTCATGGCCATGAAATCATTATAGACATTAAGGGAAGATGGAACTCTCACAAGTGTGCGCAGTTTGGCTTTTGGGAAAAGTTTTTAAGAAAATATAAAGTCCTTTAGGTTAAAAGCGCATCCAAAAAAAATTTTGGTTGATAATTAAAAAAAAAATTGCACTTTGCAAAGCACTTTCACTTGGAAAAAAAAAACTCAAAAAGGCAAAAAAAATAAGCGGCGGGCGATCTGGTGTCGCTTAGGGCGTGGGATAAGAACCCTGCCTTCGGAGGGAAATTAAGTCGAAGAGTTAACTTTTCTTTGTAAAAATTTTCTCCGCTATCAAACACGGTTTTGCACCTTACTAGGTTGTGAGATGCAAAACCGTGTTCGACAGCGGAGAAAATTTTTACAAAGAAGAGTTAATTGAGCTTATTATGTCCACATTAATGATTATAATCTCGAGGACTTTAGGCCCACACCATGGTGCGAATAAAAAATATTAATTTTGGAGGCGAAGGGGGGGCACGGCGGGCGACATTATTGTCCCCGTGATGATGCGAAGAATCATTTGCCCTCACTTGATAACATGTTTAATTTACCGCACTAAAGCCAGAGGAATATAATACAATATATGGGCGGCGATGGTGCAGTCACAGCTGTAAATGACAGTGACGTGGTCGTCTGTCGGGCTTCCGATCTTACCAGAGACGCGACGTGTACCCATTGCCAACGTCAGATGCATCGCCTTTTACCGGCGATGTAGTTTGAGTCGATTTTCATTCATTGACTATCCATGCAATAGTCACTAATACCAATGTGGCCATCGACACTTTACCTAATTTTTCCAATAACTATGCTGTCAGTGGATTTTTCAAGGACAAACCCCCCCTACTAACAATTTCAATACCTATATCGTCCAACGTCTCATCACGAATTTACCCAAATTATTCCTCTCATGATAGCAATTTTCATGGTGTCTTTTGATTAATTTTGGGCTCGGGAAATTTTTTAGAGCTTGATGCATGATGAATTTTCCGTCATTTTGCATGCACGACAAACAAAAAAAAAAAGGTTTGACAAATTACACCATCTTTAATTTTTGTACATTTAGCTATAATTTAAGATTATTGCTTATTCTGTAAATTAGGTGAACCGGCCGACACTCTTTTTTAATCTTATTTATTTTGGTATGTATTGTTTGAATTGTTCCTGTACTATACGTTCTAGTATCAATGGAGTAAAAAGATTATTGATACAACAATTCTTTTCCCTGTGGATTTAACGTTGGTTAGATAATACCGACATGAATTGTTACCTTCTAATCATCTTAATCAAATACATCGTTGAGTTTAAAAATAGATTCTTCCCCATTGTAGTCGGTTCATGTCATGCGGGCATATTCGTGCATATCTAGTCAAAATTAGGGATGACTTTTTTGTGTCGTGAATTTGTGTCCTCACTGTATCATATTAAATTTGAATCTAATTCGAACACGGCACGTCTACTGGGAAAAACCATTTTTCTCAAATTAAAACACGATTAGTTCAACGATGATTAGTTCAACGAACGAGTTACGGGACCGACATTTTTGACTGGTGTGGGTCTTTAGAGCCATTTAATTTGCGTTTGTTTGTGTTCTTTTTTTTTTTTTTGTTTTTAAACACTTTTTTTTTTTTTTGTTCCAGGAACAAAAAAAATGTAAACGCGTTTGGAGTGCGTTTTGTTCCTTTTTTTTTTCTTTTGTTCCCAGGAACAAAAAAAAAACAGAAACAAGAAACACAAATTTTGTGTTTCTTGTTTCTGGAACACAAATGAGAAACACTTTTTTTCTTTTTTTTTTTTTTCTCTTATTTTCTTGTTCTTTTTCTTTTGGCCGGTCGTCGCCGGCCTCGGCCATGGCCGGCGGCCGCCGACGAGGGGCGGCGGCCTCGCCCGGCCACGGCGAGGCTCGCCGGCCCCGGCGAGGCCGACACTCGCCGTCCCCGGCGAGGCCGAGGCTCGCCGTAGGCCGGGCGAGGGTCGGCCTCGCCATGGCCGGGCGAGCTCGAGCTCGCCCGGCCATGGCGAGGCCGACCTCGCGCGCCGGCCCGGGCGAGCTCGATCTCGCCCGGATCCGGCGAGGCCGAGCTCGCCCAACCATGGCGAGCCTCGGCCTCGCCGGCGGTGGCCGGCGAGGCCGCGCCGCGCTCGCGGTGGCCGGCGAGGCCGCGCTGGCGGTGGCCGGCGAGGCCGCGCCCGCCCGCCACCGGGCGAGCTCGGCCTCGCCGGCCGGTCGCCGGCCAAGGCCTTGGCCGGCGACCGGCCAAAAGAAAAAAAAAAATGAAAAGAAAAAAAGAAAAAAAGGAAAAATAAGAAAAAAATAGAAAAAATAAAAGAAATAAAAAATTTATCCAAATTTACCAAACATGTTTCGTTTATTTTTTATTTAGAACAAATTTACCAAACGCTTTTTTTGTTCAAAATTGTTTAATGTAAACACTTTTTTCTATTTCATTCGCAGAACAATTTTTAAACGAAAAAAACAAACAAACGCGCCTTAACGTCTCCCTTCCCTACTCCTGTCTCAGTTCACCCAACAAGACGTGAGGATATCGACCGGCCACCGTCGTACGCACGTTTCCGCGTCAAATGATGAGTTCGTTCCTCTCCTTGTTGCTCGTGTCCGTCCCCCCCGTCCCCTGCCGGCAACACGACCCTCTTCGCTTCCCTCATCACTGCTGCCGTTGACGAGTAGTACAAGTGGCAGGCTGCGATGAGCCGAGATCTGAGGCTTAGATCAAGCTTTAGGCCTCGACTCGGGGTCCGTGCGAGGAGTAGCGAGGTCAATGGGGGCCGTCACTGGTCTATTTGACATTGACGCCCACCGTTAGCCTCCCAAATGACTAGGTAGATTCGAGCGCTTTGATGGTCATGATTGCAATTAGAGGTGGGTTATGGTGAACCTGTCAAATGGATGAGTTGGATCGAATTTGAATTAAGTCGTAAAAAATCATACCTAAATTAGCCCATTAATTCATTTATTCGTAATGTAAATTTTTCGATTTATGCCCGGTCCAACTCATACTAACCCAATCAATATTACTAAAATACTTCTATATATAACCAAATTTAGGAAAATTTATTTCTTATACTTTTTTTAAAAAATATATTGTTAAAGCACTTGAGTGCAATATAAATTTATTGGACAATTTTTATAATTTTAAAAAATTGATTCTTATTTTTATTTTTTATTCTTTCTATTTTTAGTTCGTTGTAGTTTCCATGCTGGTTATAACTAGAGCCGTTAAACGGGTGGGTTGGATCGAGTTTGGGTCGGGTCATTAATTGTCCGACCTAAATTGACCCATTAACCCATTTATGACCCACTTATGTTCAATGTAAATTTTTCGACCCAAACCGGACCCGACTCATACCCAACCCATGCCCGACCCGACCCAACTCATATTAATAAAATATTTTCATATTTAACAAATTTAGAAAAACTTATTTCTATGTTTTTTTTAAAGATTATATTATTAAAATACTTCCAAGCTTATATATATATATATATATATATATATATATATATATATATATATATATATTATTTTTTAAAAATTGTATTGCTAAAATAGTTTTATACAATATAAATTTAATGGACAATTTTTATAAATTTTAAAATAATTATTTAAAAAATCGAAATTTAATTATTTTTTAAAATTAAAATTTTAATTATTTTTATTTTATTTTTAAAATATAAATTTCTTTTTCTTTTTCTTTTTTTCTTCTTCTTCTTCTTCTTCTTCTTTGGGGCGGCCGCCGGCCACGACGACGCGGCGGCGACCGGCCACAAGCGAGCCTCGAGCTCCCGGCGAGCTCGAGGCTCGCCCTGGCGATCGGTCGGCCCGTCGTGCGTGCCTTGGCGGCGACCGGGAAGGAGGAAGGAGAAAGGAAAAAAAAAAAAAAAAAAAAAAAGGAAGAAAAAGAAAAGAGAAAATAAAAATAAAAACATTATAATTTCAATTTTTATAAAGTTAAAGAGAGAAGGGAGGAATTATAATATTTTTGTTAAAGATGAGTTTTCAACCCAACCCATTTAAAAACTCACTTAAGACCCACATATCTTAAACCTTTAATTGTGAAACCCATTTAACTATCTTTTGTTATAAACAAGTGACCCATTTTAACACCTCTAGTTATAATAGATAGAATTTTTTTTCAATTAACAAGGTCTTAACGTAGTGTTTGTTAAATTTTGGCCAAAATTTATAATAAAAATAATTGGTTATTAAAAAATCAGGAATCTATGCAATATTTAACGGCAAAAAGGGCAAAAAAGAGAAGTTTTCACGCAATCACTTTTTCTTTGTCCCCTTCTTCGTGTCATCTCTCTCTTTCTCCCTCCGCTAACAAAATATTGACAGCACGAGATGTGCTAACACAACAAATAAGAAAGGGAAAAGGTTCGACATGTGTCTAAAGTGAGGCCCAAATGTCAAACTCTCTCTCTTCCCCCGTGCACACTGTCTCTGTCACCCGACTCTCTCTTTTCACCGTCCCCTCTTTCTCCCATCGAGCTCTCGTTTGACTAACAAACCGCCCGACCTACTAACTTTGCGACGACGCAAGCGGAGGCCGCGTGGTGGTTGGTCAGACGAGGGCTCAGTCGTGAGACGGAGGGAGAGAGAGAGAGAGGACACAACTAGGAGGGGGCAGCAATTTTGCGACATGGAGCCGGAGGGGTGGCGCAATGGCTCGTCGGTCAGACAAGGGTTTGGTGGTCCGTCGACGGGAGAGAAAGGGAGCAAAGTCAAGAGTGTCCAGGAGAGAGAGAGAGAGACATTTAGGCCCCACTTTAGACACATGTTGCAACCTTTGTAACCTCATGAACCTTCCTATTTGTTGTGCTGGCATATCTTGTAAGCCAATATTTTCTCCCTCCGCTGCAACTTTTCAATGGTGTGCTTTCCGATTGAGAGATCTCCATCTCTGCCGAAGATTCATGGACAAAGGCCGTGGCTTCTTCTCCGACATCGGCAGAAACGCCAAAGGTCACTCCTCTGTTGTCGATTGTCTTCTCGAGCTCGTTCCTCCATTCACGTGCGATTCTCGTGGATTTTCTTATCCATTGTTTTGTTGAATCGTTTGAGTTTTTTGATTTTGTGTGCACGTTGTTGCGGTTGTTTGTGGTGAAAATCTGCTCCACAAAGACTACAGGAGCAACCACAAGTTCACCATCACTACCTTCTCGGTCACGGTAGTTGTGAATTTTCCTACGTTTTTTTTTGGACATCTTCGTGTGTTTATTCACTTCATTGAGCTATGCTTTTGATTTCGGCCTTATTTGGTTCAACATTTGGAATGTTCTTTGAGGCTCTAAAGGGGTTTGGCCAAATGCAAGTGGTGTTTGGTTCAATTTTTTGAGGACTTTGAGAAGATGCAATTGCATCTTCAAAGGGCTTCAAAGGCCCTTGAGGGAATGGAGGGATAGAGATCCATTGGGAACTTGCATTTTCGGAATGCAAGTTGTACTGTTTATCACTGTTCATGCAGCCGGTGGAGAAGTCGATCAGAGGCCGACGACCATTGGCCAAGGGGTCGCATGTGCCGGCGACCACCGCCTGAGGGTCACCCAATCCCCGCGACCGTCGCCGGACCTTAGGTGACGCTTGGGTCGCGCAACCCAGGCGACTGATGGCTTGAATTGCGCGACCCAGGTGGCTGCCTAAGGTTGCGCAACCTCACGGCTGCCTGGGTCGCCCGACCCTAGTGGCTGTCTGGGGCCAGATCCAACGGTCCGGCTGCCAGATCCGACGGTTCGGTGGCTGGACTTAAAAAAAAAAAATACAAATAATTATTTTGTTTTTTGGCCAAAGTTGCTTCTTAATGCAAACTTCATTAAATAATATTTGGATTTTGAAAAACCCAATTCACCTAAAGATATTTGCATTTTTGCAAATGCATTACCCAAAAGCTGAACCAAACGGGCCCTTCGTCGTTCTGTAACTATCGAATGTGGTGGAGATGGCAACGGATTAGATTCGTGGAAGCAAAGAGGGAGAGAGAAGATCGTGAAGTGAGATCACGAGAGCGAAGAAAAAAGAAGAAGTCAGCAGGCCTTTCAACTAAAATTGAGTTGTTAAATGGATCATAAATGTCTTTGGATTAGATCTAAGACTTATGTATTTTGACATATGATTTGAGAAATAAGGAGCAACTCATTAACTAGGGGTGTCAAAAAGGCCCGCGTCGCCCGACCTAACCCTAAATGCATGTGACTCTTCTTCTTATGTAGGATTCGGACATTAAAGAAAAAATTTACTTGTCAATCTTTTTGCTTACTTGGCATTATTATTGTTGCAGTTCCTACAGCTACAACATTATCTTATGCCCCTTTACTAAGAGTTTGTCTTACTGCTTCTACCCTTTTTTTCTCACTTGTTGTCGGGCGAATTTCGCGGGTTGGTATTGCTTTTGTTTAGCTAGCTATTTGAATGTTTAGCAGGAAATAAAGAAAATTTAGGATATTAGGAATGAAGTTCTGTTGTTGTTTAGGCTGTTCGGAGCCATGACGTGCACCCAAATTTTGGTGCAGGTTGTGTTGGTGAAGATCATGTTACTTGCAAGGTCGAGATTCACGTTCGCTGCTTTGGATGTGATTATGTGCTTTACTTGAGTTGAAGGAATCTCAATGGCCTGCTACGGGTGCGCATGACAAAATTTCTGAAACAGAAATTGATTTCTCAATTTATATTTTAAAGGCGAGAAGCTAAAAATTTTAGCTTCGATTTCTTCTTTAAATCTATTTTACGGAATAGAAATCTGTTTCAGAAATAGAGAAATCAAATTGCGTTACCAAACGGTTTACATTCCAAACCTGTTCCGGGGAACAGAGAAACAGAGAAATCAAGAAACAGAAATTTTATCATGCGCAGCCTACGTTTCCCATGTTTCTCTTTTTGTTCATCCTTACTGTTCTTCACACTAGCGATGTAGCGACTTTCATTTATTGAGTTACGGTGCTTATTGACTCTTATGAATTATTTATGTATACGAGTTTTTGTCTTGAGTTGCTAGGCTGGTATACATATTGCATCCATGATTTCACTGTCCTCGACTCTTATTTGAAACCCATGAGATTTGCCTTCACTTGTTAGTACTTTTTGAAGGTCAGGCCTCCACAGGATGACATTTGCGTTATGAGAAAATGAAAGAACGAGTTCCTGAGAAACACTGTTATGCATATGACATCGAGTTTTAACAAAGATAATGATCGGTAACTAATTGTCACTGGTTATGGCAGACTAATCTAGGCACTCTCAAACTTCTGGTGATGGTAGAAATCATTAGTTGAACATATGGATCCACTAGTTCTGTGACCCACCATTCTTCTTTGGATGGCTAGATTGGTCCACTCTTCCTTCATGCCCTGTGATTTTCATGAATAATGAGTTAAAAATTTTTGTTAGGAGATTTGTGAATGCTATCTAGGTAAGTAGATCTCAGTCATTTGCGTTGACATATGATGGGGGAAAGGAATGCCGCTATTATTTCACATTCTTGATGGATTGCCGTTCAAGTTGGTAGAGCACGAGGGATTTTAGCGATTTGTTAAAAAAATCTAGCTAAACTTCATAATTCTATCACGTAACATGTTGAATGAAATTGTTTTATACATGGAAAAAAAGAAGTAAATTGAAAAAATATTTGTTTGAGATATCTCCTAGAGTATGTCTTACAACCGATATGTGGACCTCCTGTCACAATTTAAGTTATATGTGTCTCACTGTACATTTTATTAATGATGATTGGAAGCTACAAAAGAAATTATTAAATTTTTTGTCAAATCATAAGTCATTCGGTGGAGATAATAGGAAAAGCTATTAAGAAATGCTCGATTGATTGGGGGATTCAAAGCATTTTTCCTATCACTATGGATAATGTGAGTTCCAATGACTCAGGAATTTGAAATTTGAAAAAGAAACTTAACTCTAGGAACGTTTTAGTATTAAAAAGTGAGTTACTTCGCATGAGGTGTTCTACTCATATATTGAGCTTCATTGTTAGAGAATGGCTGAAGGACATTAATGATTCCATTATTAAAATATGTTTGGTTGTGCATTATGTTAGGTTTTCTCCTAGGAGGTTAAAAAGGTTTAAGGGTTGCATTAAGCTAGAAAATATTGAGTACAGGAGTCTTGTATATTTGGATGTTGAGACTTGTTGGAACTCGACATACATGACGTCAGAAGCAGCTTTGAAGTTTAAAAGAGCTTTTAGATAGCAAATTTACCAAAGAGCTTTCCAAGGCAAAATAGGTGCCCACTAGTGAAGATTGGAAATATGCCTATCATTTTCTTCCTTTCATGAAGTTGTCTTTTGACATGACTTTAAAAGTTTTAGGTTTATCTTATGTTACTAGTAATGATTTGGCGGATTATATATATGGGATTTATATAATGATCAACATATATTATGAGAATAAAGATCAAAGTTTACAAGAAATGGCAGAAAGAATGAAGACCAAATTTAATAAGTATTTTGGCAATGTGAACAATATTAATCTTACATTATTCATTGCTTGCATGCTTGACCCTCGGCATAAGTAGGATTATGTGAAGTGAATGATTAATTGTGTTTATGAAAAGGAGTAGGTTGAAACTTTACAAGATAAAGTGATGACATCTCTAACGTCATTATTCAAGCAATACCGCATCGGTGTATGGCCTTAAAGCAACTTGAGGTTAAAGAGCACAAGGATAGTAAATATGTCAAAGTCTCCTGTGGTTGATGCTGATATTATAATTGAAAAGCATTTTAGCCATACTGGCCAACAACATTTGGAATAAAAATCTAAGTTGAACAAGTATTTGGAGGAAGAATGTGAACGTTATAATGCTAAGTTTGATATCTTAAGCTGGTGGAAAGTAAATTCTTCTAGATATCCTATTTTCTCTTCTATTGCTCGAGTTATTTTAGCCGTGCCCGTCTCAACTGTAGCATTAGAGGTCGCATTTAGCACAAGAGGTCGTGTGCTTGATGTGTTTCATAGCTCCTTGACCCCAACCATGATGGAGGCTCTTATATGTGCTTAAGATTGATTATATGATCCACACCACTTTCACGTTCGATTTAAGAGAACTTAGAAGAACTCGAAATCGAGTCAGGTGAGAAAACATGGTTGTAAAATATTAATACCCTTCTATATTTAAATAATTCTCATTTTCATTGTGAATTTATTGCAGAGTTGCCGAAGATAACCATGGAACCAAACTCAATATCTGTTACTCTAGATGATTGATGAAGTTAGAGATTGCTATTAGTACTTTTGATAAGTCATTCAGGTTATTTCCTTGATCCTGAATCTATCTATATTGGGAGATTATCGTTTCATTTGTTCACTTCTTTCATTTCCACTACACACTTTCAAGGATCTCTATTTACCTACCTATTTATCTCGAGTTGCAGCATAAGTTGCCTGCCATCTATTTGCAGGAAGCCTCTATTAGAAGCACATTTTCTGAAACATTATTAAGTTCTTGGTGAAACATGAATATGCAAAAGTTATCTCCCTTCAATTTCATCATATAGTCTTTTCCTGATTTTACAAATTTGCAGTTGCGACGCTAGTAGTTAGAGGCAACACTTATGCTCCCTGATATAAGGGGCAGCAAACCAGGAGACAAGAGGTCAAATATGAGCTTCACAGGATGTAGGTGAATTTTTGACGAAAACTGATGTTTGTATTGAGACTCCTATCTATGTGACTCGCTCCAGATGGCACAAGAATCTCAAACCTTTGAAAGACATCTTCTTGAGAACCTATACAAAGGTATGCGACTGGTTTTTGACAACTGTTCGCTTCTTTTAATTCTTGCATGTATTAGCTTGGCTTTGGCAAGATCAAGTACCTCTTTTGGAATTGTGACAGGAGTTACTGATGCCACCGGACAAAAAGGAAATGTTCCTGAGCAGCGTGAGCTGCAAACTCGAGAAGATTATCGACTTCAATTTAGTATCCAAAAGCAATATCTTCGTATCTGCCTTGGCTGATTTGATTTACGCGACGGTCGCTGGGTCAAGAATAACTACGGGGAGGACTCGGATACTCATGCCTACGTCGACCTCCTTCTCGAGTCATATATCCCCTTACATCTCTAAGAAGAAGCACTATGCTTATAAGGTTTAGAGTATTATAAGGTTTCCCACCTCAAATAAGTGTGTTGTATATATGAAAGCCACGGCTGTCAACTGGCAAGTGTAGCTTTAGATGCCCTTCGAACTGGTTTAATCTAAAGCTGCTTTAGTGTTCAACGTCAGTGATAAGCTTAGCATTCTCTTTGAGTCTTTGCATCATGCCGCTCTCCTTGTACTCTGTTTATTCACATGTTTGACGAGTATTTGTGGATATTTCTCAATAACATAAGCGAAAGTAGAGGCGGTGGTATAAGGATGTGCCTTTGTATGAGATACTTTGAAAATTTGTACCAAAATTATTTCATTTGCATGAATTTAAGTCTGTTTTTAAGGTTTATATAACCAAAAGTTCCTCAACTATTCACATCGCGAAACATAATATCTCCAACGCCACAAAACATAATATCTCAACCAAGTTGGGTGAGAGACCAAAAAAAAAAAAAAAAAAAAAAAAATCCAAAAATCCAAAAAACCCAAAAGGTCTGACCTAACTCGACCCGACACAATGGTCGGGTCGGGTTAGAGTGCGTTCCTTATGATTCGGGTTGGGTTGGGTAACATCAAAACCCGACCATTGACACCCCTACTATTAACAATTAGTTTAAACAAATATAGGTTTATAATGGGCTGTGGACCCATTTTAATGAGTTATCAACGATGCATAGTCAAATGACTAGAATTTTTCCCTAATTGAACCTTAAATTGCCATATAGGGAAGAATGGGATGGCGATAATACTTGAAAGTTGTATCCCTTTTCCCCATATTAACATGTTTAAGATATATATATGCAGTCAAATTTCTCTAAACTTATCGTGTCCGTACAAGTTTCGCATTTAACTTAATAAAACAGCTTTAATGTATCATAAACGAGTTAAAAGTATTAACCCTCGGGCAACACATTTTGCAAGTCGTGTCATGCACTAGATAGGCATAAACACCATTTATCCCCGGGCTGAAAATGCCATGCGCATCCATCCAAATGGGCCGGGATTTATTTGGTCTGTCAAGAGATAGATTTACCATCCTAAAAAAGGCATATTTTAGACTCCATTTAGTTTGTGAAAGTTTAATAGTTCACGAATTTTTTTTATTCAAAACGATTTCTCACATTACTTAAAATAAATAATTAATGAAAAATATTATTATTATTGATTTATATTTAAATATATTCACGGATGATGAACATACTTTTCGTTTAACTAATTTTTTTTAGCTCTAGTGCATTTTTGGAGCACTTTCTACGTAGTTAATCAACCATTGAAATCTAATTTTTATTAGAAATGCCCAAGGGAAGTCCACTGTGGAGAACGAGCCCTGACCGCAGTCAACCGAACAACCGCCCCAGGAGCGAGGAAGGGAGCCGCCACAGACGACGACGACGACCCAAGCGATCGCGAGCGAAGCCATGGCCGTCGCCGCCGCCGCCACAACCGCCGCGACGACGACTCTCCCTTCGAGCTCCGCTTCCCGGACTCCCTCGGCCCCCGTCCGACCTTCCTCGTTCTTCTCTCCCTCCCCCGCCTCCTCGCCCCCTCAGTCCCGTCTCCTCCGCGCCAGGATCCCGCTCCGGACCCCTCGGCTCTCGATCTCCGCCGCCGCCTCCATGAGCGTGCGGACTCCGGAGAGGAGCTCGCCCCCGTCGTCGTTCCTCGACCGCCGGGAGAGCGGGTTCCTCCATTTCGTCAAGTACCACGGCCTCGGCAACGACTTCATCCTGGTAAGGGTTCCTCATTCGGTCTCTGGTATCTGCTTCCGACGTTCCTCTTCTTGATTTTTCGAAAATGCCGGAATGTCGGAGTCTCTTTGATTGTTCGACACGAGCCGGAGTCGTTCGTGCTCTAGCTGGTTTCTTCAGAGGCTGATAGATATTATCCAGAGGAACGCTTGTGCGGTAGCACTCGGATTTAACACACAATGCACGGACTATCCTGTCTGCAGTAGTAGTCGAACTTATGATATATTGAGTTGGGATTGCTCAAAATGTTTTCTTTGGATGGTATTTAGTATCATATTCCACATGTGCTCTTCCTCTTTTTTGTAGTCTTGAGTAGTTGTCCGTATTTTAGGTCGATAATAGGGACTCTTCGGAGCCTCGAGTTACTCCGGAGCAAGCGGTGAAGCTGTGCGATCGTAACTTTGGGATTGGTGCTGATGGAGTGATTTTCGCCATGCCCGGGATTAATGGCACCGACTACACTATGAGGATTTTCAATTCCGATGGCAGCGAGCCTGAGGTGATGCTTTGCTCTTTTGTGCTTTGACTTATCGTCCTCCTCATAATTATTGGTTTTACATTCCCTTCCTCGAATTCTTTCAGATGTGTGGTAACGGAGTACGATGCTTCGCTCGATTTATAGCTGAGCTTGAAAATCTAAGTGGAAAACAACGGTAATGGAAATTGCTTGTTGGTCTGTGGATACTTTCTCAAGTGTTTTTCTACCTGCCATATGGAAATTTCATCTATCCACTTATCTTTGACACTGCTTGATATTACTTTGCGGCAAGTGCTATAGCTAATTTAGTGAAATAAACTTTTGACAAGTCATTGAGATGTGTAATTGTAAGAGAATCAGTTCTTACCAAGGAATTGAGAGAAAGGGCGAGCATTATTGGCTTTTTTTTGGGATGAACCTGATTAAATTTTCTCCGGCATTCTAATTTTTAACTCATCTTGCTCTTTCTTTGCATTTGGCAGTTTTACCGTACACACTGGTGCTGGTCTAATTGTTCCAGAAATTCAAGATGATGGGAAGGTAATTTATAGGATCAAATTTATTGTTTGTGCTGCATCTTGGTATTTCATTGTCATTTTTCTTGACTGCTGTGAATGTTATTGCTTCAAAAGGATCTGGGGAAAGTAATGATGAATTGTGCAGTTAGACTCGGATCAACGAAGTTCATGTTGCAACTGTCTGCTCTTTGTAAATTGTACTATGTGATGAGCACCACTTTGGTATATTTAGTTTTCATACAACCTTTTAAGTCCAGGTTACGGTTGATATGGGGGAACCGATACTCAAAGCATCTGATGTGCCCACAAAATTACTGCCGAACAAAGACCACTCTGTGGTCAAATCCGATCTAAAAGTGGATGGAGTAACCTGGAATGTGACATGTGTTAGCATGGGAAATCCCCATTGTGTCACCTTTGGTGCCAAAGGAGAACAGGTGATTTTTCTGGACAAGAAATCATGTTTCTCATTTTATTGGTAATATTCTCTGGTTCCATATCTTAATGTGCAGTGTAATAATTACTGTGTGACACTTTTTGCTCACAAGAACTATGTACTCAACATCATTCCTATGTCATCCATAGCTCATTTTAGAAGATGTTGTTGAGCAGAATTTGCAGGTTGACAAACTAAACTTGGCTGAAATAGGTCCAAATTTTGAGCATCATGAGATGTTTCCAGCAAGAACCAACACAGGTTAGTCATTTATGGAACTGACAACTACATTTGCAGTTGCATAAAATTGCCCTTCTCCAATCCATTTATACTCTGGTTTCCAGTTAGATCTTAACTAATGTTGTTGCTATCATCTTTTTGTACCATCAGAGTTAATGCTGCCAATCCTCTTTGCAGTTGGATTCTTACCCTCATACTTTCATATTTGATATGGACTAGAAGATTCTTAAGTGCTGTCATACTGTGACATATATGTTATCTGCACTTGCCTCATTGCCCTTTGTTTATGTGCTAGATTTCACAGGACTTTGGAAAGTGGGTGGTGTGAATATTTTTCATACTTTAAATACTGCAAGTAGCTTAACATTTGTGAGACTTCAGTGTCATTTCTGGTTGGATTCTCAAGCTTTGGTCAACATAGGTTTCATGTATTTCTATCCGTGTAATGTTTGAGTCTCCATATTTCTGCTCGAACATTTCAACATCAGATTAGATTTCACGTGATTGTGTCGGCAACTTTATTTTACATGATGGCAACGAAAGAGGATGACTTTATGGTTTTCCCCTTCTAAGTTTCTGCTTTCTATTTTTAGGATTGGCTGTTTCTGTGCCTTTGTAGTACCTCTGTGCATATTCTGTTATTTTCCATTTGGAGATCTCATTAATGACTGCCAATGTATTTGCTTGCAGAATTTGTGCAAGTTTTCTCTCCTTCACACCTGAAAATGCGTGTTTGGGAACGTGGGGCTGGTTAGTGCCTATCGCAATCATTTTCATGATCCACTCCATACTATGTGACAAGAGAATCATATATGACTATGGTTAAGAGGATTCTGCTGTCTTTCTTTCATTTTTCTGGGCAAAAACTTATGTAAGTATGCTTGGATGCAGGAGCAACCCTGGCTTGTGGTACAGGGGCATGTGCTGTGGTTGTTGCGGCAGTTCTTGAGGGACGAGCTGGGAGGGTAAGCTCCATTATTTAACTCTGTAGTAGGATAATGCAGACAGGGCATTCACCTAATTCCATATGTTTTGAATTTGATTGGATGATAGTTTTGTTGATCATGGATGAATCCAGTTGTTAGCTACGGGATTTTCCATGAATTATAAAATATGACCGTTTAAAAGTACTGCAATTCATTCAATCCTAGTTCCTGAATTGAAAACTTTTCTTGTAAATCAGGACCCAGTCTTTCTCATGGCTTCCTGGTAAAGTAGGCATTATTACATGTGTAGAGATTACTTCAGTATCACGACATTTAGACGTACACATCTTTTACATTTTAAAGTTAAATGATGATGGTGCATGGTGCACTGACATTGGAGCTAAGACCTGTAGCATATGGATGTGTCTAATGAGTATACTTCTTCTTATCTCTCAAGAACAAAGATATTCTAGCAAACAAAGAGTATATTTCTGTCTTTTCTAGGGCCTTGTAGTAAATCACTTTGTTTTGTGTTGGCTTGTTATGTTACAGAGTTGCACAGTGGATTTACCTGGAGGTCCACTGGAGATTGAATGGAGAGAGAAAGACAATCATGTATACATGACTGGCCCAGCTGAGGTGGTCTTCTATGGATCCGTTCCCATTTAGCACGACTTGAACTTCTGAACTAGACCTATTTTTATTTAACAAACTAAAATTTTTGTAAAATGCAAGTGTTAGGAGTGACTGGATAACTGGAGTCTGTCTTATTCAAGTTGAGTTGTCTAAGGTAACGGGGGAATGGTCTTTATGACCAATCTGTTTACAACTGGTTTGATGATGCGGTCATCTTGTGCAATAAATTTAGTGCTAAAGTCGGATCCTCGATGTAGCGGGTTCTGTGTATCCAGAATGGTATTTCCATTGCTGGTTTTCCCCATCTAGATATAGATGTCAAATTCTGTTACTTTACTCCTTTTTCCCTTTTTCTGGGGAAAGAGCTTCAGTGCTCTGTGCTAGACCCGATTGTCTAGAGTATATCTGTGAAAAGAGGGAGAGAAGGGCAGGATTGTGGTGAAAGAACTACAGCACATCTGCTCCGGATGGTGGTATTTGTGAAGGAGGCAATAGTAGTGTGGAGATACATTTGCGAGCAGCCATTTCCCTTCTTCATGAATGAACTCCCTCTTTTAATTTTGTTGACATTCTCCTTTCTGGGATTGGGACAAATATTAGAGTACTCCCAACAGGTCAAAATCGTACATACTTTTCGAAAATGAAACGTATGTGGAATTGGTTAGTACTTCAATCATGTGATGTAAATGAGAATCTAGCATTAGAAAGGTAATTAAGAGATTTACTTCCTTTTATTGATAAGAGATCAGATAGGATCTAGTCTTATTAGAGTAACGGTGTAATTTTAGGATTTTGTCTTTAAAAGGTGTTGTCCATGGAGTTTGCAGGACCAAAAGAGTTAGCGGGAAGCAAACAAAAGAGAGAGTTAAACACATTCTCTGGCCAGTCATGGTTGGGCTGCTTCACTCATTAACGAATCGATGAGAACTTCGAGTGATGATGGACATTGTCTATCTACAACACAGCTCTTCTATTTTGGGCATCATCGTCATAGGCTGACAGACCCAGCTACGAAAATCTGATGACCAAGTTGATCGTGCAGCGTTCAACCCTGCCGTGCTCGTAAATTGCCCTGACATCTCTGTGTAATCAAGCTCTCCCCACCATCGAGTGAGGGCGAATTGATCCCGGAGCCACCAATCACGACCGTCAAACGAAGGAAGGCGTGCTCGCCCCCCATGTACGTATAATGCTATCACAACGTTAGCTCGTCTAACATAACCCTCGTGTGTAATAGTCATATGGGTTGGCTGTTAACCCGTTTCTTTTCTCACAATCACTCTACAGTGTTAGATTACTGGTTGCCTTGCTACAACGATTCATATAAACTATAACTGCATTAATAGCACTGCTTATAATTATTTCAACATGATCGCATATTGTTAGATTGATGAACAGAATACTGAATAACAATTCGCAATATATGTAATAATAATTTCGTTATCCTGTTAGTAACATACAATATATAAAAGTTAGCATAACATCAGTTGCTCATAATTAGGTTCGGTCATCTAAATTTTCATAGTAAACATGAAATTGATTCATCGGGTAATGATTATCTTAATTACTAATTGTACTAATCCATTCTCGAAAAATTACATAGACATTATTTCTATCATACTATAGAGTAATGTAATAAATAATGTTTATCTCAATATAATCACATGTTATTTTTACGTGGGTGCAAGTCGGAAGCTAATGGGTTAGCCGGCACAACTCAGGAGTTGCGACTTACTAGATCAAAGTAGGACATACTTAGAATTGAATTCAACATCGGCGTGTTGCTAATGGATGCTTCTGATCATTAGAACAAGAAAAGGAGCCAAAAATCATTACCGCTAAAATGTTCCTCGGTTCTTTTTTACTTACCACCAAAATGTTTTTAGATTCTGTCTTTGTCTGGTTCAAGTTTACGTCGATTTGATATTGTTCTTACAGCCTGCATTAGAATAATGCTTTACCCTTAGATGTGCAGTCAATTACTGCGCCTCAATGCCATTATAGCTCTATTACATCATGCTATAATTATTATCATATTACTATTTTATTCCATTACCGCGATCAAACAATTGTAAGTGAGAGTCGACCCTTGGGAGGACTCGAGCCTTCACTCAGATCTAAGTGGCGGTGAGCAAGCCATTACCTATTGACGATGGGGGTTGTCTCCTCCTTCGCACCCCTCTCTCTCATTCTCTCCCTCTTGCCATGTTGCTCCTTTCATTTAAGATTGTTTTTTCAAATTTTGGCGACATGGGCTATACACGACATCAAACGTGTGCCCCCACGGCTGACTAATGGCCGCTAGAGGACCAAATGAGTTGAGTTCAAAATCAAAGAGTTAAAAGGACCAAGTTGATTAAAATCGAAGCTCGAATTACCCCCCAAATCGAACATTTCAAAAAGTTCGAGGACCAGTTTTAACATTTTTCCACAGCAAACGACGCATGGAAAGACCTCCTCGAGGGGAAAAAAAAACGAAAAACAAAAAACAAAAAAGGCAGAAGAAAACAAACGCGCTGAATTTGAAATTTTTAACGTGGGACCCACCCAGTACCGAGGAGCCGGAGGAGCCGAAACCTCACCGTCACTACGGCGATCCTACGTGTCGCCTCTAAAGCTACGTTAAGTTGTTAACCGTCGACACTAGCCGTTTGGAAAGTCAAACCCACCCTTGACTTCTCCGTCCTCCCGTCCCGTCCCCAACGCTTCAAAAAAAATTTCCAAAAACCACAACACCGCAGAAGAGCTCTCTCTCTCTCTCTCTCTCTCTCTGGATTCCATCTGCGTTCTCCAAATTCCTGCCGCGACTCCATCGTCTAGACCCCCTGAAGATCCGTAAGTACAATTCAAGATCTTGGATTTGCTGGCTGAGAAAATCTGATGGAAAACTGAACTGCAGAACAACGCAAAAGTGGCAAAAAAACAATCCTTTTTAAGCTTTCGGCGCATCGCTTCCATTGTTTTTCCGTTTCTTAAAGGAGATTTTCCAGTGCTTTGGAGGACCCGCCCGGCCCAAGTGAAGGCCAGGTGCTTTTACATTGGGAACATATGTGAATATATGTGAATTCTGTCTGTTTTCGTGTCCATCTGCTCCTGTTTTTGATCCGGGGTCGTGGCTGTTGATGGTGTTGTAATCGTTGTTTTCCCCCTTTTTCTCTTTGGAGCTGTGGTTGTAGGTTGGAGTGAGAGGGCCGCGAGATGATGTCGCTTACCCCGGATCAGTTTAGGAAAGTGGGGTTGGGCGTGGTTCCGTCCCCGTCTCCCTTCCTCACGCCTCGGCCGGAGAAGCGGCGGGCGGACTACAGAGGCGGCGAGTGGAGCTCGAACCGCCACGAGAAAGATAAAGAGGTCAATGTGCAGGTGCTGCTGCGGTGCAGGTGGGCATCGGCACTTCGTACTTGCTCAAAAGCTGTCTCCTTTCTACCCCTTTAGGTTTGGTGAATCCTAGTTTTGCGGGTTCGCTAGGATTTGCACGTGCATTGTGCTATGTTATACAGTGGACTCTGCTCATCTGTAACTTGAGGTAGATAGTCAAAGGCACTGACGAGAATATTTGTGGACGGAGATATGATTATAGAAATGGAATGAGTTCTTCACAATCGATTTTTTATGAAGTGGAAATGGTTTAGGTGATAAATCTGCAGCTACCCAAAAGCTAAGCAACAGCAAAGTGGGATTGTGCCGTTTAAATTCTTAAATGTGTTTCCAATTACATAATTCCTTAAATGCCGCTTTTGGAATGGACATTTTAAGTTTGGAGTTTGTTTGTTTAATTTTGTCTGTCAGGCCACTAAATGAAGATGAGCAAAGGTCGAATGTGCAAAAGGCCATCTCGTGCAATGAACACAGAAGAGAGGTCACTGTCATGCAGAATTTAGCCAATAAGCAAATCGATAGGATTTTCACCTTTGACAAGGTATGCTGACACGACTTCAGCTGCACGGAAAGATTTCTCAAATAGTTACCAGCTGAACTAGATTTTATCTGGCAAATTTGCAAGGTTTTTGGGCCTAAAGCACAACAAAGATCAATATATGATCAAGCCATTGCTCCCATTGTTAATGAAGTTCTTGAGGGTTTCAACTGCACCATTTTTGCCTATGGGCAAACAGGCACTGGTAAAACCTATACAATGGAGGGCGGTATGAGAAAAAAGGTAAAATAGCAAATTGCATAATTTCATAAGTATTTTACATTCATTATTGTCTTTTTAATGGAACATAGGTTGGTGAACTGCCTGCTGAGGCTGGCGTCATTCCACGAGCAGTTCGGCAAATTTTCGATACACTTGAAGCACAAAATGCTGACTACAGTATGAAGGTAACTTTTTCAGAACTCTACAATGAAGAGATAACTGATTTACTAGCCCACGAGGACTATTCGCGCTACGTGGAAGATAGACAGAAGAAGTCCATATCACTGATGGAGGATGGAAAGGGTTGTGTGGTCGTAAGGGGCCTCGAGGAAGTGGCAGTATATAGTGCAAATGAAATCTACACTCTGTTAGAACAAGGAGCATCAAAAAGGCGAATGGCTGATACCTTGTTGAACAAGCGTAGCAGGTAATTATTCTTCTTTGCGGAACTTTTAAGGGTGTCTAACTTGATGGAAACTACAAAGCTAGTCCCTTTTTAACTTTAAGCATTTAGTGGTTGCACTTTTCAATGGTATTATCCTTGCTGCAGTCGGTCTCATTCCATCTTTTCCATTACGACCTACATAAAGGAAGCAACTGTTGGAGATGAAGATCTCATAAAATGTGGCAAGCTTAACCTTGTAGATTTGGCAGGATCAGAAAACATTTCTCGATCAGGAGCAAGAGAGGTAACTTATATCTGATCTCTGCTATCAAGAGCAATTCTTCACAATCTCTCTTTCTATCCCTGTCTCCATCTCTCTGTCTTTCTCTGTCTCTTCTCATACACATGTACAAGCGTGTGAGAACCAAAAACTACATTAATAAAATCTTAAGTCCTTGCAAAACCAAGGCAAGCCTAAATTGTTAACATATGTACACCAGCAAATAGTTAAATAATGATGTCTGCTGACCTGGAGTGTCCCTGAAGCTGCAATTATTGGCGATTAATTTTTTGGTATTGACACATAAAAATAAAAGCCCTAAAACTTTTATGTTGTCTATCTTTTCATTTTTAGCAAGATTTTTGGAGAACAATTGACGTGCAAACTGTGTAAATGAATTTATTTACATGCATGTGATCTTATGCACATTTGGGTAATTGATAGGCTTTATGATAAGACCATGCTTTTCTTGGATATGTTACATGCAAAACCTTTAGCATTAACACGCTTGCTAACTAAATTGATGCGAGCAAAAATGGAATTTCACAATTGTTGTTGGAGAAAGACTCTATAATTCTTTAATTTTTGCATGAAAATTTTCAATATCAGTTAATGAGTGCATATAAATTCCAGGGTCGAGCAAAAGAAGCTGGGGAAATAAACAAGAGCTTACTTACCTTGGGCCGTGTGATAAATGCACTTGTGGAACATTCTCCTCACATACCTTACAGGTTATTTCTCAGAGGATATTCACTCAGTACGCTTGACATTGAGCCCTTCATAAGTTCTCATAATTGTTTTTCCTTGTCTGACAATTTTATGAGCAGGGATAGTAAGCTGACAAGACTTCTAAGAGATTCTTTGGGGGGGAAGACCAAAACATGCATTATTGCTACTATCTCTCCTTCTGCTCATTGCTTGGAAGAAACATTAAGCACGCTCGATTATGCTTATCGCGCTAAAAACATTAAAAATAAACCAGAGGTTTGGTCTATTGCTGTTTTTGTGTCTGAGTTTCCTCATGTGCTTTCCTAGTGATATTTAAATGGAGTAGCTTTGCAGGTGAACCAGAAACTGTCAAAAGCTGTGTTGCTTAAGGATTTGTATGCAGAAATTGAGAGGATGAGAGAAGGTTTGACAATGTGCCCACACTGTCTTGACTATCATGTGAACAAATCACATAGCATCTAACATATATATGTCAACACAGATATCCGAGCTGCAAGGGAGAAGAATGGTGTTTATATTTCCCAAGAAAGATTTGCCCAAGAAGAGGCTGAGAAGAAGGTAATCTCAACAGTTTCATGAAGTGCTCTGATCTTTATATAAAACCCATGACTCCCAGATCAAATCCTTTTCTCCTTGAAATCATTGGATTACATTCATCTGCAGGCAAGGAATGAAAGGATTGAGGAATTGGAAAATGATCTTTTCCGTTCTGAGAAGGTACTAGCTAGCTTTTCTTTGGGACCTTTCTCTTACTAATGTGATATCTGATCCGCTAATTATTTTCGTCCCTTTGGCCAGCAAAGTGAAAAATTTCGAAAGCTCTATCTTACAGAGCAGGAACAGAAATTGGACCTAGAAAGTAGTCTTAAGAACTGCAAGGTACTGGATATGGACTTCGCATCACTAATAATTTGTTCAAGGGTGAAAATATGGCATGTGCAACAATAAATAGTCAATGTCTTCTACAGATTGACCTGGAGACCAGTAATAAGGCATTGCTTGATCTTCAAGAGCAATACCGGCTGGCTCTCTCCACATTGAAAAATAAGGAATTTGTGATCTCAAAGCTGCTACAATCAGGTAATTCTGTCATGAGAAGTTGACTTAAGCTATTTATCCCATTTTTTTCAATTTAAATTACTCATACAGACTTACAATCCTTCTGATGTCATACAGAAAGTTCCATAATTGATCGGGCAAAGGAGTTAAGATCGGATTTGCAAGATGCATCTCAGGACTTAAGTTTGTTGTTTGGGAAATTAGGTATCGCTTCTTTTTGCAATTGTAAAGTTTCATACTCTGTACGATTAGATGAAACAGTGGGGAGACTGCTTTATTTTTTTGAGTTTGAGGTGGTTCTGTCTGAAGAATATTTATTTTATTGAGAAAACGGAGTAATATTAAAAGTTCTGCACGGTTCACTATCTCTTGATCCATCAAAGTACCTATTTCCTGGTTGATGACTTGAGAATTTTCCCTAAAGTAAATTTATGAGGGACTTCACAAAGATTACTCTTAAGGATCTAATATTATCTTCTTCAATGCAGACTACAAAGGCAGGATGGAAGCAGAGAACCATAATATTGTCTTGACGTTTGGCTCTCAACTTGATCGAAGCTTGAAAAACTTGCATAGGACTATCCTGGGCTCAGTTTCTCAACAACAGCAAGAAATAAGATGCATGGAAGAACATGCCTCCTTGTTTCTTGCATGTAAAAATGATGTGAGACAACTCCTTGCTTTTAATAATTACATGCTTGTCTCATAGTAGTTCTAATGGATATTTTTATCAAACATGCCAGGCAACAGAGAGTCTGCGTTCGAAGGTCGAAAAGATGATGACGTCACATAGTTTAGGACTGTCTGCATTGACTGATTATGCCAATAAACTACAGATGAAAGCTGCCTTTGACCTCGACCAAATAAATTGTAAAATCTCGACAGAGACGAAGGGCATTCAGGAAGTATGAACTTAGAAGTCCATTCTTCCTTTAAACTTTTGTTTACTGCTCTCATTGAACCAAATTCTTTGCTGTTTTGCAGTATATAGTCAAGTTAGTATTGGAGGCCAAGGAGACCATCAAAGACATCCATCATGCTCTTGCCGAACAGAAAGAAATACTGGCATTTTCTGCGCAGCAACAGGAAGAAGTAACGTACCTTCTTCTTCTTCTAATGTCCGAGTCCAGTTTTATTTGCTCATTGATTGGTTTATATGACCCCGTGACCCATACTCAAAAAGTGTCTGAATTTTTACTTTATCATGATTGGAATAATAGGGATTACGAAGAAGTTTGGTTTCTGCGCACGTAGTATCCAAGGCAACCATGGACTTTTTCAATGATGTTCACAATCATGCTTCTGAAATCAAGTCGATCATTGAAGAATGCCATGCTGAAAGGATCTGCCAATTGAATGATTTTGAGAAGAAATTTAAGGTCAGATAAGATGCTTTCGAGATATCTGCATTTTATAATTGAGCCTCGTGGAAGCTTCTAGCTTATGGATTGTCTTGAAACAGGAAGAGGCGGTGAGAGATGAAAGACTGGCTTTGGAGCAAGTTGCCGCAATTTTGGCAAATTTGACATCTAAGAAAAATAAAATGGTGGGGCATTTTCTCTAAACATTATGGTTTCTGCTATTAAAGCGACACGCCCACGATACATGGATAAGAAGGGTCTTAGTAAATTTCGTGGCAGTTTTTTACTGTGCTTTTGACATCTTTCCTGATCATTAGGTCTCAGAGGCAGCTAACGGCATAACCGACTTAAGTACAAGGGAAGAGCAGAGATTGCATCATCAAACTACCCACATGCAGCATATTGCAGCTGATGGTAGGAAAGAGTTGACTAAGTACATAGTTGAGGCAGAAAACAATTTCTTGGAAGATACATTTTCTGCGGGCGAAACTGGGGCTGTATTGGACAGCTGCTTTGAAGAGTGGTACGGTTTTAATATACCTGAAGTGTATTTGGAAACCTTTTTGAGCTAGTATCTGTTGAATCACTATACAAGTTATGTGGTTTCTCTTAGCATTGAACTTATTAGATTACAAATATTCTGTTTGCTTATAAACAATTCTTTCCTAGCCTAGAAGTGGACAGTCTTGCCTGAACACAACTCGAGAGAATGAGAAAAGGCTTGCCTTGTAGCCCAGCACGGACTACTGAAAGTGAGGGAGCTAAAACATACATATAAAATTAATGCTCTAAACATCGGGCTTCTTGTGATATATGGAAATGAATTAGCAGGAAACAGATGTAAGCTAATTTAGCTACCCTATCGACATCACATATTATCCTTTTCTCTTTTTGTGTGATGCAGTTCAAAGGTTGCGGATAATTCCAGTAGACAATGGGAGAATGCTGCATCTGCCGTAACTGAGTTCAAGAATGTTAGTATAGACAAGATAGCATCTCTAGTGAGGTAAAATCCTCTCTATCATGAACTGTTTCTTCACATTTCTTTGTTCTTTTTCTCATAACGTGACTCTTTGATGGCTTAAGCAGGGAAAATAAAGGCGAAAACCAGGATTTATGTGAACAGCTTAGATCTGCATCCTCCTCCATGGATAGAGATTTTGCTGCTAGAGTTGATGATATGGTCACTGCTATTTGTGGTAACAATCTTCATTTGGCCATTGATGTTGCTGTATTCTCTATGTACTATTCTCATGCCTTGGTCGATTGGACGTGCCAGATTCACTACAATCGGATCGTGACCATAAGGAGAAATTAGACTCCATGGCAGCCTCATGCATGGGTCAGCTAAAGTCGATTTCAGAGAAGCATGGAGCAGGCGTTTCAGATATCCGAAGCAAAGCCGAACAGTGCCTCACAAAAGATTATCTGGTAAATTGTCTATCACATACTTTAACTGTCTTCTTGATTCTTCGAGTTGCATTGTCGAAACAGACGAATGTCACAACATGACTAATTTGCGGTGTGCTGTGCATAGGTTGACGAGCACACATCCACAACTCCTAGGAAACGGGTCATAACCATTCCAAGTCTAGCGTCCATTGAGGAGATGCGGACGCAGTTGAGCGAAGGAAATTCAGAGAACGAAACCAGAGGCGACCGGACAGAAGGCAAGCTTCACCAGCCGATAGATTCGCAGCTGCCCGATAGAACTCCTTTCACAGATATGAATGGTGAGTTGTATTGAGGAAGGCGGCAGGCGGTATCAGCAGACCGTGATCCGGCATGCTTGTCCAGTGTCAAAGAGGTTGCAGAACTTGCTCATTGACTGATGAGCAGTGACACTAGGCTTGAGTCCTGACAGCAAGTGTTAGCCAAGGAAGGTTTCTATCCTCTTTCCTTTACTTGGGCAAGTCATTTGTATGTATTGTAACAACTTGTTCAACGATTCCCATGGTGTGATCAACAATCCACTTTAGCGGCTTTAAACTCCATGGCCACCTTACATGTTCATTGAAAATTCGTATCGACGACTATGCGCATGATGCGCAACAATCATCTGCGCATCTCATTGGCCAGTTCAACAGCTCAGAGTGTCGTATTCCCAATTAAAAATTATCAAAATCCATCGAAAAATACCAAATCCGATAAAAAAGAAAAAATCGATTGACGCTTTCGTGACGCATCATTCAAATTTCTATCCGTCCGTCCTCCTTTTTCAAGACATTTCCAAGGACCACAACAACTCCATGGGGGGGACCAGGGCAAAAGGGCCACTTAATTCCATGGTCTTCCACATATCTCGGGGGCGCAAATTAAAAAAGCCAGTTAACCAGGCCCCTCTCAATAAATCGCAAAAAAAAAAAAACACCATAAAATAAACAGAAGATAACGGGCCCCACGTGGGCCCGATGTCCCGGGCCCATGGCGGCCCACCGAGCTGCCGCGAGATCGCTTTCGGGGGAACGTAGGTTTATACCCACGTGTACGGCGGTGATGATGGCTCCACGAACCCTGATCGTGCAAGGCACCATCTGGCATCATTTTTTCCTCCCCAACGAGAAAAAGGAAAACCTGAAAAAAATCCATCTCTCTCTCTCTCTCTCTCTGGTTTCGCGAGAACCTCCAGATCTCGCCGCGATCCGCGTCCGTACGGTCGCCGGCGGGTTCTCCGATCGCGGTTCCGCTTCATGGATACACTCCGGCACGGTAGGTGGGAGGTGCAAGATGCTATCTTCGGTGTTTCCTCCCCTTTTTCTGTGAAGTTCTTCGGAAGTTTTTACCTATTCCCATGGCGGTCGCCGCATCTCTGTCTAGGCGGTGGATTCGTCTCTCTCTTTCTCTCTCTCTCTTTCTTTCTCTGTTCTGTGGGGGAATGAGTGCGATGAAAGGCAAAGTAGAGTCACCGCGGACTGGAGTCTCGGGAATGAGTATTGGCCAGATTAGGAATCCGGCTGTTCTATTCTCTTTGCATGCGGTGATTGCGCAATCCAACAGCGAAATCGCGGGGGACGGGTTGGGGGGCGTTTCGAGGTCGTTCGTGCGGGACCTGACCGGATTGTTTGCTTCTTTCTTCGTGGCAGGCGAGTGCGTGGACTGGCTTCGACTTAGGAACGCTTGTTGAGGGCGCGTTTCGGAGTCGAATCGAGTAGTTCGTGGCCCGGTGCGAGCGCGTCGCCGCCGATGAGAATTTGTGCGGCGATCTCTAGCGCTTTGCCTGTCGGTTTGACCCTTTTCGGCTTATGAGAAGTGCGAAGCCCGGCGGTGTTGGTGGCTGTCCTGCGTTGTACTGAAAGAGATGGTATGCTCCGTTTTGTTATGGATGAATGTGGTTTTCTCAAGTTGAGATTTTTATTGAGGGCACATGCTGTTCTGTGATCTTTGTGCTTTTTTTGTGACTGAGATTGGAGCTTAGATAGGCATTCCACTGGCTTTATGTTCCTTTTGCGTGAGCTATTATGATTGCGCCATTGCATGGGAAGGACCTAATGTTTTACCAATCAATTTCTTCCAGTGTTTTGTTCTTGTATGAGCCTCTTGAGAGCTGCTGCATGGCTTTTTGTATTTGGACAACTTTATCCTTGCACATTGTAGCAAGGCAATGGACTTGCAGTTTTTGGACATTTAGTCATGGACACTGAAAGGAGTTGCCCCATATTGCTACTAAGAAGTTTGTAGTGTCCTGAACGAAAACTATTTGCCCCATGAACATGTTATTTTGAAGCAAGTTTAAGCGATCTGCTGTCAGATTTTTTTTTATTTTTTTGATATGCTGTCAGATTACTTTGTGCATTTTGCATCGTCTAAGGATTCTTCTGTTCTTTCTTTTTTCGACTAATACTACGTAGTTGGCTCTTTCTAATAACCTCTTGATGGTTTAAGGATTGTTTGATTGATTCAAAGAGTCAAAACTGAGCAATTTGTCAATAGGAACAATTAAGATGAAGGAATTTCTAAATTTCATCTTGTGATTAAGCAGAGACTCAGAAACAATATTAAAAAGCACCATAGAAGCCTTACACTTTACATTAAATATGTGCGATTTTGGTGGTTGTGTTTTGCTTGATGTTAATATGAGAAATGCTTTGTGCACTTTGGAAAGAATGTAATGAGTAGTGGTGGTGTCATGTTGGTAAAACCGTGCTTACATTTTGTGAAGGATGACAAGTGTGTCTTCTGTCTATACTGAAATACAAGATTCTAAGCCATTTCTTTGGGCAGTCTTTTCAGAATCAGGGCTTTTGGACGGGAAAAGACGCTAGTGGCTTAACTAACAGTGAGATGGCTTACGATAATACTTCTAGAATTGAAGCCAAGTGGTCGCAACAATGGTTCATGGATGGCCCTGAGGCAGAGCATCCCAACAAGAAACAGGCCATAGAAGTTCCAAGCAACACTTCCTTTTTAGGACTGTTGAGCATGAACTCATCTCCATGGGGCTTTACTTCTGGTTTTAACACAGTTTCCGCCCCTGCCCAGTTCTCTGACCAAGTACTTGATACTGAAACAACTGGAGCTGTCAAGTATAATGAGAGATGCAATCCATCTATTGGTGCAGAAAAACTGAATATGGGGAGAAAAGTGGATGAAGACCTTTTTCCTAGTAATTCCTCATTTGGCTTGTCAATGTCTCATGTGCCAGAAGCTCCAGGATCAGGGCTTAATTATGGTAGTCTGAGAAAAGTTAAAGTGAACCATGTTAAGGACTCTGAAAATGTGACTCCTTCATCAATGGGACATGGCTACAATAGGGTGGCTTCCAGTGCCATGTTCACAACTCAATCTTTCTGTAAGGAAGAAGAAGATCCTGTATCAACTGCTCTTGCTTCTGGTATAGGAGATGGTAACATCATATCTTCAGCCACTAGTGATCTGGGTGAAAGCAACAGTGTCATGTCAATCGGGAAACTGTATGAAAATGAAGGTGAGAGTGCTGGACAGGCATACAAAGGCCATGGTGATGCCATGTCTGTTCCTATGGATAACAATGTTTTGTCCATGGGTCAAAGCTACAAAGCAGATGATTGTTCCATGTCAACGGGCCATATTTATGGCAAAGGGCATCACATCTCTGTTCCAGCAGGTAACATCTACAATAATGACGACAGCAATAGTCTAAACATGTGTCACTCCTATGGTTTAGGGCAAAGTACAATCATATCCTTTGGCAGCCCTGATAATGATGATGCAAATTCCTCAAGGAGGCTTATATACAGTAACAATTTGTACTGTGGTCTGCCTTCTGTTCAAACATCTGATGCAGTCAATAGCAATCAGTTAATTAAGTCAAACGCCGATATGTTTCCTAGTTCTACTTCAGCTGTTGCCTCTGGAATTGAAAATTTCTCGCGGAAGAAAGAGGAGCAAAATACTTCTAAAAAAGGTTCAAACAACTTCCCCTCAAATGTCAGAAGCCTGCTATCGACTGGCATTTTGGATGGGATATCTGTGAAGTATGCTGCATGGTCACGAGAGGTAATGTCACTTTAGATGTCTTCACAAATTTTAGACAGTTTCATCTTACAGTGATATGGAGCTGGTTCTTTGTTTAGAAGGAGCTCCGTGGTGTGATTAGAGGTTCTGGATATTTATGCGGCTGTCAGTCATGTAATTTTACAAAGGTAAGTGCATTTCTGGACTTGTATCTGGTTGAACTGCTTCTAGGTAATTTATTTACTGATTAAACTGAGGATGAAATGGACTCTAGGTAATTAATGCGTATGAATTTGAACGACATGCTGGCTGCAAGACCAAACACCCAAATAACCACATATACTTCGACAATGGAAAGACCATCTATGGGATTGTTCAGGAACTCAGGAGCACACCCCAAAATATGTTGTTTGAAGTCATGCAAACTATCACCGGTTCGCCAATCAATCAAAAATCCTTCCGTCTCTGGAAAGGTAGTGTGACTTCCTTCTATCATCAATGGCTCTGCGTTAGCATGATGAACTTCGAAGAATCATAGGAATTATTGTTATCGGCCAATTTTACTGTCATCTTGCATTTTCTTCTCAAAAAGCTTAATTTGCTCTTTTCAGAGTCATATTTAGCAGCAACCCGAGAACTTCAGCGTATATATGGGGAGGATTAATGGAAGCAATTGTCATAAGCTGCCTTGTCTAAATTACTATGTAGGTATCATCGTGATGCTGTTTTCTATATTTACTTCTACTTGTTAAGATTGTGTCAGTTAATCTGATGGAGATGTTTTTCCTGGATTGAGGAACCCTTTTCCTTCTGCGGGGAAGTATGCTTGAGGCGGTACTGATCAGGGTGTGGTTCTCGAAGCCCCTTTTTGTAACAACATTTTGTCCACTAAACAAGAGTTGTGATTTGCTCGCACCGAGTCCTTCAGTTTGCAAGGGCAGTTTTACCTGGATAAGTGTCTGTTAAACTTATCCAACCATGACAGCCACATCTAGAAGTTCCACCAATTGTCATGATTTGGTTTTATTCAGCTTTCTGGGGTTAACTTATGGCCGACCGTAGGCAATGGAAAGGAAAGTTTTGCTCATTCAGCGCTCATGGTTGATGTTCAGTGCGGGAAAGTCAGCATGGCATTGGAATGTAGAAAACATTCTGAGATTAAATGAATTCTTCTCTACTTTCCCTTCAGTTGTTGAGGTTAACTGGTGAGACTCATTGGTTATGAAAACCATTTCGATTGCATTGACTCTGCATCTGCATCTACGGGAGCACTGCTCTAATACAGCACTTTGATTGGTTGCACTGGGAGTTGTGGTTATACTTCACCATGCACAAGTAGTTAGTGAATTTCAAGAATGAGGATCACTTGCTGATAATCCCCCAAGAAAATTAACTACATTTGTAACATGACAATTTTGTAGGATGCACATTAGGGGTGAATCGGTCATTTATGTTGGACTGACTCGATTAGGTGAGTCGAATTTAGCCAATGCTCTGCCTTGTAAGAGACTCATCTGGTCTTCTTTCACTGTGAGATCTGTTTTCGTTTTGTCACTATGGAGGGTTAATCTCTGCTCTTCGTTTATCACTCTTGATGGGAGTACAAGTATGATGTATACAACTAGACGCTTAGGTGCCTTGTAGTTTGTTTTGCGAAAAACTTCATTATAGAAGGGAATGTTTTCTTCGAAAATCATGTTCCTTAAAAAATGGTCGTTTTCCCCTTTGTTTGGTAACTTTAAATGCAATGGATAGGTTTCTTGTATTTGATTATAAGTTTTGATGACGAATTCCTTTAGGAACTAGAGAGAGAGAGAGGGAGGGAGGGCTCAAACATTCGAAATCTTCAGCTTTAGAAGAATAGCGGTAGTTTTCACTCTTAGATGCTATGTAGTTTGTTTTGCAAACAACTTCGTTATAGAAGGGAATGTGTTCTTTGAAAATGGAGGGAATTTGAAATCTTCAGCTTTAAAAGAATAGCGGTAGCTTTCACTCATTGTGCAATAGAGCTATTTTGAAACGCAATTTCTTTTCTCAATTGGGGGTTTCCATTAATTTTCCGTGTGCAAGACATTGGAAATTATCGAAAACATTTTGCAGAAAAGTACTCAATGAAATGCATCATTCACTGCACGGCAAACACTTAAAGCACGTTTTGATTGTAGAAAAAAGCTTCTCGTTCCACTTGCTATAGATACTAAGCACGTTTTGATTGCACCCTGTTTGGAAAGACTGGTAAAACCACCTAACTTTGAAAAGGGCTGTTAAATGGCAATCATTCACTCAGAGAATTCTCTCTCGTCTTGGTAGAGCTCTATCTCTTGTTAGGGGCTAGCTTTTCTTATATTGTAATCCTAGCTTTTACCAGAGACGCGGCTCTATGCAGCAAGCTGGATTTAAGGTCGTTGCTGTTGCCAATGGCGTCGTTACAGCTGACAAACAGAGGGAAGGTAGCCTCACCTGATTTGGGAAATTTCTGTCGAATCTTCATATTAATGTGCAAGCATTTCAGAGCACAACGAGGACCTTTTCTCAAATTGATCAGGGACTCTTCGCCATAACTATAAAATCTGAAAGCAACAGCAATGTTGTGTTTGGTCCTTTGCAAAAAACTTGTTCTATGAAAGATCTGGGAGCTTCATAAGCTCCTGAAAAAGTCACTTTTTAACCATTGTGCTTTTTGGGTAAAATTTCATGGCCTTTCCTATGAATGCTCCTTGGAGGAGTTGGTTCGATGAGTAGCTGATGAGATAGGGCCGGTCTTGGATGTCGATGCAGACGGAGTCACAAGGAATAACATCACAAATGTCTAGTGGAGCTAGAATAAATCTGTCAGTCTTTTCACCATTGAAACCTGGAGTTTTTAACGACTTATGGAGATCCTTTGTGGTTCGATACCTATTATGAACGCCTACCGCATTCTTGTTTGTTGTGTGGGAGAATAGAATATTATGCAAGGTATTGTAGGAAAAGATGTGAACATTGCACAAAGGTTCCTTGGCTTAGGGCTGAAGTTAAGGAGTTAAGCCCTTGTTGGCATATTTTTTATAGAAAAGACAAACCACTATGTGGAGAAACTGGGGTAGTAGCACAATATTCTCCCTTATAAAGAAGCACCGAAGGAAAATGTACACTGTACAGATTCGTCCACAAACAGAAAAATGCTCGAGTTGTTTTGGCAGAGAGCAAAGGCCTGCACCAAGTTCAATTCCAACATAAGCTTTTGCTCTTTCCGTGGTAGGATTGGACCATAGCCCAACGATGTTTTTTTTTTCCTGCCAAACCCCAAAACGAAAAAAGGAATTCAAATTCAAAGCAACTTCGATGCGAGGACTGCCTTAATCTAATACAAGAAATTTGGAATTCCCTTTCATTGAGAAATAGTAGCTTGATGGACAGATTAGAATGGGTATATAAAAGCCCTTGGAACCTGGAGGCTGGAGCAGCAGACAATTTTCCAACGCGAGATAGAGAAGTGAAAGTCTTGAAAAGAGATTTGGCAGAGATGGAGAACAGGAGAGGTGCACCATTTGAGATGGCGAGGAGAAATTCAAAATCTTCCTAGGCAAGAGGAAGGTACCCGGGGTTAGTAGATAGCGGCTGAATTGGCTCCCGATATTGGGGACGAGCACAAAGTTCTTCCACCCCACTACGGCACAACTTAGGACTTTCAAATTATTGCCTTCACATACTAAGCGTCTGCACTTAATTGATACATGAATCTTGCTTCCATAAAACATTAGTCCTTTCCATTGCCCCGGGTCAGCCATTCTCACCTGTCGCTTGCGCCCAATACCACGATGTATAACCAGCCACAATGGTGATGACGCCGATAATCCTGATTTACCAAAATCAATCAGCATAATATAATCTCTAAAAAATGAGAGTTAGCACATATTAGGGAAGAAATTTGAGGAGCAAAAGATAGTACCTTCCCAAGAAAATCTCTTCGGCTAAAATGAAAGTACTTAAAATAACGACAATGACCGTGTTTATAGAATTGAAGGTACTCAAAATAGCTCCGGTTTTGCCACGTAAAATGATCAGTGTTTACATTGGAGATTTTCGATCAAAATTAGTTAGATAGACTTAATAGGTAAAACGTCAAAAGATTTAGTACTCAATTGACTTAATAAAAGGGTTTATAATTGAATTGACAAAATTATAATAAGTTTATAACTTTTTTTTTTTTAAATTTTGTCTGTGGAGCTAACTTGGGATACCTTGGTCTGGGATACGGCCACTGGGGACCTTATTCAAAGCTTTAGGGTCTGGAGTTTGGGCCCTACGTTTCTGGTCTAGCTACACATGCTTTTGGTCCAAACATCGAGTCATCTGGTCGGCTATGACGCGGTCAATGTTGTTATTATTTCCGATCAAAAGTGGGTCGATAGGTTAACTCTCTCAAGCTTATATTTAAATGGGATTTATTATTTCTTGTTCAACATATTCGGGTCTACAAGGGGCCAAGCCGAGAAAGATTGGTTTTTTTCATACAATAAATCAACTCAACTTCGTCCCTGGCGGTGTACGGCCCAATGCGACTCGATATATTGTCATCATGCAAAAGTTGGGCCCAAATAAAACATCGCCAGGGGCAGATTTTCATCTACTCGTAACTTCATTTTTCCATTTTCCCCCAAAAATCAGCCATTTTAAATTCCGAAAATCGCGAAAGTAGTACATAGAATTGGATCTGTCAAGATTTTGAGTATTTTGAAAGTTTAAAATGCTTCGTGTTAATTAAAAATGAAAGTGAACGTGCGCTAATCTTATTAAAAATCAAATATGAAAACTTGAAGTCACTGACTCATGTTGTTTCCTGTGAATCCCACTGCACAGATTTGCCACACTTATTTTGTGTCATAATGTTTTGGTTTTATTCTCGGCAAACCCCTATACCTCAATTTGTGAGAAAGGCTTGCTGTAACTTGATTTCCAAAATCATTTACGTGAATCTTGCTTCCGGGAAGCATTGATGTACCAAAACTCACCGCCATATGTTCGTGATGGCAAAGACCTCTCTCGAAAATGATTAATTAGAATCTTCTTAACTAACGAACTTCATGTCACCACAGAAGTCAAGTTTACAAATGGCCAATCAATTTTCGTTGGTTTCCGGAGTTTCCTTGGCTTTACATGCACTGATCGTGATCATCTCATGACTATTGTTCTCCTTCCCGTTGCCCCCCGGGTCGACGAACTTCGTCGGCAACGCCTTGGGCTCGTCCGCAGGTGCGGGAGAAGACTTGTAGTCCTTGCCTTTGCCCCACACGACCAGATATAAACCGGCCACAATGACGACGGCCCCGACGAGCCTGATGCAACAAAATTAATTAGCGCAATATGATATTGAAATTGGTAATTAGGACGGACTAGGGAAGAAATTTGAGGAGGAGGCAAAGAGAGGTACCTCCCCAGGAAAAGCTGCTCGGCAAAAATGAAGGTACTCAAGATAGCCACGATGACCATGCCTAGAGGACTGAAGGCCGTGACGAAAACCGGTCCTCTGTCTTTCATGACCACGCCTTGGATGTAGTAAGCCACTCCCGAGCACACTATTCCCTGCATTTACCAATCATGGTATGACTCATATGTTAACTTTATAATAACAGAGACGGGAAGGTAACTTTCTTGTTTCAAAGATAAAAATGATTCCCGGCCAAAATATTAAGTAGAAACTTTCATGTACTAATAAAATATAGGGATGTGTGTTTTGGAAATCCTAAAATTTGTCACGAAAGTACAATTAAGTTCTATAACTTACAAAAATGACAATCACTAAAAAGAGTCAGCGATGATGGGAGATGACTGGCTAGTGGTTGATGAGGGTTGTTGGGCCCTAGCTAGTGGCCGATGATGGTGGGGCGGTGACGGCAAGGGCCTTGTAGTCACTTGCCATTTTACCCTCTCCATTCCTTTTATTTTTTTAGTAATGTTTTTTTATTTTAATTTAAACAATATTTAGATTGAAAAACCATATTTGGATCAAAACGACATCATCTTAACCTTCATGTTTTAGCCATAGTAGTGCCACGTAGGAGAAAAAAAATTAAAAAAAAAACCATTTCGGTGTTTTTTGTTAGCCAAATTAGATGAAATTAAAGAAATGATTTGATTGCATTGATTTGACAAATTGAAGGAATGGATTGCAATTTTTGTAGGTTTGATGACTTAATTGCAATTTCATGATAAATTTCAAGACTTCTAATATACTTATCCCTAAAATATATGCAATTATCTAAATCAGTGGGTGAAACTGTCAAGGATCCACCTTGATTGCTCGAAAATATTGAAATTAACAAAGTAATACATAAGAAATATAGTATGGCGCGGGTTCAGTTAATTTCCTAAGGAACTTCACGATGAAGGATCACCAACGACCACAAGTGATAATAGTGGAAGGCATTATAATCTCCCTTAAGTTTCACAGGTCATTTTGTAAAAGAAAATTAATTAAATAACCATTAAGTTCAAGTGCTCACACTATAGACAACTGCGAGTAATTTGATGTCCCATTGTATGAACCAAACGGTGACGTTTCCTCTTTCCATGAACAAAGCCACAACGGCACTCTCGACCGTCGCCAAAAAGCATATCCAAGCCGTAAGAGAGAGCTCAGCTGGATATGTTTGTGGCATAATCACCTGTTGGAAGTTACCAAAAAAAAACCACACGGTTAATGTGTATTGCTGGTTATGATTGACCCTTACACCACGCCGATCTGTAAAAGTATCTCTTTTCAGAGTGTAAGGTACTAAACTTGAAAAACTTAAAATTATCTACTAATCCGACATGAGAAGATCGATTATATTAGATGAATTACTTGGAGAATCAGGCTGGAAGCCTCGCTGAAGCATCCAATAGTTATCATGAGAGAACCCTTGATGATATTCTGGAGGCTGATCCCACCCGTAGCACTCCCGTTTTGAATGTTGTTGGTGGTCGTCCCTCCTCCTCTTGTCCAAACTAGTTCAAGAACAGGGCCTTTGATTAGTGTCATGATCATGGCTCCAGCAACCGTCGCTAGTGTCCCAAACATCTTGGCTTGGCCCCGAGTACTCTTCATTTTCACCTCCTCAACCCTATGCCAATAGCGATTGAAATGTTATTGTCTTAAAAAGCCAAATGCATTATCGTCTGATCCAATTACAAATCAAAAGAATTTAAGACCTTATGATGAGACAAATATCTTTTCGTGTTCGTGATAGATAGTGTTTATATTGTTCTTCAAAAGCAGATAAATTGTTTTTTTTTTTTTTTTTTTTTTTGTCAGGTATGTATGTTGGACCAAGATTCGGTCCAATATAAGCAAAAACTCTAGCATATTTTGACATTCCTTTGTGGTTAAAAAGTTATATTTTACTAAAAGACGCACACGAGAGTCTAACGGTCACGATAGAGTGATTTGTGTGTGTCAAGAGCAGAGTCAGCACACGTTCGTTACCGCATGATCCAAGCCACGACGAAGGTGATGGCCGGAAGAATATTGCCCATGGCTGCTGCAAATGTCGCTGTCGTGTGCTTCATCCCCCAATCGTACAAGTTCTGGCTGATGACCACGCTGAGAGAGAGAAGAATGAAACATGTCAAAGGTGGTCGCGAACAATTTCTCGTGAAAACTTACGACTCTGTAATTTGTGGCAATAATAAGTTAATTTCCTACTTACCCCAGTAAGCTAAGCACCATCAGGTTGATGAAGATGGGAAGTGTCATTTTTGGCCTTGTTTCCCTGAAGAAGAAACGTTCACATGATTAGTTAATTCAAAGTCAAGACTTCACATGTAACCAAAACTAAACGAAGCAAAGTAAACGTGGAGGTGTTGGCCTGATAAAACTCGCTCGATAAAACAATAAGGACGTATAGCAAGACTCCGCCGATAAAGTTATCAAAGCTTGTCATTGATACAGGAATATTGTCGAGTGGGGAGCAAAATTCGGGAAGCAGTTCTCACATGTATTAGTTTAGATTATATGGTGGAGAGAGAGAGATATACTTGTCCAGGATGCCCGCGAAAGGGGCGATGATGACTGTCGCGACGGCATTGCGGTAGACGAGGAGCACGTGGCTGCTCGTGCCCTTGTTTAGGGCAGCCTTGCAGAGGATGTCCATCCCCGCCGACGCGAACTGTAAGAACACCACAGCGAGGAAGGGCTTCAGCTTGTGAAACAACCTCTTCGCGTCCATCGCTCTGCTCTCTATCTTATCCGTTCCCTCTCCTTCTGTTTGCTTGCTGGAGGAAACGTGTGGAACTGGCAACGATGGGTTTTGCTCTTGGAGAGGGCTTCTGGCAATGAAAACTGGAGCCCTTTATATAACAAGCGTCCACACGCTTTCGATAAACCTTGGCGCTCCACTTGGAATCGAGGGCAATCAATTATTACTCTAATACGCCAATCAAGATGTGGCCTCTGGCCAGGTACAGTGCGCTCAAGAGCACTGTTGTAGGGCGAGCTTTAAAACATCTTCAGGAAAAAGAGCGACCCCTTTGCGCGATTTGCTTACTGTATGTGGTTTTGTGAGGGGACGAAAGGGTGAGTGGGAGAGGAATTAGTGGACAGGCTTGTGCGTGATGGATATCGCGTCGCTCGTGAGGCTGGTTTCGATACGTTGATTCGAATCCTTGTCCTGCACTTTGTCTACAATCATGTCCTTTAAGATTTCAAACTCGCTTGTGAGATATTTTCCTTTTATTTTATTCTTCCATGACCGATATTTCTTCTAGAAATCCTCGGTTATATAATTTAAAGTGTTTCTGGAGTTAACTTTGCAGCTGAATTTTCCACGGCCATTTAATGGTAAACTTGCGTGTTAAAAAGCTTCACACTTTGGCTTTTTACAAATTTATATGATATATATATAATTTCTTCTTTACCTGATAGCTAGAGTTTTGGGTTTGAATATTCCAACATGGTACTGAAACTAGCTTCCGCATCAGCATCAGTCTATTCCAAGCTGCATGCAAGCCCCAATCTCCAAACAAACAAACAAACTTGAGAGAGGGGTTGTTACACGCAAGCCAATTTTTTATGCGCATTCTTTCCACGTAGGACAGCAGATTGAGTCAAATAATTGAGAATTGAGAGACAGTATATCCGATACGCAATGGGGGTTGATCCCATTTTCTATGAACGAATGCATACATATTTGTTAATCATTCAAAAAACCTATTCGTAAGAATTTTTTTCCCAATCTATGGATAAAATATGATAAAAGACAATATTATTAAGAAAATAAACGCATTGTGATCCTATTTTCTATGAACGAATGCATACATATTTGTTAATCATTCAAAAAACCTATTCGTAAGAATTTTTTTCCCAATCTATGGATAAAATATGATAAAAGACAATATTATTAAGAAAATAAACGCATTGTTACGCTTCCACATCAAAGTGAAATATAGTACTTAATTCTTTTTTCTTTCATTTTTATTCACTATGAATAACTCACTATCGAATATTGGTAGGATCTATGTCCAATAGATCACACCTACTAAGAAAAAGTATTATGTTTTAGTTCGACCCGTAGTGACATAGGAAGTATCGGACTGTATAAATTTAGCAATACTCTTCCCCCCAGATATGCTTGATCGGCGGGGAGGAGCATCTCAAAGTATGGGGCAAAGGATCAAGCGCTTTGACTTTGTCTACCGGGATCCACTACAGGTTGGGTTTGAAACCGACATGTCTGACCCCTACTGGACTTAAGGCGGGGGGGGGGGGATTGAAGCGAACGGGAACCGACCGAGAACCCGAACCACTTGACTGACTGACCCCTTCATAGTCCATTCATTAGGGTCGGGGATGGATGGAACCAATTAGAAGTGCAAATCGCGCAAGCGAAGCCGGGAAAGGGGCCGCAGCGCAACGACTAGGACTCACATCAGGTTTCACGATTGTCGGTGGACATAAAATAAAGTCAAAGAACTCATTCCTGTAGATTATACAAAATTGAACCCTACTAATTGGTGGAGATTCCTCTTTAATAAAAAATCAGAGGATTTTAACATTTCTTATTTTATTATTATTTGAGGCGAATTTGAAATTGTTCAAATTGTATAATCGTTAATTACTAACATTGGTAAATGACCCAATGCGATTTGATTATAATTCAATTTGTGACGATCATAAGTAGAAAGTACCAAGGAGAAAGGGGGCTCAGTAGGAAGAGGATTGTATCACGAGAGATGCAAGGAGATCAACCTCTTTCTTTTAAATATAAACATATAAGATGGATTATGGCAATGAGTTGGACTCTCATGTTGATATGGATGCGGTTTATGTATACATAATTTATAGTTAGTCTCTAAAGAATCATGTTTCGCATATTTACTTGATCGAGCTAGTGTCCTACATCATGACAAGTTGTGCGCAAAATACAATGTGAAAACGCATTAATAAAGAATTTAACAACAATTTCATAGCATAAAAGAAAATTTTATTTAAATATAGGTCTTTTTGTCTTTGGATTCTCAAACTTCCAAACTATTAAATCAAGGGAAAATTATCAAAAAAGTCATAAATCTATTGCATTGGTATTAATTTAATCATAAACTTTTCAATTGGATCAATTTAGTTCTAAATTTTTTCACATTGGTATCAATTAAGTTCATCCTGCTAATTTTGGTCAGCTGATGCTAAGGTGGATGCTTGTAGCATGCACATCCATCAAGTGGCTGGACGCTAATGTGTCAATTTTTTAATAATTTTTATTTTTTGCATTTTTAATTAATTCTTTTCTTTTCTTTTTCCTTTTCTTTTCTCTCTTCTTCTTCCTTGAATTGTCCTCATGGTGGCTAGCGAGTCTCCAGCAAGGATTGTGGCCCTCGCCTGACCTCACTTAGGGCAAAGAGTGAATATGACGGCCACCATGGCCTTGCTAGTCGCGAGCAAGGCCGCCTTCACTCGCGGCAAGGCCAGGTGAGGTTGGGCGAAGGCTTTGCGACCCTCGCTCAATGAGGCTCGCTGGGGATAGTCCAAGGAGGAAGAAGAGAGAAAAGAAAAGAAAAAGGGGGAAAAAAGGAAAAAATAATTCGAAAAAAATAAAAATAAGTATTAAAAATTGCCACGTCAGAGTCCAGCCACCAGCTGACGTCCATGTCAACATTTGACCACCGACCGGCATCCACGTTAGCTCTGGCCGGCCAAAATTGACCAAATGGACTGAATTGGTACCAATGTAGAGAGGTTTATGACTAAATTGGTTTAATTAAAAGGTTTATGATTGAATTGGTACCGACGCAATATGTTTAGGACTTTTTTGGTACTTTTCCCATTAAATCAAATATAAAACGAAACTTTTGTGCCTATGGATATTCTTATGTTCTTCTCTCTATTCGTTTGTTAAACAAGTTGATGGCGCCGATATAACTTCTAATTTAGATCGTAAAAAATTATATGCAAAGCAAGTTTATAATTATGATGTACTCCCCGAATTCACAATTATATCTTCACATCCAAAATTACTCTAACTTAGAGAAATAGTTGAGGGGTGATATTGACTTTTACCATTTTGCCGTAAGACTTACAATTCGAGCATCTCAATTACACAGCATGCAAACAATGCTGCAGGTTCACAGAAGATAGAAGGAAGAGGAGAATAGTATTGTCGAGAGAAAAATAGAAGAAAAATATGCCTGATCAATTTTAAATGGTTAACTCACTTATTAAGCATTCTCCCCTCGCCAAAAAGAAGGTAAAAAGTATGTTCCCGATCACCCACTTCATCCCTTTCGTTTGATTATCACCCACTGCCTTTATTCAGCTCGAGTGGACATAAAACTTGATCATTCTTCAAGCATTGCCTCTAGTTATCCTTAATGCAAAACTTATCAAGCATTGCCTTTAGTTCCCCTTCATGCAAAACCTGATCATTCTTTCACATTAGTGTTTTGATTCCAATGCTTCCAAGGAATTCATTTCAAATAATTGTTGCTGACTACCATCCACCAACCATGTCTCTCTCTTTGCCCCCCACTTCCCTATTCTCTTGACAACTTCAAAGCTAGCTCTCTCTCTCTCTCTCTCTCTCTCTCTCACACACACACACACACACGTCCCCACCTTTAGCCACTTACTTCTGCCAACGTAGCAACTTCCAAGCCAGCTTTCACATTGATGTTTTGATCTCAATCTGTTTGTTTAACTGCGGATACTCACCTCTATTTTGGGTGCCCGCCGATTTTCCACAAAAAGAGGTCATACGCCCCCAAAAAAAAAAAAAAAAAAAAAAATTTATCAGCCACTTGTGTTTGCGTTGGAAAGCAAATGCATGGTCAATGATAACATATTGTACAGTCCCACCGCCCACAGTTCCACTCAAGAGAGGATTTTGTTTCCTTGTGCTTTATCTTGTGTTGAACGCTACGTGCAATAGGATTAATGGGTCTCTCTCTTGCCTTGTTCCTTCTTCACCTCACAATTTATCTCCTTTCCAACAATCATGAAGCGGCAACCATTTTTTTTAACCTTTCGAGTCAAAGATGAGAAGTGGCCTCTGAGCGCATGTGCTTTTATGATGTGGAGGGTCTCTCTGACCGACGATAAAAAAAAAGCAAACGGAATATTTAAGGACGGGGAGGGATGAAATGGAAAAGAGATGAGGAGGAATAGTTTCGTTGTTTTCATTTTTTTTTTTTTTGGGGGTTGCTAAAAGTTTGTTTTTATAGGATTTTTGTTTTTCACAAATAATAAAGGGGAAGGAGGAACGATTAGCACTATTGAACTTGAAACAATTTGTTATCATATAAGAAGTGTCTTTTGATTAAGAGAATACATGACACTTGATTAAGATAAGACGTGAGTCTTTATCAAAAGAAGATGCGACTTTTGGTTATGAAAAGAGACAACTCTTCATCCTAAAAGGTGATTATCGATAATTATGAAAGGAAGTAATTCTTGACATGAAAAATGGTGATGGTTGGGGATAAGGTATCTATTTTCAAGAAATGCATTGATTGGTTGTCTGTAATTAGAGACCAATTCACATATCATTTATAATAACCACGATTGTTTATAAATGCTTCTTCTTCAGAATTTGCTCTTTTTATTTTTCATACACGCAACTTTAACACATTCAAAGTGAAATTCTAAGAGAGAAATTGAGTAATCGCTAAACTCGTTTCTTTGTGACTTTGATAGATATCCTAGAGATATATTTGTTCTAAACCCGACAACAACATTAGTGGAGGTAAATAATACTTTAAGGACGGTGATCGTCATCATGTATCTTAGTATCAAGTATTTATTACTACTTCTCTATCTTCTTCAGCAATCAAATCTCCCTAACAATCTTAAAGTATTATCATTTTCATGGAGATGGGATAGCGGATGCATCTAGTGCTCACAATGTTGATAGATAAGTGTCAATGAAAGTTTTGTGTCTGCTTATATGTTTAAGTCACCTTCCTTGTGGGATACTTGATTTTCTCATTTTGGCCATAGTACTTTGAGATTTATGAATAAAAGTAGTGTGATAATCTTGACAAGAAAATGATAATGAAAAGAAGCGCTGATGAAGGATTTCTCGATACTCTGTCAAATTGTCTCTATTAAATGTTTCAATCTTATACAAGTACTTGTGACATTTGGAACGCTTTGGAGACTAACTTACAATACCGACAAGGTATGGATAGAATTACTGATTTGAAATATTTTGTATTTGCCATGATTAATGAAAAATCTATCTCTAAGCAAGTAAATGAGCTTTAAATATATATTGTCAAAGTCAAAGACTTTATGATTAAAGTTTATGAGCATTTTCAAGTTGTTGCAATTATTTCGAAATTGCCTTAAACTTGAAATGATTACTGAAATAAATTTCTTCACATGATTGAGAACCTAATTGTGGATAATGTGATAAAACACATTCAAATTGAGGAAGGTTCTTGGGATCGTAAGGCTAGTTACGTGAAAGAAGTTGTAAATAATGGGCATTTTGTTGAGAATGGCAACATGAGTAGAGACAAAGAAAGCACCAAAACAATGGCATGAGAAAAATTGATTGAGTGGTATTATCATATGGATTTAAGAATAACAATCTTTATAAGTGCATTTACTCAAAATTTACCAAAAAGTATGGAGTTATAATCTGCTTAATGCAAATGATATGTTGATTATTGGTACAAATATGCATGGTATAGATGAAACAAAAAAAAAAATATCTATCTTCTCAGTTTAAAATAAAAGATTTGGGAGAAGTGGATACAATTCATATCAAAGTGATTAAACATAGTAGGTTTTATGCTTTAAGTCAATGCCATTATGTGGAGAAAATCATTGAAAAATGCTAGTAATTCGAAATTAAAGAGTCAAATGTATCATATAATGTGTAATTAAATTGATGGAAAATACTAAGCAACCTTTAGCGCAATTAAAATATGCTAATGCAATTGAAAGTTTGATGTATGCTATGCATTGAACCAAACCATATATAGCTTTTATTGTGTGTAAATTGTCCAAATTTACTAGCAATCCTAGTAATGAGTATTAAAGGCTATAAGTAGAATTTGTGGTTATTTAAAGAAAACAATACATTATGGTCTATTTTATAAAAGACAATCAGCAATATTAGAAGGATATTTAGATGCTAGTTGGATAACCAGCACAATTGATAAGAAGTCAACATTTGAATGATTTTTTCTTTTTTTAAAGTTTATCAATGGTGCAATCTCTTGGGCATCAAAGAAGCAAACATGTATAACTCATTCAATGATGGAATCTAAATTTATATCACTATTGGTGGTTGGTAAAGAGGCTGAATGGCTGCAAAATTTGCTATTGAATATAAAGTTTCATATTGTTACATTGTGATAGTGAGGCAATTATATCTAGGGCATACAATAAAATACACTAAGGAAAATCTAGACATGTTAGTTTGTGATATGAGTATGTTCGACAATTAATTACTGATGGAGTTATTTCACTAATTTACATTTGGATAAATGATAACTTAGTCGATTCATTCACTAAGGGACTTTCGAGAGGTTCAATAAATAGTATTGCCATAGGAATGGGTCTTAGGGCAATTGATAATAGTCAAGTATAGTGGAAACCCAACTTTATAATTTCTAACGAAATTATTAAAGTTAAATGGGTAACGACAAGCAATTGTAACTTGACGGTGATGGAGTACTAGGGCACAAGGTTACTACTCATGGAAAGATAGGAGAATGAGTGTAAGAAGACACTCATAATGAAGTTCAAGGTTTTGGCAAAGCAATGCTAAGGCAAAAAATTTAGGAACTTCATCTATATAAACATAAGAAGTGGTGCCACTTCTAACAAAAATCGAATGAAATTTTGTAAATGTTCATGAATGTATGATGAGCACAAGGCTATAAAAGTGCTTAGACATGGGAAATTTCTAATCGAATGTGTATAAATTCATATGTGTGATAATTCCATTAACAAGTTGAATCATTGTTCAAATTTTATCTATCACTAATCTCATTAGTGGAAGTATTTACACTAATTAAAGGTTTAAATCTTAATAGATATCTTCTTGTATGTATGAATTTATGAAATTAGTATAAATAACAAATTAAGTGGGAGATTGGTAAAATAGTTCATTATCATAAAAGAGATTTCTCTTGGTTAAGAGAATACGTGACACTTGATTAAGATAAGAGGTGGCTCTTGATCAAAAGAAGATGTGACTATTGGTTGTGAAAAAAGGTGAATCTTCATTCTAAAAGGAGGTTATCAGTAATTATGAAATGAATGTATTCTTAACAAGAAAAGTGGTGATGGCAAAGGATAAGATATCTATTCCCAAAAGATGTATTGATTGGTTGTCTGTGAATAGAGACCAATTCAAATATTATTTATAACCACCATAACTGTTCATAAATATTTCTTCTTCAGAATTCTATTTTCTTTTTATATACACAATTTTAACACATTCAAAATAGATAAATTGAGTAATTGCTGAATTCGTTTTTTTACGGCTTTGATGGTGGCGGCAGATAATATCTTAAAGATAGTGATTGTCATCATACATCCAAGTATCGATAATCTATTACTACTTCTCTATCATCATCATCAATCAGATTTCCCCAACAAGCACTAACGAGGAGACAAGCCAATGTTTGCCGCTATGGGCAATGACCTCTACCACAATGGCACCACAAGAGGCGATCGACTATAGTGAAAATTGTAGTATGACCTAGATCCTCATGATGATCGTGTCTTAGCATAGCCTTGGATTTTATCTTTAAATCGTTGTCAACTAAGTTCCTACATATAAAAATACTCATCTAATGAATATATGAATTTGTGAAAACCTTTCGACGAAAAAGAAGAGAATTTGCCGAAACTTTGGTGTGAGTTTCTCCTAATGTATATACCGATGTATATTGTGAGGGGCTCTATTTTCCTCCACTCTGATCGGAGACAACTGCCTCCGTTCAAATCATTTGCTAGTGGGTTCTTTCAGATAGTCATCATTTTGCCTTTTTCTGTCACTGCATGTTCAATGTTCGATAGTTGAGGAACAAATGAAAAGAAGGACTAATCTGAGTAGAAGAATCTCCACCTTATGTGGATTCCACATATCAAGCATCTTTAACTGATACTCTCCTGAAATTGATAGAATATTCTTAAATTTCATTTATTTTGTGAAAAATGAATGATTTAAAAAATATTTTCATAAAATTGATCGTTCGTATCAATTATAGAAATAAATGAACAAAAAATATTTTTATTGCCCACAAAATATTTAAACATAAGTTATTGTCAGTAATGAAAATATTTTTCATCGACTGATTATTTCAAGCAATATAAGTGATCATTTTAAAGAAAATATTTTTCAAATTATCTATTTTCCAGGAAACAAGCGTAACCTTAAAGTTAACTTAGCGCAATTAGTTCGATTTCCTCCACCATCAAATATAAACAAGTTCATGGATGATTCCACCTATCATGACTTTTAGCTCTTGTTTTATTCGATTCATAAGGTCGACAGGACATACGATGGCCCCAAACTTTACATGCCGATAGCCGGTTCAAGAAAGAATATCTCAACATAGCTTAGCTGACTTCTATTGACGGAATCTTGCCTTCTTCTTTTTGGATAACTAGAGTTAGTGCGACCCGCACGATTTCGTACACTGGATGGAACCCAATTAGAGTTCATATGCTTTTGATGCTTGTGAACCCCGCGGATGAAATGGATCTCACAAATGACCCACAACATTCGTGAGTTGAGATGCACGGATTATATATTTGGCGTAGGTGCGCTTAAAAGATTTTCGTGGTGAAATGATTAGATATTGTTGGTTGATCCTTTTGAACGCAAATATGGTAGGATACATAGTATATGCATATATAGGGATATGTGCAGAAGCACGATTTAAACGTTTTGGCCATTGGTCAATTGAGAACTTAAGATCTTATTTTACTAAATCAGGGATTTAAGATTTCAATGAGCTTAAATCGGGTTTTGCACAATCAAAATCTGAAATCCTGCCTTTGTACTTATCCCTTCAATATATATATATATATATATATATATATATATATATATATATATATATATATTTTATGTCAATAGAAACAATGTAAATCTTCTGTTGGCGGTGGACTGTGACATGGATAAAGGGAGTGCCTAGATGATTTCTGTGAACAAGCCGTGTAGAACACGAACCCTGAAGATTTAAAGTTTGCCTTAGTTGAGTTCATTTAAGTCATGCTAATAACCTTTAGTTGAGTTCATTCAAAAAGCTGGGAGAGCCCCCCAATTATGGGTCCGACAGTGCTTGCATCAGGATTAGTCGGGGCTGAAGGCTCCAGCTACCGTGTGGTCATAGACTTGGGGAAAAAAAAAAAAAACAATCAACTACGCACTAACACTTTTGTCATGAGGCGTTAAGGTTAGGCCTTGGTGGCCTGATTCCTCACTAAAAGAATTCGCTATGAGATTACAAGACTTAATGTGCTTGACGTATACCCACTGCTGAACTTTGCCAGGTCCTCGCGGTGACTGCTAAAAAAAAATTCAAGCGTTCAGACGAGCAGAAATCCAATAAACGGGCCGCGAGAGAAGAATTCACGCAATGTGCGATAATCTAGCCACAATTTTTTAAGCATACTAGTTATTTAGTAATTCTCGAGGCTCGGGTTGCGATAGTATTAATTATTATGTTGTGCCTACACTCGGCTGTCTATATTCAAAATACCATAAAGTTGAGAATTTTTATTTCTTCGTGTGTGCTTACGAGCGAGAATTGTCTCTATCGTTTCGTGACCTTACTAGCCCTTTATACTTACTATCAACTAGCGGCAGAAGAGGAGTTTTTGCAATCTCTCGAGAAACCATTTCTCAAAATACATGGATCCTAACCAATCTTTAGAAAATATCGAGATATTTATGCGGGATGCCAACATTTATTTACAATCCAAATGCACTTAAGATGCTTTACAACAATAGATTAGCCCTTCAAGGAACCAGCTATAGGGTGTCGGAAGTCACAAGAGAGAACATCTACACGCGACCTGGCCTTGAAGATTATACATGGAATCGAGTACTTGGATGCCAACGCCGATTGAAATCCCTGAACAGACAAGCAATTCTTTCTTCCTTGGCAATGAAATGGATTGATCAGACAAGAGAGATTGGTGACAGATGACAACATACGCGAAAGGAAAAGAACGGTATCTGTTCGGTTTGCTTATTGCCATGGACTTTTGGGAAAGATGTGTATTATGGACAGAATGGCCATGCTTCTCCGGTCAGTGCTTAAAGAGAAGAAAGCTGACATCAAATCATGCAACAAAGTGTTGTGTTTTTCCATTGAGAGTGAGGAATGCCGCTTCGCTTTATATCATCGGCAAGTGAAAAGGATACTCTTCTTTGTAGCATCATGTATGTGCCAAGATAATGAGAGACTCTTCGAGGAAAGCAGGATACCTCTTAATGAAATTTTAGAAAATTTTCTCTCGCATGGATTTTCGATTGCAAAGTGATCGTTCTTTTGCTCGTTGAATTGTCTTTCGAGATCCTGGTTCGGGCATGGACAGTGGAGAAGTAGATTTCGAATGTTTAAGAAAGTTCCATTAGTTTCATAGAAAATAACTTACAAGAAAACGTTTTTCGAATTTTCTGATATTCGTTTCACTGAAAATAAATTGGTTGACGAAAACATTTTCCATGAAAAAAAAATAAAATCTTCTAAGATAAAGGAAAATATTTTCCATACCTTCTTTTACGTCACTTTACTTCATCAAATAATTTTTCCTTTTATTTTTTATTTTAATTTTTAAATCATTTTTAATTATTTTTTTCTTTTTTTTCCCTTTTCTTTCATTTTCTTTTTCTTCTTCATTGACCGAGCACTGGCCATGGCGGCGGTTGGTGATAGGCCACAGGCGAGCTTGTGGTGAGGCTCAAGCTCACCAAATTCCAACAATGGCGACCTCGAGCCCCACCAAATCCAGCTGCACGAGCCTTGCCTAGCTCATTTGGATCAAGTAAGGCCCCAACTCGCCAGATGGCCCTCAAGTGAGCTCGGCCTTGCTTGATCCAGTCACCTGGGTTGGGCTCAAGCCTTGCTCAAGGTCACAAGATGTTGGCGAGGCTCTAGCAACCTCGGGCAAGGCTCGAGCCTCGCTAGGTGGCCGGATTGGCGAGGCTTAAGCACGTCGGCGTCGGGTGAGCTCAAGCCTTGTCGACCACAAGTGAGCCACAACTAGCGGCCGGCCAATGAAGAAGAAAAAGAAAAAGAATTAAAAATTGATTTAAAAATATAATAATAATAATAATATATTGAAATTGTGCATGGAGGAAAAATTTTCCTTAATGAATAGCAAAAACTATTCTCTAGTTCATTTTCAGGTTTTAGCCGAATATCCAAAAATATAGTTATTTTTCTAAAAAATGACTTTTTAGAAAATATTTTTCAGAAATACCGTATATTTTGTGAAACGAATGGAGTTGAAGTGTAGGTTAATTTTTCCGAATTGTAAGAACACCACAGAAAGGAAGGGCTTCATCTTGTGGAACAACCCCTTCATGTCCATCGCTTTGCTCTCTATCTTACACCTTCCCTCTCCTTCTGTGTGCTTGCTGGAGGAAATATATTGGACTGGCAATGATTGATTTTGCTGTTGAAGGCGCGTTTGGCAACGATAACTTCAGTCCTTTAAATACAAAGCCCTTTACCAAAAGTTAAGAGACTATTCTGCAACAAGCGGATGTGTCCCCCACAAACTTTTGATAAATCTTGGGGCTCCACTGGGAATCAAGGAAAATCAATTATTACTCTAATTGGCCAATCAAGATATGGCCTTTGGCTAAGGACGGTGCCCTCAAGAGCATTGTTGTAGGGCGAGCTTTTAAACATTTTCAGGAAAGAGAGCGACCCCTTTGCGTCACTCGTTAGGCTGGTTTCGATACAGTGACTCGAATCCTCGTCCTGCATTTTGTCTATAATCATGTCCTTCGAAATGTCAAACTCTGCTTGTGAGAAGTTTCCTTTCGACGGCCAATATTTTTGTTACGAAAAGTGAGTGATCGAACAATAATATAAATAGAAATAGAAAATATATTAGACACGAGATTTACATGAGTCGAACGTAAAGACTTACGTCCACGGAAAGAACGATAACGAATTCACTATAGATCAAGCGATACAAGGAGATTACATACTCGAGTTATTCAAACACACTCAATGTTTCCTAAGTCTCAATTACATAAAAGCACAAATGACGTGTAAAAAACGGCATTTCAAGATCAATTCTTTTCTCTTTCGACAATGGCTCCGCTCAACGCAATATATATTGCAAGCAGAAGCACACCCAAAATTATATTAGCCAAAGGAGTCAACGCCTAGTTGGAGAAGGAAAGAAATTTCCTTTTTGGTTGTTTTCTTTCCTCATCTGACGCATTTAGCGAGTCAATGTCACATTTAAAATCCCAGATGGACTCTCCAATTCAACCGAACGACTCCAACGCTTATTGATAATAATGATGTTCGTATATTTCCTTTCTCTGTTTTTCTTGGAATACTTATCCAACGTGGATTCTTTAACGCCGAAACAAAGAATCTGGATTTCCATGATATATCTTTCGGCATCCATGAAATAATAACAATTCATTTTGAGTCGATTTTCGTTCAGGGCTCAAATTCAAGATATATTATAACAATTTCTTCTGAAAATCCTTGTTTATATAATGTAAATGATCTGCGACAGGTTTTCACAGAGTTAACTTGCAGCTGAACTTTTCGCAACTGCCCAATGGTAAACTTGCGTGTTAAAAATATCACACCTAACTTTTTTATAAATTTATACGATATATATATATATATATATATATATATATATATATATATATATATATATATATGTAATTTCTTTTTCACACGATAGCTAGAGGTTTTTGATTTGAATATCTTGATATGGTATCGAAATTAGCTTCCATCTCAGTCTATTTCATGTATGGCTCGTAATCTGGCTCGCTTGTAAGCCGCACTTGAAAGGGGTTTTGCACGCAAGCCAATTTTTATTACACATGTAGTAGACGGAGGACAGATTGAGTCAAGTAATTGAGAATCGACTATTCGAATAAATAAATAAATACCCAAAAAAAATAAAAAATTTGAGGTCACGTCTCCAGTGGTTTTACTGTTGGCCCCGGTTTCACTCATGGGGGGTTTTGTCTGCTTGTGCTTTATCTTTTCTTTGAATGCAATGCGGAATATGACTAACGGGCCACTCTCTTGCCTTGTTCCTACTTAACCTCATAATTTATCACTTCTCCAACAATCATGAAGCGGCAACCGTCTTTTTTTGTTGTGTTTTCTCCCTTTCGAATCAAGGATGAGAAGTGGTGTCTGAGTGTATATTGCTTTTATGATGTTGAAGGTCTGTCTGACCGGATGTAGAAAAAGCACACAGAGTGATTAAAGGGCGGAGAGGGAATGAATTGGAAAAGAGAGAAGGAATACTTTGGTTGAGTTCACTCAAAAGGCAATCAACTAGGCACTGACACTTTTATTAAGAGGCGTTAGTGGCCTGATTCCTCACTAAAAGAGGAGTCGCTCTCTTTCCGTGGACGTAGGCCTTAGTGGCCTGATTCCTCACTAAAAGAAGTCGGAATCGGATCCTCTTACTCTATACGGTTACAAGACTTACTGTCTGAGTGTATATTGCTTTTATGATGTTGTGTTTTCTCCCTTTCGAATCAAGGATGAGAAGTGGTGTCCGAGTGTATATTGCTTTTATGATGTTGAAGGTCTGTCTGACCGAATGTAGAAAAAGCACACAGAGTGATTAAAGGGCGGAGAGGGAATGAATTGGAGAAGAGAGGAGGAATACTTTGGTTGAGTTCACTCAAAAGACAATCAACTAGGCACCAACACTTTTATTAAGAGGCATTAGTGGCCTGATTCCTCACTAAAAGAGGAGTCGCTCTCTTTCTGTGGACGTAGGTCTTAGCGGCCTGATTCCTCACTAAAAGAAGTCGGAATCGGATCCTCTTACTCTATACGGTTACAAGACTTAATGTCTGAGTGTATATTGCTTTTATGATGTTGTGTTTTCTCCCTTTCGAATCAAGGATGAGAAGTGGTGTCTGAGTGTATATTGCTTTTATGATGTTGAAGGTCTGTCTGGCCGGATGTAGAAAAAGCACACAGAGTGATTAAAGGGCGGAGAGGGAATGAATTGGAGAAGAGAGGAGGAATACTTTGGTTGAGTTCACTCAAAAGGCAATCAACTAGGCACTGATACTTTTATTAAGAGGTGTTAGTGGCCTGATTCCTCACTAAAAGAGGAGTCGCTCTCTTTCTGTGGATGTAGGTCTTAGTGGCCTGATTCCTCACTAAAAGAAGTTGGAATCGGATCCTCTTACTCTATACGGTTACAAGACTTAATGTGCTTGACGTGGATGCAGCTGCTAAAGTAATTTTCAAGCGTTCAGACGTGCAGAAACCCAAAAAAGGGGCTTAGAGAAAATAATTCGTTCAATGCGCGATAAACTAGCTACAATTTCTTTTTTTATTACGGAGGACCTACGAGGCCTTCAAATACCTAGTTACAAAAATCTCGTTTAAAATGCACTACTTTGGCCCCGAAATCTATCGTTAGGTGCGTTTCCAAGCACCTTTCTGTTCTTGGGCCTTTTTCAGCTAATGTTTTGCCCTTGTTATTAGTTACTTGTTTTTCTTCTTTTTATGATTTTTTTTTTATTTAATTTCCAAATCAAATCTAATCTACTATATTATACAACAAGTGATCTATATATGTATATGTATATGTATATGTATGTCTACATTAAAAAATTGATTTACAAACCCCACATAAGCACGGGTAAGCATACTAGTTATTTAGTAATTCTTGACGCGGATTGCGACAATATTAATTTGTTATGTTCTCCCCACACTCGATTGTCTTTTTTCAAAATACCATAAGATTGAGAATACGTATTGCTTCATGTGTGCTTACGAGTGACTAGATACTTATTATCGAATAGAGGTAGAAGAGGAGTTATTGCAATCTCTTGAGAAACTGTTTCTCAATATAATCTGAACCCGACCATTCTTTTGAAAATATCGAGATATTTATGCGGGATTCCAACATTTACTTAAGATCCAAAATGCACTTAGGATGCTTTTAGTCATTGCAGGAACCAGCTACAGAATGTCGGAAGCCACAGGAGAGAATATCTACACGCGACGTGGCCTTGAAGATTACATGGAATCGAGTACTTGCATGCCAATCCCGAGGGCAACCCATGAATAGACAAGCACTTCTTTTTTCCTTGGCAATGAATGGATCAAGCAGAAAAGAGAGCGTGTTGACAGATGGACAACATACGCGAAAGGAAAAGAGCGGGTGTCTGTTCTCTTTTGCTCATTGCCATGGACTTCTGGGAAAGGTGTGTATTATGGACAGCATGGCCATGCTTCTCCAGTAAGTGGTAAAAAAGAAGAAAGCTGACAGCAGATAATGCAGCAAAGTGTTTTGTAGTTTTCCACTGAGAGTGAGGAATGCCGCCTCGCTTTATATCATCGGGAAGTGAAAATGATTTCTTCTTTGCAGCATGTTGTATGTGCCAAGATAATGAGAGACTTTTCGAAGGAAAGTAGGATACGCCTCTGAATGAAATTTTATAATTTGTATCTCGCATTATGTCTTCACATCCACAATTACTCTAACTTAGAGAAGAAGTTGAGGGGTGATATCTACTTTTACCATTTTGCCGTAACACTTGCAATCCGAGAATCTCGATATCACTATGCAAAAAACTTTGCAGTTACACCATGCAAAAGACGTTGCAGTTTCACAGGAGATAGAAGGAAGAGGAAAATAGTTTTGTCAAGAGAAAATAGAAGAAAAATATGCCTAATCAATCTTGAATTGTTAACTCACTTATTACACATTCCCACCACCCACGGTTTCACTCGTGGGGGTTTTGTTTTCTTGTGCTTTATCTTTTGTTGAATGCAATGGCAATATGACTAATGGGTCAGTCTCTCCTGCCTTGCTCCTACTTAACCTCATAATTTATCACTTTTCCAACAATCATGAAGCGGCAACACTATTTTATTGTGTTTTTTTATCCTTTCGAGTCAAGGATGAAGTGCTAGCTGAGTGTGTATGCTTTTATGATGTTGAGGGTCTCTCTGACCGGAGGTAGAAAAAGCACATGTTATTGTGTTTTTTTTTTTTATTCGAGTCAAGGATGAAGTGCTGTCTGAGCGTATATGCTTTTATGAGGTTGAGGGCATCTCTGACCGGAGGTAGAAAACGCACAATTTTATTGTGTTTTTTTTTTTTTAATCCTTTAGAGTCAAGGATGAATTGCTGTCTGAGTGGATATGCTTTTATGATGTTGAGGGTCTCTCTGACCGGAGGTAGAAAAAGCACACAGAATTATTAAAGGACGGAGAGGGAATGAAACGGACAAGAGAGGAGGAATACTTTGTAGTATTATTATTATTATTTTTTTTTTTGGTATTAGGTGTTCTTGAATCTCTTTCACCTTAAAAGCTAGCTCAAAATATGAAACTTTTCCTTACACTTATAAATCAATCACCAGCTTCTTGCCTAAGTAGCACCGACATGTGACACGAACACACGACACGACACAACACGATACGTCGACACATCATTTCTAAAAAATAGAGAATTCCAACATGTTACAACATGTTGTGTATTAAATTAATATTTTTATTTAAAATTAATTTGATTCAAATTCATAAATAATTAATTAATTTAAAAAAGCCTATAATAAATTTACACTAATAATATTAATAAATCAATTCATTTGAAATTCGAAAAATATATTCATAATTAATGTGAAACATGTTTTTAACTTTAACAAAAGTTATTGATGATAAGAAATTAGAATCAATTTATTTAAATAAATTCATAATTTTCTACAATAACCAAAATTTATCATTATTCAAAATTCAATACTTTTATTTATCGAAATTATTTTTTAATTTTATTTATTTAATTTTTCAGTTAAAAAAATTCCCAAAATCCACCCCCTTTTTTCCTCCGTCCTTTTTCCCTTCACCCCAAATTTATTTTACTTTTTTCCCTCCCCACCACTTGACAGTGACTGGTAAGCTGTCACTTCCCCTCCCCTGACGCCATTAGATCTTCTTTCTTATTTTTTTGTGGATGTCTTTATCAAAAACCCTAACAAGCCCTCCTTTTCCTATTCCTTCTTGCCGCTCGCCGCACGACCCCCTTATCCTCCTCCTCTCCGCACGACCCCCTTCCTCTCATCTTCCTCCTCCTCATCACCGATCCATTGCAACAGTGGTGGCCCTCGCCGCTCTCTCTGGCCGTCTCTTGCCGTCATGGTGGTCCATTCGTGGCTTTGTCTCGCTGGTGAGAGTTTGCTTTCTCTCTCTTCTTTCTCTCCGTTTGGCTCTTTCTCTAGCCGTCTCTCGCCGTCGTGGTGGTCCGTTCGTGGCTTTGTCTCGCCGGTGCTCGCGGCCTCTGCTCCCTCACCCTCCCTCGCCTCCACCCTCCATCAATCTTTCGGAAGACACATGTTGACCGCGTGTCTGACCGTGTCGACATGACCAACACGCTCCAACACGTGTCGGACACGACACGGAAGCACGGGCAACGCGTTTGTGCTTCATAGCTTCTTGCACAAGGAATGTGGGATAACAAGGTGCAACAACTTGTAATTTCCCCGTGTGACTTATAGACCGACCATTAGCCCCTTGCATGAGGGATGTGGGATAACCAAGCGCAACAACCCGTAATATCCCCGTATGACTATTCAGTCTAGACTTATTGGTAATTTAGACTCTGATGCCAATGTTGAGTATTCTTAAGCCTCTCTCATGTCAAAAATTAGCTCAAAGAACAAGATTTTTTCTCGCACTTATAATCCGGCCACTAGCTATTGACAATTCACTTATTGCATTAAAAATTATGGATTAATTTTAACCCATAAGCAAAAATATTAGAATCATATAGTTTTATAAGCATCTTTTTATTGCATTTGCATTGGACTAGTGATGGATGGATTTAACTTGATGGTTCTAAATTTTAATTAGACGAGTTGGATTAAGCCCACAGCGAGAAGAAATTGTCCCAAGCTTGCTATTCTCTGATGACTGAAAATTGACTGATAAGGAATGATGATTCGATATATTTGGTAAATCTTTCATATATTCATGTAATATGAGATATATTCCGCAGCAGAATTGAAGATTTTGGAAGAAATATCGAAATAATAAGAGGGAGTATTGCATGTGAGAGGAATATATTTGGTGATACTCAGAAAGTATCAACACTGGGAAAGAAATGTGTAAGAAATCTGCATGCGATTGGTCTACGAGGGAAACAAAATATAGGAAAGGAGATGTAGCATGCTCGTGTAATATTGGAGAGAGGAAAGAAATCTTTCCTCGGTGGGCCTCTTTATTTTGCATATAAAAAGGAGTCTCTCTTCTTGTCCAAGGGGGGTCGGCAATTAGAATCTCACGGCATAATTGAGAAATCACATGAGAGACAGAGGATCCAGAGAGGAAAAGACGGCGACGAGAGAGAAATCGTGAGAAGAAACTGAGAGAGAAATATGACGGCGTCCTTAGAGATTGAAGATGAATGAATTGGTGATGCCAGGCGAGTCCTTAGAAATTTGACAATTTGGTCAAACATTCGCTTGCAGACAAGTCCGACAAAAATGAAGTCCTTCACAACCACAATAGGAGTATTTCGACGCTTCATCGACACGTTGCATCTCTTTGGCCGGACATCTTTAACATTATTCACCAATTCAGAAGAGCGGCCTCAACATCACCCTGCCAGTCCCTGTGTCCTGCGGCATTCCCGACATTTCAGGAGCACCCTCGAAGCTTTCCATTGGTCTGGTTCATGGGTGATCGTTTCGTGCTGGCCTCCTCTCCACAACTTGGAGAATTTCTACTTTTCCCGCAAGTTATTTGAAGCTCTCGCTGCTTGCGTCGTGAGCATCATCGAGCGCCTCAAGCACCATGACTGAGTCACCATTCAGCTGCGAGTCCCGACGTGGTCTTGCTGCCCATCTATGAGCTATTACCGCTCGCCACCGTGAACCATCACTCGTAGTTCGCCGCCATGTTGCCCCTTCATTGCGATCCCGTTTGCGGAAAGTCCAAATTTGGAAGTCAATATTCGGATTAGATAAAGATTTTATCTAATTTGATTTCTGAATATTCCATTTTCTTATTTAAAATATTTCGACACACATAATTGAAGTTCATGATATATAGTCATATCCATAATCTCGAGTACCCTTCTAAATTGAAAAATCTTCCTACTTTCACAACATGTATACGATTGATAGTCCGATTTCACGCTTGAAATATAATTCGCAATTGCACGGAAAAATCACCAATCTAATCTCACGCTCGAGATATGATTTGCAATTTTGTTAAAATTGGTCAATTTGATCTCGTGCGCGAGATACAATTCCTCAAATTATATCAATCATATTTGTTGTCGTGTTGTTTGAATCGATTTTGTTTCCGTAAAAGAAAGTCCAAAAAATAAATAGATTTGAGTAGGATTAGGTTCATGTTAGAATATTGCTTGTTTTAGGGTAGTTTGCATGTTTAAGATTAGGAAAATTTTTTTTTTGATATTTTTTAAATAAAAAATACCAAAAACATCAATTTAGGGTGTTAGATTCTCTTTTCATTAATTTAGATTACACATTTAATTATTGAACAATTTAAATTTCGAATTTTATAAAAAAGAAAAAGAAAACCTAGAATTAGAACATTCTTTGCATGTCATCTCGTCATTACATATTAGAATAAGATTGCATGTTTAATTTAATTCTATATAATCTTTCTAATTAATTATAAGTTTAGATAATTTTTCCTGGATAGATTGCATTTGAGGTTAGGGATTACCTAGTTAAGATAACATTCTAGTTTAAATTAGGATTTGGCCTAATCGATTCCTAATATAAGTTGGATGATATCTTAATTTAGATATACAAATTTCGCAATTTTCTAATTTCGAATTTTACGTAAAATACCAAAAAAAAATTGTCTTAGAATAAATTAATTTATTTCTCTATGATGGATTGCATGCTTATATAAGAAAACATTAAAAAAACACTATACATATGTCATGTAGTTTAGGTCATGTTGTTATGGCATGTCGCTTAATGTTAGATTAGTAGCATGCATTTCATAAAGCATTATTCTCATTAAACAAGTGAAAATAAAAATTAAGTGATTGCATGTTAATTAGAAAATCATATCTAGGACTGTTGATGTGAATTTTGATCTAATATTGCAAATACTTTCGTTACTATGAGGTAAATCCCATAATTTATTTATTGCTTTATTTGGGTGTTAAATTGGTAGTTTGTGTACTCGCATGATTACCTCATATGTTAAAGAAGTAAATTAAAATCAATTTAAGTTGCTTGCAAAACATTATTTCAAAATAAAAGAGAAATGTACCGAAAGAACATTAGAGAAATCTAGTATAATCAAGTTCCCAAACTTACAATCTCTGGTTTGTAGGAGTAAAGTAAATCTCCCGTTAATCGACCCACCAAAAATAGATTAGTGGCAACTCCTAATTAAAAAATCATTTGCATATTAAAAACTTGAACCTAAGTCATGAATTAGTATGAGCTTGAGAGAGCCCGAGCTAAGTTTAGACTTAATAATCCATTAGCCAAACCCTAGATGATGCACCCGAGGTTAGGTCACAATACCAGCCCCTTCCACAACTAATGTGGAACAACCTTTAATTATCTCCCCCTCCCACATTAGACCTGAGTTAGAGGCACAACAACTCGTAACTTTCCAATATAACTTTTGAGTCTAGACTTATTGATAAATTAGGGCGCGTTTGACAACTATTCTATTCCAGAAATAATTTCTGGAACATAAATAGATTTTTTTATTTCTATTTCTAGAAGAGTTTCTAAGCAAAAATAACCGTTTGATAACGACCCAAAATTTCTACTCTAAAAATAGAAATTCGTTTAATAACAACATAAAATTTCTTCTTTTCGGACGACGGTGAACCGGCGGATGGCGACAACAGATGGTAGTGGCGGTCAGCGACCGGCGACCCGTGATTGATGGCGACGGCGGTGGCGGCGGCAACAACGAAGGCTGGCAACAGCAGCGACCCGCGACAGGTGGCGACGGCGGCCAGCAACCGACGACGACAGGGGTCGACGGGCGGCGGGCGACTGATGGACGATGGTCTATGGCAACGGATGAAAGACCGATTGACGAACAATGAGAAATTTTTTTATTTTTCATTTCTATTCTAGAAATAGAGAAGTAGAAAATTTCTACTTCTGATTTCTATTACTAACCTATTTATGGAATATAACCTATTTCTGGAATAGAAATCTATTCCAGAAATAGAAAAACGGAATAAGTTTATTAAATGGATTTCTATTCCAGAAACAAGTCTGAAATAGAAAAATTGTTTCTAGAATAGAAATTACTGGTTGTCATGCACCCCCTTAGGCTCTAAAACCAGTATTGGGTGATTTTGGACTCCTCTCACACCAAAACTAGCTCAAGAGGTAAGACTTTCCGTCACACTTAGGCTGCGCATGACAACGCTTCTGGTCCCGGGAAGAGTTTTTTTTTCAGAAATAGTTCTTTTCTATTTTTGCTCCGGAGAACAATTTTTGAGTAAAAGAACCCGTTTTGTAACGACACAAAATTTCTACTCTTGGAATAAAAAAAGAATAGAAATGCGTTCGGTAACGTAACAATTTTTTTTTTGTATTTATTCATTTTTTATTCTTACGACGGATCGCCGCCGCCACCCGTTGCCCGCCGCCCGTCGCCCCCGCCCGTCGCCCTCGCCGGCCTGCCAGCCGCCACCGCTGCACGACCGCCAGGCGGCCACGGGAGGGGGCGGCCGATGGGCTTCCGGCGACCGGCGACCGGCAACCGGCTACGGCTGCGGTGGGCGGTGGCTCCTGTGTGGTTGAAGAGCGCAAAAGCAAGAAAAGGAAATAAAAGAAAATTAAAAGAGAAAATCAGCTTATTTCTAGAAATTGTTAGGAACAAGAAGCAATTTTTTTTTTGCTTCTCAAAACTATTCCCGGGAACAAAAAATTAGGGAAACTATTCCCGGGAACAAATGTTTTACCAAACAGGTTTTTGTTCTTTTTTTGTTCCGGGGAACAAAAGAACAGAAATTTTGAGGAAGAGAAACGTTGTCATGTAGCCCCTTATAAACCAATCACCAATCCCTACCTCAACAATCTGCCCTTTACAAATGGGGCATGGGTCAGAGATGCAACAACCTATAACTCTCTCTATGACTATTGGATTCAGACTTGTTGAGAACCTAGGCTCCGATATCAGTATTAGATGGTCTTCGGCCACTCTCACCTCTTGAGCAGCTTTTGGATTGAAAAAGGCCCAAAACCACCCAACATGGGGTCCTAAAAGTTTGTTTTTAGAGGATTTTAGTTTTCAAAAATAATAAAGGGGGGAAGGACGAATGATAGGGTGAGGGACAAGGATAGACAGGGGACAGACGGGCGTTGGCCGCAACAGGTTATGACCTCCGCCGAAATGGCACCGTAAGAGGCGAACTACCATAGTGAAGATTGTAGTACAAACTAAATCCTCATGATGATCGCGTCTTAGTGTGGCCTCGGATTTTATATTTAAATTGTTGTCAACTACATTTCTACATAATAGAAAATACTCATCTAATGCATATATGAATTTGTGAAAGCCTCTCGATAAATGATAACAACAGAAAAAAATAATTTGCAAAAACTTACGTGTGAGTTTGTAGAGCCTAATATATATATATATATATGGTGATGTATATTGTGAGGGGCTGTATTTTCCTTCGTTCTGATAGGAGAATCATTTTCTATATAGGTTATTTAATAATGTTAACATTTTTCCTTTTGGGAAGTTCGTCATTCTCATTGGAAAGCTTCAAGCACACGCCGCATGTTAACGGTTCAATAGTTGTGGAATAAATGAAAAAGGAGGAATCGAGTAGGGGAATCTCCACATTCTCGTGGATTCCACATATCAAGCATCTTTAATTAACACTCTCCTGAAATTGATGGAAGATTCTTAGACTCCATTTATTTAGCAAAAAATAAATGATTCGAAAAATATTTTTCTAGATATGATCGTTTGTATCGCTTATAAAAATGAATGAATGAATAATATTTTTATCGCCCACGAAAATATTTGGATAGAAATTATTGTCGATAATGACAAATATTTTTCGTCTACTAATTATTTCAAGTAAAGCAATTCGAGTGATCATAATTAGGATAATGTTTTCCGAACCATCTATTTTTCGTGAAATAAATGGAGACTTAAGTTAACGTAACACAATTAGTTAGGTTTCCTTCACCATCAAATATAAACAAGTTCTTGGATGACCCACCTAGGCTCCCGTTTTATTCGATAATGGAACATATAATGGGCCCAAACTTTACATGCCTAAAGCCGGTGTAATGAAGAATATATCAACGTTGCTTTGTTTATTTCTATTGATGGAATCTTGCCTTTTTCTTTTTGGATAACTAGGAGTTAATGCCGCACAATTTGTACACTCATGGAGCCCAATTAGAGTTCATATGCTTTTGAAGCATGGATTAAATATTTTGCGTAGGGTGCGCTTATATAATTTTCGTGGTGAAATACTTAGATATCATTGATTGATCCTTTTTAACGCAAATATGATAGGGTACGTAGTACATGCACATGTAGCGATAAGTGTAGAAATATGATTTGAAGGTTTTGGCCATTGATCGATTGAGAACTTAAAGATCTTATTTTGCTCAAACGGGGAATTTAGGATTTAAAAGAGCTTAAAGCGGGTTTCGAGCTTGCTGCCAGTAGAATTTGCATGTTGCACATGACAAGTGGTAAATAACCAAAATATTTCACGTGGGAGCCACATTGGACTTTGAACTAGCCTTGAATCCTCGATTGATGGACAATCAAAATCTGAAATCCTGCCTTTGCACTTACCCCTTCAAATATATATATAATGCCTAGCTATTTTCTGTGAACAAGCCGTGTAGAACATGAATCCTGAAGCTTTTAAGTTTGCCCTTAGCATCGCATAACTAGAAAATCATAAATTAAGAGCTGAAAAAGCTGATAGAAAGACGGATACATCCATGAGAGCTAACCAAAATGTACAAATTCGTGGACAGAGAACGTGAGAGAACTTCCCAGTTCAGAAAGTACAAATCCATTTGAGCTAGTAGGCCTTCATTATGGAGAAAAAAATTACTCAACAAGTGAGCTTTTAATTAAGCAAAAATAATAATAAATTTCAATGCGAATAAAAATTTAGTTCTACCACTTTAAAAAATTAAGAAGTACACTCTTGTCGTCTTATTATTAAGGGAAAAATACCAAATAAGGATATAAAGTTGAGTCACTTTTCCAAAAAAAAAAAAAAAAAAGCTTAGACATGTCTTCAATAAAGACTTGAAGTGGCCAATTTAATCTTAAAAAGGCCCTCTAGCTCGCCGGCCGAATTGCATGCTAGTTACTTGCTAATTTGGTGCAACATCAGGGGCAATTTTCTCCAAAATTCTCTACTATGACCCAATTTGAAGAAGCCCCAAATTGAAATTAGGGTTCATGCTCAACCGAAAAGCCTCCTGATACGAAAAGAAAGGGACCTAAATTGTGGCGTGCCGGTTTCTCCTTATATTATGGGTACGAATTTTTTTTTTTTTCAATTTTCAGCTACTAGCTTTGAGGAGTTTTGTGTATTTATTTGAAATTTCTGCTGTTATTACGTTCATGTTAACAATTTGGGGCTCTTTTGTTTCAGATCAGGGGCATTTTTTATTGCGAACGAACTCTAATTTCAATTCGGGTCATATTATAAAATTTTAGATAAAATTGCCCTTGATGTTGCCACCGGAATAAGCAAATGAGTTGCATGTGCAAGCCAGCCAACCTGGCGAAGATTTCGCCAGCCAATAAGCTTGGGACATTTTTTGAAACTAAATTGATCATTTCATGCCTTTATGTAAGATAATATCCAATTTGAATCATTTGAAAAAATGATAGAATTTCAAGCTTTTATTTAAATTTCTTTGTTAGTAAACTTTGTCCTCGTTTGGAACGAAAATTTTGAATAGATCTTTCTTTCAGTTAGTCGGTGAACAAAATATTTTTATCCTTCAGTTGAAAACATCATTTCAGTTTTGGCCAAGCAGAAGCCTCGATCAAAATGACCCCGACCAAACAAGCTTAGACAAGAATTGCTTCCTCCTTGTTAAGTGACGATGTCTGACAAAGTGATATACTCAAAGAAACTGCATAAAAATCAGCACAGCAGAGAAAAGCATGAATACGGAGTTGTCTTTTTAGAAGCAGACAGTAAAATAAGCCTTCGATAGTCACTGTTTCCCTCCCACGCTCAAGCTGATCTCCACTCCAAATTGCTCAAAACAATTTAATTTTGGTGTTCCAGATGCTACCAAATATTCTTCAGTTTTTGCTTCCTCCTTTATATGAGGCGTTAGGGTAAGGCCTTAGTGGCCTGATTCCTCGCTAAAAAAAGCCGGAATCGGATCCTCTTAATCTATGAGATTACAAGACTAAATGTGCTTGATGTGACGCGGCTGCTAAAATAACTTTCGAGTATTCAGACGAGCAGGAAACCGGAAAACCAAGTTATGAAAATGGACATAATGGAAATGACTTTTGTAAGAGATATTATTGGTGATGTCCTTATAAATTTAGACAGGATGATTTCAATTCCAACATTAGAAGCTTTTGCTCTTTCCATGATAAGATTGGACCATAGCCCAACAATGTTATTTTTTGTGCCAAACCCCCAAAATGAAAAAAGGAATTCAAATTCGAAGTAATTCGATGCGAGAACTACCTTAATCTAATAGAAGAAATTTGGAATTCCCCTTCACCAAGAAATAGTAGCTTGATGGACAGATTAGAACGGGTATATAAAAGCCCTTTGAACCTGGAGCAGCAGACCATTTTCCAACGCAAAATAGAGAAGTGACAGTCTTGAAAAGAGATTTGGCAGAGATGGAGAACAGGAGAGGTGCACCCTTTGAAAAGGCGAGGAAGGTACCGGTGTTAGTAGAGGCGTGTTTGTTAATGTTTTTTTTTTCTTCTATTTATGAACAAAATTTCTGTTTTTTTGTTTTAAGGGACAAAAAAAGAACATAAACGTGTTTATTTGCGGTTTTGTTCCAAATCTTTTTTTTTTTTGTTTCGAGGAATACATTTGGAACAGAAACAATAAATAAGAAAAACATGTTTTTTGTTTTTGAAATAATTTTTAAGAATAAATTTTCTCTCTCCTCTCTTTTTCTTCTCTTTTTTTCTTCTCTTTTTTTCTTCTTCTTTTTCTTTTTCTTTGACTGGTCGCCGGCCTCGGCCATGGCCGGTGATCGGCCGTCGAGGGCCGGCGACTTCGCCGAAGCGTCGCCGCCCCAGCGAGGGCGAGCGTTGCCGGTGGCTGGGCGAGCTCAGGCTCACCGGATCTAGGCGAGGCCGAGCTTGCCCAGCCAAGGCGAGCCTCGCTGTGGTTGGGCGAGGCTACCGGCCATGGCTGAGGCCGGCGACTGGCCAAAAGAAAAAAAAGAAAAAAATATTAAAAATATTAATAAATTAAAAGAAACAGAAAAAGAACACAAATTTACCAAACGTATTTCGTTTATTTTTTATTCCCGAACAAGTTTACCAAACGCGTTTTTTTATTCAAAAATTGTTTCCCGGAACAGAAATAAGGAACAGAAATACTTTTTTCTATTTCTGTTCCTTGGAACAATTTTTAAACAGAAATATTACCAAATGCACCCTAAATAGGGGCTGAATTGGCTCCCGATACGAGGGCGAGCACAAAGTTCTTCCACCCCGCTACAGCACAACTTAGGACTTTCAAATTATTGCCTTCACTAAGGGCCTGTTTGTTAATGTTCTTTGTTTTTTGTTTATGAACAAAATTTCTATTTTTTTGTTCCAAGGAACAAAAAAAGAATAGAAACGCGTTTGTTTGCGTTTTTGTTCCAAATCTATTTTTTTGTTCTCAGGAACACATTTGGAACAGAAACAATAAACAAGAAAAACGTGTTTCTTGTTTCTAGAACAATTTTTAAGAACAAATTTTCTCTCTAATTTCTTTTTCTTTCTTTTTTTCTTCTTTTCTTTTTTTTTTTCTTTGGCCGATCGACGGCCTCGGCCATGGCCGGCGACCAGCCGTCGAGGGTCGGCAACCTCGCCAGAGGGTCGCCGGCCCCCAACGAGGCCGAGCGTCGCCAGCCCTTGGCGAGGCTCGGCCTCACCTTGGCTGGGCGAGCTCGGGCTCGCCCGGCCCACCGGCGAGGCTCATCGGCTTGGCGGTGGCCCGACAAGGCCAAGCCTCGCCGGTGGCTAGGCGATGCCACCGGCGACCGGCCAAAAGAAGAAAAAAAGAAAAAAAAAAAAAAGAAAGAAACATAAGAAAAATAAAATAAAAATATTAAAAAATCAAAAGAAACAAAAAAGAATACAAATTTACCAAACGTATTTCGTTCATTTTTTATTCCTGAACAAGTTTACCAAACGCGTTTTTTTTATTCAAAAATTGTTCCCCGGAACAGTAAACACTTTTTTCTATTTCGTTCCCGGAACAATTTTTAAAAGAAATGTTACCAAATACGCCCTAAACGTCTGCACTTAATTGATATATGAATCTTGCTTCCATAAAACATCAGTCCTTTCCATTGCCCCAGTTCAGCCATTTTCGCCTATCGCTTGCGCCTAAAGGTGTCAAAATGGGTCACTTGTTTTTGACAAAAAAGTAATTAAATGGGTTTACTTTGATAGATGGGTTTTAAGTGAGTTTTAAGTGAGTCTTAAATGGGTCTTAAATGGGTTTGGATTTAGAACCCATTTTCACCCAAAACCTCACAATCTCTCTTTTTTTCTCTTTAACTTTACGAAAATATTTTTTTAAAAAAATCAAAATTATAATTACTTTTTTATTTTAGTTCTTTTCTTTTTTTTTTTTTTTCTTTTCCGTTCTTTTCTTTTCTTTCTTCTTTTTGTTTTTCTTTCTTCTTCCTCCTCCGGTCGCCAGCAGGGCGATGGCCGGCAACCGGCCAAGCGAGCCTCAAGCTCGCCGGCATCGAGCGAGCTCAAGCTCGCCGGCATTGAGCGAGCTCAAGCTCGCCAGATATGGCGTGGTGGAGGCCTCACCAACGCCTGGCGAGGCTCGAGCCTCGCCAGATCCAACGAGGTGTGAGCTCGAGCTCGCCCGACACTGGCAAGCCTCGCCGGATCCGGTGAGGGGCGAGCTTGAGCTCGCCCAACGCCGGTGAGCCTCGAGCTCACCGGATCCGGCGAGGCGGAAGCCTCGCCGACATCCGGCGAGGGCCGAGCTTGAGGCTCGCCCGTGGCCGACCGCCGCCGTCATCGTGGTGGGCGGCCAACCAAAGAAGAAGAAGAACCAAAAAGAGAAAAGAAAAAGGAAAATTATATTTTAAAAATAAAAATAATTAAAATTTGATTTTTTACAATAATTATTTTAAAATTATAAAAATTGTCCATCAAATTTGTGTTGTATAAACTATTTTAGCAATACCATTTTTTAAAATATATATATAAAAGAAATAAGCTTGGAAGTTTTAGTAATATAATCTTTAAAAAAAAAACATAAGAATAAGTTTTCCTAAATTTGGTTAAATATAAAAATATTTTTATTAATATGGGTTGGGTCGAGTATGTGTCAAAAAATTTACATTAGGCTTAAATGGGTCATAAATGGGTTAATGGGTCAATTTGGGTCAACTCATTAATGACCCGACCCAAACCCGACCCGACCCACCCGTTTGACACGTCTACGTTGCGCCCAATACCATGATGTATAACTGGCCACAATGGTGATGACGTTGATAATCCTGATTTACCAAAATCAATCAGCATAATATAATCTCTAAAAAGTTATGGTTAGCACAAATTAGGGAAGAAATTTGAGGAGCAAAAGATAGTACCTTCCCAAGAAAAGCTCTTCGACTAAAATGAAAGTACTTAAGAAAGGTTCAAACAACTTCCCCTCAAATGTCAGAAGCCTGCTATCGACTGGCATTTTGGATGGGATATCTGTGAAGTATGCTGCATGGTCACGAGAGGTAATGTCATTTTAGATGTCTTCACAAATTTTAGACAGTTTCATCTTACAGTGATATGGAGCTGGTTCTTTGTTTAGAAGGAGCTCCGTGGTGTGATTAGAGGTTCTGGATATTTATGCGGCTGTCAGTCATGTAATTTTACAAAGGTAAGTGCATTTCTGGACTTGTATCTGGTTGAACTGCTTCTAGGTAATTTATTTACTGATTAAACTGAGGATGAAATGGACTCTAGGTAATTAATGCGTATGAATTTGAACGACATGCTGGCTGCAAGACCAAACACCCGAATAACCACATATACTTCGACAATGGAAAGACCATCTATGGGATTGTTCAGGAACTCAGGAGCACACCCCAAAATATGTTGTTTGAAGTCGTGCAAATTATCACTGGTTCGCCAATCAATCAAAAATCCTTCCGTCTCTGGAAAGGTAATTTGACTTCCTTCTATCATCAATGGCTCTGCGTTAGCATGATGAACTTCGAAGAATCATAGGAATTATTGTTACTGGCCAATTTTAATGTTATCTTGCATTTTCTTCTCAAAAAGCTTAATTTGCTCTTTTCAGAGTCATATTTAGCAGCAACCCGAGAACTTCAGCGTATATATGGGGAGGATTAATGGAAGCAATTGTCATAAGCTGCCTTGTCTAAATTACTATGTAGGTATCATCGTGATGCTGTTTTCTATATTTACTTCTACTTGTTAAGAATTGTGTCAGTTAATCTGATGGAGATGTTTTTCCTGGATTGAGGAACCCTTTTCCTTCTGCGGGGAAGTATGCTTAAGGCGGTACTGATCAGGGTGTGGTTCTCGAAGCCCCTTTTTGTAACAACATTTTGTCCACTAAACAAGAGTTGTGATTTGCTCGCACCGAGTCCTTCAGTTTGCAAGGGCAGTTTTACCTGGATAAGTGTCTGCTAAACTTATCCAACCATGACAGCCACATCTAGAAGTTCCACCAATTGTCGTGATTTGGTTTTATTCAGCTTTCTGGGGTTAACTTATGGCCGACCGTAGGCAATGGAAAGGAAAGTTTTGCTCATTCAGCTCTCATGGTTGATGTTCAGTGCGGCAAGTCAGCATGGCATTGGAATGTAGAAAACATTCTGAGATCAAATGAATTCTTCTCTCTTTCCCTTCAGTTGTTGAGGTTAACTGGTGAGACTCATTGGTTATGAAAACCATTTCGATTGCATTGACTCTGCATCTGCATCTACGGGAGCACTGCTCTAATACAGCACTCTGATTGGTTGCACTGGGAGTTGTGGTTACACTTCACCGTGCACAAGTAGTTAGTGAATTTCAAGAATGAGGATCACTTGCTGATAATCCCCCAAGAAAATTAACCACATTTGTAACATGACAATTTTGTAGGATGCACATTAGGGGTGAATCGGTCATTTATGTTGGACTGACTCGATTAGGTGAGTCGAATTTAGCCAATGCTCTGCCTCGTAAGAGACTCATCTGGTCTTCTTTCACTGTGAGATCTGTTTTCGTTTTGTCACTGAGGAGGGTTAATCTCTGCTCTTCGTTTATCACTCTTGATGGGAGTACAAGTATGATGTATACAACTAGACGCTTAGGTGCCTTGTAGTTTGTTTTGCGAAAAACTTCATTATAGAAGGGAATGTTTTCTTCGAAAATCATGTTCCTTAAAAAATGGTCGTTTTCCCCTTTGTTTGGTAAACTTTAAATGCAATGGATAGGTTTCTTGTATTTGATTATAAGTTTTGATGACGAATTCCTTTAGGAACGAGAGAGAGAGAGAGGGAGGGAGGGCTCAAACATTCGAAATCTTCAGCTTTAAAAGAATAGCAGTAGTTTTCACTCATTGTGCAATAGAGCTATTTTGAAACACAATTTCTTTTCTCAATTGGGGGTTTACATTCATTTTCCATGTGCAAGACATCGGAAATCATCGAAAACATTTTGCAGAAAAGTACTCTCAATGAAATGCATTATTCACTGCCAGGCAAACACTTTAAGCACGTTTTGATTGCAGAAAAAAGCTTCTCGTTCCACTTGCGATAGATACTGAGCACGTTTTGATTGCACCCTGTTTGGAAAGACTGGTCTAACCACCTAACTATGAAAAGGGCTGTTTGAGAAAGATCGAAAATGGCAATCATTCACTCAGAGAATTCTCTCTCGTCTTGGCAGAGCTCTATTTCTTGTTAGGGGCTAGCTTTTCTTATATTGTAATCCTAGCTTTTACCAGAGACGCGGCTCTATTTGCCAATGGCGTCGTTACAGCTGACAAACAGAGGTAAAGTAGCCTCACCTGATTTGGGAAATTTCTGCCGAATCTTCATATTAATGTGCAAGCATTTCAGAGCACAACGAGGACCTTTTCTCAAATTGATCCGGGACTCTTCGCCATAACTTTAAAATCTGAAAGCAACAGCAATGTTGTGTTTGGTCTTTTGCAAATAACTTGTTCTATGAAAGATCTGGGAGCTTCATAAGCTCCTGAAAATGTCACTTTTTAACCATTGTACTTTTTGGGTAAAATTTCATGGCCTTTCCTATGAATGCTCCTTGGAGGAGTTGGTTCGATGAGTAGCTGATGAGATAGGGCCGGTCTTGGATGTCGATGCGGACGGAGTCACAAGGAATAACATCACAAATGTCTGGTGGAGCTAGAATAAATCTGTCGGTCTTTTCACCTTTGAAACCGGGAGTTTTTAACGACTTGTGGAGATCCTTTGTGGTTCGATACCTATTATGAACACCTACCGCATCCTTGTTTGTCGTGTGGGAGAATAGAATATTATGCAAGGTATTGTAGGAAAAGATGTGAACATCGCACAAAGGTTCCTTGGCTTAGGGCTGAAGTTAAGGAGTTAAGCCCTTGATGGCAAAAACCTCTCTCGAAAATGATTAATTAGAATCTTCTTAACTAACGAACTTCATATCACCACAAAAGTCAAATTTACAAATGGCCAATCAATTTTCGTTGGTTTCCGGAGTTTCCTTGTCTTTACATGTACCGATCGTGATCATCTCATGACTATTGTTCTCCTTCCCGTTGCCCCCCGGGTCGACGAACTTCGTCGGCAACGCCTTGGGCTCGTCCGCAGGTGCGGGAGAAGACTTGTAGTCCTTGCCTTTGCCCCACACGACCAGATATAAACCGGCCACAATGACAACGGCCCCGACGAGCCTGATGCAACAAAATTAATTAACGCAATATGATATTGAAATTGGTAATTAGGACGGACTAGGGAAGAAATTTGAGGAGGAGGCAAAGAGAAGTACCTCCCCAGGAAAAGCTGCTCGGCAAAAATGAAGGTACTCAAGATAGCCACGATGACCATGCCTAGAGGACTGAAGGCCGTGACGAAAACCGGTCCTCTGTCTTTCATGACCACGCCTTGGATGTAGTAAGCCACTCCCGAGCACACTATTCCCTGCATTTTGCCAATCATGGTATGACTCATACGTTAACTTTGTAATAACAGAGACGGGAAGGTAGCTTTCTTGTTTCGAAGATAAAAATGATTTCTAGTGAAATCATTAAGAAGAAACTTTCATCTACTAATAAAATATAGGGATAGATGTATTAAAAATTCTAAAATTTATCACGAAAATGTAATCGAATTTTAAAACTTATAAAAAGTACAATTGCCATAAAGGGTTGGTGATGGTTAGGGATGACCAACCAATGGTCGACGTGGGTTGTTGGGCCCTCGCTAGTGGCCAATGGTGGTGGGGTGGTGGCGGTGAGGGCCTTGTAGGCGCTCACCGTTTTGCCTTCTTCATTCCTTATTTTTTTCATTAATGTAGCTTTTTTTTTTTTTTTTTTTAATTTAAATGATATTTAGATTAAACAACCACATTTGGATTAAAACGACGCCGTTTTAACCTTCATGTTTTAGCCACGATAGCGCCACATAGGAGAGATAGGAAAAAAAAAAACATGTTAGTATTTTTTCGTTAGCCAAATTGGACAGAATTAAAGGATGAATTGATCACACTAGTTCAACAATTTGAAAATTTTGATTATAATTTTTGAAAGTTTGACGACTCAATTGTACTTTCATAATAAATCTCAAGACTTTTGGTACACTTATCCGTAAAATATTCCAAATCAGTGGGCGAAACTGTCGAGGATCCACCTTGGTTACTCGAAAACACTGAAATCAACGAAGTTATACATGAGAAAAACAGTATGGCCAGGGTTCAGTTAATTCCCTATGGAACTTCACGATGAAAGATCACCAACGACAACGAGTGGTAATAGTGGAAGGCATTATAATCTCTCTCTTAAGTTTCACAGGTCATTTTGTAAAAGAAAATTAATTGAATAATCACAAAGTTCAAGTGCTCACACTATAGACAGCTGCGAGTAATTTGGTGTCCCATTGTATGAACCAAACGGTGGCGTTTCCTCTTTCCATGAACAGAGCCACAGCGGCACCCTCGACCGTCCCCAAAAAGCATATCCAAGCAGTGAGAGAGAGCTCAGCTGGATATGTTTGTAGCGTAATCGCCTGTTGGAAGTTACCAAAAAAAAAAAAACACGGTTAGTGTGTATTGCCGGTTATGATTTACCCTCATTCCGCGCCGATCTTCAAAAGCATCTCTTTCGAGAGTGTAAGGCACTAAACTTGAAAAACTTTATCTACGAATCCAACATGAGAAGATCGACTATATCAGATTAAGTACTTGGAGAATCATGAAGCAAGCCCAGCTGAAGCATCCGGCAGTGATCATGAGAGAACCCTTGATGGAGTTCTGGAGGCTGATCCCACCAGCAGCACTCCCGTTTTGAATGTTGTTGGTGGTCGTCCCTCCTCCGCTTGTCCAAAACAGTTCGAGAACAGGGCCTTTAATTAGAGTCATGATCATCGCTCCGGCAACCGTCGCTAGTGTCCCAGACACCTTGGCTTGGCTCCGAATACTCTTCATTTTCACCTTCTCAAGCCTATGCCAATAGCGATCGATATGTCATTGTCAATTGCAAATCAAAAGAATTTGAGACCTTACGGTGAAAGAACTATCTTATCATGTTCGCGATAAATTGAGTGTATTTATCGTTCTTCAAAAGCAGACTTTTTTTTTTTACGCATATGAGAGTCTAATGGTCACGATGGAGTGATTTGCTTGTGTCGAGAGCAGAGTCAGCACACGTTCATTACCGCATGATCCAAGCCATGACGAAGGTGATGGCCGGAAGAATGTTGGACATGGCAGCTGCGAATGTTGCCGTCGTGTGCTTCATCCCCAAATAGTACAAGTTCTGGTCGATGACCGGCCTGAGAGAGAGAGAGAGAGAAGAATGAAACAACACGTCAAAGGTGATCACGAACAATTTCTCGCGAAACCTTATGATTGTGTAATTTGTGGCGATAATAAGTTGATTTCGTACTTACTCCAATAAGCTTAGCACCATCAACCTGATGAAGATGGGGAGTGTCATTCTGGGCCTTGTTTTCCTGAAGAAGAAATGTTCACGTGATTAATTAATCCAATCAAACCAAGCGAAGAAAACGTGAAGGTGTTGGCCCGATAAAACAACACGGACGTATAACAAGACTCCGCCGAATAAAGCTATCAAAGCTTGTCATTGATACAGGAATATCGTCGAGTGAGGAACAAATTCGGGAAGCGGTTCTCACATATATTAGTTTAGATTATATGGTGGAGAGAGAGAGTGAGAGAGATACCTGTCCATGATGACTGCAAAAGGGGCGATGACGATCGTCGCGACGGCATGGCGGTAGACGACGAGCACGTAGTTGCTCATGCCCTTGTTTAGGGCAGCCTTGCAGAGGATGTCCATCCCCGCAAACCCGAACTGTAAGAACACCACAGCGAGGAAGGGCTTCAGCTTGTGAAACAACCTCTTCGCGTCCATCGCTCTGCTCTCTATCTTATCCTTTCCCTCTCCTTCTGTGTGCTTGCTGGAGGAAATGTATTGAACTGGCAACGTGGGTTTTGATCGTGGAGGGTGCATCTGGCAATGAGAACTGGAGCCCTTTATATAACACGCGTCCACACTCACTCTTGATAAACCTTGGGGCTCCACTAGGAATCGAGGACAATCAATTATTACTTTAATTCGCCAATCAAGGTATGGCCTCTGGCCAGGAACAGTACGCTCAAGAGCAGTGTTGCGAACATCTTCAGGAAAGAGAGCGACCCCTTTGTGCGATTTGCCTACCGTATGTGGTTTTGTGAGGGGACGAAAGGGTGAGTGGGAGAGGGATTAGCCTACAGGCACGTACGTAATGGATATCGCGTCACTCGTCAGGCTGGTTTCGATGCATTGATTCGAATCCTTGTCCTGCACTTTGTCTACAATCATGTCCTTCAAGATTTCAAACTCACTTGTGAGATTTTTTTTTCCACGGCCGATATTCCTTCTAGAAATCCTTGGTTATATAATTTAAACTTTTTTTGGAGTTAACTTTGCAGCTGAACTGTCCACGTCCATGCAATGGTAAACTTGTGCGTTAAAAGCATCACACACTAATTTTTTACAATTTTATATGATATATATGATTTCTTTTTCACTCGATAGCTAGAGTTTTTTGGTTTGAATATTCTAATATGATATTGAAATTAGCTTTCACCTCAGTTTATTTCGAGTGTGGCTCATAATAATCCAGCTTGCATGCAAGCCGCACTTGAGGGGGTTTGTCACGCGCAAGCCAATTTTTTTATATGCATGCTTTCCACCAAGGACAATAGATTGAGTCAAGTAATTGAGAATTGAAAGGGCTCTATTCGAATAAATGAATGAATAAATAAAAGTTGAGGTGACGTCTCCATAGGTTTTTCTGTTGGCCCCGGCCTTGGCCTTTTCGAACAAACCATTGATGACAAGATTAAACAAGTCTCGGTCGTGAATTTTTAACTCGTGAATTTCTGTAACTGGAAAACTCCTTTTTTTTTTTTTCTTTTAAGTTCTTGTCTTGCTTTGCAATTCGGGGATTTGCATTTGAATGATCAAGTCTTGGTTGGACAAGATAAAACCCGAAAAATGTGGGGATCATTCATATGCTCTTTGTACAAAGAGGCAACCCTTTTCAACACCTAAGAATTTGACCTACGTAACTTTGAGGGGGCGAACATTCTACAAGAAGAGAGATCTTTAATTCTGTGATGGCCCAGGCAGCGGTGCGCGTGGAGGAGGGATGGCGGTACGTCCGCACCTCGATCCCCAGACGTACGCAGGGAGGGGGTGCGTCTCCTGTCCCACATCGCTTAGGGGGGAGTCCTGAACTAATTTATAAGGCTTGGGTTCTCTAACTTGTGTAACGCATTTTAAAGCCGTAAGAGCTGAAAGCCCAAAGCGAACAATATTACACAGTGGGAGGTCCGGGTCCTTACAAATGGTATCAACCCTGAGGGATGGCGGTGCATCCGCACTTCGGTCCCCAGACGTCCGCTTAAAGGGGGCCGAAAGTTCAAAGCGGACAATATTACATAGTGGGAGGCCCAAGTCCTTACAAATTCTATCCATAAAATTTTAAGGTTTATATATAATCTCAATTGACTTATTAAGTTTCTTTTTCACTAGTTGGCATTAGACTGCCCTGTGCTAAGCATGGGGAATACATTTTATCGGCATATTTTAGTATATCCGACATGACAAAGGTTTTCTAATTTGATGTGTCCATATGAAATTTGAAGTTTCCATTTTACTTAATTCCATAATCTCTTGGGAGACGGTACATCTTATGTAATAAAAATTTGATATAGTTGAAATATGCGGTTCCTGTATACGTAAGTCTATAGTCGGTCTCTGAAGAAACTTATTTCGCATATTTACTTGGTTGAGCTGGTGTCCTACATCATGATGAGTTGTGCGCAAAATACAATGTGAAAGTACGCATTAATAAAGAATTTAACAACAATTTCATGGCATAAAAGAAAATTTTATTTAAATATAGGTCCTTTTGTCTTTGGATTCTCAAACTTCCAAAATATTGAATCAATAATAAAACGAAACTTTTGGGCCTATGGATATTCTTATGTTCTTCTCTCTGTTCGTCTATTAAATAAGTTTATGGCGCAGTTATAACTTTTCGTTTGATTATCACCCACTGCCTTTATTCAGCTCGCGCGGATGTAAAACTCGATCATTCTTCAAGCATTGCCTTTAGTTATCCTTAATTCAAAACTTATGCCTCTAGTTATTTTTCATGCAAAACCTGATCATTCTTTCACATTGGTGTTTTAATTCCCATGCTTCCAAGGATTTCATTTCAAATATTGTTGCCGACTACCATCAACCAACCATGTCTCTCTCTTTGCCCTCCACTTCTCCACTTCCCTATTCTCTTGACAACTTCAAAGCTCTCTCTCTCTCTCTCTCTCTCTCTCTCTCATTCCAACCTTTAGCCACTAGCTTCTGCCAATGTACCAACTTCCATGCCAGCTTTCTCGTTCATGCACCATTAATTAATAGCAGAATCTTCTTATCAAGAATTGATGAATATTCTTGGGTGATCACAATCTGTTTGTTTAATTGTGGATAATCACCTCTATTTTTGGGTGTCCACCGATCTTTCCACAAAAAAGGGGTCGTACCCCAAAAAAAAATAAAAATTGTCAGCTACTTGTGCTGGGTTTGGAAAGCAAAAATGCATGGTCAATGATAGCATATAATACAGTCCCACCACCCATGGTTTCACTCGTGGGGGCTTTTGTTTCCTTGTGCTTTATCTTTTGTTGAATGCAATGTGCAATATCACTAATGGGTCAGTCTCTCTTGCCTTGCTCCTACTTAACCTCATAATTTATCACTTTTCCAACAATCATGAAGCGGCAACACTATTTTATTGTGTTTTTTAATACTTTCGAGTCAAGGATGAAGTGCTAGCTGAGTGTATATGCTTTTTATGATGTTGAGGGTCTCTCTGACCGGAGGTAGAAAAGGCACATAGAATTATTAAAGGACGGACAGGGAATGAAATGGAAAAGAGAGGAGGAATACTTTCGTAGTATTACGATTTTTTTTTTATTTTTATTTTTTTGTGTTAGGTGGTTTTAACCTCTATCACCTCAAAAGTTAACTCAAGAGGTGAGACTTTCTCTCACACTTATAAACTGACCACTAGTCTCAACTACCAGTAATCTCCCTATGTAACTATTGGGTCTAAACTTGTTGATAACTTGGACTGTGATATTAGTGTTGGGTATTCTTGAATCTCTCTAAACCCAAAAGCTAGCTCAAAGAGTGAGATTTTTCCTCATGCTTATAAACCAACCGCCAGCCTCTTCCACAATTGATATGGGACAATCTTAACAATCTCTCCCTCACACATTGGGCATGAGTTAGAGACACAACAATCCATAACTTTGGATCTAGACTTATTGGCAACCTAAGTATTGGGTTGTTTTAAGCCTCTTTTACCCCAAAAACGAGCTCAAGAAGTGAAGCTTTCGGTCACACTTATAAATCAACTACCAATCCCTACCTCAACAATCTCACTTGGATCGGAGATGCAACAACTCATAACTCTCCCGTGTAACTATTAAGTCCAGACTTATTGGCAACTTAGGCTCTAATAATAGTATTAGGTGGTCCTGAGCCTCTCTCACCTCTCGAGCTATGGGTTGAAAGAGACCCAAAGCCACCCAACAGGGAGACCAAAAAGTTTGTTTTTATAGGATTTTAGTTTTCAAAAATAATAAAGAGAGGAAGGAGGAATGATAGGGTGAGGGACAACGATAGACGGAGGGGACAAGTCGGCGTTGGCTACTACAGGTGAAGACCTCTGCCACAGTGGCACTGCGAGAGGTGAACTACCATAGTGAAGATTGTAGTACAAATTAAATCCTCATGATGATCGCGTCTTAGCGTAGCCTTGGATTTTATCTTTAAATCGTTATCAACTACGTTTCTACATGATATAAAATACTCATCTAATGAATATATGAATTTGCAAAAGCCTTTCGACAAACGATAAAAGCAGAAAAAAGAGTTTGCGAAAACTTAGGTGTGAATTCGTAGATAAGGGGCTCTATTTTCCTTCGTTCTGATAGGAGAATCATTTACTATTGTAGGTTATTTAATATTGTCAACATTTTTCCTTTTGGGAAGTTCGTCATTCTCATTGGAAAGCTTCAAGCACACATCGCATGTTAAAGGTTCGATAGTTGTGGAATAAATAAAAAAGGGGGAATCTAAGTAGAGGAATCTCCACCTTCTCGTGGATTCCACATAGCAAGCATCTTTAATTAATACTCTCCTGAAATTGATAGAAGATTCTTAGACTCCATTCGTTTAATAAAAAGTAAATGATTCGAAAAATATTTTCTTAAATATAATCGTTTGTATCGCTTATAAAAAATGAATGAACGAACGATATTTTTATTCCCTACTAAAATCTTTGGATATAAATTATTGTTGATAACGACAAACATTTTTCGTCTACTAATTATTTCAAGTGAAGTGATACGGTGATCATTATTAGGGTAATATTTTCCAAATTATTTATTTTTGGTGAAATAAATGGAGACTTAAAGTTAACGTAGCACAATTAGTTCGATTTCCTTCACCATCAAATCTAAACAGGTTCATGGATGACCCACCTAACATGACTTTTGGCTCTCGTTTTATTCGATTATGGAACATATAATGGCCCCATACTTTACATGCCTAAAGCCGGTGTGATGAAATAATATCTCAACGTTGCTTTGCTTATTTCTATTGACGGAATCTTGCCTTTTTCTTTTTGGATAACTAGGAGTTAATGCCGCACAATTCCGCACACTCATGGAGCCCAGCTAGGGTTCACATGCCTCTGATGCATGGATGAAATATTTTGCGTAGGGTGCGCTTAAATGATTTTCATGGTGAAATAATTAGATATCGTCGATTGATCCTTTTTAAGGGTACATAGTACATGCAAATGTAGGGATAAGTGCCAAAATATGATTCGAAGGTTTTGGCCATTGATCGATTGAGAAGTTAAGATCTTATTTTGCTCAAACGGTGATAAAGGATTTAGAAGAGCTTAAATCGGGTTTCGATCTTGCCATCAATAGAATTTGCCCTAGGACATGACAAGTGGTTAACAACCAAAAGATTTCACGTGGCAGCCACATTGAACTAGTCTTGAATCCTCGATGGATGGACAATCAAAATCTGAAATCCTGCCTTTGCACTTACCCCTTCAAATTTTTTTTTTTTTTTGTCAATAGAAACAATGTATAAAAGTAGTGCCTAGATAGTTTCTGTGAACAAGCCGTGTAGAACGTGAACCCTGAAGGTTTTAAGTTTGCCCTTAGTATCGCATAACTAGAAAATCATAAATCAAGAGCTGAAAAAGCTGATAGAAAGACGGATACATCCATGAGAGCTAACCAAAATGTACAAATTCGTGGACAAAGAACGTGAGAGAACTTTCCAGTTCAGAAAGTACAAATCCATCTGAGCTAGTAGGCCTTCATTATGGGGAAAAAATTACTTAACAAGTCCGCTTTTAATTAAGCAAACAAATAATAAATTTCAATGTGAATAAAAATTTAGTTCTACTGTTTTAAACATTAAGAAGTAAGCTCCTATCATCTTATTATTAACGGAAAAATACTAAATAAGGATATAAGGTTGAGTCACTTTTTCAAAAAGAAGGCTTAGACATGTCTTAAATTAAGACATGAGGTGGCCAATTTAATCTTAAATAGGCCCTCTAGCTCACCGGCCGAATTGCACATGCTAGTTACTTGCTAATTTGGGGCAACATCAGGGGCAATTTTCTCCAAAATTTTTTACTATGACCCTGAAGAGCCCCAAATTGAAAGTTAGGGTTCATTCTCAACCGAAAAGCCTCCTGATACGAAAAGAAAGGGACCCAAATTGTGGTGTGTCGGTTTCTCCTTATATTATGGGTACGAATTTTGATTTTTTCAACTTTTTCAGTTACTAGCTTTGAAGAGTTTTCTGTATTTATTTGAAATTTCTGCTGTTAGTAAGTTCAAAAGGAGTTAACATTTTGGGGCTCTTTTGTTTGAGACCGGGGGCTTTTTGATTGAGCACGAACTCTAACTTCGGGTCATATTATAAAATTTTGGATAAAATTGCCCTTAATATTGTCCCCAGAATAAGCAAATGAGTCGTATGTGCGCCAGCCAATAAGCTCATGACATTATTTATTTGAAACTAAATTGATTACTTCATGTCTTTATTTGAGATAATATTTAATCTGAATCATTTTTTAAGAAAAAATGATAGAATCTCGAGCTTTTATTTGAATTTCTTTCTAAATAAACTTTGTCCCCGTTTGGAACAAAAATTTTGGATAGATCTTTTCTTTCAGTTTGTCGGTAAACAAAATATTTTTACCCTCCAGTTGAAAACATCATTAGTTTTGGCCAAACAGAAGCCTCGATCAAAATGCCCCGACCAAACAACCTTAGACAAGAATTGCTTCCTCCTTGTGGAGTGATGATGTCTGCCAAAGTGACTGTACTCAAATGCATAAAAACTCTGCACAGCGGAGAAAAGCATGAATGATGAAAGGAGCGTCTTATTGGTGGCAGACAGTAAAAGAAGCCTTCGATAGAGATGCCGATTTCAGATAATGTGCAGAGCACGTGTCTAACTAATAAGGAACACGTGTCTAACCAATAAAAAGTAAGCTTTCGACATAGACTTTTAGCAGTAGTTCAATAACCCGGCATCTAATCTGGATACATTCCTTATTTTAATGTGCTGGTGCTTTCACATCCTGTTTTCTCAATTGCATGAATGCTTAAAGGAGCGTCTTATTGGTGGCAAACAGTAAAAGAAGCCTTCAATAGAGGTGCCGATTTTAGATAATGTGCAAAGCACGTGTCTAACTAATAAGGAGCACGTGTCTAACCAATAAAAAGTAAGCTTTCGACATAGACTTCTAGCAGTAGTTCAGTAACCCAGCATCTAATCTGGATACATTCCTTATTTTAATGTGTCGGTGCTTGCACATCCTGTTTTCTCAATTGGAGTGAAAGTTTTTCTTCCCTCGTCCTTGGAAATATCCTCGAATTTTACATCTTAGAATTCGGACAAAGCAGTTTTAAGGTCCATGGAGTAGTCTTATTAGTGGCAGACAGTAAAAGATACCTTCGATAGTCACTGTTTCCCTCCTGCTCAAGCTGACCTTTGTATCTCTCCACAGTCCACTCCACATAGCTCAAAACAACTTAATTCTGGTGTTCCTGATGCTACCAAATATTCTTCAGTTTTTCTTTCCCCACTCTTAAGTCATGTTAGCGACCTTTAGTTGAGTTCACTCAAAAGGCAATCAACTAGGCACCGACACTTTCATTGAGAGGCGTTAGGTTTAGGCCTTAGTGGCCTGATTCCTCAGTAAAAGAAGCTGGAATCGGATCCTCTTAATCTATCAAGTTACAAAGACTTAATGTCCTTGACGTGGACGCGGCTGCTAAAATAATTTTCAAGCGTTCAGACGAGCATAAACCCGGAGAACGGGCTTAGAGAGAATAATTCATGCAACGTGCAATAAAGTAGCCACAGTTTTTCTATTAGGGAGGAGCTATGAGGCCTTCAATACCTAGTTACAAAAATCTCGTTTTAAATGCACTACTTTGGCCAAATTGGGTCACGAGCTGCAATCTTTTCGGGCCCCAAAATCTATCGTTTAGGTGCGTTTCCAAGCACTTTTCTGTTCTCGGGCCTTTTTCAGCAAATGTTTTGCCCTTATTATTATTTACTTGTTATTTCTTCTTTTTTATGATTTTTTTTATTTAATTTCCAAATCAAATCTAATCTACCATATTATACTAAAAGTGATCACATTAACTGCAGTCGATTCTAATGAAAATGAGTATTATCTTATTCAGATAAAGTTTTAAAAGTTTCACCAAGAAAAAAAAAGTTTAGAGGAAAATCTCCCGATAAAATGTAGCATATTGGACTACTATGAGAATGAGAAAATATTTTTTAAAATATATAAGAATTTTTGGGAAAAATAATAACATGGCTATAGATACTGCATCTATTTTAGTAATATATAACGTCATAAAAAGTAAATTAATTTTACAAGAATAAGCAAGTAATTATGTCTATAAGTTTACGTAAACTTGACTCTATTGTGCAGGAGATGTTATGTGGTATGTATCAGAAAAACATACCAATGTATTTGTAGAATAATATAAAGAGAAAAATGGGCTGTGTCACTCGCATTTTAATACTCCATGGAAAATAAAATTACTTCATTTCCATCCAATACAACATGTAGTAAAATACAGTATTACAGTTAATTTTACTGGAAGGACAGTAATTACTTATAAAAATTATCAAACAATAGAGCCGGATTAAATAGAATAGTCCGAGAATTTATCATGTAAGAGATATTTAATACTGTATAAATTATCTATCCGACGATATGTATTGCTTCCAAGTGATAATTCTTTCAGATTATAAAATTTTATGATTATTGTTGTTTCTATACCTCTAAAAAAAATCTCGTAAATTGAAAATGCAAAAGTAAAGAAGTAGTTAAAGTAAACATGTAAATACACACACACACAAAACCCACACGAAGCACGGGTAAGCATACTAGTTATTTAGTAATTCTTGAAGCTTGGATTGCGACAATATTAATTTGTTATATCCTCCCCACACTCAGTTGTCTATTTTCAAAATACGATAAGATTGAGAACATGTATTGCTTCGTGTGTGCTTACAAGTGGCTATATACTTATTATCGACTAGAGGTAGGAGAGGAGTTCTTGCAATCTCTTGAGAAACCGTTTCTCAAAATAATCTGAACCCGACCATTCTTTTGAAAATATTGAGATATTTATGCGGGATTAGGATGCTTTACGACAATAGATTAGTCCTTGAAGGAGCCAGCTATAGAATGTCGGAAGCCACAAGAGAGAACATCTACACGCGACGTGGCCTTGAAGATTACATGGAATCAGTGTATTTGCATGCCAATTTCGAGGGAAACCCATGAATAGACAAGCGCTTCTTTCTTCCTTGGCAATGAATGGATCGAGCAGACAAGAGAGGGTGGTGACAGATGACAACATACGCCAAAGGAAAAGAACGGGTTATCTTTTCTGTTTGCTCATTGCCATGGGCTTTTGGGAAAGGTGTGTATTATGGACAGAATGGCCATGCTCGTCCCGTAAGTGGTATAAAAGAAGAAAGCTGACGTCGAATCATGCAACAAAGTGTTTTGTAGTTTTCCATTGAGAGTGAGGAATGCCGCCTCGCTTTATCTCATCGGGAAGTGAAAAGGATATCCTTCTTTGTAGCATGATGCATGTGCCAAGATAATGAGAGACTCTTTGAGGAAAGTAGGATACACCTTTGAATGAAATTTTACAATGTTTTCTCTCGCGTGGAGTTTCGATTGCAAAGGCTAAAGAGATCTTTCTTTTGCTCGTTCATTTGACCATCAAGATCCTGGTTCGGGCATGGACGGTGAAGAAATTCGAATTTTTTAAGAAGTCTAGGTCAATTTTGCAGAATTTAATCATAAGTTTTCTATGATCATGAAGATGTTTATCCCGTTCACTCATTTTATCGAGGGATGGAAATGATGTGAAACGATGAAAAGATTTTCTAAAAATTGATTTTACACAAAACCAACAGACTTGAAGAATCATTTTATTTCAAGATATTTCAATTCATTTGCTATCGCCGGAACATTCCCGTATATTATTCTATGGGCATAGTCCAACATGAAATGTTCACATATCAAATGGATCCAAAAATTTCTTTTATTATGACTTCCAATACTATTAGATGAATAAAAATTATATAGTATGCAGTACCAGCAATTAAGTATCAACATTTTGCTTACTAGATTATCTTTTGCCTCCATGGCAAATTGAAGAGGGAGCAAATTAGCGGTCTAGATTGCCTTCTAATTGTATTGAACCATTAAATCTTCGTATACATTGTTTATTTTTATATGGCCAATCCAACCCAACATACAAAAACTCAAACTCTTATAAACCCATTCAGATCTCTTTACTTGACTATTTAATTTGGTACAATCTAGAATTATCCAACTGTTAGCGAACCAGGACCACACGCATTAGTCACGGGTCTTGAATAGGTTGGATCTAGGACCTTGGCGGCCACACTCTAGCCCTAATCCCTTGCAGTCAGACTCTAGACCACGTGGCCAGACTAATACTACTGCAACTAAACCCAAGTTATTAGTAACAAGGTTCGTGCAATTACAGTCGAGTCGAGATCTCTACGGTTGCCCATGGCTCCTCGATGCTAGGACCCTAGCACATGGCCTAAGGCATTGAGGTCCAAACTCAAGTCCTCTGCCGCACGACTAGGAGCCCTAAAACAGGGTCAGGCTACCGGGGCGACAGATCCAAGCATTAAGGAGCCAGGATGGGGTACCTTGGACCCTGGTCTGTCCAAATGGGGACCTTGATTCAACCCTCTGGGGTCCTGATTTTGAGACTGGGGTTCCGACTCTAGGTACACATGTTCTTGTTCCAAACATCGAGGTCATATAGGCGGCTAGAACTCCGTCAAAAGTGCATAATTGTTATTTTTCTGGATCAAGAGTGAGTCAATAGGCAACCCTCTTAAGCTTACATTTTAAATAGGTTTATTTTTCTTAACTCAATTTAGGTACTATGGTGTTATTCAAATTCCTATAGCATACTTAATATGAATCAAACATCGGATTTTGATCGGTGTTGCCATCTCCACAGTCAACAAACAAGTCAAGTGCTAGACCAAACATTATGCCAATCTGGCAATTTGCACTCCTACGATAAACAGTCATTTTGCTCCTCTTCTTTTTCTTTCTTGTCCAACATATCCAGGTCTACGAGGACCAGGCCGAGAAATAGTATTGACAGTTTGTCTCCGACAGTTTTCGGCCCAACTCGAGTTGATATACTGTCCTAATACAAAAGTTGGGCCCAAACAAAAGAAAAAAAGAATCATCTGGGGCAGATTTTTCCATCTACTTGTAACTTCTACTTCTGATTTTCCCTTAAAAATCTGAAAATGGACAGGATTATTTTGAAGTCCGAAAATTGCAAAAAAAAAAATATATATATGCAATTCGACAGGTCAAGATTTGAATTTTTTGAGAAGTTGACAATGTTTCGTGTTAAATAAAAAACAAATTGTAAGTATCATAAAATTTTCAAAAAAGCAAAAGTGAAAAGTCGAAGTGAGCAAAGACAAGAATCATTGTTTTCTGCTAATCCCACCACCTAGATTCGCCACGATTAAAGCTTGTGATCTTGACGTTTTGGTTCCATTCTCGAAAGATCCGTATATGCCAATTTGCGAGAAAGGCTTGCTCTCGCTTTACTTCCATAGTTGATAAAAAAAACTAAAAAAACTAAAAAATTCCATCATTTCCATGATTAAAAAAAACATAAGTTGTACTCAAATGGACTCACCAATTGATATGTGTGCATAGCCAAGCCAACTCATTCAGTTTTCTTATTTGAGATGTAAATGTCGAGTGAGATTCACTCTACACAAAATTGGTTGGATCAGTGCATTCTATCTTCATTAAAAACTACACGATAATTTCAAATTTATCTTTTGTTTCCACATCATAGAAATATGTTGGTAATTATTTTTTGATAATGCTACATAAAGAGTTACTTCTGTAAATCTTCTAGGACTCAATAGGCATGCATAGACCTCTTCCATGAATGAAAAGAAAGAAAGCGGTACATTAGACAGACATCCATCGAAGCCAATAACCAAGAGGAAATGCACCTTCGCGGGTTTTGAACTATGATATTTGGGATGACTAGTTGGCTATTGACAATTACCACATAATGCAAATTGTCTAGAAAACACGATGAATAAAACCAATCACGAATCGCCATGTGAGCCTTCAATATCAAGTCCCATAGTCTCATCAGCCATACTTGTCATGGGAATGTTCATAAGAATTTGATGAGCCCCGTTGAATAAATAGAATCATGTGTCCACTTTTGTATGGATAAGTCCTCAAAGATAGTTATAATGTATAGTTCCTGAGTCAGAAGACTCACAAATGGCCTGTTATACTCCAACATCTACATTTGACAAGTAATGAAAAGATTAAGACAATCTCAATAATGGTACAATAGCTCTTATAAAACTAAGTTTAATCTCAAAAAGATTAAGACTGAGTTTGTGCAAAAAGATACAAGATCAACATAAATTAATTGAGCTAAACTGATTATATAAAACATAACAGGTTACATGTCTAATCTTGACTTAGTACTGGTGTTGATGTTGTTCCGTAGGAGGGTGGGTTCTCTATTTTTCTGCAACAAGCTCTTAAGTCTACCACAAGTCTCTTTCTTTGCTTTCTTCCGAAGAGTGTCTGACATTGCCATTTCGCCAACTGAGCGAGTGGCCTTGTCAAGATCCGCAACAGCAATCATGTTTTGAAATGTCAACCGCTGTGAGCTCCAAATCGCGCAATGCGGTTCTCGTGTTCCCTTCAGAATATTTTTGCATTAATGTGGGGAAACGACTAAACTTTGATGAACCTCGTGAGGTTTGAAAAGAGTTGTTGCTCAGAGTCCCTCCCTTTGCATCTTTAAAATATAAGAAGAGAGGATTTTGGCAACCACCATATCCCCATTCAACACAAAAAGAGCATGACGCCACAACCACCCAATTGATTCAAATTATTTACATTCATAACATACTGAAAAGTTAGTAGAATCGAATCTCACAACATGTTATCTATTAACCCTTTGGGACGCTAAGTTACAATATCCCAAACCGCCCCATTGGTGGTAGTATCACTCAAATCTCGTTTTGACATGTTGTCCAAAAGCTTTTGATAAAATCTGAAAAATATAGCACAAGCATACCCTGAAGCAGCGTGCAATACCGACAGTTTTGGCTTACCATGAGAGCTGTAATGTAATCATCTTGGGCTTCAATCTCCCTCATGTGTTTGAGCTGGTCTTCCTAATAATAGATGCAATAAGGTTCACAGTTTTAGTAGACATGTTCTGAAAGACCTTCTACATGCTCTCACTTCTTTGACTTGATCTAATGCTGCATCAAAGTACATCACTACTGAGAACAGGACTCCATTTATGCCTAGGGTCATACAGTCTTCGCAGCCTAAGTGTTGCTCTCAATCCCCCATTTCTCTTCCATTTTCTTCTCGAAAGATTCAAATTCAACCTTTGTTTCACATCCCTACAAAAGTTTTCAGAGATATGACCACTTGCACTGGGGTTTTGCATAAAGATATCAAATGTTTTTGGCAGCATTTTGCCTGATGTGCCAAGTACACAAAACATATTATGTATTCCAAAGCATCATTTTAATAGCTTTTGCCATAGCTTGATGTTGATCGGTGAGTATTGTTTTAGGTGTGTTGTTTCCCCTTGCCTGCTAGAGTGACTTATATACCCACACCAAGAAATCAGCAGTCTCATCCCACAGAAAAGCACACGAATAGAACAATCTTCCTACAATGATTAACCCAATAAAACGTGCACAAATCGTATTGTATTTATCAGTACATAAGTGATATAGAACACTATCACATCCCCCAAGCAATCATAGATAAATCTAATCAAGCTTTCTCTCCAAAATAATCTACCCTCTTGATCTCCCTTGAAAAGCATGAAAGAACACGGGTTTTCCGTTTGTGTGATTTTATAAAATGATTAAAGATAGCTTGATGATCTCCCCTTCTTATCATACTTGTTCTTTCGGCTTGTAAGAAATTTTGACAATCATGCTACATATGCAAGATTTCTACTTCCTCCAGGTTGATTTGCCAAAAATTTTCAGGCCATGGCTAATTCCCCCATCTTATCAGATGTTTTTTATTTTCAAGAATAGATTTGAAAAATTAACAAAAAAAAAGGTTTTAAACTTTTCAATTCAACTAATTTAGTTATGAACATTTTCACAATTTACTAATATAATCCTTTTGGCCATTTTTGGAAAGAAATCATTGATGTGGATAAATTTATGCCTTATGTGGTATGAACCGACGTTGACATAGACATTGATTTATTTTATTTTAAATTTTTTGATTGTGGTTGGCCATAATGAAAAAAAATGAAAATAGAAAAGGAAAAAAATTAAGCAAATAAAAAAAAAGGAAATTTCCACGTTAGTATTTATCATATCTCATAAGACAACCGATATCCATGCCAACAATTTGTGATCAAAATTGGTCAAAATAATTATATTAGCAAATTTTTAAAAGGTTTAAGATGAAATTTGCACAATTGAAAGGATTAGGACTAAATTGGCTACTATACAATAAATGGATAATTTTCCCAAAACAAATTCATGGTTGTGTTGTGCGACAAATTAATCTCTTTACAGATGTTCTTTTGCAACTTTAAATTTGACATGAGCACGACAACCCACTTATCTTCAATCCTCCCATATATCTTCCTTTTGCCCGATGAATTATGAGGAAATCCCACACAATTGCATACAAAAGTTGTCATAATACGATTCTTTTAGACCTTCAAACATTCCCTTAACACTAAAATTTCCTTAGAAGGGATTTGCACTCTGTTCATCCATGCATGTACTTGCATAATTGGTTTGGGACGAAATCGGTTGTGGAGCCTAATCGTAAACTGTGCAACAGCTTTTTCGTCCGGCCCAAGCAATTTTGTGCAGGGTGGATCTACCTTAGCATCTCCATTTCAAATAATAGAAAAAATGATCGGAGTTGGTCTTGGTCTGCACATGCGACAACCGCTGAGTGGACTCTGGTAAATTTCATGGGACCTTTAAGGTATATCCAATAAGTTATCCTCCAGAGAAGTACCGAGGCATAACTCGAAAGAGAGAGACGGCCAAAAGTACAATTTTTGGCTACTGGACAGGCAGGCGTTAGGCAGCTCCTGTCCTCTATGTTCTACTTTTTTTAATATGTTTCCCGTACTTATCACTTGCATGTAATTGTAATCCAATTTCTAGCCCCCAAAAAATTTGTAATTGTAATCCATGAATTTTATGGGTAGGAGTAAATTCACTTCACGTTGATTGTAGACCAACCACAGCATAAGGAAGCAAACATTTTTCTTGCAGAAAAAAATTTAGGATGAGATTTGTGAAACTAACTTGTCCTCTTTTGACCCTATTGGATTTGGATTGTCTTGATTTGTGGAGACTCCATTCCGTCAGCTAATTAACGTAATGTTCCTACAGAATATGCCACTTACCAGAGAGAGATCCAAGCAATGAAATGAATAGAAATCGATTATTTTCTAAATAAGATGTCCAGACGTTATGTAAGTTGTAATTAGCAACAATATAATTCATATAGTGACGATGGCTGCATAGAATCCGTCAAATCCTCGAAGTCGGATGATGCAGCCACCTTGCCAAATCCAAAAATGCTAACTGATTACCTCTATAATTGGACAGAAATTTCAATTCTCATTCTAAGTGAATCGGATATGCCATGAAGTCCCAAAGAATCATGTCGAAGTGATTTGTTTCCCGAAATTAACCAACAGATTACCATCAATCTAGCTAGGGCATCGACGAAGTAAGGGACGGGTAAAGTTAACATTTAACGTGGCGCTTTGGATCGAGAGAAAGAGAGAAGACCGAGTCAAAGTCAAGACGATGAACTTTTTTTTTTTTTTTGGGTCAGTAAGACGATGAACTTAGAAGGCAGACTTTGATAAATCAAATACCCAGGAAATGGAACGATCAAGATAACAGAACTCTCCACCGATTGAAGAGAGAACGAGCCTCGAAAGTCAAAGAGGCAATCAAAGGTCGGGGAAAAAGGGCGAAGAGATGGAACGTTAGGTGGTGCGCATAGGGTCAAAGCGACGTGAGCCAGCACCGAGTCACTTGGATGAGCTTGCCCCCGCAGCTCCTCCTCATCGCACCATCCACACGTCTCCGAGATAAGACGACATCGGTTCGCATCCGCTCGTGACTTTCGGTCGTGTTTTCCACGCCACCTCAAATCGTTTCCTCCTCGGTCAATCTGATCCTCATTCCGTGGCCTCCATGTCCCCAACGTCATCTCCTTCGACTCTCTTCATGAGTTGTCTGTAATATTCTTCATTCACAGAGAGAGAGAGAGAGAGAGATTGTTTTAAATATTTTCTCTCAGAACTTACTCTTAGACAATGCTTGTATTGTTGTTTTATATCCCATACGCTTCCTTCCGAAGGCTAGTGATGGTGAAGTTATGAAGTGGCGATGACCCAAATGTGAACGGGAAATTCTCGAATCCTGGCACATATAGAAAGAAATGAAACATTCAAAATGATAGTAGAAGAAATCAAACTCTGAGATCACCGATTCCCAATTCCCATAGCATGTTAGAGATTTCAATTAAAAAGCTTCAATTGATAGAAAATAACACGCAACTTCATCTTCATTATAGTTGCTGATTACGTAGATCTCTTCACATACACGTATGTTTGAGTAGCATATCTATGTATATATTCGTATCTAAAGGAACAACTGGCTACACATAATTACATAAACTCGATGCAATAGGTCATCATGTGTATTATCCTATTAGCTTTCCTACCTCTTTTTTTTTTTTTGGTGGTGCATGGGAAGGGGGGTCAAAACTTTCCTACGTCATTGAACGGAATTTAATATGTATGTTCCTAGATTTCTCTCCTCTGGACACTTTATGGGACTAAAATATGCCTCCGCGACATTTCCTTGGGTTTATTTTATCTCCACTCCTAGTTAAAGAAAACTCAATCCAATCAAGTCTCCGATCGATAAGTTATAGGTACCATTTTCCTTGTCGACGCGATTGAATAAAGTCGATGGCCTGCGACACTTCCGTTTGGATCCCAAAGGGATAAGACGCAACTATGACCGACTTCTCGTGCAAGCTGTTTCCTTACCATAAACCTTGACAGCATCTCGCAAGTTGATCCATTTAAAGCTGGCATGACTAAAGTGTCCTCGTGAAGATGCGTTTTGCGCACCCAAGCGACGCTATCATATTTTTATGTGCTCAGGTTCGAAAGCACTTTGCGTAAACAAAGCGGCATACGGATTACGCTGCTGACTCATCGCTGCACAGAGGGCGGGCGGGTCCATCCGTCTCTTCTTCTTTTTCCAAAAATACATGCGGCCCCACTTGTACGTGCAGCGCTCGAAGTCGACGCTAAGCTTTGCGGTGGCCATTCTTAATTAGTGAATAACACACCGCCTTTGCCTTCTTTACAATAGAGAAAGAAATCGAAGAATGTCAGGAGATAATAAAATCTCTTCTAGAAATCGTACTTTGATGCTAAAAGAGGAGTGCTGGGGGTGTCGCTTAGAAATTAAGCGCCGTGTTTTCCCTCCCAAGAAAAACGTGACTCATGTGATCGATGTCTTTCATATGTTCAATCTTAAATGATTAAAACCGAAAATCTCCTAAATTTACCGTATAATCTTACATTTTGATATGCCCTTCAAATATTTAAGATGCCGGCGATGTAGGGGAGATATTCAAGTTCCCTTTTGCAATTTATCTGGAGAATTTTGAGAATTTTATTGACTAGACCGAGTGATGGGTAAATGTCAGATTGTATCGTAACTGGTCCAATTTCCGTCCTCGTGGGGAATGCCGCGACCAAATCTGAAAAGCACAAGCGAGGACTTACGCGCATGACTTCTAGAATTAAGGCGACCGGCTCAACGCCGGACTCATCGGCCCATGCAGCACACGATTTGAAAAGTCCTAGTCAATCGTCATCCCCTGATTCGTCGTATTAAGGTTTCTCCACCGCCCGATGTCCAATCGACATACATAAAGGGGAACAAATAATAGACAAAAAATAACTAGATGAATAAATAAGTGAAAGCTTGAATCGGGCAATTGATCAAAAGGGAAAAAAAAAAAACAAGTCATTTTCCTTTCACGAGACAACAGAATTCGAGCGTTGTCGTGATCGAACTTCCAGCATCCCTTTGGAGGGATGCTATGATTCCCGACGACGGGTTTGCCGACCTTGTAACTTCGAGTCGCGCGTGGGCTAGATAGCCCGTGGCTCAAACGACTAAGCATTTCGCGGCGAGCATGAGGCCGGTTCGATTCTCGACGCTCTTCTTTCAATGAACAGAGAGGACGAAAAGACAAAAGACGGGTGAAGCCAGGGAGAGGGGAACGTCCGGCCACGGCCGTCAGTTGAAGACCGCCCCGGATAAGCGCTGCCCCCTCCAACCGCCTTGCCATGTGGGAGGCGCGCGGCTCCGGACCACGTCCACCCAAAGAAATCGTCTAGCCACGACTCTCCACCGTCCATATTCACCAGCATTATTTAAAGCAAAAAAGGAAAGAAGGTAGAAATTACGTTCGTCTTTTTAGATGGGACAACAATATGAACACTTTATAATACCCCGGAAGACAATTAGCGGATCTTCCTCCACGAAGTGCGCTCGACTGCGCGCCCATTATTTATCCATTAGCAGAAAACAATCTTTCCACATCTTTTTCCGTTTTTTGTGATTATATTTTACATCAGGTTATTTCAATTAAAAAATACCAAATCAATACATTAACGCCACATTTAATTCAAACTAATTTCCATATTATAAAATGTCCTAAACTAGTATACTTATATCACATTCTCTTCAAATTAATGTAGCATGTGGTATAGATATATCAATTTGAAATTTTTTTTATTAATGATATGAAAATTATATCAAAATAAGCGTGACATATGTGTATTGATTTGGAACTTGTGATGTGAAAATTAGTCTAGATTAAACATAGCATCGGTATATCAGTTTGGAATTGTGATACTAATCCTATCATATGATTAGGGGAAAAAATTCCTTAAAAAAGAAAAGGAGGAGGGAGAGGGAGAGGGGGAAAGAAGGGGAATGCAGCGCACGACGATCGTTAGGAACGCGGTCGTAGTCTGGGGCGGGGGAGGGCCCCACGCGGTCCAAAAATCTGTAAGAAGAAAGGAAACGGGATGGAGCCAGCTGGAGCCACGACGGCACCCCTCTCCCCTCCCAACTCCGAAACGAATATCCGGATTCCGTTTTTTCCCCCAATCCGGTCTTTAAAAAGTGCCCGTCTGTCGCCTCAGAGCGGGAACATAACAAACAGAGCAGGGCACACGCACAAGCCACAAGCCACAAGCCACAAGCACAAGCACAAGCTTCCTCTGTAGAGAGAGAGAGAGAAAGAGCGCGTCGTTACAGGTGCTCGGCTCCTCCTTCGAGAAGAAGGCGAAGAAGAAGAAGAAGGTGCGTGCGGCCGTGTCCGTCGCTCTTAGGGTTTCGTGGTTTCCCCAACGCTCTCTCTTTCTCTCCCCCCCTCCCATTCATTTCGCGTTTCCGTTTTTGCTGAGATCCGTGCGTTTCCGTGTCTCTCTGTGCAGGTCCCGCTGGAGCTCGAGACAGGTTCGTCCCCGTTCTCTCTGGCTTTCTCCTCGTACTGTCGCTCGTGTCCTTGTCTCCTTTGTGATCTTCTTTTTGGCTGGCCATGGTCCGGTTCTGTTTTTTTTTTTTTTTTTTTTTTTTTGACTCGCTCGTCTTGTGCCGTCATGGCTAAAAGCTCGACGTTCGCTCGCATGATCAACATCTTCGCTGTGCTTCTCTAGCTGTGCTTTTTTTCCCTCTTTTCTTTTTTTGGCGCCCGGTTACCGGGAGTCCGTTTTGTGTCGGTGGTCTGCGGCGGCGATGCCGTGTTCTTTACGAAGATATGCTGGTTCCCTGAGCATTTTCACGCGCCACCCGTCTTTTTTGGCGGTGGATCTGTGTTTGGTTCGCTCTGTTATTAGCTTTGCGTGAGTTCTGATCTCCTGAGTCGGGCTTGCGTGTGGCGATGGTCTATTCGGTCGGCGTCGATCTGGCGAACATTCTTTGCAAAGTCAAACACGCACTGTGTCGCGTTTGGTTGATTCATTTCTTTCCTCAATATTGATGGCGAAGCGGTTTTTGCTGCCAGATTCATCGTTGCTGTAGCGGAGTGATGGCTTTTTTATTTCTGTTTTTTGTTGATTTTTGTCGGGAACAGCTGCAAGATCTGTGAGACGTCCTGTGTGTACTGCTTTGAACGTGCTTGCTTGATCCATTCGGGATCTTCTTCGTCGAGGATGAAAGCATGCCATGCACTAGAACTGCTGCAAGAGTGCATTTTATTGCCTTTCATGGGGGTTGGACATAAGAATATATTTCCGGGTTGTCTGGATCCGTTGTTGCTGGACCTAAGAATTGCTTATTCTCTGCTTTGATTTCCCTGGCCGATTTATGCGTGCTTAAATTCCATCAAATGGCGTCGCCTGCTTGTCTAGTTGGTTTAAGGTTGTAGTTGTGCAAGTTGTGAAGTTGAAATGCTGCATTGTCCTTTCAACTTCTTCAGCATATTTTTGAAGGAAGGGTTTATGGTAAATAGAATTCACGTTTATGCACTGTTGCTGGCAAAATTGGATTAGCATGATTTGGCATGTGCTGTTGGATGTAACCATGTTATGGTTGACTCTTCTTTCTTGTTTCCTTGGTGGTGCACTTGCTTCTCTCAAAGAAGCTGTGTGAAAAAGAGCAATTCTGAAACTTCCCATAACCATTCTGCAGAGATGGCACCACCCAGCATTAGCGAGAATGTGCAGAAGGGTACCAATGCTCATCATGCACCGCATCCACCTCTTAATGAAAGGATCCTTTCATCCATGTCTCGGAGGTCTGTTGCTGCACACCCTTGGCATGATCTTGAGATAGGTATTGTATTTCTGAACTTTTTTTCTTTTCTTTCTTAGTTTTTCCTTCTCCTTGTCCGTGTTCTAATGTCGTTCTCTTTGTCAGGTCCTGGAGCTCCAACAGTTTTCAACTGTGTAAGTGTACAAACTGTCATTACCGCACTGGCTGTATATTAGGGCATAGGTACATTGGAGGGAACGCTAGAGAAGTTTCGCCAATGATAATTTTGATTCCACCATGGCTATCCCTGTAAATATTTGTGATTCTTGGAGAATAATACTGAATTTCCACAAAGGGAAAAGGACTGACTCTGCATAAACCTGAATAGAAGGATACAAAAATCCTCAACTGAGTGACTCGCTGACTGGACGACCAATTCTTGCAGGTGATTGAAATTAGTAAAGGAAGCAAGGTGAAATATGAACTTGACAAGAAGACTGGACTGATCAAGGTATGCTTTGGTTCTTCCAGCCAAGTTTCATATCAAGACTGCATAGTTGATTAGAAGTTGTTTAACAGCGACTTATGTATTTTTAGGTTGACCGCATACTTTACTCGTCAGTTGTGTATCCCCACAACTATGGTTTCATTCCCCGCACTCTTTGTGAGGACAATGACCCGTTAGATGTCCTAATCATCATGCAGGTATGTTGTTTGCTGTGCATCTTTTATTTATATACTGAGAAAAAATTGCAATCTATGCTGATGATATTGGATTTGGATTAGATTATATTCTAGCAGGGGCAGAATCATTATAGCAAAACCTCTTATAATTTAAAAAAAAAAAAAAAGCCTGTTCTGGTCAATTTGTGCAAGCTAATTTGGTCATTAATGACTGAAAACACCGCAGGAGCCTGTTCTTCCTGGATGCTTTCTTCGGGCTAAAGCTATAGGCCTCATGCCTATGATTGATCAGGTACCCAATTTGAACAGTCAAAAGAAGTATTTATCATTGTCTTCCCCTCTTGTAGAAGAATTACTGATTGTGATTTGCAGGGTGAGAAAGATGACAAGATAATTGCTGTCTGTGCCGACGATCCTGAGTACCGACACTATAATGATATTAAGGATCTCCCTCCTCATCGTTTGGCTGAAATCCGTCGCTTCTTTGAAGATTGTATCCTTGATACTGCTTTTAGTTGAAAGTGTTCTGATATAGGAATCCGTACTATTCTGTTTATGAAGCAAGGTTTATGATCCTTAATATGCTTAACAGACAAGAAAAATGAGAATAAGGAGGTTGCAGTGAACGATTTTCTTCCTGCCTCAGCTGCCTTTGAAGCAGTCCAGCACTCCATGTAAGTGATTTTCTAAGTTACACTTTGCGCCTGCAATAAGCTATTGACTTAAATGTTTTTTCTTTCTCCTGATGAATCTGGCAGCTAAATCTCAGTTATCTCCATTATAGAATAGTAAATATCTTTGTCAGAAGGAGTTGGAAGTATTTTATGGGTCTATTTCCTGTCTAATGCTTCCAAGATATTTTTGGGCATCTAATCACCATATAAATTAAAAGCGTTTCAGTCAGTAGCATGTTTACAAATGTAAGTTGGTGCTTCATTTCAAATTAATCCTTTTCAGCTACCTAACTCCAAAGCATTTTAGTTTTACTTTGATCTAAAGTTGTACCGAGGTTACTTTTTATCTTTCAGTTCTTTTACCTTTTAACATGTCGAAACAATGTATATTGCTTGTGCGCAAATCACTTATCATTCGTCCAACTTCTGTCATGAAGGAACCTCTATGCGGACTACATTGTGGAGAGCTTGAGGCGGTAGTCGACCGCCGTTAACATGGGTGGCGCAGGTCTCCAGGCCCGGTCCTCTGTGTAGATGACGACGATAGTAAAAATCTTTCATACTCTTTGTAAGCGAATTGTTTGTGTTTGGTGCAAAAGAATGGCATCATAGTATCGTGTTTATATTTACAGTTCATGAATGATGTTTGTATTTCGACTGGAGATTAAAAACATTTAGCGAGTGTTTCCACCATTTTTGTCCTTCCTATTCTTTTCTCTGGATGCTCTCCTGTGGCCATATTATCTATTTGGATCATAGCAAGAAGGGTTTTGTTCAGTTCGACATCGAACGAAATTCAGGAGTTTAAATTTGAATGATGCTCTCCTCAAGGATGGAGGAGGTTTATTTTGTTGTTTATAGAGAAGAAATGCGTATAGATCCTTCTTTTCTTTGCTCGCCAATCTCGAAACGTCTAACTTAAAAGTTTAACTTATTAAGTGATAGAAGACCGCGTATGTACATAAAAGAGTATATGAATCGTGTAAACAAGTAATGTGAAATAGTACTTTAACACCTCTTCTTATGTACAAGTCGGATTCAGAATGACATGTGAAATTTGACGAATAGGATCACATGGAATAAATTGCACAAAACTTAGGTTCATAAATCAAAATGCTTAAATTAGTAGTCACATTAATATTTTATATATACACAAATCTTGTAGACAACGAGAGGTATTACTTTTACGGCCTGGGTGTCTTGTTCCATGGATTCAGCATGTGTACATTATTGAAGCAAATGATAGTTCGCCCACCAAAAAAAGGACGCGCGACCCTCGTCGGTGGACTCATTCTGCTCCTTGGTCGACACGGTCCTCGGCCTCCTCTCCTCGACCCACGTCACAAAATTCCACCTTACTACTTCCCTCCCAATGTGGACTGTGGAGTCCAAGCTCGACTCTTGGTTTTGGTTCACCACCGCATGTCGTCCCTTCGCTGGTGGAGCTTCGGTTGCGCAGTCGCCGAACCTCTCTTAGGTCTTTATCTATGGCGTACTTGCGATTCGTGGATGACAGAGATCAGGCTGGTCTTTGCCGGCAGTCCCGCTCTCGAGTCCCTCGTGCTGCCGTGTCGTGGCGGCGTGGCCCGAATCGAGGTTCGCTCTAGGAGGATGAGAGGTGAGAGAATTGGTGATTGATGGGTGGGATTCCTTGTCCCATGGAGGCTCCCTCCGCTGCAGGTTTCGGCTCATCGTCCGCAGACGCTGCACCTGCCGGGTAACTTCCCCGGGATGGAGTTGAGATGGGCCGAGGCCGAGTTGAAATTTTCCATTATTATCTTTGGCAGCGATCGGTTTGATTACTACATATGGCCGCACAACTTGATTTGACTAAAATATCCATTCCCCCATGGCAAAAACAGTCACATGCTGGCTAGCAAAAAATTTTGACTAGCCGGCCGGCCAACTGAGATTCATATTTGAGACGATTTAGCCACTTTAAATTTTTATCTAAGATAATTTGTTTATTTCGTAACCTTATCTAAGAAGAAGATTGGTTTTGAATCCTTTTTTGATAATAGCACCTTCATTTCCAGCCCATTTTTTGAAATTTTTTCCGTAAGGAAATGTACAATCGCTAATAATAAAAGGAATAGAAAAATATCTTCGTTGGACGAAAATGAAAATCTAAAGGGAATTAGAAAATCAAATTAAGCACAACCAGTTCCCTTATTCTCGAGAGAGTATGAGGCGCTCCCAAACCACGTGACCTTAATTTAGAACGATGGTTAGATCGTGTGAGTTTAACATCATCCAACGGTACACGAACAGAGCTCACGTAAAGCGAGTCGCAGCTAAGAATTTCGCCATACCATCTCTCTCCTCGGCGCTCTCTCCTCCCAATCCACTCCCTCTTCTCTCTCTCCTCTAAACCCCTTTCGTCCTCTCCAAAACCCTCTTTTTTCTCTGCTAGCAGCTCGACCTCGACAGCCTCGAACCTCTGCAACAATCCAATCATGAGCTCCTTCCCCAACTCCACCGCCGGCTTCGACAACCTCCTCCTCCAAACCCTAATCAGCCGCCTCCAAATCCGCCCCCCCCTCCGCCTCCTCCGCCGCCGCCTCCGCCGCCGCCCGCCCCCCTCCCCTCTCCCTCGAGGACCTCCTCTTCGACGCCGTCAACAACCTCTCCGACCTCGACGGCGACGACGAGGACGACGAGGACGGTGACGGTTACGGCGCCGACGAGTCCGATCCCGGCCGGTCCCGGCTCGCGAGGGAGGAGGCCAGGCTCGAGAGGGAGATCGTCAAGGTCGTCCTCTCCGGGAAGACCGACTCGCTGAAGCCTAACTCGGGCCAGGCCGTCACGATCGGCGAGCACCACATCTGCGTCGGGTTCCACGAGGAGACCGGCTCGGATTACCGCGTGTGGGAGTGGCACGGGCACATCATGCTGTTCGACGACGAGAACGGGTACTCCCCGGAGTACATATACGGGAATTACTTCGAGAGGTTGAAGAGTAAGGCGCGCGAAGTCAAGGAGGAGGAGGAGGAGGAGGAAGAAGAGGTGGAGGAGAAGAAGGAGGAGAAGGTGGGGAATTTGGGGTTGAGGGAGTTGATCGACGGGAGTGATTCCGGCGGTGGTCGGATTCTTCACAGGCACTTGAACGGGGCTCTCCCAGGTTTTATGTGAATTCTTCTTTAATCTTTATTAATGCGTCCGTCGCGTGTCATTGTGCGTCTTTCTGTGCAGGGTGTTTTCTGTCTCTTTGTTTTGGAGATTTGGTGTGAGTTTTACATGTAAAACGATCGCATTTGTTGGTTATGTCGGTGCATTTAGTTTGGTTGTGTCCTGCTTCCGCATCGTTCGTTGCCGTAGATATGAGGCTCGTCCCCTTTGCTGGACTGTATTTGGGATAAGATTTTGCTTTTTTGAGTGGGTGGAATTTGGAAATATATCTAGTTGTCCACCAGAAGAAGAGAAGACATAGCCGTAGAGTAGAAAGGAACCGAGCTTTTGGACCACTTTCTGAGAGAGATTGAGGCAATGCCATGGGCAACTCAAGTTAGGAACGAACAGACTCTTTAAATTGTCTTTTTATCAGGTGTGCATCTTTTAGATTCTCGGATGATTGCATTTGAAGATGTAATGAAACGGGTATGACGTATTCAGGGAAGTTGTTGAGTTCACTTTTTAAAAGGAGATGTGTTGGCATTGGGTGGAGTTATTGTGATCTTGTTGGCAAATAAACACTTTCCTTGATGATGATGATCAATGTATGTTCAATAAGATAACTAAGCAAGAGCTTGCTTCTTGGTGAGTTCACCACATAAACCTGAGGATATCTAGCTGTGTGGTTCACTAAGATATTGGGTGGATAGGTTAGAATGTACCATTTATGTGCACGCATGTGCCCGTGTTCATCTAGACATGGGGTGAAATAGAAGTGATTAGTATAGGATACAAATAGGTGACAACAATAACCAAATTTTGGAAAATTTTCCTTGCCTCTTGCCAACCACCGTTCCACCACCAATACTGACTTTGACAATGCCAGCAACTATGGCACTTCTTTTCAAGTTTCACCAATGCTTCTCCACCTCTGTCGTGACATGGTACCACTCCCATGAGCTTCACTGCTGTCTCCGTGACCACCAAAATTTTGGAAAATTTAGCACCATCCTTACCGCTACTTCCTTCAACATATCTCCATGTCCACTAGGACCACTGCATATGTGCATTGTTTGTCGATTGTTTCTGGCTTGAATAATCTGGACAGTCCAGGTCGAAGGTTATGGCACCTGAAAATGGTGTAAAATTTCCATGTATGTAGAATATCTTCCTTCTCCCAGTATTACTGACCATTTTTATGTAGGACTGCATTACTATAAAAGTGAGGCTAGCTTCTTCGTATCCCTTATATCTTTCTTTTTTATTTTTTTCATCTAGGCAGATTGTATAGATCTTCTGAGCATCTTCTTTTGTTCTTCCTTCTACCTGATCGATTTCACAGGTTTTAATAAAGCTCACCCAGATATTGCGAAGAAATGAAATAGAACTGGGAAGGAGATATTGCTGAATGGTGTTTTTTCCTGTTGTCCATTAGAAATGACCTGTGTAAAGCCTCCATCGTCTCTGGGGCTCTTCAAGTTTCAGGTTTTGTGATTCTGCCGGTGTCATTTCTGAGTCAATATATGCAAGCTGGACAATACAGAAGACTTATATAAGCCTGTGTGGCTGAATAAAGGGGCTACTTTTTGTTGGATGTACTTCTGTTGCAGTTCCTTTTCCCCTCTCTCGAGCTGTTTTAGAGCCCGTTGTTTGCTTTAAGTACACACCTTCTTTGAAAGCCAAAAAGCAAATTGCAAGGCTAGATGATGACATTGGTTCCATTGGTTATGCTGTACTCATACTCTAGATATGGAAATACTCATCCATATTTTCTTGCATTTGCATCATTGGATGATATAAGGTAGGAAACTTTACAATGAGATATCCAAAAACATACTTACAACTTGATATCATTATGAATGAAAAGATGTCCATCATGGAGAAACTGAAGCAAATCTCAAGGCTTGAGTTTCTGCTAAAGGCATGTTTCGATGGATATATATTATTGGAACAAACTCTCAAATTTACCAGCCTTAAAATGTAAATCGATGCATTGACACTGCAGAGGTCGAATTTTTATTCTTTTGCTTTTATCTTTTTAACAATGGCTGTCGGTTATGATGTGTATGACCTACAAGAACGTAAATCCTCCCTCTGTCTTTGCTCTTCATTCACTTGGTCCTATGAATGGCTATAATTATTATGCATACAATAAATTATATTGGTCAATACGTCATTGTTAATTGGGAATTTGAAACCGATCTGAGAGTCGAGGATGGCATGTTTGGTGAGTTCTTGGGAACTTAAGTTGGACGCCATTGAAATTCGACTCATAATAAGGATTTTATCGGAACGGGGTTCATACTCTACATCGCCACAAAGGTATGAATAGCTACTGCTGCCTATATATATTCTATTTTTCTTATAATTGAGGATTGTAACGGAGAGGTGGAAAGTACTAATTATAGTGAAATTCTCCGTTGGATGTAGCCTCTTGATTTAAGGGTGAATCGGGATAAACTTTATAGTTTAATTTATCTTGCTCGTTTTTTACTCTATTTTATTGTGTTTGTGTGGTGAATCTTTACAGATTTTCCTTATTATAGATTTTGCATTAGCTACTGTGTAGTTGGCATGTTGCTAGTTAAAGTGGTTACGGGAGATTGACTTGGATAGGTAATTTGGGTAGTCAACGTCATCCACATGACATTTTCATGCAGGAATATTTGCTTCCCAGTTCTAGTTATTATTGTCGAGTTTGAAAGAAGAATTGGTAGCGCAAATTCTATTTTTACGTGGATTCATCTAAGCAAATCGTTGAAACAATGAAAAATCCTCAGTTACAATACTGGCTCCACATTCAGAATACTCAAGGGTTCTTAAAGTTTAGTTCGTGTTGTTCGAGTTACTCTCATGGCTGGATTATACTGTAGAGAATGTACAAACACTTCCTTCAACGTAGAAACTCGTTGTGCTATTGCAGTCGCTGGTAAATTTTGCAGCAATGGCAGTCTTTTAAATGTCTGCTGTAGGGTTCCTTGTCTACCCGAGTGACCTTTCGATTTACCCTATACTGAGTTTGAGGTGGATACACCTAGATGTATCTTTTCATTCTTCTGCCATGTCCGTTCAAGAAGCTGTTATCAGAAACAGATGAAACATCGCTACTCAGATGTTCCCGCTGATGTGAAGAAGACAACAGAACGGCCAGAGATGAATATTTCTGCCGACACACAAATTCGATCATTTTGAAATTGACATTAACTTTGTCCTATCAACCTTCTTGCATTCAATGTTGCTCCTTCACCTAAACCCAACTCAATGTCCCGAAGAACCACCAAAAGGGGGCAAAATGTTGGCATTTCGCGCCCAAAATTTGCTTTCAATTTTCACAAAAAAGCAAAAAAGGAAAGGAGCCTCTTTTTCTGCCAAACCATGTAAAATTTCGCCATCTCATTTCATTGAAGCACAAGAGTCAAAGCACAAATCACCAGGTAAGAATCTAACAAACCAGCACCTACATGAACAACTCGATTTGCTTCAAGACGAAGCAGTACATACATGGAGAGAGAGAGAGAGAGAGAGAGATCAGCAGACATTCAAACTATAAGAACCAGAAGTTCTCGACCCTAAACCCTAACAGCAAAGCCTAAGCCTTCTTTGGTGATTTGGTGGCTTTGGACGGAGACTTGGGCTCCTTGGTCGCCTTCTCCGTCTTCTTCGGCAGGAGGACCGGGTTGATGTTGGGGAGCACGCCTCCGTGCGCGATCGTCACTCCGGCGAGCAGCTTCCCGAGCTCCTCGTCGTTCCTCACCGCCAATAGCACGTGCCTCGGGATGATCCTGTTCTTCTTGTTGTCCCTCGCAGCATTGCCCGCCAGCTCCAGAACCTACACGCGCACGCCACAGATCTTAAGTACTCCAAACAAACTCAAATCCCCAAGCCACGGTGCTTCAGCACCACGACGAAGGAAGGCAGATGAGGGAAAGATCGCAAAATGAAACTACATCGAAGATGCTTTGGACAGTGCTCGCCTCAGCTTCCCTCGGTCAAAAACCATCGCGGAGATTCGAGTTTGACGGTATCGTTTCGCTAGAGATGCGAACGCGAGCGACCGAGGCGACGCAAGGAATATTCCCAAATTCTCAATCGATCGCAAAAGCAAGGTCAAAGCTCGTTGAAAACCTAGAAATGCAGCAAGACTAAAGCAGAGAGAGAGATACCTCAGCGGCGAGGTACTCGAGGACGGCGGCGAGGTAGACCGGGGCCCCGGTGCCGACGCGCTGGGAGTAGCGGCCCTTCTTCAGGTACCTCCCGATACGGCCGACCGGGAACTGCAGGCCGGCCTTGACGGAGCGGGAGACGGGCTTCTTCTTCGGGCCGCCTCCCTTCCTGCCTCCGGCGCCCTTCTTCGGCTTGCCTAGGGACTCCATCGCCGAGCGGATCGAAGGCCGGGGAAAACGAACTGGGGAAATGCGAAAGGATTTTCCCGAGAAAACGGTGGGAAAAAGTTTTCTGCCGGTATTCGAATTGGGAGCGAGAATATTTTTTCCTGTGGAACGGTGAGAGGACAGTGTCGCGAGGCGGTGTTTAAATGGAGCGCAGGGGAGTCTGGGAGAGAGCACCCGGATTCGTCCATCGGCGCGCGCGGGCCGTCGGATGGGGAGCTCGCGAACGGTCGTGGATCGATGAGGTGGCGATCCGTGTCGCGGAGAAAGCACCAGTCACGTGAAGAGAGAGAAAGGAGGTGGTTAAGAGAGGGAAAGGCACTTGGCCTTGGCCAACGGGATCTGGAAACAAAATGAGCGACCGGAAAAGATGGCGCCATAGAATTCAAGGGTCAAATGGGAACAGTGTTGGCAATTCAAATTTAACTAGCTTTTCCGACCAGCAAAAATAATAATAATTATTATTATTATTATCTAGCTATTTTTGAGTTTTTAAATCGAGAAACAACTTGAATTTTTTCTTTTAAATGTCAGAAAATTCTTTTGGCGATATTGAATGTTGTCGTTAAGATTCGATGTTTGCGAAGGCATATTGATGGCAATTCTAAAAGTCAAATGAAAACCCAAATTTAATTTACAAGTCATATCAAACATTTGGTATCACTGATGAACATCATTCACTTATATTTGTCTGCAATGTTCAAAAATGGAATTGCCATGTAAAAATACAAGTTATTTAGGTGTAATTTCAGCACAAACTATAAGCGTTACATGGGAGAGAGTCTATCACCATTTTTTGATAGGCCCTTCTCTCCCTCTCTCTCACAAATTACCAACCAATACTAGAGAGACAAATTTAATCTAACGGTCGGTAAATTTTAGAGACGATACTAAATTCTAGTGGAGACATTCAATATTGAAAAATTAGAGATTATACTTTTGACTATGTTGTGGTGCATTTATCTAAGGAGGAAAAGCAAAAACTAAAAGAGACTCCGAGACAGACTCAAACTAAGAAAAAATGTTAAAAATAGCATCATGTGGAGAATTGTCCTCTTCTAAAATTAAGAAGCATATAGGTGACAATTGGATGGATTAGGCCGGGTTTGATTAAAATATTGTTAGGACCCAAATGATCCATATAACTAATATTCATACAATTTGTATGCATAAACTATGAATGACAGATTACATAACCCAATCTACACTCAACCTAACTACTTCCAAAAAATTCACACTTTTTAGCGCATTGATTAGGCGCTCCTTTGTCGGCATAACCCTACTGTTACAGCCGACACCACCCATGTGACATTTATTGGAAAATTTAGGCAATTAGAGAAATAAAGTCTAAAATATCAATAGATTAAATGAAATTTCATCAGAAAAAAATAGCAAATTATAAAATGAAAAGTATTAATGAATCCGTCGGGCTAAAATTTAAAGTAAACAAATGAGCAAACTGAACTTATGTCACGTTCACGTCTTAACAAAATTGATACTTTCCTACTTCATTTTACAGTTTCTCGCAACAAAAGAGTGTCAACAGCCCTCTTCGACGGGATTAATAATTGGATCATTGCAAATTGAATGTGAACAAAGACCTTTCTACATTTGTATTCCTATGAAATAAATTATCTTCTAGTAAATCATTGTGTATGAACAAAGACCTTTCTACATTTGTATTCCTATGAAATAAATTATTTTCTAGTAAATCACAATATAATTATTTTCTCTTCTAAGTTAACGAAAAGGGGAAAAATTGCTCCATTTAACTCCTGTATTCAATCAACCCTCTTTGCCTAGACTTTCCCACTTAGGAAGCAAACCGTAGATATCTCGATCCGAATAGGGATGATCAGTTTCGGGGTGGACTGATTTATCACTTATGTTTACAAAATATTGGATTAAACTGTTGGTTTCGAAACAGTTGGTTCCTAATAACCTGCCCTTTTTTGTGTGTAAGAAATCGAATTCTTATTAGAAATAAAAAAGTAGCGACATCTCACTAAATAAACCTATATTGATCAAGTAACTACGTTGTTATTTATTCACACTAAAGGTTAGATTGAATTCTCACTGGATGGAAAAATATTTTTCCCACAAAAGAGGTTTCAAAACCGATTTAAAACTGGTTCAACATGGGAATTAATGATTCTAGCCTTGAAATCGAGAACTAAACCGATTCTAGAGAAGTTTGCAGAGTCGAGAATCGAAACAACTCTCCTACAAGTGGGCCTCCGACTGGTCAGTGCAAATCGATTTGATCCATGTCCTGAATTGCACCAACCCCGATGCTCGCCTCTCAAGTTACCAAATAGCAAGGGCAATTCCCCGGCGGAATCTAGATAGATTGAGTCTCAAAAGCAAATTAGACCCACAACTTTGGGGACTAATACCTTAACTTCGAAGTCACACTTGCGTGAACCATCAAAATTATTCTTTCGGAAGTTAATCCAGACAATTGTTCTCATTGAAATGGTACTAAATCAATGGTACGAAGCTTCCTCTCGTGTTTGTATGCATGTTGCGTGGAAACGATGTGAAGGGAAATTAATTTCCTGAATAGATTTATTTATTAATCATTTTAGTCATACTTTAGAAAAGGGCGATCTTGAAAGAAAATAGCAATATTTGCATTTCCTTCCATTTTTCCGGTGGAAGGGAAGAAATATGGGTCCGAGAGAAGCACTTTCTTCTGGTCTTATATCATTTCCATGCGAAAATTATATAATCAAATATCAATTCAGTTACAAACTTTTCAATCTTATCAATATAATAATCATAATTCATTGTGTGAAATTCTAATATAATTCTTCATATTAATTTTTGCTGAAAATCGTGTATGTGACGGTTCAATTATTGCCGATTGTCATACGTGGCATACTACTACATTAACAATTTTCAACAAAAATTAGCCGGAAGAACTATTTCGAAATTTTGCGCAAAAAATTAGAACTAGATTCTTAAAATCGAACTATTTAGACCCGAATTAACATTTGTACAATAGTTCAAAAACTGATTGGACTATTTCTCCATTTCTATCCATTTTCCTCCGAAGATTTGCATTTCCTTCTAGCTGGGTTTATGTGTATGCCAGCACCCTATTTAACTTTATTTTTTGAGTTAAAACTAGATATGGCAAAATGGGTGTTAGACTCATATATGACTCATTTAAAACATAAATTGGTCATATGTGGGTCACTCATTGTTTGAAAAAACTAGTTAAATGGGTTTAACAATTAAAAACTTAAGATAAGTAAGTCTTAAATGGGTCTTAAATGGGTTGGATTTAGAAGTAAAACCCCTGGTGATCCTTGTAATTTTTCTCGAAAATCTAAGTCTTTCATTTACTCTTTTCTTCTCAAAAAGACTTTGAGTTTTTAAAACGGTTTTATGATTAATCTGTCTTTTAAACAACAAAAGCCCACGAGTCATGTATGGATTCGCTTTAATTTCTTACGGGGTGCCTAGTAAGCGCCACGTCGATGAATCAATCCCTTGAACTTGAAGGGCGTCGCTGGCTAAACCTTAGAAGTGACGAGCTTCAATGGCCCTTTCATTTTGTTCCATATCTGAAACTTCCATTTTTGAAGGTTAATACCAAGAAAAATCTCACAATGAATTTACCCAAAATTAAAATCGAAAACTGATAATCATGTGATAAATTTACCATTTATTAACTCCGTTAAATTTTACTGTCAAATTATTGAATTGGATAACATATGACAATTGATGAGTATATCGGTTTAGAGTTTTCTTTGGTAAGGATATATCGGTTTAAATTTTTAACCTTCATTTATCACAATTATACAAATTTTTAACTTTTCATCATATTAATTACGGAAAGTAGTAGGAGATGAATTTATCACAGATGCACCAATTCGGGATTTTTAGTTTGGGATAAATTGATCATAAATGTATCAATTTTAGGTTTTTGATACTAAAAAAATTAGTATAAGTATACCAATTTGCTTTTTATGGTAAAAAAATTAAATTGTGATAATTTTATTACATGTGTATTACTTTAAAGTTTTTCATGATATCAAACTTTTTTATTTTATTTTTTAATCAAGGAAGAGCCGCAGCATTGCATTTGGTTATGGTCTTCTTCAATACTTGAAATGGAGGGAGAAGGAAGAAAAGCGAGCAAGAGGGAGTCGCTCCGTTTTAGCAAGAAGAAGTCTTTCTGCATCGATAAAATTTGACGACGTCAAGTCCGCATAAGTAACATCCCTTGGCGGATTCCTCCAAAAGAAAACGATAATTAATTTTGCAAAATATAATGGTAATTAAATTTTTCCACTTGCCATTGGCCCTACCAAGTTTAAGTTGAAATATAAGATCTTGATTAGGAGTAATGATTGGGTAGGCAAGCCTGAAGGTTAGGAGGACTAATGTGTCATCTAGACCCATCAAACGAATGGGTCGGGTCAAAAATGACTCGGTCCAAATAAATTCATTTGACCTGCTTTGACCCATTTTTATATAATATAGATCTAGTAATCCATATCTAACTCAACTTATACACGACTGGTATTATTAAAATACTTCTGTATATAACTCAATTTACAAAAGCTCATAACCAAACTAAAGTAAAAGTAACCATTGCGATTTTTCCCGGTGGCTACCCTTCCCATATAAGAAAGGGGAGGTGGAGGCTTTGAATCATCACATTCTCAGGGAGGGTTATGGTAGAAACGATTTAGCTTTACATATAGATTTCGACTCTTACGACCTGTAAGGAGGTAGAGCAAAAGTCTAAGAGTAAGAGTTAAAGTGGAACTAGAGTGTAACTGACAAAAAAAAAAATTAAGGTAAAAGTGTGGCATTATTAATTGTGAGATTGAGCAAGGGTGAGAGAGAATGAAAACAGAGTCATAGAGGTGAGTTAATTTTAAGTAATTTTTAAACCTATTTATAACTCATTTTACATTGACAGGTGGCCAAAGGAGAGAGAGGGTTCAAATCCTCACTTTATTAGGGGGATTGATATGGGAAATATTTAGCTTTAAATGTGGGTTTTGACTCTCACGTGTTATAAGGAGGTATGATAAAAGTTTAAAAGTGAGAGTTAGAATGAAACCGAACTAAAAAAAAAAAAAAAACACCCATGTTGTGTTTAATCTCTTCTACTGAATATAACTAATTCAATTAACACTCATATAAGTTGAGAAATGAGGTTATAACCTATTTTGATGAGTCTAGTGTCGTCTAAATAAACACAGGATTAACATAAAAAAAAAAAAAAAATTCAGACCAAGCCCAACACGAAATTGGGTGGATTGAACTTTTTCTTGCAAGAGTGTCGTCCAAGTCCGTCTATTTACCTATTGGGCCTCTTCGGCCTGGGCCGGGCCGGGCCGGGCTGAACTAGCCAACTGTCCGTTAATCATCTTTAGTATCTCCAAAGCATTTTTTACAATCATTCAAATAGGGAACAACCACCGGGGGTTCGCCCCAGTGGCCACCCTTCCAACATGGAAGGGGGAGGTGAGGGGTTCAAATCCCCACCTTCTCAGGGGGATGGGGGTAGGGACGCGTAAGTTTGACAGTGGGTTGCGACTCCCACGCCCGCAAAGGCGGGCGCAAGTCTGCAAAGTGAGTGTAGAGTAGGAATAGAATAGACCGACCAAAAAAAAAAAAAAAAAAAAAAAAAAAAGAGCAGCTTGTTTGATGCGGATTTTTCAATTACATGTTTTCGCTCCAAACTTTTGAAAATGAAAAAAATTATCTAAATTCATAGAAATTACGAAAAAAGTTTATACGACTTCTATATGCATACATAAAATTAAGTGTTGGTATTTACAAATGTGAAAAGGTTGTAGGTGTTTCGTCACAATAAAATCAAAAGAACACGAGTCACAAGATAAGTAAAGTAGAAAAATAAAAAAAGTGAGCTTATGATATCTTTTGAAGAATGTTTTCAATTGCTCTGTGTAGAGGTATCATCAAGCTACGACTTTTTATGAATTTTCGTAGGTGAGGCTGCCAGCTTAAAATCCAGCACATGCTCTCTGTAAACATGAAAAATTGTACGGCTTCATAATAATTGATTTTGTGTCGAATTAAATAGGGTATATCTTAACTGGGAAAACGGCGGATTAAGGAAACCCCGTAAAAAATCTATTAGATTTTGAGATGTAACGGAGAGGAAACCCCGCCACGTCGTCAAGCTTAATCCGTAGTATTGAGATGTTGCTCCCCAACTGTGAATCCATTTGTATTAGATTTGTCCAAAACCCCGTAAAAAAATCTCAAATGGAATCAAAAGCTCGTGAAGGATAATACAATAATTTAAAACCTGACAATGTACTCATGTTTGGTAAAATACTAATTCGCATACATCATTGCCCTTTTTATTCAACACCAATTAAAATCGGCCTTTTAAAGTACTTTTGGCTATTGGTGTCAAAGGGTTTCGGGAACTCAATTCACTGCGGAGGACATCGTGCATTCACAAGGTGAAAAGGACGTCAGTGACGACCGTGTTTTATTTAGATAAATGATGGGAAACCGCCCACGAATAAATTAGGGCGCATGCGCTTTAGGCACGTAGCGAGTGAAGATTACCATTACGTCACTTAGAGCCTGCAAATAAGGACTTGGTTACGCAAGAGCAAAATTGCTAATGAGGATTGACAGCGTATAGATACCTACTCGGGTGTGTCAATAATTTGACTTAGGACGCGTTTAGATTGGAGAACCATTTTTTTTCTAGAATTTCGCTTTCTCTGAAATGTTTTCATCATCATTTTTTTATACAATCCGACGTAAGTGTCGGAGAGTTCTACTTAAAATAACTTTCTTGCGAGACTCAAGCACTTGGTGGGGAGTTGATTTCTAGCTTCACCAAATACGACAACTTCATCTTTAAGCACAGCGTTGTGTGTGTGCTTAGCTATCTTTAAAATTATAATTAAGTGAACTTTTTTAACTTAACGTAAGTTCTGTTTGTGAGCAAACAATTCTATCTATTTAATTTTCTTATCCAAACATAATAATAGAATGATGATAAGAAGTGGTGTATAGGACATATTATATATATATAATCTGTCCTATACTAGCTCTCACTTATTCTTAGACTTTTGCACCCAACACCTGAAAATAAATGTTCCCATCCCCAACCTCCCTGAGGAGATTGTCAAAAGGAACCCAAGTCTAAGCTTGTCGATATATTCAATTGGATCTACGTACAATTGAATGAATGAGTTATGATCTAATTATAATATATTAACTACTTCACAATATACGCAGTATCCAATGTGGAATTGTTTTAGCATAACTTACACATGTATCTCAATAATATCTTTGTTGTGTTCACTAAAAAACTTAAACCAATGAGTTAAGAACTAATTAAGATATATTAGTTGTTTCATGGTACGCCACTTATCTGATATGGAACTAAGTCAACACAACTCACACAACCCACAATGGTCATCTCTTCTTTCTTGAAATATCACCAAACATCGAAAAAAATTGAGGGCTCATGAATCAACCATCGACTCTAGAACCATTTGCTAAGAGTGCATAGTAAAAATTTGATAACTTCACTTAGGGAGATCACTAAGAGAATATAAGTTTGAGCCGATCAACATCCATATTCATTTAAAAGTCTAAACCAATAAAATAAACTAACTATATATTAACTGTTTTACACCATAATAATTTTTTGATGTGGGATTTTTTTAATATAACTCATGCGTGCACATTAACCAAGTTGATGAAGAGGAGTCTATATAATCATTAACGATATGGAATGCGTTTATTAGAGGGAGAGGGCTCTACAAAAGTGAGAATAATCTAATCCAAGGGTATAGTTGGAAAAGACCTAAAATCTAGATAAAATTCATTTTTTATTTAAAGATTTTGTGCAATACTTCTCATGTTACGCATGAATAGGGCTTCTCTCACATTGATTACGAAGAATTTTCAAGTGAGAAATCCTTTGTTCACACGATCAACGGCCGTGATTATTTCTGTTACACGGACCGGGTCCAGGCAAGGGCTCATTCGTGGGCTTGTCAGAGGCCCAACATTTTGGCCCAACCAAAAGCTACAGATAAAATATCTCCCCGAATCTCCCCGAAAGAGGGCAAGGCGTGGAAAAAGCACGCGCGCCCCCGCTGTAACCACGTGTACGCTCCAGATTCGTTCTCCACGGACCGCCCTTCCATCTCGCCTGCCGATCCGTCGTTGACCCCCTGTCCCTCTCCCATCTTTATCTTCTTCTTCCACGCGCTTCGTCTCTCCCCTCTTGCACTCTCCGCATCTTCCTCATCTTCCTCATCATCTTCGCTCCGATCCCTCCATCTCCTTGTCGAATCGGCCAGGCATGAGCGTCGTCACCTGAACGGATCGCCCAATCGAACCCTCGATCTGCTCAACCGTGGCCTTGTTCCGTCCTCCCTCGTCCCGTTCGCTGGCGGTCACCGTGGCGGCGACGCGCTGAGACCGCGGCGTCGTTCCGTCGTTCGGTGGGTGGTGGGGTTTCGAAGAGCATCTCACCATGCCTTCGGTGCCCTGCGATCTGCTCCTGATCCCTTCCCTGACCTACTTCCATGGTGGCCTCTGCCCGCACCGCCTGAAACACCTCGAGAAAGGTGATCGGCGTGGTAATCTCAGTTAACATTAGGCTTTTCTCTCCACCGTCACCGTCACCGTCACCGTCGTTGTCGTGGTCGTCTTCGTCGGGCGTTTCTCCTCTTCGCGGCCGCGTTTTAGGGTTTTTTCCTTTGCCTAGCTCTCTACTGCTTGTTGTGCGACGTGAAAGGTTTTTGGTTTTTTGGGGGGCCGGCCATTGACGGGCTTGTGCCGAGCTGTGCGAGTTGCTGAGGTTGTGTCGTAGCCATTTTTGACGGCCCTTGCCGTCTTGTAAGGTATGGTACTTTTTCTGTTGAAAGTCTCGTTTGCGGCTTGTGATTTGCGATGATTAGCATTTCCATGTGCTTAACTGATAGAAGTTCCATGAGGAGCGAAAAGAAAAAATGGATAACATGTGTTAAGCCGTTAGTCCTCTCTTTTTGTAAGTTTCTCTATTGGTTGAAAGTTACAGGGGTTAACATTCTAAAGGATGGAATTTTTCCTATGATTCTTCGGCTTGTGAGCTTGCTCGTGTCCTAACTTCACCTATGTTCACGAACTACAGTCGGGTTTATTGGCGATTAATTCATCGTCGTGTTGTATTCAGGGGTCCTTTCCAGTGCCTAATGCCTGAATATGTTGTTGTAGCTCATCATTTCCTTAGGTGGAACTCCATACAAATGGTTTTATGGAGAAGCATTGTTGGTGGATACGACTTGTTTTCATTTGTATATACATATGAATGAATGGGCGAACTTTTGGTTTTAATGTCTTTCCTTGTCATCAAATTCCCTAATTCTCTGTGCAGTCCAGTCTCTTAGTGTTCGGAGGAGAACCTATGTTGCTGTTTTCTGTTTTGTGGTTATTCTTGAACTTTGAATCATCAACTGTTGCTGACTCTGTTTCCTTTTGCATGTCTTCTCCCTAGATACTTACATCGATGGGTGATTGCTCTTGCACTTCTGGGACCAACTCGGTTGTCCGTGAGAACTTGATAAGTGAACTTGGTAATACTCTGGGTACTGTTTTACATGTTGAAGATGGTGAAGTTGCAGTTGGCACTTCGAAAGTAGAGAAATCACAGGGAGTTTCTGGGCTTAATGCTAAGTCAGATGAGAGGTGTCTCGTTAAATGTGTAACTTTTCCATTGCCAGGAGAGAAGTTATCTCCTCCTTTGTTCTCTGATAAAGAGGATGATGAGCCAGAATCGGCTTTGCGAGAACTTTTCTCAGAGGAGCACAATAACAATGTCTACTCACGTTCAATTTCTTTTCCTGTAAGTTATTTCGCAGCCGTAGATGTAGGTTTTGCTCTACTGTTGATTTTCTAAGATCTTGCTTCCTTTCCAGGACTTCTATTTTTGGTTGCTAATTAAAATCAAGTTCCTCCTTTTCGTCCTCCAGCCTCTCTTTTGCTAGTTTCTTTGGTTCTTACCGGACTAACGATTTCATGTCGGAAATTGTTCATTTTTCAACATGTTGGTTTTGTTTCCTTTGGTCGTCTCACTTTTCTGTGTGGTCTTAGGTACTATTGAGTAGCCACTGGATATAGCGTGTGTAGTGTTATCCTCGTGAGCTAGAAAGGTAGGCTTCTTGCAACAAAGTGGAAGGAGCCGGGTCTGTGCATTTATGTCTTTTAACATTTTGTAAGTTATTTATGTCTATGAATGATCCAGTGTCAGTTCATGATGGCAGCTTGTTCTGAAGAGAAGGGAGAAGTGCTTTCATATACTTGGTTCTATCCTTTTTAATGGTTTATACTAGAAGTGCCATTTCAATATTTAGCTAGCCACCACTGTAGTCAATGAGAATGACAATGCGCTTCTTGTGACTTTCCTTTTCACCGTTTGCCATTTGCTAATTGTCTGCTCATTTATCTGTTGTTAACGTTTTATTTGTTGCAGACCTCTTCAAAGCTTGCATCTGCTATGAAGGGCACTCGTGACAAACAAGGTGCTTCTCCTAGGAAGCTTACTGTGAGATGGGCTCCTGATGTCTATGATCCACCACCGACATCAGTTTCTCACTTTCTCAATAGGGGCACAAAACAACAGAAGGTGCCCAAGAAGGATAAGAGAAATGGAAAGAGGGGCCAGAAAGGAAAAGACTTCTCACGAGGGGCATCTGGCAAGGACTCTTCCAAGAGGGACAAGAAGGACAAGAAAAAGAAGCAATCTCGCCGACCATCTGGGAGTTTGGATAGATGTCTTAACAAGCTGGATGATAATGATCGCCGTCTTGGCATTGCAGATGATGTGCGCCAATTTGATGTTGGAAATCCTGTCCCAGACTCCTCTTGTGGGAGCAGTTTTTTCAAGAACTCCCTGTCCCAGTTGCACTACTCTGCTGCAGAGGCATCGTGAGATACGATCTCTTCAGTTGATGATCTGAACTCTTCGGCAGGTGATGTATATAAATAATTCTAAGAAGTGGTTTTGTTTGGCGACTTTTTTAAGACCGAGTTACTCTTGTCTGGACAACATTTCTGTTGATGTTTTGGGACACCTAGTGTGAATGTTTTGTTAAATCACGGCATCAGCTATGGTTTATATTTGACTATTCAGTCAGCGTTGCATATTTCTATATATCTGATGGGGCCCTGCATTTGGGCCTCTGTATTTCGTTCTTTTGTGGAAACTGAAGTAGGTGTTTTCCAACTATTCGTTAAGGACATGGCTGTTTGTAAATGAGAATTTGTAACCAACCAAAAAAAAAGGACAATAAATTCACGACTACTAAATTTCGTGCCGAGTTCCTTAGGTCATAAGTTGCCTCAAACGTGTGGGTAGGCACGTTAATGTGGGAAAACTGATGTCGTGTCGTCTCCATTCGAATTGTGGTTAGGTTCTCTGTTCTAATTTTCTTATTTGGCCAAAAATAAATCTCGTGCTGAACCCAGTTAGTATTTGAAGGGCGACCCAGTTGGTATTTGAAGAGTAACAAGGATGTGTGAAAAGATTAGTGATTGTTGCTTGGATTTAAGGACGAAATTGCAAATAAAAATGATGTGGATCTCGACGAGTGTGTTGTTAAGGCTTTGTATATAAGCAGGCTGCCTAAAGAACCTGACCCCTTTGATTCTGCTAACTTTCTGGCAATCGGATTTGCTTAGTACCAAGAAGCCACTAATCTATGAGGATCGTCATCTTCCAGTGTCCTAAAAAAAGGGAGGCATTTATGTCGAAAACCTGTAATAAGTTGATCTTATTTCAAATAGCTCTGGAAAGCTTCTTCTTGCTGATCTAATTTAAATAGTGCCGTCTTGATCGCCTTAAAGAAAAGAAAAAAGGCCAACCAAGGTATTAGAACAAACAAAGCGGGATTTACTAGCCAGTTTGCGCATGAATTACTATCCCCATGACAGGGTTTATGACCTCTTTCTGAAAGTGATTTGAGTAAAGTTGCATCGAAAGAAAGAAGCTGAATGGTAAGTCCACAATGGTGAAATCTCATTCACCATATCGACTTTGTAAAACCTAGATAGAGGAGCACTAAATAGTTATGGTACTAGTAGACCAACAAGGTGACCAATGGAGGTCTGCTCTAAGTCGTGTATTCAGCGTTTATTTTCACATAGTCGTAGCTCAAATCGCAGCCCCATGCCTTCCCGCTACCTGGTCCATCACCTGTCGGAGAAGAATTGAAGCCAAGAGACAGTTACCCAAGTGTCCAATGAGGAAAGATAATCGACGAGAAACAAGGATTTATGAGAAGAAGGTAAGAGAAACCGAAAGTAAAACAGAAGCGATACTATCAGGTTCATATCTTCAAATTTGGCATGGACATGAGGATGTGGGTACCTTGCTTATGCAAAGGCTAGAACTGTTAAAAAGTGAACTTGGAAACAGATCAGGCGCACGCCAATACACTCCATCATCTAGAGAGAATTTCTACAGTGTCCAAGATGGTGTTTATTTGGGATACAATATGCAAAATCGTTTGTACATGCCAAGTGCGTGAGAATTTTTATTAAGTATGCTTTACCACGCTTGACAATATTTTTACCATAAAGGCAAACGAGTCGACCATTTTTCATCTAAAAGTACCACCTGGAGTTCCACCTGGGGAACATAGAGAAGCCACATCATTTTAACATAACATGATAAAGTACCTTCAGGAAGATAAGAGCTTTCTAAGCCTTCTACCAGATTTAGGGGGGTATTTTTAACTTTATCATCAGGGAATATCTATGCTCATCTGACAAATCAGAGATGAGCAATTTGCGGTGCGACCCTCCAGCCATCCACACTCACAACCAGAGACATGAAACGACCAAAAACAGATGCTTGCCAGAATTTCCCCAAATGTTACAGCGCTATCCCCTCAAACTCGAGGGAGCTTGACGTCGAAGGATGTTTGCTATCTTTATGCAACGTATGAAATTAGTTGCAGAGTCAACATGATAAGAGCAGCCAACTTGCAAAAGATAAGGTTTGTACAAGATCTTACCAACAGAGATTTGAATTCCGACTGAACCATGGATCTCACCAGCCTTCCTAAGATAGTCACTGGCCAAATTCCTGTAATTAGTCCAGTTCATTAGAACAAAGACAAAGGAGAGAGAAATGTCACTTGTTAAAATTGGTGAAAATGACTTCTTCAAGCAAGCTCAGTTCTTGGGCCAAAAAAGAACAAAAACAATGCTTGGCAAACACACTTTAACATACAAAAGCTTGATTTCTGCTAAGATGAAGGGTGATGGGATTAAAAAATATGGTCAAGCAAAAAGCAGTTTAGTTGGAGTTTGACAAGAAACACATCCTTTCTATCTTAGAAGATGGCGATAGGTTACCTTATTTAAAGAATGAATAAAGAAACATAGATCTGCAGCTCCGTGAAGGAACCACTCATGCTGCTTATCTTGTATTTAACTACAGTGTTCACCATATATTCTTGTTGCAGCATTCAATTGACATCTCAGGTGAGCTCTTAAAATAAGCCTTCCTTCCAACCACAGAATATTTTCTCTCTCTATTACCTGTTGAATGATTGTGGCTGTCCACCATTCATTAAAAGAATGTCACCAAGTTCTATACGGAGCTTATTTAGCTGAAATGGAATTCCAGCATAGCCAGCAGCACAAGCAATGCGTCCCCAGTTTGGATCTCTCCCATATACAGCAGCCTAATTTCACAAATTTCACAAATTTCACAGTCAGTTAGCCTGGCAATCAACCTAATGCTGAATGCTCATGTTTATTACCACACCTTAACAAGAGACGAAGATGCCACTGCCCGTGCAATTTTTGCTGCTTCAGCCTCACTGTTAGCGCCAGTCACATTGACCTGCATCAGTTTCAAAAGGATAAAACGATCTGTCAACCTATTTCCTTCATACTCAATAGATAAACTGCATCAATTCTCTTCTGGTCACCAAAAGATCAGACAGGATTGAATATCAGGTTGCAATTTAACAATGAAAAAGTCTTTAAAGGAAAAACAAAAGGAGATCAGCCATCAGATCATGACTTCGAGAAACAAAGAACACATGCTGATTTATTGAGAATTAACATGTTTAAGCATCATCAAGGACTGGGCATGACATATTAACAACGCATTAAATCCTTGCTTCCCCCTCCCCCTCCTCCCCCTTTCCCCCTTTTCTTTCCCTTTCATTCTGAGAAATAGAATAAATCCTTAATCAGTAAGGGACTATCTGAGAGTATCTCAGCCACTATACACTATAGTGTAGCTTAAGATTGTCTCCAATCACAAAACACGACAACAATGCCCTGATTTTCTCCCTGCAACCCTAAAACCATATAACAAGATGTCATTTGACTGTGTATAAAAAGACCCAGTTACTTGACATGGCCAAACTATGGCTTTGTTATCTACCTGGTGTCTCACTGAATTATACTGCAGAATGTAGCCTAGTGTATCACACTCAATACATTGTGCGTATGATTCAGTCTAGCAAATAAGATAACGAAAGAATCAGATCACAAGGATGCCTTCCAATTGTTATGAATTTTTTAATTGCAAGATTAAAAAGATGTTTCAAAAGATAATTTTCAGAGTACTACTTGGCAGACATAACATGCGAACCTCAATTAAGCACGTGGCTCCTTCCCCATCCCATGCTATTGATTTAGCAAGACCTTGCATCACCTGAAAATAATGTGCAAATCATCAGTAACAAATTCCCAATTAACAAAATTAACAGATATAGACTACTGTGAGCATCTAAACAATGCAGATTGAAACATACAAAACGTCTCTTCATTATGCTTGCTGTGTTTGCTTTTTTAGGTCCTTTGTAGTGACATCTTTAAATAATGTATACAAAGATGGTGGCATTCATATCTAGTATTAAATCAATTTGCAAATCTATCACCACGCTTCACAGAATTTTACAAACTGAAATGCAGATCAAACAAGCATTAACCTATATAAATTATGGAGTTTGAGACTCTGAGTGAATGAAAGAAGATGATGCATATTGCATGATGCATATTGCATGGGTGCTAGTAATAGTCAAAATCCTCAAGACATGTACTTAAAAAAAGCCACAGAAAAAGTTGCCTCAAGCTTACCCCATCAAGGCATGCTTGAAGTTGCATTGCCTCGTCACTGTCCAAGGATGATATCCTGTTTGATCCAGATAAGCCACTAGCCAAAGCAAGGACAGTATCATTGGTACTGGTATCTCCATCTACCTGCAGGAAGTCAACAGCAGGTGCTTTCAATTGTTAATTAGCTAATCAACTTCATTTTACAATGATGGATACCAATAGATAACTTGAATGTGCGGAATGCCATGTAAAGGCAAAGATTTGCTGTTAATGTGATAACAAATCAAATGTTAGAATTAAGTGAGTATATCTATGTAGATAATTGTTTTACCATAAAAAAGGCCAAAGAGATCCTGTAGTCATAACATCTTGATGCAGCATGCATGGCATATTACCAAAATCATGTTTAAATTGAGAAGGTGTAGATGACAATGGGATAGATGAAATGGGAGAAAATTAAAATAGATCACCGACGTCAGTTACAAAGACACTAATAACAGATCACGGAGATTAAAAGGACCAAAACACAATGATAACAAACTCAGCATTGATTTCATCTTTCAGACCTCCTTAATATTCAAAAGAGAGCCTCAGTTGAGATGTCACACCCACAAAAAATAGTGGTTCATTCTAATACTCTTACTAAATCTTCCCCATAGTGCAGGCAGTTTGTGGTGAAGTCTCCTTTATGTGCCTTTTTCTGTACTTGGTAGGTGCTCCTTAACGGAATCAACTTAATCAATTCTCAAAAAGCAACGGTGTCTAATTGAATCAAGGTTTGCATGTGTTGCCACAAAGACAAGCCAGTGCTATTACAATGACTAATAGCCTCCTACATCATGGCCAAACTTGTAGTCTCTCAAACTAGTACAATGAGAACAGCCAAAGGTTAATATGGCTCATGTTTATCTGTGACACTCTGTCTTTGGCTTTGGCTTTAGGATGTATTCTTCGCTACAAGTTTCTCCCGGCCATGATCTTGCGGTTGGTTAGCTATTGCCGAAGAGCTTGCAGTTTCACCACAGAAAGGTTTTAAACAACAGAATGCTGCACTCGATACACAAGTGACTGAAATGCAGATGAGCAATGGTAAAACAGAATGCAAACTCTCTCCTAAATGGAGATGATCTATAAACCGAGCCTAAATTTTGGGACAAAAATACTAATGAAAGAAGAACAGCTAACTCAGATCTATCTTACAAACTGAGCACCCCAAGCAGGAAAAGGAAAACTAAAATAGATTATTGGGAGCATCAATAATGTCTTACAATTTTAATGGCACTTTTAGAGCAAAGAAATCTATACATACAGTAATTTGGTTGAAACTCCGGTCAACAGCAATCCGTACCATCGTTCTCCAAACATCACTTGTGACAAGAGCATCAGTTGTTACAACCTAACAATATACCGCTATCAATCATTTGATGAGTAACTATACATATGAAGAAATAAGCATAAAAAATGCTTACACCAAGCATGGTAGCCATATTTGGGTGGATCATCCCAGAACCTTTTGCCATTCCACCAACTCTAACATTTGTCCCACCAACCTGTAAATTCCATAGAAGGAATAAGGTCGCAGATACCAACATTCGAATAAATATATTTTAGCACCTCGAGAATTTCAACCCCCAGGGTATATGGGAATCAATCTTTTCTTTAATACTTTCTAAATAGGAAACTTGCAACAGAAAAGGAATTTTGACCCCAGAGTTTGTAATGGCTACTAACTATACCCTTGGTATCTGTCAATGTGCAAACAAGTAGTCACATGAGATATATGCACACCAAGTTCAATACAAATGTAGTCGTGATCACAAACTCTTGTTAAAATCCTTCGACATCAGGTAGTCATAAAAGTTAAAATCTGACAGATGCTATTGCATAGTCAAAGCATGTATATTGCAGATGTTAGATGTATCAGTTAATAACATGGTGACAACTTGTCTCAGTGTCATGTCAAAGAGAATTGAAAAAGGCAAATGATAAGTACAGAAGCTTTAAGCTCACCTCAACCTCAACAGCAACACTCTTACTCACAAGGTCAGTTGTTGTTATTGCAACTGCTGCTGAGTCTGCACTGCAAAGCCCCCGTACAAAACTAAAACTTATGAATACTCTTATAACAGGTTACAAAAGAATGGCTCGATTCTCAAAACAAATAAAATAAAGAAAAAAGCATATACTATGAAGTTAACCTAATTGATCTTGTAGGTAAAGTTCATGCTAGAAGGTTGTACATAAAACAAGAAAGTGACTTAAGAGATACCCTTCAGTAGTTGGTGATAGTGAATTAACTAAATCTGGAAGTGAATTGAGAAGCGCATCCTGCATATGACAGAAGTAAAATAAACTATCAGTTTAAATCATAGGGACCGCAAAGCAATGTCTTGTACCAAAAGTGTCCAACAAAGTATTTATAGGTCACGTGCACATGCTGCGTTGTGCAAGGAAGAAAGAATATAACAATCACAAGAACCAACACTGCACGTACCTTCTTAATTCTTTGACCTATCACACCAGTGGATTCAACCAAAATCTCCTCAGGCCTTACTTGAAGCCGCTGCAATTATGAAATTGTCGTTATGAACTGAGACAAAATTATGACAAATGCACTGCCTCTCAAAATAAAAAGGTAAAGGTGTCACATACTTCAGCAAGAGATTTTACACAATCTATCATGTCCTGGTAACCAGCATCTCCCTGGAAAAAAGCAATACTATTTAGCCAGTCGAAGCCCCAATTGTTGATGTGTTGAGCCTAGATCAAGGGCAAATTATTTCATATGCCACTCTATGAACTAGAGTTTCTTTTTGCAGCGAATGAACCTCACTAAATGAAACATTTTCCTTTACACCCTATGCAGAGCAGAGCAATGGCTAGATGCAGTTGTTGAAAACTAGACAAAGAGTCAGCTTACAGTTGCTGCATTGGCTTGACCAGCATTTATCAACACTGCACGTGCCTGAAAAATTTGCATATCTGGTAAACTAGAGGGTCTTTGAAGAGTCAAATCAAGGTATAATCAATAGATTATGATAAAGATGTTCATCGAAACAGCAATACATTAAATGTAACAACAAAAGAAGACCATTTTTGGCTAGGACTTCTCTGAGGAAGTATAGATAGGGAAAACAACAACCACCAACGCCTACCCCCCCAATGGAATTGGTTACGTCGATCATTTGATGTTGTTGCGCTTTATCGTGTAAAGATGAACATTAAAAATCTTTTGTAAGTCTTCTTTGATGTCCTTTTGGATTCTTATACGTATTCTAAACATTTCATTGCATGTCATGAGACATCTTTTAGTAAACACTGTCACTAAAACAATTATTTCACTATGTAAAGATAGCCATGCCGGCCCCTCGCACCTCCATATTACTCTGTTTTCTCAAGGATTCATGTATGAGTGCAAGAACATGTGCAATCAAATGAAGTTACAAATTACTTCAGTGTATGATGAAATATACCTGCTTCATTAGCATCCATGCAAATCCAAAACCACTCCCCCAAAAAAAAAAAAAAAAAAAAAAGTGAGGGAGAAAAGAACCAGATCTACACAAACAGCTGCTCAAAAAGAAACGGCAAACCAATCCATGTGACATAATAATCCAGCCATCAGATAAAAAGTACTACTATTCAATGTGCTTCTAAATCTGATTGCCAAGAAAAGTAGAACACTATTGAGAAAACATAATGATTTACTTACAGTTCTCGATGTTTCTAATGCATTTCTGCAGTACACAATGGGTGCTGCTGCAACTATGTTTGTAGTGAATGACCCTATCATAAATTGGGGTTGAATAATGAGCAAAATTTTCATAAATTTAGTCCCCTAGGAGCCCATGAATCTATAAACATTTGAATTCAAGACAAACCTGCTGACATAGCATCGACATCACAAACAACAAGAGCTAAATCCGGTTTTTCTCCTTTGGCACGTAAACCACCAAATATGCCAGCAGCTCTGAATCCCTCTGCAGCAGTAACCCCTCCGGGGATCTGCAGAGTCACAGCACTAGGTTAAATCAAAGAAATGTTGCCACAGATAATTAAAATAAGTGCAGAAGGAGATTATGAGAACTCTTACACAAAACGTTTGAGCAGTTCAGCAATTACAGAATATGAATCTGATAATGGGCATCCGCAACCCGACACATGCATGTGCATACAGACATTACAACATGTGCCTTTGCTCAGTAGAACTACTATTGGATTCTGTTTTCCATACCACAAGCTACAATACTAATGCCACATCTCAATGAAAGGAAAAAGAACAATCTAAAATTGCTCGATTGACTCGGACTCAAAGATATCATAAACCCACTTGCTCGTTTGCATGATTATCACCAAAAGACAGGACCATTAATTATAAAGAAACACCCAAAGAAAAAACAAACTTGAATAGAACCAGACCATTTGAAAAACACAAGTCCTCCCCATTCCTGGCACAGCCATTCCCATTTCAAGAACGTCGATCCTTGAACATTCTACCCACAGGCGCATGAACCTCAATTCAAAAACCAACATTGAATGGACGCGTCCTCACCTGCTTCCATGGTCCATCCGGGAGAAAAATTGGAGCTGGCGGGACGTAGCTCGACGCCTCTTTCAGTTTCGGCGAACTGCAATGTACTCTAAATTTCCTCCAAGATACCTACGATTCGACAGAAAAAGAAAATCAACCCCTTTTCCATACTCTTCATTTTGAGCGACCCAGTTCGTGGGTTGTGTTCTTCAGCAATAAAAATTGGATTTTTTTTTCGAACTAAAAGGAAAGGAGTTACCTTTGGTCCGGTGAGGCCATGGAGCTTAACAGAAGCGTGATGGGAAGGAGGAGAGAGATACATCTTTCTTCCTACGTGCGCACCGCAGAGGTTTTTCCAGGGCTTTAGAGGTTTTAGGACACGCGATGGCGACGCGCCGGTGGGCAAAGCTGTTCCTCGTTTTCCCTCCGACCGGGTTCAAACTGTTCACTGCTCTGACCGAACGAGAGCCCCCAGTCAACAGCTAGCTGTCCGACAAGTTTAGGGTTTGCTTGTGGAATTCATGGTCAAATGGTAAGAAAAGATGATGGTTGATTGTATAGTCTCTTGAGAAATCGTTTTCTAGGACGATTACTTACTTGGATTTGAGTCCGTGTGCGATCGGAGTCAAGCACGTCAATTACGACAATGGTGTCCATGAATCCGGATTTCTTAAAGGGAGTGCAAGACTTCAGGCTACATTATAATAAATTTCAATTCATAATAAAGAACCTTTTGAAATTATGTCTCAAGATATAATGATACGAAAAAAAACTAGCTTTGAGAATACTAGCTCGAGATCAGTAACTATTAGCTAGAAGAAATTTTGACAGCTATTAATTGAAAATTTTCCGGAGGTTTGTAGTTGTATGTCATAATATCTCAAGAAATTTTAAGAAAATTCAAAACACCGTGGTCATGTTAGATCGAAAACCAGTTTCCTCAAGGAAGAAAGATAAAATCCCCCCTAATTTTGTTGAGCGAAAAGCAGGAGAAATTAAAAGTTGCTGAAAAATGTAAATGGTATGGGAAAATCGAAGGGTTTTTTTTTTTGGTCGAAAAAAATTATATTTATGGCTGAGAAGGACACGTAAAAAGTACATAGACTTTCATGGTAAAGTAAATTGAAGTAAAGCAAAAGCCAGAATACTACAAAACAAAGCCCAATCCAGAAAGCAAGGAGGATGAGCAAAGAATTGATAGGGTTAAATACACACTCATTCCAAAAGAATAGATTTGTCGAACAAAATAATTGACAACCAATTACTAGATTTTGTATAATTGTCAATGATGAGCACATGCTGGAAATTCATTCTTCAATAACTATAGCATTGTTGGTTGGCGATGTGCATCTAGGTTCGGTTTCCTATACACCATCGTCATATGAAAACATCCAAAATAGGTTGAATAAACACAAACCCAACTTTTGGATGAGCAAATCTTCATAGTTTAACAAGATGCCGTAGCTTCCATGATCATTATTGACACTGGAGGCAGAGGACTAGTACACAAACAGAGCACGGGGGTATCGATTTTCTGAAAACATGATTAAACTCCAAGATCTAAATCGAGAGAAAAAAACTCATAAGTTTAGAATTAGATTCGAAGAGTTCAAACTTTTAAATCTAGCACTAGATTGGGAGAGAAAAAAGAGGAAAATACCAAAAAAAAAAAAAACTCAAAGAAAATCAAAACAGATGGAGGGGAGGGAGAGACTAGTTCAAACCCTCCTCATGGTTGAACATCGAAGAAGACAATGAAAAGAGAAGCTTGGAAAAAGACTTTTCAGCTTCTTGGAGAATTTGTCTTTAACATGTTGTTTGATTGTTGGAAATGTAAATTTAAGAATAAATTGAAATGAAATGCATAAACAACCATTTTGTTATTAATTGTGTGACATATCGTTATAAGAATTACAATTGGGCTTTGATATCCTACTAACAACAGTTTTCATGAACCATTGTGGATTTTGAATTCGTCTTAATCCTGTATGCAGTTATTGACAAGAAGCAATTATAAATGATCTCCTATTATTGAGCATACTAATTTACAAGAAGTTATTGATTCAGAGAATATTGGCTAACAATTCATTATTGATGTGCTTGTGTCAATTCACCGTCTCATGTTCAACTGATGTGCTGATAGATCTAGACTCAATTCATTATTAATTTTTTTTTTTTTATAACCGAGGATCCGCTTGAGCCTCCTTACGGGGTCACAAGGCCTTAATAGCGCCTTGATGGCACATTCAGACCAACGTCAGTACCTTGGGAGAGACTAGCACAAGATCCTACCATCATGGCCTCTCACCTTGTGGTAACACTTAACCAAATTCTAAAATAGCTTGCTATTGATGACTTTGTCAATTAATTTCTCTCAAGTTTTAGTGAAGACTCTCGTCAAAATCTCTTTCACCTTGTGGTCAATTTCCTTCAATGTCAACCAAGCTTGTAGTTTTTTATTTTTTTTGTCTAAGTTTGTAGTTTGCCAATTGCCTTGTTGACTGATTAGTTTTATTTTGACCAACCTTCATTGTTGCCGACAAAAGCTCACCGTTCGTAATAACCCGAGAGGCGGTGATTTTTTTATAATCATAGGTTTTGAAATATGAAGAGATTATTTACTATGTGGAGTAAAGTTAAAGGATGTATTAATTCCCATTCTTTAAATATATATTTTAGATTTTGACGTTGACTTTTTAAACCAAAGCAAAATCAACACGTCCCGAGAAAATGGCTGAGGCTGCGGGCACCCTGTGGAGAAGAGCAAATCATCAGGAGTAAATGTAATGGTCCGATTCGTTTCACATGAATCAAGTCTTCTAAAATAAATATTCTCAGTAATCACTCAAGTCAATGACTACTTTTTTTTTCCTTTTGGTCGAAAAGTCAATGACTACTTGAGTATGTGCGTTTACTTATAAATCACTCAGTAGTATCTAATCCATCGAATTTTTTTTTGCAAAGTGGCTCGAGAACCGGGATGACTTTAGCTTTACAAATTCTTCAGGACGTAGAAAGAGAAATCCCCATGAAGGCGAGGATCAAGTCAAGGAACTTGTACTTGCACGGATCGGGAAACAACGAAGGGAATCGAGCAGAAGCTGCAGAGAAATTTATCAACACGGCCTGAACATTTCCCGAAACGCTCGTCACGGAGAATCACTAAAGAGAGATTGCAGCTGGTTAAGCTCAAACGTTCGTGGCTTGGCTCCAAGTCAAAGCTCGCACGCACGTGCGTTATTCACCTTACGATCGGAGAGTTCTTGTCTGATCCATACGTATACGATGACAACATACATCGCACTGAGCGCCATTAAAAATTTAGAGCACAGAGTCAGAGAAATTATTAATTTAGAGACAGCGGAACGACGTGGCCAATAGTAGCAGCATCTCTCGATGCCTTCTCTTTTTCTTTAAATCTGGGATCTGCTTTGAAAGATGCACTTTGTTCGATGCCTACATCAAGAGACCGTATTTTATATATGTAATGTGGATGACTGTTAGATGAACACGTGAAGATATGTAATTTGGAAGGTAATTAGAAGCTTAGAAGGATTTTAACTCAAGACCAATTGGAGAAATAATTTAGGATCCGGAAGATTTGAACTCAAGATCTTTGTTTTGATATTATGTGAAAATTTATAGGATTACTGTCAATTGTCTTAAAAGTTTACACAATTAAATGAATACATGATTTAATAATTATATATTTTAACACATCTAATCACATTTTTCGAGCGATATGCTTTCCAACTAACCTAGTGTTTAAATATCCAAAGCTCTCTTGCATATGTGCTTGACTTGGACTTCTTTCTCCATGTGCCCCCATTGCACTCGAAACAATTTATGCATGTAATTTATCCTTATAAACAAAAGGACGGGTTTGCATTTTCTTCTACTCGGTCGTCTGGGTATTGGGTAATATCTATATATATATATATAGCCCGCCAATAATGACAGAGAAAGACATAACCCGTAAAATATTGTAGAAACATCTAATAAGAAATTCCCATAACATATATAATTAAAAGGTCTAGCAAAAGTTGCTAATACACACTTCTTAACATGAATTTGCTTTCTTAGTCGTGGATAGGTGAGTTGTATTGAGATGTTGGGTGCAAAGAACTTTGACAATCGGGAAATCGGGACCTGCATCAACATGATGCATTTCTTTGCTGAGTCTTATCTCCAACAAGAACCTCGTTTTTTTTTTTTTTTTTTTTTTTCTGAATATAATAATATCGAGGACGATGCAGAAGTTTTGCTGCTTTGTCACTTGAACTACCGTTGAATTTGTTAATGGCAATCTGTTTCCCAACCCAAGAATAAGCCCAAGTCAATGAACGAACCAAATCCCAAAAAATAAGATAGAATTGTGGCGTTGAAGCCATGAAGGGTCGTTCATGTATTCACACTGTCACGCAAGACAATTAATGTGCTTCCCAATCTCATAGCAACATTCTTAGACCTCATGATGTTAATTATTATTATTATTATTTTTTTTTTTGGATGATGACATGGGTGGCCTGCAACTTTTTTTTTTCCAATTTGGTCCTTACTCTTTATAATATCTACTCAATTTAGTCATTCTTTAAAATTTCTAACACCGTTAAGTGCAAAGCAATATTTTTTGTCGACATAAGATCTGTCATTATGGAGGGAAATTACCTCATTAGCCTCGTGAATATTATGCTGATGCCAAATTTGTCCTGCAATTTTCAATTCTACCAATTTAGTCATAAATTTTTTATAGTCTCCGTTAACGGATTCTAGTGAAAATCAACCAAAAGGATTATATTAGAATTTTACACAAAGGTTTAGAATTAGATTACTAAAATCGAAAAGTTTGAAATTGAATTGACATTAGTACAATAGGTTTATAACTGACTAGACAATTTTGGCAAACAAAGGGGAAGAGAAACGTCGAAATTAGATGGCTCCTCAAACTTGTTTTATGGAAGGTAAGCACTTAAAAATGGTAAACTCATTATTCCACTAAATTACTACACCACCGTTATGCACAGCCTTTTTTAAGTTGGCAGTCCTTCATAATCCTCAACTGATGATCACTATGTGCTGCCATTTTCAAGTCTGCGGTCCTTGATAATCCCCGATCGATCATATTGCACGCTCATGCCGCCATCACACTGCTTTACGACCGTCGCATGCTCGCCCCTGGTCCATGGTCGTCGACGGATCTCGACTCATTACATCTCGTGACCAAAACCTGCATAAATAGCTAAGTTCCAAGAGGATATTCTACCAAAAATGGAGTGAATAAAGCGAACCCTAAAGTGGTCAAGGCATTAATTGAGAGGAAGGACGTAACGAAGGCGTCCGAAGGCCATACATGTCAAGTTCTGGTCCTCCTCCTTCATTGCCCTTACATGTAAAGACAGTGCACATAAGCGTCCCAGCAATTAATGACAGATTCCTACCCCGAAAACACCCTCTCCCTTGCCCTATATAAAGCGTGTCAGAGCCAAATGCACTTGCATTCTAACTTGTTTCTGACTGTTCATGTAATCAAATCTCTTCAAGAGAAGAGAGAGGGAGCGAAGAGAGAGGGAGAGGAGAGGAAAGATGTCTCACCGTGCAGGTCGCCACCAGAGGAAGCCATCCCAGAGCGTGTTCTTCAACTTTGGCAACTTCCCGGACCTTGCGGCTGGTGACAACAATGCCGGAGCCCCTGCCCCGCCGGCGACGCCTCGCACAGCTCTGCCAGTGGCGGCTCAGCCTCCACTCCTGGCTTCGGCTCCGGCTCCGGCTCCAGCTGCAGTGCCCAAGCCGGCTGCCCCGAAGGAGGATGCTGCTAGAGATGGTGCAAAGGCCAAGGATCTGGCGGATTAGAGGGATTTTTTACCCTTGATATGTTATGATCTGATAAGTAAAGCTTTTGTTTAGTGTCAAAGAAAGGGCTTGGGAAATCGAAGGTTTGTAGCTGGGAGAACTATCGAATTTCAATGAAGTGATTTTCCTTGAAGAGGGCTTGATTTGTTTATTTCCCCTTCGTTGTGGAGAGTCATATTTTCAGCGTCATAACGGATCATCTTATTATTATGCTCATGGTAAAACGATCAGGTAAATGTTCGTTATAGAAATATGTAAGATGATCGTCTCAATCATATTATAATGGTCGGTTGTATGGTTGAATCCGATCTCTCTAAAGGATGATCTATCTGAACATTTTTAGAATCGTTAGCCGATAACTACCAATTTTGCTATTACAACCTATAACGGCCATTAACCGTTATCAACGGTTCTAAAAAATCAATCATCCGTTAGAGAGTCCATTAGTTTCTAAAATACAGATCGTTTTTGTTCTATATGTATATGACGAGGTAAACCTATTTGGATCACGGTTTTAATAATGTCTGAAATAAATGAAAGTTTAGAGAAATCGATCTGTCGTGGGTTCACTGATTTCAAACGTGCCCCTCGCTAAACAGGACTTACCTAACACCGGTTCATCTCTCTGTAATTAATGAACCTATTAAGTTGAATATCTGCATGCCAATCAGGTAATAAATTTTTTATGTGCAAAGGAGCAATCGGCGGGAAGATGCGTCTTTGAATTCAGTCTCGTCACAGCAGTCGTTTGTCCTCTTTGGAGCCATCGAGTTTCGATTGTCCAAAAATGATTAAATTACTCTATTATGGCTAATTAAGTCAGCTTGCTTTCACTGTCAAAGGTCAAACAATGATTAATTAAGATCCCCAAAAAAACGAAAAGATGAAAAAAAAAAAAAGGAATGATTGATTACTCAATTGAGTAGAAGTCCGCATTGAGATGAGTGAAAATCTGTTTAATCATGTTAAAAGCTTGTTTTTTAATCGACGGGATTGACAAACACAAAATGCTCTTATATCAGAAGTTCTTTTTTTTTTTTTTCTTTTTTTGGTCGAACTTATATCAGAAGTTCATGCATGCTAAGTTTCGTGAAAGTAAAAGAAGAGCACCACTTGTGCAATTCTGTCCCTAAATTTTCTTTTTAGCCCAACCGAGTCGTCTAATGTCTTTAATTTGTGAGATATTGTCCTTTCGATGCTCCCTCTGGCAAGATGAGACATTTCTGATGGGGCAAAGCTTCCGATTTTGGCGAGCAAACTCATCGCCAACTAAATGCCACAAAAGAACCGCGCAAACCAACACAGGAAGAGGGGGAAGAGGTAATCTCACATGTACCGGCTAAATATGCACCTGATTCATCGTAACCATCTAAACATGGAGGTTTTGTGTGAGACGCATCGATCGAATGGTTATGATAAACTTAGCCAGATGAAATTCTTGATTGTAGCTTCCCCTAATTGGTTTGAGAATTGAGATATCTTGATTGTTTGCCATTCGATCGCTCGGTCACTGACATAACCATCGTGCCGTGGCAACCCAAATAAGATGTGATATGCACTCTAGGAAAGAAAGAAATGCGCGGGGAAATGCCGCATTGTTCTCCATCTCAGATTCGATGCGTTGCTCGGCATATCAACAACTCTGCTTTTCGCATCACTGAGCTCAAATTCAGATGGAGAATCTCTAAATCTGCTCCTATCCCAAGCTAATCGGTTGTCTAGAGTGGCAACAAAAGAAGGCTGCAAGGAAGTATCTGAACCTGGAAAGTTTCACAAAGAGCCATGGACTTCATAGCAAAGGGAAGTATGAGTCCACACTAAGCGGCCACGACAAAAGTAACGATACCCTCAATGGAGGAAAAACGTCAACCCGGCCATTCGGCACTCAATCCAGTCCAGCGAAAACTTTCATCCCGGTACACATGATAAAGTCTACTGATCTAAAAAATAATTCAATGTAAATGAATACAGGTTTTTGTACAGAGATCAAGAAAGAATTTCGACTTGTTCCACCCCTATTGTCCAACCCCGGTCCCTGACACCTTAACAACCAGATGGTGACCACACAAACCCGTATATAATGAAAAGGACAGAGAAGAAAAGTACCCCGTGCCTACTAGTGTTACGGACTAAACAAACCCAAGTCATTGCACATGACTTGCAGATAATTATGTTGACAAGTTGGCATTGACGTGGCACCGGCACTAACGTTTCATGTCTATTTGGGTTCAACAAAGTGCCTGCCCAGCTTTTCCAACTGATCGCCATTGTCTCAAAGAAGTTGCCACTCGTCTTCGCCTGCAGACCCATCACCATCACCCATGGGAATCACGGAAAAGGGATGGTTCCCTTCAACAATGCCACCCTCGGTCGAATCTCCACTGTGGCCAACCGGCTTCGGTGTGCTGTGGGTCAGAGCCACCGTAAACAGTGGAGCCCCGCTGGATTCATCTGCCAGCTTGGATGCGCGAGAACAGAAGTCATCGAAATCATCTGCAACCAGAAGGAGAACATTGTGGCTAATGACAAACAAAAAGGCATCTTAACGGGTTACAATCAATGTGCCCAGAAAGCTCAGCTAAGAGCAGTCAAACCTTTGTCGCGACAATAGAAACCAATTGCCAACGATGGATCCAGTGAGTCCAGTGGTATGTGTCTTATTACGCTAGAACAGAAGTCCAAAAAAAAAAAAATGAATAAACAAATTGAGAGCAAGGCAGACCAGGATACAAAACGTAAGAAATGGGCATGTTCCAGAAGAAAGCTTACTTGCAGTGGTATGACGAGGTATCACTGTCTAAGTTATCTGTACTAATGGAGCATACCTGTACAGACAAAATTTGTACATATCAGAGACATGCACACATGATTGCACAACTTCAAGCCAATGGTAAGCACCAAAGCAATTTCTTCTTTTGTCATTTCACTTTGTAGATAAGTAACAAGTAAAGCTGTTAGTTTTATTTACATTTTGAAATCTTGAATTGGTATAAGAGTTGCGATATTCTTAAATCTTAATAGTAAAAAAGTAAAGGTATGCAAAATCAACCTTCACTTATATAAAAAGACCGGGGAGATTTTCCATTTTTAGCAGCTTCCGTATTGCCTTTGCTTTGTACTTGACTATATTAAAAATTATCATGCACCATATGAATGCATTTAAGCTAACTGATTCGGTCTTTTAAACTAGAGTTGGCTGGGTAAATAGGTGAACATGTGTTTTCTATTGTCCATGAAAACGGCATTATTGTTATTCAACATGTTGAATGACAAACTATCCTAAAAGAGAGAGAAAAGCGTAAAAATTTGGGTACACATATTGGGTAGTGACACATCTGGGTTTTTTCAACATTAGACACAATACGTAAGAATCCATAGAAAAGGAATATCCCCCTATGATCACAGTGAAACCCCTGATCCATGATAGATAAATACTGCATATTTGATTCCATACATAAGTCGTCTTCATAAACAAACTTGGGATTTGCAATCCCATGCACCACCTTCATTTAAATGTAGCATGTGAGCCTAGATCATTGACAAAGGAGCAGCACAGGGGAGTAAGTCACAGCAAATTAGCTCAAATAATGTTAAGGAAGACATACTGGCTGAACGTCATGAGGATCAAGATAGAAAGCTTCGTCATCTTGCACACCAATTAAATAGGTAGATGCACCAGGTTTCCCACCCAAGATGCCAAGACTCTGAGGAAAAGAAAATGTTGCGCGCAACAAAGGAATGTACCTGAGAAGAATGTAGAGACCCAAATGATTAACTCAGACAAGTTTCTAGAGTTCTATTCTATTATAGTTTAATGTTAAACATTCATGATTTACACACAATCTACAATAATTACACGCTCTTTGAATCTTTGTCACACGAAGCATGATGAATCACATTAAAACGTCCTATTCCCTACTATACGACATCCAGCATTTTGTTATCCTCATGTATAGCAAGCAATAGCAAAGGTGTAAATTTCAGATGCTCTAGGACTCTGTTGCTAGCAATTTTTTTTTTTTTTTAAATAAAAAAATAAGAGAGCACTTTTCTAACGAAACTGCTGGAGATATATTATAGTTTCAATAGGTAAAAGGGTGGGGTGTGGTAATCAACACAGCTAACTGGCCCCCGAAACAAGATATTTGGTCTGAGCCATATTACTCATTCCAGCCAAAACCCAAAGGTTCTAAATTAACGAGCCTGTCATGAGCCCTAACAGCATGCCATAAAGATCCACCATTGCTCCAGAATATTCGCCGCTGGCTGTGGACCATGCAAACTAGCAAAAATTTCTACTGATAAAGAAAGTTAATTAGAGAGGTCCATTAACGCGTTAAAGGACCATTTAGTACCAGATTTTCAGCAATATCTACATGTTAAAAAAGATTTTCTTTTGCAATTTTTGAGTAGTTGCTCTTGACCTTGTGAATCAATTGGACAAAAAAGTACATCTTTAGGCAGCATCTTAATATAACTCAATCTGTTAAAATATTACGGAAGCCTCTTGATCTTAACCTTTTGTGATTTTTTCTTTTCACTCCAACCTTATCAATCTGGTAATTTTTCTTTTCTCAAACTGACAGACGTAATCAACAAAAAACCGACAGGTGTAGTAATCAACAAAATAGTAGGAAGATAGCTATCCTGAGGAAAGCAAAATGAATAACATGTCAGCTTACAGAGGTAAAAGGAATCTAAACCAACAAGTGAACACGTTATTGATCTAATGGAGAGTGAACTTTAAGCAATGAAAATGTAGGAAAGGTACTCATATGCAAATTTAGAGAAGTATAAAGAATCAGCTGTCCTGCAGGCACAGACAAGAAACTGAAGCAGCAGTCTTCACTCAAAGTAGAACTATTCTTATCGACAAAATACATAGTTATACTCGATCACTTCTCTGTGATTTTACTAAAACTGCCTGAAGCCACAGCTGAACTATTAAAAACAGAAGAAAGCCCATAAAAAGAAAGAATCATGGATGAATTTGATTAAGACTGCAAACCTGGGATTAACTTTTTCAAGACCAAGAACTAAGGGAACCAACAAAAGAATAGGTGTCCATTCATCCTGACCCCTCGAAAATTCCAAACAACATTTTCTTGCATCCTCGATGCACAAAACAGGAGCTCCACCACGTTCCCCATCTTCATCACCAGAAACAATATAAAGGGCAATGGGAAAAACCCGTTCCACCAGGTCAGCTGCCTCTCTCTTGCTGCGGACCAGACTCTCCCATGAACGGCATGTTGCATATGGACCAACCCATGACCCAGCCGCAAGATCATAAGCTTTTCCCGCTTGAATAAGATTGTGGATAGAGAAAGGAGAAGCATTTGAATCACCAAAGAGATGCAAGATGTCAGCATACTTCGGTTCACATGGCTGCCAAATCAAAATGGCAAAAACAAGCTTACCCACTGTGTACCTGAATGAAGTATATTACCAGTTAAAATAACTAAATTCTCTCATCAATTTTACCTTATACGGGGTTTTTCTCCATGACCTACCCAGATGATGAAACAGCAATGCCTGCAAAGAAATGACCAGTTCAACTCGAGAAAAACATGCAATTGCAACAGTAAAACCCACTTTCATCTGTTAAGCCTAACGTTATCTAAATGGATTCAGTAAAGGAAGCAAGGTCACTGAAACAAAGTAATAGCAACACACCTGAGCAACAAGCATCTGACTACTCCTAAGCATGCAACCCCAACCTACATCACTTGTATAGTTTGAGTCAATAGCTTCAAACCCTGCAAAATATCATGGATTAGAATTTCTACAATACGAGTGCAACAACTACAACACCACCCATGCCTTATCCCTAGTGGAGATATATGATGACGTGGTACCAGACATTCACTAAGGTTGTTATTTTATTTAATATCTTCAAATGCAATGGTAGATTATATCTTAGAATTTCTAATTTCCTTCGTTTGTTAGGATTTGTAGTCCATATGTTCATTATGTTTTCAACATAAAACCAGCTTAGCTCTTTGAATATTGATAAAGTTAAGGTTTTTCCTTGTTGTGCTTCTGCTAGTATGCCTCTGTGTACGTTTGCGAATGTGTTACCCACATTCGGGTTGTCATCCATTTCCATTGGATCATGTCTATAGTTTTAAACTATCTAACTATCTACAAAAAAGACACTAACAATCAATAAAAGAAGTTCCAATTCAAAGAAAGATCAAACAGCAAGAATACTGCGGAAACAAACCTTTGCGATATGTGACTATAATTCTTGAAGAAAAATCTTGCTCAAATGCCGGCAATCCAGGGATTTCATCACCAGAAGACTCGTCCTGAGATATCTTGTAGCACACACCTAGAAGCCATATATCACTAGTTGGGTTAGAAACGCCAGTTCTACCCGTACCTAGAACACGCTCTTGAATCCTCCTCATTGATCCACCAGTCACGACTTTTCTCACAGCTGTTGTCCAAGCATTTGGTCTGCTATGAAGTGCCTTTCTTGGGCAAGCTGAGGACTCGCTATGTGCATCAAAGATTGAGAAAGCGGAACCAAAGAAGGTTGACCATGAGGAATTCTTGGATGACTTACTATCCACGTATCCTGCCTCAGGGCAAACCGATGGTTGACTCGTATTTGAAGTATCAGAGGGACTTTCAGACAAACATTTTGAAGCAACTGCTTTCTCACAAAATCCTTTCATTACCTAGTCATGGAGTACTATCCAGTAACACAATCAGCTCATAGAAAAGAGCTGAGTTGCGAATGTAACCTGCAATTCAGAGAATAATATTAAGCATTGTCAGCACTAATACAATCCAATTGTTCACAATTTGCAAAATTACATGATCCAGGTAAGACACACCATATAGCCACCACCTTATAGAGGAAAGCAACACAAATCATCTCCTTCAGAAAACTAATTCGAGGTGAACACAAATGAAATTACCATTCTAAAGTTAGAAAAAATAACAGAACACACTTGAAATTGCAGGATAGCAATTGTACTAATAGAACTAGAAATAATTTCCCAGTTTGTATAAGCTGAATCATGTAGGAGAACCATTCAACAAGTGTAAACAACCTACTTTATGGCTGGAAGCCTGGACATGGAAAAGAAGTGTTTGTAGTAAACTTTTGAAGTGCTCTTGTTTTAAGCATGTCAGGGAGACCATAGATGGAAAGAACAGGATATTCGAAGGCCAGGAAGAGCCACTCACAAAACTGTTAACTTTATTTTGTAGAATGGTGGATATAACAACTTTGTACATCTTACTTTTTTTCTTCTAGACTCTTCTATTTGCTTGAGCAGTTTGACATTCTCTCTCTACATTCTTTCATACACTTCCTACCTACCAAGTACTTCTCTTCCACTTGTTGAATGCTATCTCACAACTCAAAAAGTGTATTCAAGCATCTTAAACTAGCCTTGACGATAAATACAGATGAATGGTACCAACAATCCCAAAGCACACTTAGACTCACTACAATACCGCCAAAACAACATCAAAATAACCATCCTCATGGTAGACTTCATTCCTAAATATATGCTTCCTGAGAATCCATATGTGTCCTTCAGATTATATATCACATACTGCTCCCTCTAACTCACTCGCTCATTCTGGATTCTCTAAAACTATTGAAAGAGATAACGCCAAATGCATAATAAAGCAATCTGAACAACAGTTCTCAGTAGACTTGCTAACTCATTGTTAAGCATGAGCCATCACATACTGGAACAGTGTCAGCTTCTATACCTCCATTCCATCTATATAAATGATTTTTGCTTCTTTAAAAATTACATGCAGATTTACAATCACCAGACATCTAGATGACGACATCAAAAGTTTTTGAATATACTCATTCGCCTCACACTTACATAATCTATCTAACAACTAGAACTTGGAGTAGATTACAAGACCCTCCAAAAGGCATTCAATTCTTTCAACTACTAATACAATCATTCTCTATGTGTCATTAAAAATCAGCATAGCCGCTAAAGAATTCTGATCTTCATGAATTTGTCAATCCAAAATTCCTTAAGAACTCTATCAAGAACACAGTCGCCATCATTTACAGCATTCAAAAATGAACCAAGAGATAATCTAGATCAGAATTCAACCATGGAGAAAACATGTCTAACTAAAAAAGGGTCCACCAATCAATTCATTACTTAGAGATCACCCATCAGGTTCCAATCACTCGATGTTACATCAAATTCAACACTCCGTGCCTCAGAACCTCAAAAGCCCAACTTTTTTTTTTTTTGGCCAAAAGACCTCAAAAGTCCCAATTCCCCTCATTAATCCTAACCCACGACAAGCCAACTTCCAATCCAATCTTCTCGGGTGAACACTCATAACAATACGTAGCCTATGAATCAAAAATCCCAATAGGCCGAAGAGACAGATAGATGGATCATCAAAAATTTCAAAGAACGAAAATTGATCAAGAATTTCTCCAGAAAATAATGGGAAAGTTCAGACCCACGAAAACACACCCGCAAAGAACAAAATTCTCACCAATCAAAAACCTATCGGTCGGCAAATAGAATCCCCCAGCATCAAAGGCACGAAATTTCAGCTTCAGAACATAAAAACGAGATCTTTCGGGCCGAGAACTCGCACCGGCCGGGTTCGCGGCTGCCAGCGGCCGTCGACGGCGGACGGGGTGGTGCCGGAGAGTTGCGGGCGGTGGCCGGCGAAGTCGGGCGGAGGTGGGTCTTCGTTGTTTCGAGGATCCACGCAATCCTCGAACAGCGCGAGAAGGAGTAACGTGTTCCTCGCTGTCTTCTCTCTTTGGATTTGTGCTTCTGGATTTCCGATGAAGTAATCTCGGTCAACAGACTCAACCTCGCAAAAACACCGATTTTCAGAACATATAATTTATCTCTTTATTTATTTGTTTATTTTTACTTTTGGCCCACCATGTTGGATGATTATATGGGACTTAACGAACCAGATTTTCCAGATTCTAATTTTGAGAAATCCCTTGTCTTAAGAGATGATCCAAGGATGTAGATTCTCAACAACTTTGTATTTTCCGTTTTTATTTTTCTATTTTCCAGCAATATTTAAATTCTCCATCTTCTTTTTTCATATTAAAATAAGATTCCCACTTCCAAATCCGTGGTCCACCCAAGATGCTCCACGCAGCATTTACCCTAGGCTAGTACTCTGTACCATGATTGCTTCGAATTAATTTCATGTCATAAACAACTTATTGAATTGAGGAGTCCACGCTATATTTACCTCAAATTGAATTTCATGCAAAAAAAAAAAGTTACAAATTGATAAATCGGTAACAAATCTAACAAACTATTAAGGCGAAATAAGGAATTTTAGCAGATTTTCGAAACATGAGGGAGTTTTTATGATAAAATTAACAGATTTTCTAATGTTATTTTATTTTCTTCAAATTTGGCTTCCTTGAAAGACACCTTTTTAGAAGACTCATTTATGTTGAATTTCCATGTTGGAACCACGCCATATATCAATTGTCCAAATTGTTTGTGCATGCATTTCCATGGCAGCAATTTGAGGAGGGTATTGGACTTGCGCTTGTAACATGTAGGGATTTTTTCTACTTGAAACTTAGTTTAAGATAAATATGATTAAGGAGGATACTAATCGAAGATTCTTTGCAAGAAACTTAGATTGGAGTAAATGTGATATGAATGTATCAGTTTAGAATTTCTTATAGTATTAACCCTACAAATCTAACAAACTCATAGGGCGAAATTAGGAATTTTAGTAGATTCTCAAAACTCGAGAGAGTTCTTAGGATAAAGTTAGCAAATTTTCCAATATTATTTCATTTTCTCGAGATTTTGCTTTCTTGAAACACATCATTCAGAAGATCCATTTATGTTGAATTTTTGCGTTGGAACCACGTTATATATCAATTGTCCAAGTTGTTTGTGCATGTATTTCCACGGCAACAATTTAGCAAGGATATTGGACTTGTGGTTGTAACATGTAGGGATTTTTTTATATGAAATTTAGTTTAGGATAAATATGGTAATTTGTGATTTTTTGCACGAAACTTAGGTTGGAGTAAATGTGGCACAAATATATTAGTTTGGGATTTCTTATAGTATTAACCTTACATTTTAAAAAGCACAAAGTTGGTTATTTGCATTTTTGGCTTCAATTTATATACCATTTAAGTTTTTTTTTTATATGAAAACATTACGCATACATACATGTGTCAATAATTATGATAACACGTTCTAACCGTTTTGCATGAAAAAGACTGGAATAATTGCAATAAAAATACTAAAACATGACACGATGTGTAATTGAATTTTAAGACTTTTAAAAAATGCAATCAAATCAAAACTTGTCATGAAAATATAATTAAATTCTAAAACTTTTAAAAAATACAAGCAAGTATTAAAAATTATCAAATTGAATTAATCAAGACCTTCCGTAGATTATCAAATTGGTCTAATCAAGATCTTCCGTAGATTGTACATTTTTAAAAAAATTAAAGACTTGATTATATTTTCGTAATAAGTTTTATGACTTAATTGCATTTTTTGAAAATTTTAAGACTTGATTGCACTTTCACGATAAATTATAGAATTTGATTGTATATTTTGAAAATTTTATGATGTAATTGCACTTTGGTAACAAATTTTAGGACTTTAATACACCTATCCTAAAAAGACTTGAAAAATATAAATATGGACTTCAAAATTCTAAAATTAATTCCAAATGAATTAACAACTTTCTCGTCAAGGATTTATATCGTCATAAAATAAAGGTATCTTCATTTTTTAGTCAAAATTAAATGTGATGAAGATCGTATTTTTTTCCGTATAACAAAAAAAAAAGAAGTTATAAATACAAAATTATTAGAATAGACGTGATGATTTTATTAGTAGGAAGTTTCCCTACAATTACTAAATTGTCCTCAATGAACCGACAAAGGTTGGGAATCTCAAATAGCACTTTCATCTAATTGCAGTTTTTTCGGTTCTTCTAATCCATCTAATTCTTCAGGTAGCAAGAAAAGTGCCAAAAAATTATAAAATTATTATATTTGTACCAATTCAATCCTAAAAAATTAGGTTATGCTTTTTCTCTCTTTTCCTTAAGGTTCTCTCCTCTCTCTCATATTTATATAGCTTTCTTCTTCAACTTTCATGGAAAGAAGGGTTTAAGATAGATCCCTCCCTCCTTTCTCTTATTTTTCTTTAGCTGATTTGGTTCTTTATTTTCTTTTTCTTGCTTTCATCCCGTTTGGATGAGCTTTTCTCTTTTGATTAAATTTATATCTAGAAGTTTTTTTCTCCCATTTCAAGTAGGTTTTTTATCTTGATCTAGTTTAGATTTGGGATTTTTGCATATATGTTTCGGGGTTTCACTTTCCTTAGGTTTTGTTGGTGTACAAATTTCGAAAGAGATTAGAGGAGTTTTGCGTATGTTTTGCCCTCACATGTGCAAGATCTGTGTGCGTTCAACTTTATTAAACAGCAATAGTGTCGTCGAAAGGCAAAGCTATGATAACGTATGGAGATCTCAGTGTGGGCTCATTCCTTAAGACGAATTCAATGATTGACCGCTAATTTTGATTTGAGAATTCATAGATTTGTTTTTTGAGTGTGTGACCTCCAATCCTGTTGTGATGATTCATCTCCTTTATTTGAAGTTTTTTTTTGTTTTAGATTTGTCTGGATTTGTAGTTGGATTGCGTTTTTCAATTATATATTGGTGGAAATAAAAGAAATCTTTCTAAAAAAAAAATCATAAACCTTTGAATTATGTGAATTGAGTTATAACATTTTTGACGATTTACTAATGTAATTCATATGGTAAATTTTTAGCTATAAATTGCTAATATGCACATTGGCTATCCTTTGTAGTATAATTACGCTGATGTTGACAATCTTTTTTTTTTTTTTTTTAATTTTATGATTTTATTACTTTTTTTAAAATTATTATTGTGGTTTGACAAGGTCATTAGCCGACCCTCGTTGGCCATAGGGAAGGACTGGGCAAGGGTCTCCACCCCTTGTTGGCCACAATTGAGGGCACCAAGTTCTCGCCTAAATCCAAGAAAGGGTCGCAATGCTTGGTCTCACCGGGGCCACGATGCCATTGCCGGTCCCTTGTTTGTGGCTAGCTAGGGCGTTGCAACCCTCGCATGGATCTGGTTGAGGGCCCAACGCCCTTGTTTATGGCAGGCAAGGGCCACAACACCTTCCCAAGGACTAGGCAAAGGCCTGTGGCTGACGATACTCGGCTCGTGACCTCGCTTGACTCAGAGTTGTAGAAAAAATTGAAAGAAAATAAAAAGAAAATTAATAAGAGTGATTTTCGGCTAAAATTGATTGGATGGACTATATTGGCAAATTATCAAAAGATTTGTGATTGAAAAGTACTAAAAATCTTCGGAAAAGCTTAATATCCCTCACTCAAAAGAAACATTAAGTTCCATATCATATATATTCAAAATTCTTCATTAGTTTACGTCCGATTCTCTTCGTTAACTCTATTTTAGTTTTTCTGTGTGAAACAATTTGAATTCATCATTTGTTTCGGCCAAGACATTGCCAAGACAAATCGTTTGAAATTTCAATTGTACGTAAAATTGAGAATCGAAGATGGTAGAAGTCTCTGATTATATTTAGTTCGTTCAATCGCAGTAATCGAATATGGCTGTAGCATAATAGTTATAGGTTGTAATGTAATAGAGCTTTAATAACTATTACATCGTTTGATTTAAGTAATGCAGGGCATTGCTTGGTTTTGGGTTAACAATATATAATGAATAAAAATAGCGTCAAAATTTCTAAAATACCTCTTAATTTTTTTATTTACTAGTCAATCATGATAATTCATGAATTTAATGTCCCCCATATACAATCAGATATCATTACACAAAACATATAATTCAATTTAGTTGTAATTTACTTAAAAGATTGAATTATAATTAGTAGTCTAACATTGGTAGAAGGGGAGAGAAGACATTGGGGTGATTTTGGGAACAACCACTGAGGTCAAGTATCACTGGTTGTGCTGTTAAAGAGGGGGCATAGATTTGTAATAGGCTATTACTTTAACCAAACATGTTGTCTGTCAGGTTCTTAGCACATGATTTTTTTTTTTTTTTTTTTGGGGCAAGCAATTGATGGAATTTTAACATGATAAGTCCAATTATTGAATAAAAAACCAACTGACATTTTGATCAATTATTCTAACAATGATTTCTCTAAATTATCCTAAATGGAAGGCTGTGATGATTTGAGTATGAGATCGGCCACACTTAGACATCCAAATTGACGTCGTTATATGTAATTATGAATTCACGTAAGTTATAACTCTTTCCATTTTGTAAATTTTGTCGATTCTAATCTAAGAGCATTGACATCTATGGTCTATAGTTAATCTACACTGACATTTAACATGGAACTCATGATTCCTATCATGTCTAGGAATTTCAATAATTATAAGTTAAGATTATATTTATTTCTCAAAAAAATAAATGATTCGGACAAGGTCGTCCTAAAAAATTGCGTCGCTTCCTCTTCGACGCCCGACCGCAAAATACACCCTCCGTCCCTCTCTCTCTCTCATCATCTTCTTTGCTTCTACAAGAACTGGCCTGGCCGTTTTTCATGCCATTATCTTTGTCAGAAGGCCCGCCAATGGCTTTCTCTTCCAGCCTCAAGTGCTTCCCGTGGCCTCTCCCTCGCGCCGCCAACCCCACCCACCTCCCCTCTTCCTCCCCCAGAAACCACCCTCATCCCCCTCCTCCTCCTCCGGTCACTTCGCCGCCGTCTCTGCCGCCGCCGCGCAGCACCGCGGCCACCTCTCCCACCACCACCACCACCACCTCCCCCGACTTCACCCCGCAGCAGCTCCTCGACGCCCTCCGCCGCCAGAGCGACGAGACGGCCGCGTTCCGCATCTTCGACTGGGCCTCGAAGCAGCCCAACTTCGCCCCCACCCCCTCCGTCTACCAGGAGCTCCTCCGCAAGCTCGCCAAGGTAGGGTCTTTCGATTCGATGAGGCGCGTCCTCGATGAGATGAAGCTCGCCGGCGGCGAGGTGGGTACCGGTAGTTTCTTGATTTTCGTCGAGAGTTATGCGAATTTCGACATGTTCGACGAAATTCCTGGTGTTGTTGAGATGATGGAGGTGGAGTATGGGACAAAGCCCGATACCCATTTCTATAATTTTTTGTTGAATGTGCTTGTGGATGGGAATAGGCTGAAATTAGTCGAGACCGCACACTCGGGTATGGTTAGTCGCGGAATCGAGCCGGATGTGTCGACTTTTAATATACTGATCAAGGCTCTGTGTAAAGCCCATCAAATTCGGCCTGCCATGTTGTTGATGGAGGAGATGCCGAATTATGGGTTGTCGCCTGATGAGAAGACGTTCACGACCCTTATGCAAGGTTACATTGAGCAAGGGAATCTGGATGCTGCTCTGAGTATCAAAGAACATATGGCAGTGGCTGGATGCTCGGCGACCGATGTGACTGTAAATGTACTGATCAATGGGTTGTGTAGAGAGGGAAGGATTGTAGAGGCGCTTGATTTTATTCAGCAGATGTCGAGTGAGGGGTTCTATCCAGATCAGTTCACATTCAATACGTTAGTGAATGGTCTGTGTAAGGGCGGACATGTGAAGCATGCTCTAGAGATCATGGATTTGATGCTTCAGGAGGGTTTCGACCCAGATGTTTTCACCTATAATTCCCTTATTTCTGGGCTATGTAGAATAGGTGAAGTTGATGAGGCAGTGGAACTTCTTGAACAGATGGTGTCCAGAGATTGCTCTCCTAACACTGTTACTTACAATACACTGATAAGCACACTATGTAAGGAGAACCAGGTTGAGGAAGCTACGGGACTGGCTCGTGTTCTTACGAGCAAGGGGATTCTACCTGATGTCTGCACATTCAATTCTCTGATACAAGGTCTCTGCATGACCAGAAACCACCGTACCGCAATGGAACTGTTTGAAGAGATGAAGAGCAAAGGTTGCCAGCCTGATGAATTTACTTATAATATGTTGATCGACAGCTTCTGTTCTAGAGGGAAACTTGAGGAAGCATTGGGTCTCATGAAGGAGATGGAATTGAATGGTTGTGCTCGAAATGTGGTGATATATAATACCTTAATGGATGGGTTCTGCAAGAACAAGAAAATCAAGGAAGCAGAAGAGATTTTTGACCAGATGGAGCTTCAAGGCATTTCTCGAAACTCAGTTACGTACAATACCCTCATTGATGGCCTATGTAAGAACAGAAGGGTTGAAGAGGCTGCTGAGCTTATGGACCAGATGATAATGGAAGGCTTGAAGCCAGATAAATTTACATATAATTCTCTGCTCACATATTTCTGCAAACAAGGTGACATAAAGAAGGCAGCAGATATTGTGCAGACGATGACTTCCAATGGCTGTGAACCAGACATTGTCACATATGGAACCCTCATTGGGGGACTGTGTAAAGCTGGTAGAGTTGAGGTTGCAAGAAAGCTCCTTAGAACTGTCCAGATGAAGGGAATGAAACTGACTCCTCAGTCGTACAACCCTGTTATCCAAGCTCTGCTCAAACGGAGGAGGACTACAGAAGCCATGAGGCTTTTCCGAGAAATGATGGAAAAGGGTGGTCCTCCAGATGCGATCACCTACAAGATTGTTTTTCGGGGACTTTGCAACGGGGGAGGACGAATTGGAGAAGCAGTTGATTTTGTGTTTGAGATGACAGAAAATGGGTATGTCCCGGAATTCTCGTCATTTTATCAGTTGGCTGAAGGTCTTTGTGCTTTGTCCATGGAAGACACATTAATTAAGCTTGTTGAGTTGGTCATGGCTACAGCTAAGTTCTCGGAAGGTGAAGTTTCCATGATTAGGGGCTTCCTCAAAATCCGTAAATTTCAGGATGCCTTGGCCACCATTGCGAATATATTGGGCCATGAGAGATCACAAAGAGATCGTTGGCAAGCACAATCTAAGAGCAGAAATTAGGAGACTTCATTTGTAAGATAGGAATTGGCTTTCTACAATTGCTTATTGACATTAGAAGGAGAGTAACACCGGATTAGCATATGTGGCAACTGTTAACAAGGCTCAATGAAAGTAGCTATTGCAAATGTGTCTCTCACAGTGTTGTGGTGCGGAAGCTGAAATGGAATTTACAAGCAACGAGGGACCTCCGTGATTGTAATTACATTCATAACATAAGTAAGGTGTAAGGTTGGAGATAACGCAGAATACATCAGGCTAATCCCTGCTTCTGCGGAGAAGAGATTAGCAAGTGCAGTCTTTGATTTGACAGGGTGAACTTGTAGGAGCTTTTTGCTGATATAAGCCTCAACATTCTTCCTCAATTTTGAAGGAGCAAGAGCGAAGACCAGATTGATACCTAGTTTGCCGTCTTGTAGGACTTTTGGCTTTGTCGTATTAGTTTAGAAAATCCTACTGCTGGAGCTAAATTTGAGGGTTAAGGGAGCCATTAGATAAGCACCCTCTGTGTAGGTCATCTTAGATATTTCGCATTTTCTTCTTGTACATCGGATTGGAAAATTGTGATTATTGGCAAGGTCGATTACCAAGTAGGGCCATGGTCTCTTGCGAAGTCTTGGAAAATGGTTCTCTCTGAGTACATATAGTTTTGCTTCATGGCAAGAAGCTTAAGTTCAGAAGAGTTGAATTTTAAGTTGCTAACTCTCCTTCTACCCGGTCCTTGAAAACACAACTGCTGCATACTCGATGAAGATCCAAGTTACTGTGCTCATATGTATCATAGTAACTTTTTCTTTGCCTGGCTATGATCTTTTGCTTCATGAACTCGGTTACTTTGAACTTTAGATTGCCAAGCCACATTTCACTCCGGGTATGATTTTACATCTTTCTCTGATTTTGCTCTGCATTATCGCGAACCTAATTGATCAGTTGATTTTTTCCTAGCATTTTAATACACAACTGAATGCTCTTCTTGGATTGCTCTTCAAGAGAGATACGGTAAGAAAAAAGTTGAGGCATGACTTTTTTAAGTGTTCCATGCATAAACATAAAGTACAATGGAGGATTCTGCCAGTGAATTTCAATACTTAAAGCGACCCTTGTAAAGAGTCGAATTAGGCTCGTTATACATATCAATTAAATTTCCGAGTTGTGATCTACTAAATTTCATCTACCATCTGGGATTATCATCTCGAGCTTTTCCATGAACGTGCATTACATAGTATCGTCGCTTGTTTAGCTTATCAGAAAGCAGGGTGCTTGCATTACATGTATTTAATATGGAGTTTAGGTCTATCTGAGTTGTTTCTTCCTGATTTTTCATGGATCATCATCCAAGCATGATTGTTTGTCCAATGTGACTGCTTCTGGGGAGAGGAAGGAGCATTTGCGCGGCTAGAAGTTTGGCAGAGTGCATTGTTTGCAGTAATCTTCTTCTTAAGCCCTCGCATCTCGTTGGAGGCTATGCTATAAATAATGCTCATTGGAATCTTGTCTCTCATTTTCTAGGTTTTTGGGTGCATTTGGTTTAGCTTTTCAAAGGGGTTTTCAACCTTCAAGGCCCCCCAGGAAAATGTTGGGGTTTTTGGCAAGTATTTTGAAGGAGCTTTTGGCTAAATGCTGGTTTTGGAATGCTAAAAGTCCAATGCTACTCTCATCCTACTTTCCGAAGTAGGATTTGCATAATGCTGAAATTAGGATTAAAATGCTTTTTTTTTCCTTCCAAAACCACTTTCATCAATTCTTTAGTTTTTCGATTTTGCCCCTCTTTGTAACTATTTCATGCAAGGGTAGCCGACGAGGCCAGATTTGGCCAACGACGGTTGGTGAGGGGTGGGCGAGGCCAAATCTAGCCGGTGAAGGGTTGGTGAGTGGCTAACAAAAAGCCGGGGGCAATCACCTAGGTCGCACGCCACTTAGGTTGCTCGACCCTCACCGGAAGCTGCCCGAGGTTGGCTGGCCCTGGTGGACGGTTGTCAGTATCAAATATGGCTCATCGGTGGCCTAAGCCCTTCGCTAGTTCCGGCAAACGGTTTTCTTTTCTTTTTTTATTTATAAAATAATATAAAAAGTGCAATCCTCCTACAAGTTAAAAGAAATATTATTTTGCTTAATAATTCTCAGATTAGAGTTCCTAAGTTTTATCTCATTGTTACTAAATCATTATAATGTATAAAATACACAATAATTGTATACATTACTACCATAGCACACTATTCAAATATCATCATTCAAACCTATTGCTAGCACAATATTATTTGCTCTAGTCATGATCACCTCATCTGTGCCATTTTAAAATATGTATTACTAATTTGAAGTTTTGGTGAGACTAATTAGTCTACAAAAGCAACAACTCAAACATGAGAAATATTTAATCAATGACATGCCATGGAATCAAAGACGAATCCAACTCATCATATTATGCAAATTTACTTGAATAATTATTATCTTTTACTAAGTCCCTATGAATTTTCTCATATTTTACCTTAAAATTAAAGTTTACAATTTTTTTTTTATCTTGTTCCTTGGATTATGATTTTTCATTTGCCATTGTGAAGTGCACCATCACCATATATTTTGTCTCGCTTTAGTCTATCACATAGCTAGCAATACAATCATATAACTTTTAGATCTTGAATTTAATCAAAATTTCCATTTTTCTTTTGGGAATTATGTGTGGAATTTTAATAATAAATCTTGGCACGAAATATGAAACTTAAAATGAATATGAAAGGCATAATTTTACATTAACTTTGTTCCCTATACGTGTTTAATATTGTGCTAAATGATAAGGTTCTGATTTTTATTATTCTTTTAAATGTTGCTTTTGTGATTTTGGAAAAGCATTAGAGCCATATTTCTTTTTCAATTAATTTTGGGAATTTTGTACTCCGGTTGCCCAAATGAGACCAACCAGCATAATGCAAAATGTGAGCACCATTACAAATTCAGTGTAACGGTACCGTTAGCCTAACTGGACTCGGAATAAAGGATAGTGGATTGAGAGACAAGACGAGGGAGGAGTGCCGGCGGCAAAAGGCGCGGCAGCGGGCGATGCACGCATTGGTGGTGGCAGGCCGGCAGCGAACGGGTTAGGCCTTGGCAAGTGGACGTGGATGTATCGCTTTTACGCGGATGATGAGCATAGCAAAGTGACGGGCATCCGGGAAAAATATGCATTTTTAAAGTTAGAAAAATAAATTTCCATAACGTGGAAAGGGAAATCATTTTTTAAGAAAAGCATTTTTCTCCATTATGAATTTTTTTTCAATAATAAACACACTCTTAATGATAATTAAGGAGGGGCGATGCCTCCCTTTTCCCACCATCTCTTTTTTTTTTTTTTTTTTTTTTTTTTTTTTTTTTTTTAATATATTGATTCCACTATTGACTTTTTTTTTTTGAAGAGTGTCAATGAAATGTATTTTGATATATGGATTGACGACTACGTCAACAAAGGACATGAAGGGTTTTCTACTAATTCTTAGATAGAAAACGTAAATGACGAGAGAATTGAAACTATAGAGACCGAAAGTAACTATAAATAACGACATAAAAGTTCTAAAATAGAAAGATAAATTGGATAATCGATTTTTTTTTTTTTTATTGATCAGCAATCCTTTCTATAAATTACAATTTAAGTATTTATACCCGCCGTCGATAATTAACAACAGTTACTAAGGAGATTATCCATGATCTAGCATTACTTATCTACAAACAATTATTCCCGAGGTTATGGACCTTGCTACGGCTTCATTACCTTCTTTTTTTTCAACGGTTATGATCTTGTAACTGCATCTAAATAACTATATTCCTTCACTTTTTCATAAGTATCATTATCCATCAGTGCTGGACTCTTCAAGCTCCACCACTTGACAGATGCATCGAATTCGCTTCCTTACAAGCTCTCGACAGCTGCTTCCAAAATCGTCTGCTTCACTACTTACCTCGATATTTTTTTTTTTTTCGGTGCTGGAGGAACCGCTACTGTGGCCGACAGCCGTTCACGTAAACCCCCAATGATAGCAGGGAAACCACCATCCCGGTGACACGCGTAAATCACCACACAAAGATTTTCAGCCTCTCCTCGTCGCAGGCCGAACTCGGCCTCCACCGGGGAGAGCAAAGGCTCTACCATCCACGCTGCAACGGCCGGTGGTTTACTTACCTCGATATTCATATAAGATCAAAATGACCAAAATCACCTCGACTTAAAGAAAGAAAAAGTACAAAATACCAAATTGAAAAAAAAATAAAAATAAATTTGAACAAATAATTAAATGATTGAAGAAGAAAGAAAATGATATCTGGGCCTGCCGCCGACGGCGACCGGCGGTTGGGCATCCCACGCAACGGGGAAGTCATGTCCGGATGCGCCAAAAAACAATCCTCTCCCTCCCTCGTCCTTTTCTTCTCCGCACTCTTCTGCCTGTCCGATCCCCCCAGACAGATTCTTAATTCAATTTCAAAGCCTTCCTCCTTCGATCCCTCGGCTCCTCCTGTCGCTCGCCGAATCCGCACGCTGACGTCGATGATTCCCCCCACGTCGTCGCGTAGCTCATCATGATTCTCGCCGGCACGCTCCGTGCCGTTTCGACCCCACCCGCGACGCGGACGGTACCGGGCGCCTGCTCTGCTATATAGCGGGTCGCCCCCCCGCGACTGTGAAAGCTGGAGGCCCCAGGGGAAGTGATGGATTCCGCAGATTCTCGCCGCGACGAGGAAGCTCCGTTGGTCGTCGCCGCCTCCGCCGAGGCCTCGCCGGCGTCGGCGGCGGCGGCTCCGTCGCCTCGGGGGAGCCATGTTCGGGACGTCCATATACTGAGCTGCGGGTTTCTGCTCATCTTCTCGGCCTACGGGGCTGCTCAGAATCTCGAGAGCACCGTGAACGCTGTGAGTTTCGGTTTTGGAGACGTTTCCGTTGAATCGCGGGCTCCAAGTTCGCATTTTTTTCTTCCCCGGGAAAGAATCGAGAGAAATCGACCGTCGACAAGTGAAAACCTAGTAGCTGAATTTGGACTTCCGTGTCTGAGCTTGTTTTTAGGAATTGTTGCTTTTTTTTTTTCGGTTCTTACTTCGTTTGACGTTGCGTTTTGGTTTGATGAGTTTCTTGATTTTGTTGCAGACGGATAATTTGGGCACGATCTCGCTCGGCATACTGTACGTGTCCTTCACATTTTTCTCCTTGGTTGCTTCGCTGGTGGTTCGGGCACTGAGTCCCAAAAATGCTATTCTTTTGGGGAGTTCTGGTTACTGGCTGTTCGTAGCAGCGAATTTGAAACCATCCTGGTATGCCCTTTTGCCTCTGTAGGTTCTCTATATTACTCGGTCCAATTGCTTATAATTTTCCAGTCCTGGTGTTTCAAAGACTCCGTGAATTTATCGTACACATTGGTCATGCCTTTTTTCCCACCATAATGGGTTATATGAGGTTGCTTCCGGTAAGCATAAGAGCCTCTCAGAGTCTTAATGAAATCAGGTCACTATGTTCTAAACTTCAGAAATCTAGTTAGTTAGATCATCGGCATGGCTCGTCATCTTACTGCAAATGCCGAAATATCATGGATCTGTAGATTAGAAGGGTACTCAGTAGTGGTATCGATCTTTTGGCCATCATAAAGTCCCTTTCTAGTGCCAGATATATATTATGAAGACATCCTTAGTTTTCAAGTTAGACAGTCCAGTTTTGGGCTGAAAAAGAAATTGACAGTTTACGTTTCTGTTCATTTACTCATAAACTTTGTGGTGGACTGCACACTCTTCATCTTTTAGCTGTTCCTGATGCAGGTTCACAATGGTTCCGGCTTCTTTATATCTTGGGTTTGGTGCGTCAATAATATGGGTTGGGCAGGTGAATATTTGCTTCCTTTTGATTTGTGTGTAAACTCAGTCTTGTCTTTATTTTAGGTCCACTGCTCTTATCTTGTCATCGTTTTTTCCCTTACCTAATTTTTTTCTATTAGGGTACATATCTCACCTCAACTGCGCGTACTCATTCAAAAGATTTCAGCTTACATGAAGGAACAGTTATTGGTGCCTTTAATGGAGAATTTTGGGGAATGTTTGCCGGTCACCAGGTCAGATTTGCTAATTGAGTTTTTTAAGACGGACTTTTTATCTTAACCATCCAGCATCTTGTCCTGATCTTTTTGACCATGTCTTTGCAGGTTGTTGGGAATCTAGTATCGTTAGCTCTTCTGAGCGAGGAAACGGTATGTTGCATCATCCCCTTACTCATTACTCATTTTTTTCTTTTTTCTATCCTTCTGTTAAGTTTCTAATGTCACTAGCTGTTTTTAGAGAGGAATCTGTATGGAGCATCCCCTTACTTATTCCTTTATTTTTCAATTCTTTTGCTTGCTAATTAGCATACATAATCATACCACCTGAATTTTTCTTATTTTATCCGTTTATAAAAGGCAACCAGTACTGCCTTTTGGTGAGATCCTTTCTTACACATGGAAAGATGATTATAACAAGTGTTTCTGCATTTGTTCTTATCTTCCCTTGATGCTTATCCTTCATTGTGGATATTGTTTCCCTTAAATGTAGGATGGGACTTCAAGCAGAATGACATTACTGTTCATTGTGTTTCTTTGCTGTACGACCTTCGGCACCATACTTATGTGTTTCTTGAGCAAAAGAGACAGTAGAGAAGAAAGAGCTTCCCCAGAATACCCTGCTAGTTTCCGTTCTTCTCTGGTGTCTCTATCGAAGTCTGTGATTAATCCTTTGTTTGACGTACGGATGCTGCTGGTAATCCCGCTGATTGCATATTCAGGGTTGCAGCAAGCATTTGTTTGGTACGCACTACATTACTCTGTAGTGTGTTTTTTTTTTTATTTTAATATATGTTCTCGTGCATATGTCAGTCATTAATTTTTTATTTTGATGCGTGCAATTGCTCGAAATCTTGATTAAGTTGTCCTTTGATCCAAAGAGCCTCAAACAATTCAAAAGTCATTTCATCCTTTAATTAAAGCCATAAAGCAAGTTTATTTAAGAATTATTACGTGGGGCTACAGTTGTATGCGTACTTCTTGGTACTTAAACGTCAAGTAGTCCATCCCATAAAGCACTGTCACCCTAATGGAGAATGAGTACTTTCTGTGAATTTGTTAACTTTTTCATTGGTTTTTAACAATAGTTGATTCACATTTAGTAGTGTTGCCATCGACTTGAGTTCATGGTAAGCAGCATGAAAAAAATTTGCCAATGCTTAAAATTACAATGGAATATACTTAAACAAATATGGCTGGCTGAATAAACTTTTTAATCAAAAGTCAAATAATAGATGCCTGCTAATTCTGTCTTAGTCATGCTTGTTTTATTCTCTGTGTCTTCCAATCAGTTTCTATGAAAGTTATTTGAAGATGCTTTAGATGATTAGTGTAATATGCTGGTGATTAGTTGAACCATGGTTGTGCACAATATGATCTCAATCTTAAAATGGGAAGGTTCTGTAACTATACAATTGGCCTATCTGCATGGCACTGTATGCAGAGTGTAAGATTGCTTGATACGGTGATTCAAAGTCTTTAATGTTTAAGTTAAATTGAATGACTCACTTCCCTTCGAACCTTGATGTTTGTTACTTTGCGGTTTTCCTAAGCGCCAGTTAATAAAACATCTTGATATCTTAGGGCTGAATTCACGAAGGAGATTGTCAAGCCAGCTCTTGGGGAGTCTGGTGTAGCTGGTTCTATGGTCGTCTATGGGGTGTTTGATGCTATAGTAAGTATTAACAATTTCATTACTTTTATGTCTTTTTCTACTTTGTGAACAAACTATTTTTGCAAAAGTATTATTGGCTCCTTTTATGATTGGAATGATGACACAAATGGTCCTTGAAGTTTGGCCCATTATGCAACATGGTCCTTGAATTTTAACTCAATGTGCACTTTTGTCCTTAAACTTTTAATTTGTTCAATATAGTCACTGAACTTTTGACTTATATTCAATTTAGTTCCTGAACTATATGAAATTGTTCAATGTTATCTTTAAATTAATTCAAGTTAAGGGATAATATCAAATATTTTCATACAATCCAGAAACTAAATTGAACATATACCAAAAGTCGAGGACCATATTGAACAAATTAAAAGTTTAAAGACAACATTGTATAATAGGCTAAAGTTCGAAGGCCACATTGTACATTGGGCCAAACTTTAGGGATCATCCGTGTCTACCCATATTGGTTTTGACTTGAGCATCATGGACTATTGAGTGTTGTATTCCTTATTTTTTGCGTCGCTGCATAAATCCTGCAAATTATTAGTCCATGAGTTATTCTTGTACTCGAGGTCTACTTGGAGAGCTATCTTTACGAACAAGCTACCATTAGGACCTAATGCTGGAAAAACGGCAACTAGCCTGCCTAAGTAAATAACTTTTTCCACTTGGTTTCTCTAAAGAAGTGGGTATTTTAGCTTATATATCCATTGCAGTGTAGGTTCTTGGATAGACTGCAATATTATAATCTTTTCATTTAATATGTGTACCTTTCTCAGTGCTCCCTGACTGCTGGTCGTCTCACCTCTGGTCTTACATCAATCACTTGGATAGTTTCCGGTGGCGCTCTTCTTCAGGCTTCTGCATTTGTCTGGATGTTGGTGAAAAGCAGGTTCTCTCTTTACTCAGATTGAGTTATGGAGCAAATTCTAATCAACACTGTGATCTGAAGCATCTATTTCTACTGTTATGATGTTGCAATGCAGCTTTAGCGGAGTGTTTCAGATTATATGCCCTCTTGTACTGGCTGCAATTTTGGGAATTGGTGATGGTGTTCTTAATACACAACTGAATGCTCTTCTTGGATTGCTCTTCAAGAGTGATACGGTAAGAAAAAAGATAAGACACGACTGTTTCTGGTATTACATGCATAAGCATAAAGTATGATGAAGGATTCTGCCAATGAATTTCAAAACTTCAATGATTCCTCGTAAAGAGTCAAACTGGGCTTATCACTCACTTAAATTGAACTCCTGAATTGTGATCTACGAAATAATTTCATCTACCATATGATATTAATATCGAGAGCTTTTTTGTGAATGTGCATTACTTTGTGTTGTCGTTTGCCTAACTTTTCAGGAAGCAGAGTGCTTGCATTACATGTATGTAATACGTAGGTTAGGTGTATCTGAGTTGTTTCCTCCTGATTTCACTTGAATCATTATCTAAGTATGATTTTTTGTCCATGTCGACTGCTTCTGGGGACAGGAAGGAGCATTTGCACAGCTAAAAGTCTGGCAGAGTGCATCGATTGCAGTAATCTTCTTCTTGAGCCCCTACATCTCGTTGGAGGCTATGTTATGGATAATGCTCGCCGGAGTCTGTCTCTCATATTCTGGGTTTATGTACCTCTCTCTTAATGTAGAAAAAGCATTCTCCCGTTTCAGATTTTGAAAGCTTTGAATCCTCACGTTTCACGCTTCCAATATTCGCATCATATGGAAGAGTTATATTCTCTGGGCTCTTGGAACCTGTCCGAGTGCAAAGTTCGCGAAAGTGAACTGACTTTGAAGTGTATTTACCACGTCTGTGAATGAGAAATTACCATTTGAATTTTCCTCATAGACATATATGCTCTTAAAGGACGGAAGAGGACACAAGTAGAGTTTCAGATGGTACGTAAACAGAACACTGTCCTTTTCCAAGTGGAGTTCTATGAGGCAGTCGCGTGGGGTCATATATTCATGTCATTTTAGCTGTCACACTGTCTGGATTTGAACGGACAGATCATTTCACGACAGAGCACAGATCTCGACATGGCTACTTCATAAGCATACTGTTGCATTAATGGCATACTGGTTGTGACCTGGTGGCGGTGGTGCAGTCGGCTCTCTCCTGTTGTTGTGCATGGGTTGATGTGGAAGTATAGAATGAGACTAATAAATGAGTTTGGTATGTGTACTAAATTGAATCCAAACCATTGAAAATAGAGGGTTCTTTATAGGTCTTCTCATTAGATCTCATGGTCAAGATTTAATTTAGTGTACGTACTCAGTCCTCCGAATATCTTTATGTCCTCTGACCGAGTTAATTTTATGCGTTTTGACATTGAATCGAAATCTTTATTTTTAATAGTTGGATATATCCTGTCTTATCTTTATGTTAACTTTAGTTTTCTTTCGGGTTTGAAAGAAATGCTATCCACCAAAGGCTCGAAATAACATATGAAAAAGGAGCGGCCAGCTGGCCGCGGTGTTAAAAGTAGGATTGGGGGAGCACAAGGATAGGTGAAGGATTGAGAACCTTGAATAGCCATAAAGAGTAAAGGGGTTAAAATAGCACTTGTTGCCCTCGTATCCTATGGCCAACTTTCTGATTGGACACATCGGCACCGATATTTCAAGTTTGGAGAACTTCTTTTAGGGGCTGTTTAGTAACTATTCAAACAGTACCTGATTATGATTTTTTGTTTATGAGAGTAGTTTTGAATAGAATCGTATTTGGTAAAAATTTTATTTCTGAGAGTAAATTTTTATTTTTTTGTTCTCGGAAGTAAATTTGAAACAGAATCAAGAATACAAAAAAAGAAGAAGTTGATTCTTGTTTCGGGAACAAAACTAAGAATCAAAACCAACTTTTCTTCTTCCTTTTTCTCTTCCTCTTCTTCTTCTCTTTTCTTTTTCTTTATCGATTGCCATCTTGTGATTGTCGTCCGCCACCGTTCGCCGCCGGTCGCTGGCAACCGGTTTGGCGAGCTCGCTGGTAGCTAGGCGAGCCTCACCGATGGCCGGACGAGTTTTGCCGGTGGCCAAGCGGGCCTTGCTTAGCCTCGGCAAGGCTTGCCTAGGCACTGGCGAGGCTCGGCCGATAAAGGCTTGCGATCGGCCATAAGAAGAAGAATAAAAATAGGAGAAAAAGGAAAAAAAAAAAAAGGGAAAAAGTAAAAAACTTATGTAAAAATTAAAAGAAATTAATTTAGAACGGAATCAATATCAAATGCAAAATCAAACGCACCCTTAATTGCCCAAGGGTCGGGATTAGCTTATGAAGCCTCTTCCATTCGTGGTGCCACATCAGCAACACGTGCCACTGGGGAGCATATCGCGGTCACCTCAGCAAATGCCACGTCGGACACAGAGAATCTGACTGGACAAATTAGGGAGGGGAACTTTAAGGACCCTAAGGTTGAATGAAAACAAAAGATGAAGCGTCAATTGGCGTAGAAAACAGCAAAAAAGTTAGGTTCACAATGTATATCCTCTTCTTCAACCGAAATATAATTAATTCTACTCGGCAATTCTTCGCTCTCCACCATTCATGATTAGCGCGACATCGGTGCTGTTTCCTTTACCCTCCTCCCGTCCTCCCTCCTCGCGGACCAGCGAGCGAGCCCGACACGCGCGCACCCAATCCATCGCATGACGCGATTTCACGGTGTCGGTGATCTCCGCGATTTCTATCCTCCGAGAAAATAAGAGGGCAAGGGAATCGATCGGCTCGAATCCAGTCGCGACGATAACGGAAACAAAAAGCTCCGATCTTTATCCCTCTTCCCCTCCTCCTCGAATCCCCCTTCCGAATCCGAATCCGATCCGATCCGGATCGAGCGCGCCGCACCGCACCGCACCGCACCGCACCGACCGACCGGGGGGGGAGGGGAGGGGAATGGCGGCATCGAGGCGCCTCCGCGACCTGCAGTCGCAGCCGGCGAACAAGACGTGCGTCGACTGCGCGCAGAAGAACCCGCAGTGGGCGTCCGTGTCGTACGGCGTCTTCATGTGCCTCGAGTGCTCCGGGAAGCACCGCGGCCTCGGCGTCCACATCTCCTTCGTCCGATCCGTCACCATGGACTCCTGGTCCGAGATCCAGATCAAGAAGATGGAGGTCGGCGGCAACGAGCGGCTCAACGCCTTCCTCGCCCAGTACGGCGTCCCCAAGGAGACCGACATCGTCGCCAAGTACAACACCAAGGCCGCCGGCGTGTACCGCGACCGGATTCAGGCGCTCGCCGAGGGCCGCCCCTGGCGGGATCCCCCCGTCGTGAAGGAGAGCGTCGGCGGCGGCGGCGGCAGCGGCAGGAGCAGGCCTCCCTTGGCTCAGAAGACGGGCGGGGGCGGCGGCGGCGGCGGCGGCGCGGACGGTGGTTGGGATAGCTGGGACAATGACGACGGCTTTAGATCTTCGAGCGATATTAGGCGGAATCAATCGGCCAGCGATTTTAGAGCCGGTGCTGGCGGCGGAGGGAGAAGCGGCGCTCCGGTGAGATCTAAGTCTACACAGGACATCTACACTCGGTCGCAGTTGGAGGCATCCGCGGCTAATAAGGAGACCTTCTTTGCTCAGAAGATTGCAGAGAACGATTCGCGGCCCGAGGGTCTCCCACCCTCGCAAGGCGGAAAATATGTTGGGTTCGGATCGAGCCCTGCGCCTCCCAGGATGAGTAACAACAATAATCCCCAAGGGGACGTGCTCTCTGCTGTATCCCAGGTTTGTTTTTGTACGGAAATTGTTGGCGATTCGTTTGATTGATGCAGTGTAGGATGTATAATTAGTGAATCGAGGATTTCGTATTTTGCAGGGATTGGGTAGGTTGTCTTTTGTCGCTGCATCAGCAGCTCAGTCAGCTGCAGGTGTGGTCCAAGCAGGAACGAAGGAGATCACTTCTAAGGTATACAGAATTTGGAATTCTATTGGTTTGGCTTATAATCATTTGGACAAGAATTTGCCTCTTTGACGTATCTCAGAATGTAATTCGCTGGAACTAGGCCAGCAACAAGTTCAGCAGTATTGATTTAGGATGGAGAAGATTGGCTGCAGATTTTTTGTTCTTGATTGCTTTCTCATGCTTAACATTCTCTATTCTCATGGTCAATTTTGTTTAGAAAAGACTAACTGAGGAATACTTTTTCTTGCTGTATGCTTGAATCTTTCTTTTGCATGCTAATGGCACTGGTTAGATAAATCCGTGGATCAAAGGGTGTAATCGGGATGGCAATTATTTGTATGATAGTGATTGGAGCATTGACCTTTTGGAGGTTTTGGATGATAATGCTACAAAGTAAGCTTGCTTGGCACAGAAGTTGTGAGCAAAGTTAAAGCATGTGGGTCATGAAAATTACTAATTATATATAGTCTTGTACCCATCTGGTATATCTTGAATTTGCATTTGTTTGAAAAGGTGTTTCAGAAGATTATTTTGAGTTGACCTTTGGGCAGAAATTTTGGTGACTCTTGTTGGTATGATTCTGAACAATGCAACATAATCGGACAACTTAATTCTTGATATTGGGGAGCTAACTTACAGCAGAAAACTGACATTTGATAGTGGCATCATTAGGTGGGTAAGGTTACTGGTGAAGACCCACTATAGTTTTTTTTTCTTTTTCTTTGGTGTGAGGGACAATGTCAATGACTACTACTACATTACTGCATTTGCACTTGTGTTTGTGGATACGGCACTTGTTTTATTTTGCTGGAGAGATAATTCTTTACTTGGGGCCAATGCTGGATAAGTATTCTTTCTCTTTCCAGTCAAGCAATGTTATAGAGCATGTGCGGGGTTTCTTTGCAAAAGGGTTAAAAGTAATTTGAATGTTTTGGGAGTTGTCTCCACCAGTTCTGTAGATTGATGACCATATGTTAGATGATACCACCCTCTAGGACTCAGTTTAATCTTTGTCAAATAGTTATTAATTAGTGGGTAGAGCACTTATGTTTTCATTAGTATTCTGACTTCAGATTGGCCAGGAATTGCTTTAGTAGCCTCTTTTAGTAATTAATTTGTAGTTTGTCTTTTTTGTGTGACTTTGCCTCAAAGTCCTATTCCGTTTCATTTCCACCATAAGCTTTTAAAATCCTTGAAGTCATTGTATTTTTAGTGGGAACGTAGTCACTCTTGAAGCAAGTGATGCTCGCAAAATGCCCTTTTTATTTTCCTGTGTCACTTTGCTCTTTGTAGTTATTTTGGTATCACTTTATTCCCTATTCTTTCACAACCTGTCCTAGTTTGCCTTGAAATCCTTACTGTTGCTGTATTTCCATGTGAATGTAGTCACTCATTCTTGAAATCCTTCTTTGTTAGTCAATGCATAAGGAGTAACTAAATCCCAGCCAAAAAACGTAATAAGGATTTGGGGGCAAATGTGGGTGTGTAAAGGTGCGCTTGGTAACGTTTCTGTTTAAAAATTATTTCAGAGAACAGAAATAGAAAAAATTATTTCTATTTCGGGGAACAATTTTTGAACAGAAGAATGCGCTTGGTAATTGCATAAAATTTATATTCCCGGAATAAAAAAAAAGAAAGAAAGATGATTGGTAAACTTGTATAATTTTTTTATTTTTTTATTTTATTTTTCCTTTTTTTCTTTTTCTCTTTGGCCGGTTGCTGGAGGCTAGCTTGGCCTCGTGCTGACTGGGGAGACCTAGCCTTGCTGTGGCCGCGTGAGGCTTGGCCTTGCCTAGCCGCCGGTGAGCTAGGCGAGCTCGGCCTCGTCGGGGCCGGCGATGCTTTGGGCGAGGTTGCCGGCCCTCAATGGCCGGTCGCCGGCCATGGCCGAGGCCGGCAACCGGCCAAAGTAAAAAGAAGTAAAAGGAGAAAAAAAGAAATAAATTTTGTGTTTTTGTTCTTTTGTTTCTTTAAAAAGTGTTAGAGAACAAGAAACAATTTTTCTTGTTTCTTGTTTTTGTTCCAAATTTGTTTCGGGAACAAAAAAATAGTTTTTTTGTTCCCGAGAACAAAAGCGTAAACAACGCATTTTGTTCTTTTTTTGTTCCCCGGAACAAAAGAACAGAAATTGTGTTCCGGGAACAAAAAAAGAACACAAACAAACAGGCCCTAAATGTAAAGGACAATTTTCCCCTACTACCCCAAAAAAAAAAGAGAAAAAAAAGAAAGGGAATTGGAAGGGAAATATAAACAAAATAATTTGAGGCAGCAAATTGATGTGCTTGTCAATTGCAAAATTCATTAACTTTATCTTTTCTCTTTGGACAAATAATAGAGAAAACCTGTGTCTTTTTAGTTGTACAAGGATGATGAGTCCCAAATTGGTGTCCCAATTAGAATGATAGTTTGAAGACAGATTACTATGAATGATAAATCAAGACAAACGAATTCCTTTAGGCATCATAGCCAGCACATTTCATGAGTCCTTGAGCACCACACTAAAAAAAATAATTGTGTTACCGAATCTGAAAGCAAAGAATTGCGAGAACTCAATAAATTTCATCCAGTTGATGGTTTCTATCCATAGGAGAGCATGTATTTATAATAATCAAATCTCACTCCAAACTGAGGTAGGAAACCTCTAGACAAGAAACATAATCGAAATAGGAATCTTAGTATGAGAAGTATGATATCCTACTTATAATAAATTATGAAAATTTATAAATTTTTAGCAGTACTCAAATTTTAATAGGTAGAATCTCTCCCAGTTAGCGCTCTTGATTAAGTCGTGAATTGATACAACTGTCCATCATAATCAAAACTTGGTAAAAGCATCAATATTTGGACAATTGTCAACTTGTTTAATTGTGTGACTGCATTGAGTATGAGGGAAGTGGTCTTTGTAAGCATTGGTTTCTCTTATGTACTTTAAATATGTAATGACTGGCTTCTCCTTTTTCTCCTCACATTTTGTTAGTTTTGGTCCAGCCCGTAGCTCTCAGCGATTTTAAAGAACTTGTAACAGATTTCACAAAGTTTAGGCATTTTGCTTTTCTTATGATTTTGCTTGAAAGGCTCCCTGTATTCTCTTTTTGCCCTATAACTAAATTCTTATGTTCTGAGGACAACATAAGACATTTAACTAACCTTTTTGCATAATGGTTTGTTGTTGCCAAAATATCATTCATGAACTGTCAACCATCTGCTGGCCTTTTAACAATGTGGATGATGATGGTAGTATCTTTTTCAGATTCTTTCATATATGAAAGCCACATGTCTGCAGGCTGTTCTTCTGTTAGAGTAAAATCTATGATCTTTGTGGCTGTTAAATTGGGGCAATTATCTGGATGACTTTCTGGAAGATTTGATTGGTCCTTTTGATTCTGTTGATATGAAATGCTTTCTGGTTCAATTTCATTCTCCTTCAGATCTCATCATTGAATGCTGGGATCAAGTTGATTCTTTACTGCTGAACTTGGGTGTCTTTGAGAATTAGAAGTTGATGCTGTTACTCAGTTAAAGCCCTCTTATTCAACTACTATTGACTCGTAAAGTGCATGCTTTTAGTTTGATGCTCTGGTCTTGACTATGATCTGCATTTTTTATGATAAGGATATGTGAGCATTTTTGTTTGGTTTTTCCTTGATGGGTTGAATGAATCTCCTTCTTTTGGGTGGTCATACTGAGATAAATCATTTTCCAGGTGAAGGAAGGAGGCTATGATCACAAGGTGAATGAAACAGTCAATGTTGTGACTAACAAAACAACAGAGATTGGACAGAGGACATGGGGCATTATGAAAGGAGTAATGGCGATGGCTTCCCAAAAGGTTGAGGAGTATACTAAAGATGGTGTGAGCTGGAACAATGAAAATTGGCAACGGAACGACAATGAGAGAAATGGATATTATCAGGAGTTTAAGCAAGAGAATAAAGGATGGAATGCTTCGTCTGGAGGGCAGTCTTCTTCAAGCGGAAATGTCCAAACCTTTAGTTCGACCTCTTGGGATGATTGGGACCACAAAGATAATAAGAAGGAAGAAACAACAAAGGGAGGCACATCTGGTAACAATGATGGTTGGGCTGGATGGGATGATGCAAAGGAGGATGGATATGATAACTGGTATCAGAGTGCCCCAAATAAGGGAACTGCTGGTCACAATGGGAAATCAGATGCCACATGGACAGAAGGAGGCTTCCTCTAAGGTATATGGCAACTTCTCTAACATGCCTTCAAATGTAGGTTTCTGTGGTGTGGATTATTTTGAAAGAGCTGATGTGCATCTTAATGCTAAGGACTGAATTCCTTGTTCTTTTTTATTTGTATTTTTTTTTTTTTAATGAGAAACAGGTTTTCACATCTTGAAGAAGCTTCTTATTTAATTTTTTCCCCTACTCGTTGTATGCCAAACTTAAACTGCACATTGACTGATGGAGGTGTCAGTAGTGTTGAGCTCTCAACATTGACCTCTCTGCTATGTCTGACTTGTTCTAATCATGAATTATTTAACAAGAACAGCTTTCGATCAGATAATTCTTATGTGGGAAGGTAGAGCATATTATATTTTCTACTGACTCTATTTTATTTGTGACTTCTTGACAAGATTGTAGCTACTCATCCAATGGCGAGTAAGATGGAGATTTATTCAATAGAAGGTATCAAACAGCTGCCGATAATGGTTTCTAAACTTTGTTTTAGGTTTTGCGTCAATGTTTTCTTGTGAGATTTGTTGGACAGCTTTGGCATGTTCCAAAGTAGTTTATGTATGTAATAACTGCCATCAAAATATTGAGAGAAGACTGATTTTTGTGAGTACAACGTCATTATTTGTAACTGGAATTTTTGTTAAAGCAATTCAATGGTCATGTTGACTTCAGTCGGATATATTGCCTTTTGTGATTATGCATTCCATGTTATTTGTTTTTTGATTTGTATTTATTAATTTGATGCCAGTCCAATTTTGTCAAAGATGAAGATACTTTGGGGAGGGTTTTTAACATACCTGAAGTTCATCTGGTCAAATTCTCCATTTCGACGATTATGCAGAGTGGTTGAACATGCATCGCATTTACACAGGTTCATTGTCCTAGGAAATGGACTGTCAATGTTCTGGCATTTGTCTAAGAGGTCGTCTTTATAAAGATGTGATTTCCAACATGAGTTGCATGCTTATTATATGAGTTGAAACTTTGAAGGGAAAGGGAACGGTAGAGTCTGTTCCCTTAGTTTTCTTTTTCGTTGTCTTTTTTTTATAGCATTCGGTGTTAACATCGGATCAGGATTTTTCGTTTTGGATTGATATCACTTGGATATCTTGATTTTATCTTCCTCCGAACTACTAGTAAGCTGGGCGAAAGGCAATTTTTAGAGTGCAAAGGTTCGGTTCTTATGCAATTTACTATGTAACATTACATTACACACACGGTGCTTATTTCATAGACATTGTCGCACTACAAGTCAGTGACCAACCTCTCTACGGCGACTACACAGAAAAGGCTACATAGGTTCTTCTCCCACCTCGCCGGGACACTCAAGCACATGATTCTTCGTTTTGGTTTTCGCCGTTGTTGATCTTGCAAATTTTTCCGGGAACCTCATTGCTGTGGACCACACCCTGCTGCTGCACCACAAGCACTGAGGATACGAGACCTTGGTCCGATTGAGCCATAATGCTTCCTACGAGCCCCAGTTCGTCATGCTCGATCTCATTGTTGGCCAGCTTCGCCTCCATCCACGTTGGGAACTTACCCTTCCCTACCACAACCAAGTCATATTCCCTGCTTCGGCCTATTGCCATCAGTGTTTCCACGAGGTTGTTGTTTGTGGCCTTCACCGAGTAGTTTGTCGTGCCATGATAAGTCCTGAATTCATCCACCATCGTCTCGTCCATTTCCTGTTCAAGATAACTCACGTACGATTTTTACTCTTCTTTCATCAACTAGCAGTTTTGAAATTGTTCTTAAGAAAAAGAAAGCCTCAAGAGAGCTTACCTTTTCTTTCTCTTCATCACCTGGCCCCGCAGGTATGCATCGTCTCTCCTTGAACAGATTTAGGGAGGAAGAGCCAGTGATGCTCATAAGATCCTTCGCGGCTTCATCAATGAACCTTATAATGCTAACCTTGACCATTGAATTGTTTGCCATCCTTCGCACCAGCGACAAAGCCTCGCGGTCGTCAGGTCCACCGAAGAAAACGACACAAATCCGTCTTTCCACAATGACTTCATGCTCTTCGCATTGCTTGAACTCGTCGACAAGCCCGCGGTCTAGGAGTACTGCCACGGTGCACGGCGCGCTTTCAAGCACTTTCCTGTTGACTTCCCTCCATTCGTAGCTCACGCTCTCCATTTCCTCCTCGTTCTCTCCTCGCCATTGCTTGTGAAATGGCAAGATGATCATTTCAGCCCTCTTCTCTTGCGCCACGTGGTTGATGTCCTCGTGCATGGTGGACAAGACCGAGATGGCCGTCGAGTGGTGGATAGTCAGGTGGTTCGCTTGGCTGTATGCCCGGAGAGCCACCGCCACTTGGTCATGCATGGCGCCATGACAAAAGCGGCTGATGAGCGGAAGCCCGTTCTTCCGAGCTCGCCTGACCATGATGATGGACGATGGGCGGTTGGTAAGCTCGACGAGTCGCACCACGTGGAGCCGGAGAGGGGGGCTTAGGCTGGTCCTTGTGAACTCCATGATTTTCATGAGAGACGGTATATTTCCCGGCCCATGTATGCAAGCGAGCACTCGGAGCTCGTCTCCCGGAAGATGCGGTTGTCTTCTCAATCTGCGAACGACCAGAGGAGGGATGATATTCCTCGGTTTGTAGATGGCCAGGACTGTAGGAGTCGTCATGAAGGTGGTGAATATTGCCATGACGACTAAAATCGCGAACACCTCGTCGTTCAGGACCTGTTGTTGACAAGGAAAGAAAACAAAATAGTCTCTTCATACACCTAAAGATATTTAATTAATAGTTTGACTCAATAAACCAATTATTAGTGTACTGACATTGGTTTTCTTTTTTGGGAAAATTACTTAGTTCAACACTAAAGGGTAGTTTAGTCGTAAATTAACTTAATCCTCATCATTACTTACGCATTTAACATCCATTTCTGTTCGAGCATACCTATTCCATTGTCTTCTAAATGATTTGCATTCCTGTTAACCCCCATGAATTTGCTCATTTCAGGGGTTCAAACCTTTATAAATCATTTTTTCAGTCAGTAAAAAGGGTGAGAAAGGACAACTATCGCACATTTATAAATCGTTTGATTTCAAAAAGCATTTCAATTTTTCTGAAAATTAATAGTGAGTTTGGTAAGTGGAAGAACTGAAAAAGAAAAAATTTGAAACTATGTTCGTATCTCATCATATCACAAAAAAGCGATTCTTTTGACACTACGAATCTCTTTGTTTCGCAATTAACACAAGACAATGAAACACCAAAGCTTATTTTCAGTTTACAATTTTTGACATCCCAAGAAAAGCAAGCGCTATAGAAAGAATAGTCCATGGGGAAAGGTTGGAGTGAAAGCTCAATCCAAGACATGAAAGCGAAATCACAACCGTCGTCGAAGTAAGTAGTTCAATGTCAATGAAAAAGACAAGGTTTAGCCTAGTCTAGTCCTAAGGAAAGCAAATTATATATAATTAGATGTCATCTCATGCCCCTCTTTGAATGGCTAGTTCAAGAAGGGATATTTTCTTATTTGTTAGAAATATCACTGAAGTTTCTGCAAACGATCTTTCCGAATTCGTTTTCCATCTGCCATGACAATGAAAGAAAGAGAGAATTTGGTAAACATTCTTCTCCCGCAAAAGGAACCCTTCTTTTGATATAGTGCTCCTTTAAAAGGGTGGAACGCATGCAATCTCCTTTTATTCCAAAAGCGATCACCACGGATTTGTTTCAATCATAAACAAAACTCAATCTCCTCAATCCCTCAAAAAGCGGAAAACATCTCGAACATACCGCAATATAGAAGCATAATAAAAAGCAAAAAAAACTGAATTGACATATCATCATATATTGCTTGCGTGGGTCCACACAAGTTCAGAACAACACCGAAGACGACAAATAGATGTTATATTCCAAACTAGGGCTCTAGGCTAGGGTGAAAAGATGAAAGAGAGCACATAACGAATTTATAATGCCATGGTTGATCTCCCACTATCAGAAAAAAGGAATCATGACCCTAATTGTCTAATTTAGTCTGATTCACTGAGCAAGTGCTGGTTTTGTGGAGATGAAAGTCAAAAAGGCACGCAGCCACCACGATGATGCAACCTCTCCCATGTCTATTCTCTTTCAAGGGCATATTGAAGCTTGGTTTTGACACCGTCATTGGCAAATCATTTGATCTAGACCACTCCAACAAAAGCTGAACCAGACCCTAATGACATTTCAATTTATCCTCTGCACTTACAATAAGCATGTTGTTCGAAGAGTCCTCCTATTCCTCCCCACGATCAGGACATCTATTGACATCGTTTATGGATAGGCGTCACGTGCTTGTCATTGAGTAAAACATCTATTAAGTGGGTGTTACCCATTAGGCGCCATGGCCAACATAATCATGACTTCTGTGAAGCTCACAGGTCGAAGTGGCCATCGTTTTTATGCTCATTAAAGTTGGAAAAGACTACCAAGGTTGACAACCATGTCTATGGAATTGATACATCTTCACTGCCGTTGCACGCCGTATGTACGGCAGTGGGATGGTTTGCGGCGGCTAATTGACTAGTACCTTCTTGTTTACTGAAGAGTTAGCAAGAAGTTTTGGTAATCTTGTGGACCACCATCTAAAAGATAAGTATACTGTCGAAGAGACTGAATATACTGTCAAAAAGACTAAGACAACCAGAACTTGAGGATCATCGCATACTTTATTTAGCAGAAAATTGACATGCATATGATTCGATCTCACCTCATGAGCATACCCAAGATGTGAATTTTAGTTGCATAATTTATACGCTAACTTCAGCATGAAGTTTCTCATCTTTCTTTTTTTGTTGGGAAAAACAACATATGATGTAATGCTGACTGTCTAAATAGGGGTCACTGACCGTCAACTTAGGAACCCTAGTTACAATCACAAAGGACTCTTTCTATACATTAACTTGTGGAACGGTTTGTTTTCATATATTCATGGGTCCGGAATTCACTTTCGATGGGCCTTCTTACCATCGAAAGAGAAGTTCTTATGCATTATGTGTTCTGATGAAGTCTTATACTTCTAGCTTTGTCCTTTAGAGCTAATATTTCGTAAGTTTTTTTTTTTTGGTAAAATAATATTTCGTAAGTTTGATCTCGCTAAGGGTGGAAAAGGAGGTTTAAAAATCAAAGAGCAAAGTACACCGTAGAAAGTCTTTTGATAAGTCAAGGGGAAGACGGATCCAAACCCTTTTAAAAGGCGAAAGAGTAATCATAGCTTGATTACTGTGAGCTATACTAAAACTAGGAAATTCCATCAAAATCGATTTACAAGATAACGAGGTATAGGGTAAGTGAACGTTAAAACAAGCAAACCATGTCAAGCATTTATGAGAACCATATCGATTTGTAAACCAACTTCTATACACCTAACTTTGCAGGCACAAACAGTGGACTCGAGCAATAAAAATTTAGGTGTATATATATCAGAAAGCTTAAAAAGTAAGCTTTGCCATTCATGGATGAATTAATCAAACTTAAACATCCATTTTGATCTCGTCTTAATATGTTGGACGAAGGAAACACTTACCTTCTTTTCTTTGCCAATGTTGAGAACAATGAGCTCCACCAACCCCCTCGTGTTCATCAACACACCAAGCGCAAGTGATTCCCTAATGGGAATCATAAACACCATTGCCACCACAAATGTCCCTAGAATTTTCCCGGTGCATGCCATGGATATTACCAGCACCGACAACCCCCACGCCTCTGCCCCCTGAATCTTAGCGATGTCGGTCTTCAACCCGCTTGACGCGAAGTAGAGCGGGAGGAGCAAACCCGACACGAAGTCCTCGATCCTCTTGATCAGTCTAGTCGCGAACACGCCTCCTTTCGGGATCGTCAAGCCGAACACGAAGGCTCCGAAGATGGCATGGATCCCTATAAGATCAGTCATGAACCCGGACAGCATTACCCCGGCTAGGGTTACGCAGATATAAGCCTCGTCCACGAAATCGTACTCCGGTGAGCATTGTCGTGCCATCCAGTTCATCATGGGCCGGATGACCACAAACATGAAGCCGACAAAGGCCATACCTGAAAAGAGGATCCACAAGGAAATCAACGGGCTTTTCGGGCCGCCGCTTCCACCCCCGGCCAGCGCCACTGCCAAGGCCAGCATGATCCAAGCAGCCACGTCATTGAACGCGGCGGCGGCCATCGCGGTCTCGCCCACTCGGGTGGTGAGAAGCTTGAGCTCCGCAAGGATGCGGGCTAGGACGGGGAACGCGGTGATGGATAGGGCGACTCCCATGAACATAAGGAACTGGCTGTAACCGACCTTCTCTTCCCCGTGGACGAGCTTGCGGAGGATGAAGGTGGCCCCCATTCCGAAGATGAAAGGGAGCGATATGCCGGCGAACGCGATGCCAAAAGCCTTCTTGCCGCTCCTCCGGATTGAGCTCAAGTCGAGCTCGAGGCCTACTAGGAACAAATAGAAGAGTAGGCCGATGCTCGCCACGGACTCGAGTACCGGAATGCTCCATGAAGGGAAAATTAGGTTCAGGAAGCTGTCGACGCGCCCTAACGCCGATGGCCCGAGCAAAATTCCACCCTGAAACAAGAAATCGAACCAAAAGCATGTCATGCATGTTGCGTAACCTTTATGAGATTTGTTCTCAATTTATGTGTCGCCTTTCTATAAATATGGTTTCAGTTGAGTTACTCATATATCCCAACCGAAAAGACCAATCAATCGGCAACCATGTACCAAAATCTCAGCAATGACTTTGGGTTGGCGAAGTGGTTTGAGGAGGAAGGCGAGGAATCGGCTGAGGAAGAGGACCAAAATGGTTTGGACGACGAGCAAAGGGAAGGCGTGGTTCAGCGGGTTGTCTCCTTGCCACGCTCCGTCCGACGATATCCTCGCCATCGTCACGTTGTGCGACGACGTGGACATGGTTGATGAGCAAACTTCTTTGAGATGGAGCTCGATGATGGTTATGATAATTGAGCTTTCACAAAATCTGAGGATGCTTTGGGCTATTTAAGGTCGATGTCGTGGAACTTCCAATTGTGAATAAACGGTAGCTTACTCCAAGTGCGCCCAGGTTCATATAATATGATATCATATTCTCTATAACGTAAAATAGTTTTTGGTGGATAACTTTGCGTTCCACTATAAATGCTTTGATGTTAACGTGCACAGGCTGAAGGCTCTACCAGGTTACGTTCCATCATGTTTTGTATTAGAACAATATATTATTAATGCCTAACGTATAAAAGGCTGTACCCGGGCACGTTCCATCATGTTCTGTATTCGAAAAATATATTATTAATGCCTAGCATATGAAAGTGAATCGAGAAAATTCGAGGTCAATTCTACTTTAGATCTTTCTTTTCTATTGAACTATGTTGATTTGTTATGAGCTATCCTCACCTATATGTCGCTTTAATGCAAGTACCTAAGCCAAATTTGTAAGTCGAATACAATCAAAAATTTCACTCGTCCTCCCTGCACCACTAGATTGTGGGCTTCGGTGCTAGCTTCGTTCTTCTGTTTTTGGTTCGGCTTGCATGTGAGAGGGTATATCTCAAGTCACTCGACAACATTGTTATAAGTTCCCGTTAAATATGCAATCTTTTCATCTATTAGCTAAAGTTTTTTGATCAGTATGGGATTGCCAATCGACATATTACTAAGGACAAAGAGCTGAAACTCGACCGGGTCAATGTTGTCTGGACACAAACTGCATTGGGCATACACTATTTTCTTCTTTCTTTTAGGGGGGTTGGTGGCTGGCAAAATCGAGCTTGCCGATTGGAGGACATGATTGTGGGCAGAGCACAAGCGATTCGGCGATATATAAAATTCCAACCTTATCGCTGGGCATGGCGAATCGGAGATGCGATACCATCATAGGAAAAGAGAGAGTTGGAAGAAACATCATCTCCAAATGAGAATTATGTGCTCAAAAGCTGGAATCGCATCGGCCTCACCACTTGCCAGGGAACCAATTCCAGCGAGTGGGTATGGCCCCCGACACGTGTCCCTGGAAATTCCATTGACGGGATTAAGAAATTGCGAGTCCGTAAGATTCCATGCAACAACCGACGTGGTATATTTTAATCCGCCATGTGAAAGTGCGACCCTCTTGTTTTCTTCTATGACCATAATGGAGATTAGCGCCATTAGAGTAAGTCCAAGCATAGTAAGCAACTGAGTGGATTCGAACTTGACGTCCGAAAGTAAGCATTAATAGGGGTGAGCATGGTCCGAGTTGGGCCCATCCACCCCTAACCTTAGGACCAATCTACATAGTGTCGGTCTTCAATTTTTGAGACCGATGACCAACCTTATTGAGCTTGGGACAGAGGATCGGACCAACCCAATGGGTTCAATCCAGTTCCAGGGTCAACCCGAGATCAATCGATAATTTTTTATTTCATTTTTTGTACTCCTTAAAAAAATGATTGAGGACCGAACTGATCCAATGGGTTCGGTTCGGTTTCAAGGTCAACCTAGGACCAATTAATAATTTTTTATTTCATTTTTTGTACTCCTTGAAAGGGCAACTGGGAATCATACCGATCCAATGAGTTCGATGATAAACAAGGTCAGTTAAAAAAGACAAGCAATGGGGGTCAAGTGGGGTGAGCGTCAAATAGAATGAGCATCAAATGTCGAGCGGGAAGCAACAAGCCAAGCGAGCATCAAGTGGAGAGCGGCACGAGTGACCCAAAGCGAGCGAGGCGAGAGTCGAGTGGCGAGCGGAGAAATTGTTTCTTTCGATTTTGGAAAATTGAAAACTAAGAGAACAAATAAGACAGAAGAGAACGAATATTAAAGGAGGATGCCATAAGGTGCATTTTTGAACGCCGTGAAGACTTCTTACAAAAATATTTTCCTCTTTCGTAAATTATGACTATTGACGCCGTAAAAGACATGAAAAACCTAAGTTATTAAAGAATAATGTAAAATTATTTGAACTCCTCACTAAAGAGCTGTTTAATGTTGTTGATGCCGTTTATTTTAAGGTTTTCTCTATATAAAAAAATTATATATATATAGTCAGGGTTGGTCCGGGTTAGATCGACTCGGAACTCTCGAATCGAGGATTGATCCACATAGTCTTTGGTCTAGGAATTCCAAAATCAAGGATTGATCTAGTCTTCCTGGGAACCAAACTAGGACCGACAGGGTTGGGTCGGTTCAAGGTCGGTCCACGGTCAACCCTGGACCGATGCTCACCCCTAAGGATTGAAGCGGAATCACCACCCCCTTTTGGATCTAGCAAAGCAAGAGGAGGTGAGGGGTCCAAACCCTAACCTCCTAGTTTGGAACTAAGAACCCAACCACCACCTAGTCTTAACACTTGATGGTTCATCCTTCCCTTTTTCCTTATTACCAAAAACTGTATCCTTAACCTTTTTTTTACACCAAAAACCTGAATAAATGATCGCCTTGACTTCAACTCCAAACTTTTTTTTTTTATGCTTAGAATCAGGAAAAACTAGGTCAGTTGAAATAGATATACTATCCCACAGTAGGCGAATTTCATGTTCAAGTCCTTCAAGAACTACCTTTTAGCTGCAAACTATTCAGAATTTTAGTTTGGAGCATATAAACGCTCAAGAATGTTAAGATGATAACTTTTCTAACTAGCTAAGTTGCACTTTTCAGAGGATCTTATTAGACTTGAGAAGACGAGGTGTTTAGAGAAGCATGAGAGAATTTTCATAAATATACACTTTACTTCAAGAGACTCTGCGCAATATATCTTTTGAATTTTGTCCATTGTAACACTAATGCCCCACACTTTTATTACACTAATACAAGTTTGGGATTTCAATGACATGCAAAAAAACTAGGATTATGAGTGCTACTATGGGTAAAGTTTAGGTTTTTCTTTTTCTTTTTATGATAGATTGTCAACACCAAAATTTTGGCATCACATTGCATAAAAATTAAGAATCCACTCCAGCCCCATAACAAAATGAATCATTAAAATTGCGTATAGTAGTCTGCCAAAAAAACAAATTGCGTATAGTAAATAGCATTCTATAGAAAAACTTATAAAACTACATTTTAGACCAGCCATGGATGGACTTAAATAAAGGCTTTGAACTTAACGGAATTATCTAGACTGAGGCTACAAGGGAAGAAATATTCGGCCAAGCCCATGGATGCACACTGGCCAGAATTTACACAAGCTAAATGGAGCTTGAGCTTTAATTGAGTTGGATTAAGCCCATGAGAGTTAGAATTAGTGAAGGGCTTTAGGTTTAAAGAAATAAAGCCCATTAGCCCCTTAATAAGGCTGAAATTAAGCCTGTGTAATTGAATTAGACCTAGGGTTTTCACCATAAATACATGCTAGGTCTTCAAAATCAAGAAGTCGGCATTATTAATATTAGAGCACACTAGAGAGACGCATTACAGAATAGAGAGAGAGGGAGAGAGCAAGTCACGGCCAAGCCTCCGCCGGCCGTGATCCTTGCTGCCCCGCCGCCACCTGTCTCATCGACGGCCACGCCTCCACCTACTGCACGTAGGCATAAAGAGCCCGTGGTGAATTATAATTGTACGATAATAGATGAGGGACAAAATCGCTATTCAAAACAAACTAATTTCCAAATCTTCAAATCCGGATTTCATGGGATTAGGGTACTTTTCCAAAATATAAGTTTACATGTAAGTAGCTCTATTTTTGCTAATATTAATTCTTCTTCTTCCACAAAAATCTAAATTCAACTCATTCGATATTTACAAGAAGTCTTAAAATTTATCATGAAAGTGAAATTGAATCCCTAATTTAATTTCATCCAATTTGGCTGACGGAAATTGCTAATGTGGCTTTTTTTTATTGTTTCTCTATAATACAAGGGTTAAGCCCTCGCTACCTAGTTCTAACTTCCTTATTTTTTTTTAATTTTAGCTTATTTCCTTAATTTAATTGAGATAAAAATTATATTAAAAATCAAATTTTGACAAAAACTATGTTGCTTAACACTATGTTTCATGTTTTATCCATGTCATCGTTGCGTCGGAGAGAAAATTAAAAAAAGCTGCACCAACATTTTTCATCAACTCAATTGTATTAATTTTGACAAGTTTTATAATTTGATTGCACTTTTCTACAAATTTTTGTATTCAATTGCATTTTTATAATAAATTTTAGGACTTTTAGTAAACATATCCATATCTCACTATCAAAGGAGGTGAACTTGGTTTTTGTGCAAAAGAAGAGGGTTTAATATAAGCAAATTTTTGGATTTAATTGCATTTTTTTTTTTTTTGCAGAAGAAGAGGGTAAATTTTAGGACTTCCTTTTGGTTCGACCACTGGCACTCGAGAGGCCCCCTCAACCTTTTATTTTCTAACTCTTTGATTGCTCTAGTTTATCAAGACATGCTACGATGGCTGATCTTTTTTCGCCTGCTGGATAGGCCATGTGAATAGTATTAGAGTCTTGGGAGCATCCCCTTCTTTCTCTTTCTCAGGTTCCGGATCACTTTACTTGGCAAGGAAGCGCTTTCGACCTATTCTCAGTTGCTTTGGCGTGGCACCTTATCAAAAAGAAGAAGTCTCGGTTTATTTGGGCTCCCTTCATCTAGAACAATGCCATAGCTCCAAGATATCAATTCAATCTTTGGCTTATTATCAAGAACCATCTCCCTACTCAGGCCTTACTTTTATCTTATGGCAAGACTGGGAATGCGGTTTGCGCTTTTGCAAATTAACATCGGACTCTATTGATCATCAGTTTTTTGGATGTTGCATTAGGGCTAGCTTTGCCTTCCTTTGGGCTGCTAGATGCAACCTCCCTTGGCGGAACGGGACTTAGGCTAACAACCTTTGCTGGGCTATGAAGTTCCTCTCCAGTAAAGACTTCTATCATTCCATCGCCTGGTTCTCTTTTGGTACTCTTTGCCACCTTATTTGAAAATACAAGAATGTGATTCTGTTTAGAAACCATACCTTGATGCTTTCGGCCGTAAAGAATCATATTATAAAAGTGGTTAAAGATAAGGCTTTGACTTTCACAAATGTTGAGGACAATCCAAGAAACAAGAGGCTTCAACATAGCTGGGGGATTGACCCTTGCATCTTCTTTTCTACTCCGGCGCTTCCGTAGTATTCCTGTTATTGGAGTTTTGCTATAGGATGGTCCGCTATTGTGCTTCCTGATGTGCATCGTTGATGGCCTTGTTCTTGCCTTCTGACTCGTCCGCTACTGTCTTGGGGCAGCGACGCTTTTGGGCTTTTGGGTGTGGGTTGCCATTGTTTGGCCAGCCGATCGCCTTCTTTTGTGTTGGTCCTTCGTGTGATTGTGGCCATCGTTGTGCGGATTATGCCGCGTTGCTGTGCCTTGTTGGCTTTCCTTTTCTTCTTTCGGCACCCTTCCACTCATTATGCCTTTGTTCATTATGAGTGTATGTTTTGGTGCCGTTTGGTTGTAAATATTGGTTAAAGCTCAATATAATTACCTTTCACAAAAAGAAAAAAAAATATTAGCAAATAAAGCTACTTACATTAAAACTTATATTTTGGAAAAGTAGCCCAACCCCATGAAATTCGGATTTGAAAACTTTTGGAAATTAGCTTATTTTGAAGGAAAAAGCTTAGCTGACCGTCCTCTGCCAAATGATGGAGCAATAGTCGGCTAAGGACCACACATTTTCAATGGAAACCGGTTTCCATCTTTTACACTATTTTTCATTTTTTTTAACGTCTTCTTAAATAATTATGTGGAATTATTTGAAAATTCATGTTATAGCATCTACTGGTTGAATTAACATATACAATCTGCCAGGATGAAGGTACAAGGAATTTCACTGATTTTCACACAATTGGTAATTCGGATAAAATGAGTCACGGTAACTACTTTCGAATTTGATATGCAATCAAGAAAGAATCGAGGGTTTTCAATCATTACTAGTACGTGTCATTATTTTATTTGAAATAAAATACCTTATTACAAATTGACTTTTTATCTATATAAAATGATATAGGGTCAAATATTTCATGGTCACGTGAATCTTCTCAATAAACCAAACGATGAAGCTATATTAGGTAAAATTTGTATAAAAATCGATAAAAAAATCATTTTTTGGCTTAGTTTTGACTTATGTGATCCTAGGATTGATTTTGTAATTTTTTAGGTCCCAATACATCTTCATCGACAAGATTTGGATCGATGGGATAAATTTTCTTCTCTACTAATTCATTATTCTTATTGTGTTCTTTTCTTTACTTCATTTGTTTTATGCCTTAATTTTAGCTCATTGGAGAGTCCTTCTAGAGCAATTTAATTTTGGCAAAAAGATTGAAAAGCCAAGTCATTGCACAATGATTTTGTTATTTGTTACAAAGCTGATATTTCTAGTGTTTTTTCATCTTTTAAATTTAATAGATCTATATAATAATATTAACGTTTCCTTTTATTAGATGATAATATTTTTTTACTTGTAAATATTTATATTTCGATATCTAATTTTTTTTCATCATATTCATGAAAATTAATTGTGTGGGCTCTCTAATGATTTTATCTCTTAATTTAAGTTTGTATTAAGAAAACATAAAAATCAAAAAAATAAAAATAGGGTAAAAGATGGAAACCAGTTCCATCTAGGGATGAGCATTGGTGCGGGGTCAACCCTGGACCGGCCCAACCTTGCCGATCTTGGTTCGATTCCTAGGGAGACCAGGTCGATCCTTGGTCTTGGGATTCCTAGATCAGCACTGTACGAGTTGGTTCTCGGTCTTAGGAATTTAGGGTTGGTCCAACTCGGACCAATCCTGATTATATATATATATATATATATTATATCTAATATATTATTTATAATTTTTTTTATATAGAGAAAACCCTAAAATAAACGGTGTCAACAACATTAAATAGCTCCTTATTGATGAGTTGAAGTAATTTTACACTATTTTTTAATAACTTAGATCTTTTGATGTCTTTTACGGCGTTAACGGCCATAATTTACAAAGGAAAAAAAAAATTGTGAGGAGTCCTCACAGCATTCAAAAGGGCATAAATAGCTCCTCACGACATTCTCCTCTAATATTTGTTTTCTTCTGTCTTATTTATCCTCTTGATATTCAATTTGCCAAAATCGAAAGAAACAATTTCTCCGCTCGCCACTCGACACTCGCCTAACTCGCTTTGGGTTACTTGTGTCGCTTGCCGCTTGATGCTCACCTGATTTGTTGCTCCCTACTCGACGCTCGATACTCACCCCACTCGACACTTGTCGCTCACCTCTCTTAGTTGACCTCGCTCATCACTGAACCCATTGGGTCAGTCCAGTTCTCAAACGTCTTTTCAAGGAATACAAAAAATAAAATAAAAAATTATTAATTGGTCATAGATTGACCCTGGAATTGGACCAAACTTATTGGGTCAGTATGATCCTTAGTTGCATTTTCATAGAGTACAAAAAATGAAATAAATAAATTATTTGTTAGTCCCAGGTTGACCTTGGAACTACACTAAACCACTGGGTTGGTCCGATCCTTGGTCCCAAGCTCAATAGGATTGATCCTCGGTTTAAAAAATTGAAGATCAGTATTGTACGAGTTGATCCTAAAGTTAGGGGGTGGGCCGGTCGAACCTTGACCATGCTCACCCCTAGTTCCATCCACAATGGTTGGTCCTTGGACGAAGGACGGTCAGCTAAGCTGCATTCTGTTTTGAATAGATATTTTGTCCCTCGTCTATTATCGTACAATTATAATTCCCCTTGGGCTCTCATGCATTCAACCCGGCTTGTCTCCTTCCGATTGACTGAGCGTTGACTTTTGGAAATGAGTCCGCAGCTCTGCGTGTGTAGACCGAGCCTTAGAGTCTCTGACACGCAAAGGACCAAATCCCGAGGATCAGTCTTCTCTTCTTTATTAATGTTCAGAGGTCCGAGTCAAAAGTTTGAACAAATAGACGAAGAAAAGTATGTAAATCCCATCATTTGACGAGCGTCCTCCTTGTACCAAACTCGATCTGAACTTTGGTATTTGGTTGAGGCCGATGTGCTTGTTAACATGAAATATATTTATCTACTTAGTTACCAAACCAGGCAACTCTTGTACATACATGCCAAAAATGCTCTTTATTTGGTTTCATCTCCTTCTTGACGTGATAATATACCGTAAATCGATTCTTTTGTTAGCACAAGGTTCTATATGAAATTATATCTCAAACTTAAGCTTGTTGCTTAAAAGTCCGACCCAATTGAAGTTCGGCCCCTGCTGCATGGAAACCCAAATTTGCGTGTGATTAAAACTTGGTTGCTGACTTAGGTCATAATTGAAATGAAAAGAAAAACACCATAATCCACATTGGAGTCAAAAGTCCATGTTTAAGTATGGCCAAGGAGCTCCAGCAAGTCTGAGGCGGTCAAACTTATATTAATCATATATTCTAACAGCTTATATAAATCCCACATTCTTTTTGCATAATGGTATCCAATTTTAGCTTTCGGCCAATAAAGCTACCCTCCTTTGGGTTTGTACAAATCATATATTCTTTTAAGATATTCCACAAATCTTGGCTAAGAAGAATGGATATCATATAATTTTGATCAATTTTAAAATGTGATAAGGATGATTCAAGCGAAAAGTAACGGAAACATATTTTCATATATTAGATAAAGTTGGGTCAAATCTAGCTAGAAATATAGAGATTCATTTGCGAAATTATCTATCAAGTGATTCGATGCTCTATAAGTGTTTTGTCTAAGTCAATCGCTTTTCAGCACCCGCTAGATATTGTTATTACTAAACGAATCTAATGAGCCTTCTCTGCATAATCTCCACAAGGAGTGTTGTTTGACCAATGAAAAATTAACAAGAAAAAATAATAAAAAAAGGTGTCGGTATCAATATGGCAGGACAAGAAAAGACAAAAACAAGCCGGCAAGCTTTTTCTCTCCCTCTCTCCTGTCTTCGTCGTCTTCTTCAACCTTCACTAATGGGGAAGGTTTGAGCTAATTTCACCCTTTCCTTCATCTACTGTTGATTTTATTTGAGTTTTCTTGTTCTTCTCTTTGTTTTTTCCTTCTTTCTCAATCTAGATTTAGGAGCTCTCTTTCTCTTGATCTAGTTCTAAATATGAAAGTTTGAACTCCCCTAATCTAGTTCTTCTCTCCCAATTAGGATATAGGAGTTTAATAATGTTTTGGGGATTCAATAACCCCACGCTATATCTGTGTACAAGTGTTTTGCCTCTAATTTCAATGACAATTGTAAGAGTTATAACGTCTCGCTGAACTACAAATATTTGCTCTTTCAAAAGTAAAATTTGTGTTTATTTAATCTATTTTGGTTGTATCTATATGTGATGGTGTATAGAAAGCCGAATCTAGGCGCACACTACCAATTGCCAACCGGTGCTCATCACTGACAATGATCTTCTTTATTTTAATCAATTTGGCTTTATTTTACAGTATTATGGCATATACTCTACTTCGATTTGTTTTGCCATAAAATTTTATATATTCTCGTGTATCCTTTTAAATAATGAATACGATTTTTTTTTTGACAAATTAGACTACTAGAATTGGTCTAACGGTAAGAGTGGAATATAAATAAGATCTTTGTTTCAAAGATTTATACTAAAGATTGATTTAATCCAATAAATAGAAGTTATGCGAGTTAGATATTCATAGTCAAAATGAAGAATTACTGCCAAATCTAGTGAAAGTTATAATAAAGGTTATGTATCAATTGGACACGTTTATTTAAAACTATTTTTCAAATCACAGAAACTCAAAATGGTACCATCATCTCAAATTTATCCTTCATAAGCATTTCGTCAGATTTTTTCGTAAACTATTCTACATGTGGTTGATGTGACAGATCCTAGTTTGTGGACCCGTTAAGATCCTGCTCAAAACAATTGAATTGGCCGAGCTTTACTTGGATGCTACATAATGACGTTTTAACTCTTGAATAAGTGAGCTAAAAATAGTATTGTTTCGGCCAAAAAAATGTTGATTTATGGGAAAAAGCTTTGTGCGCTAAGAGTCCTCGTGGGATTAGTCATGCTCTTGCCATGTTTAACTACTATATGGGACAGCTCATGGCGAAATTTGATATAATGCTAAATTGAAGGATAAAACGAGGATAGCGGTACCATTTTGGGGCTCATGTAGATAAACTATAAGTCCTTGTATAATTGCTTCTCAAAAATGATTGACAAGTTTAGAACCGAAAATTTTATGAGGAACATAAATTCTTAGTACCTCAAAATTAGTAAAGTGACTTCGTAGCCTTAGACCACATAGATGAGGGAGAGGTGTTATCATATCACTACCATTCCAACACACCCAAATTGCTGTACAAAAAAGCCAAACGATCTCTCCTTTGGACAAATGTCTTATTCGACGAGATACACGGGCGGCAACCCCACGACGACTTCCGTCCCTCGTTTCATACGATGTCATCGATCTCTTTCGACTTGTTGGGCTCGCCGCTGCTCTCCACCTTGGACACGGGCGTCTCCTCCCCGTAGCCCAAATCGTGCTGCTGGATCACGAGAACCGAGCACGCGACCCCGTGGCTTGACGACGCCAGCACGTCCCCGACGGGCCCCAGCTCAGGGTGCTCAGCCGGCCGGTCCGCCAGGTCCGCCAACATGGGCGAGGGGAACCGCCCCTTGCCCACGACCATCAGGTCGAAGTCCTTGCTCCGGCCGATCGCCAGGACTTGCTCCTCCACGTTGCCCACGACCGTCTCGGTGTAGCCCGCCGTGCCATCCCACCGCGCTCGGAATTCCGCGACCACACGGTCGTCCAGTTCCTGGATCATTAACACGAAGAAACGGTAGTCAATACTAGGAAAACTAAGTACGCTGAAATTATCTGCTCGCGTGTTTGGATTAAAGGTACCTTTTCCTTTTCTCGATTCATCTGCGCAATCGAGAAGCTATAGCTCTTCTCTCTGGATTTGCTTAAGGACGGCCGCAGCGTAATTTCGTTCCCGCCGGCGTCCGGTCTCTCCACGAACCTCATCACGGTCACCTTGACCACGGGGTGCTCCGCCATCCGCCCGCCCAACTCCAGCGCCTCTCGATCGTCCGGCCCGCCGAAAAACAGGACGCAGACCCGTTGGACCGTCGACATGTCGGGCCCCGGGCTCTCGGACCCACCCCAGAACCCGCGGTCCACGAGCACGGCCACCGAGCACGGGGCGTGCTTCAGCACCCTCTGGTTGACCCCTCTCCACCCGTGGCCCACGTTGTCCTCCACGGCCTCGTCCCCCTCGCCCCTCCAGGACCTGTGGAACAGCAGGGCGATCATCGCCACTCTCTTCTCTTCGGCCACGTGGCAGATGTCCTCGTGCATCGTGGACAGGGCCGAGATCGCCGTGGTGGGCCGGACCGTGACCCGGCCCAGTTGGCTGTACGCCTGGAACGCCCCCGCGACCCGGTCGTGCCACTCCCCGCGGCGCGGCAGGTTGAAGAAAGGGAAGCCGTTCTTTCGGGCCCGCTGGACCATGACGATGGAAGACGACCGCTCGGTGAGCTCGACCAGGTGCATGACGAAGAGCTTGAGCATGGAGTTCTTGGTGCTTCGGATGGACTCGATGAGGCTGATGAGGGAGGGCACGTTCCCAGGGCCGTGCAGGCACGCGAGGATCCGGAGCTCGTCCTTGGACGAGTCCTCGTTGTTCGACAAATCACGCAGCTTGCGGTGCGTCGGAGCACCGTTGGCGCGGGCTGGCTTGTAGATGGCCATGACAGTGGGTGTGGTGATGAAGGTGGTGAAGAGCGCCATCAGCACTAGAATTGCAAACATCTCATCATTAAGAACCTGTAGATCGCAACACAACAATCTTGGTCATAAATTTCAAAACGAACATGGTTCACTTGTCATAGAATGTATTTCGCAACTCTATATTCTTCATCAAAAAAGGAAAAGAACAATCTCTTAATCATGAAATTACTATTGTGAATGTTTATCATCTCCAAAATCAAAAGATGCCACGGCATAAATCAACATAAGTCTTCGAATTATATTTGACTCCTATTCAAAATAGGACCTAAGTCGGCTCTTCACCAACGTTTACGGTCCAAATTTACCCAAATGGCAAGTTGCCGACATCGTCAAGCGTCGGACCCAAATGGGAAACGTGGTACTTTTTGACTTTCGGAAAGAGATTGGCGACTACCCCTCTAATGACCTATTTGATGGCGACCGCAAATAAAAATGTTCAGACGATGACGCGGGCACGAATGTAAGTCGAGCCACATGCGTGACTAACTTAGCGTCTGAATTTTTTAAGGACTAGAACCGTAGAAATTTCAACAGGAGGGAAACGTACGGGCAGTTTAACGCCTATTAATATACGAATTTGCCCCTTAACCAAAGCCCTCTTGACCCGTCACCTATACTTTTAAGAGACCTTTCTAGCAAAATTGTTCTTTTCTTCTCCTTTTTTTTCTCTCTCCCTTAGCCTATGAAATCGTGACCATGATGTCAAACCTGAGATCCCAAGATTCTCGATCGTGGCATCTTTCGAGGTTGCTCTGACTTAGATTTAGTACTCAGTATTAAATGATCGGCACTTGGTGTCCAGATGCAACGATGAAAAGTCAAAAGGCCACTGCGCTAATGATTAGTCCAAAGTGCGAGAGGAGTAAATTTCTTGTTACTTTTTTTTTTTTTTTGAACAAAAAATTTCTTGTTACTTCAGAAATACTCTCGAAGACCAACATATAAAAAAGTACGAATTATTGGTACGGTGGAGTAAATTTCTCAGCACTTAGAAAATAATCTAGAAGACCAACATAGAAAAAGGTAAAATTCACGATCGCTTCAAAGTGCGAAAACTGGAACCCTAATTTTCTTTTTTCCTCCTCTAATGCAAACATAACTTACATAAACCTAAAACTGGTACCGATTTGCCTAATTTCTATTTTGGTGAGTAAAACGGATTTGCCTTTCGAAAGAAAGCAGAGACGAGGACGACGACGATGTGTTCTATAAGTCTTGCCGCCCACGATCTTCTGTAAGTCATCTATTACTTTTCAGCGACAGGAGAGGAGGGAAGTCTATTTCGCGGAAGTGTCGGTCCACTTACGATTATAGCTATTCGTCACAAATAAATAATGTAGGTCTTGGATGCCTGAATTATTGAAGTTTGGTCTTTTAAAATGTCATTGATATTCATGAAATATATATGTGTGTAAATAAATAGTATTAGGTTTTTACCTTCTTCTCTTTGCCGATGTTGAGCACGATGAGCTCCACGAGCCCCTTGGTGTTCATCAGCACGCCCAGCGTGATGGCCTCCCGGGCCGGTATCGCGAACATCAACGCCGCCACGAACGTACCAAAGATCTTCCCCGCGCACGCAGTCGTGATCACCAGCGTCAGCAGCCCCCATGCCTTCGCCCCCTTTATCTTGGTCACGTCCGTCTTGAGCCCGCTCGACGCGAAGTAGAGCGGGAGGAGCAGCCCCGTCACGAAGTCCTCGATCCGCTCGATCAGCCTCTCCGCGAACTCCCCGCCCTTGGGGATGGTCAGCCCGAACACGAACGCCCCGAAGATGGAGTGTATCCCGATCAGGTCCGTCATGAACCCCGACACCAGCACCCCTGCCAGCGTCAGCACGATGTAGGCCTCGTCCACCACATCGTGCTCCGACGAGCACCGCCGTGCCACCCACCTCATGGCCGGCCGGACGGCGACCATCATGAAGACCACGAAGGCGAACCCCGAGAGGAGCACCCACAGCGAAATGAGCGGGCTCTTGTGGGGCCCACCCTCAGCCCCGTTCCCAGCCAGTGCCACGGCTAGGGCGAGCAGGATCCACGCGGCCACGTCGTTGAAGGCGGCGGCCGCCATTGCCGTCTGGCCGACCTGGGTGGTCAGCAGCTTGAGCTCTGCCAGGATACGGGCCAGGACAGGGAAGGCGGTGATAGAGAGCGCCACCCCCATGAAGACCAGGAACTGGCCGAAGCCGACCTTGTCGGCACCATCCACGGTTGTGCGAAGGACGAAGGCGACCCCGATGCCGCACAAGAAGGGGAGCGATATGCCGGCGAGGGCGATGCCAAGGGCGCGGCGCCCGCTCCGCCGGACAGAGCCAAGGTCAAGCTCCAGGCCGACGAGGAAGAGGAAGAAGAGGAGGCCGATGCTGGCCACGGACTCCAGGATAGGCGTGCTCCAGGATGGGAAAATCCGGTGCAGGTAGGCCGCGTTCCGGCCCAACGCCGAAGGGCCCAACAGAATCCCGCCCTTCAAAGATTCATTCGAAAGAAAGAACCCATACGATCATAAACTACTCTTACCCCGAACCAAGTCAACACGCGCAGAGAGAACAGAATCACTTAAAAGTCAACACGCGCAGAGAGAATAGAATCACTTAAAAATTTACTTACGACGATCTCGGCGATGACCTTGGGCTGGCGAAGGGGCTTGAGCAAGAAGGCGAGGAAGCGAGAGACGGCGAGGATGAGCGTCGTTTGGATGATGAGGAGAGGGAAGGCGAAGTCGAGGGGGTTGTCGCCTTGCCACGCCCCGTTCGAGGAGGTCTGGATGGAGGTTATGTTCACCGTCATTCTCTCTCTCGCTCTCTCTTTTCGGCGCCGTGTTATGATCTTTCCGGCCGGCGATTTCTTGTCCGTGATCTTCTAAACTCTTCTAGAGTGTGTTCTGGATTGTCATTGAGAAAGAGAGGGAGAGGGAGAGGGAGAGATGGAGAGGGAGTGGATGGACTCGTGAGGAGTGCAATGAAGTGAGCCGCATTTTATAGTGGTGAGCAGGGAGTAGGAGAAAAAGAAAGGTTAAGAGTTGCCACTTTTGTTTCTATAATTGCTGAGTTGAGTTGACCGACTTCTGGTAACCCTTTTTTATTTATTTTTTGGTAAGGACTGGTAACCCTACCCCCCCCAACCCAAAAAAAAAAGATAAAAATTAATGAGTTACTATAATATAATATAAGCGAGTTCATATACCATTGAATCGAGTATAATCATTAAATAAAATGAAGGGCGTGCAAAGCCGCTCATGTAAAATTTCCTTCGCATCAATAATATTTGATCTATTTTGTCATTTTTCTTTAATTGGTGAATGGCTATTGAACATATGTATTTCCAGTAGGATCTCATTCAACCGGCATACACATAACCAAATTTGAATATAAGAAAACCCTAATATGGCCCTTAATTATATTTTGATAAAAATTATCGCGTTCTAAGTATATAGTCATGAAAAACTGCCGCATTCGTAAATGGGGCATATGGTTTAATACGTCATTTGGCTACAAGATGGTTTGCTTATGAGGCCGGCCTATCCGACCCGCCATGGCCATCGAAGGACTATGCACCAAAGCCACTCGACCGACTTATGAGAAGGTCTTCTCGAGACAGGCCGGCTCGCCACCATGATCGCCCGAAGTGCCAATTGCAGTTTCACGTGCCTTAAAGGGTAATTCGGTTCGTCCGTTTTCATGTGAGCCGCCAACAAGTAGGGCTCGCTTTTCCCATGTCACATCTAGTCTTGTTGAATGTAGACCAATGGTGCACAATGGATACAAGGACGAAAGCTCACCAAACTGAGCAATCCTAAAGCAATATGCTCACGGGATTGCAATGAAGCTCCTTGCCCCTTTTTTCGTTAAAGCATAGATACACTACGCTAGCGAATCGTAGCCTAATTTCAAATTCCGTGAAATATTTATAGATTTATTCGATTGGTTGTATGATAAATCTATGAAACGAACTTGAAATCAGGCTTCACCCCACGGAATAACGAGTGCCCTAAAAATGAAGAAATGTCTGATTTTCAAAACATCAGATATGCGTATTGCAGTGCAAAAATTCAACGCATTAGAATATTATGAATATTTACTTCATTTGGTTACTTAGATCAATGATCCTGACAGTTTTAACAAAGCCAGTCATAATTTCCAAGAAATTTAACCAAAAACAATACAAGGCATTATCTTATCAAACTCAATCGATTAATTTTTTGTGCTAATCTCAATTTGTCAATAGGCGATCCGCGGAGAAGAGAAGTCGCGACGTCGGCGTCCTTTCTATCCGAGACTTTTCCCATCGTTTCCACATGTAAATTTCGTGCCCCTTTCCTTTATGACGTGGCAAAGAAAGACACGACGATCGGGCAGCCAATCAGGTCCCTTGGTCAACGCCGGAAGGCTAGATCGACAAAAGAAGGTTTTTTTCTTCACTTGTCTGCTTCCTAGTACAAGTAATACCACCCCGATTTTCCAAGACGTTTTCTCATTTTTGACCGCGTTTTTTTCCGCTGAATTTATATAGTTCCGAGATCACGATCGTACCCAAGAACGACATCGCCGAGAACGTAGAAGCTGCACACGAAATTCCATAAAAATATTTTAAAAAAAAATTTAAAAATGATGAAAAATGAGGAATAGTGGTAGTAATGTTCACGAAATGTACACTTTTATTACATGGAGGGCTTAACGTCTTCAGGAATCGTTGCAAGTTCTGTTCCCTTGCACGTCTCCTATATATCGCCCGCCTCATTTGCTCCCCCGGACACGCCATGACTCAAACATTGTAATCTGGTAAGCTTGAATGTTGGCCAGACTGATTCCACGGAGTTGACTATTCGTAAATGCATCTCATATTTTGTACGATCATGTCAAAAAAATGGAAAAAGGAGAGTCTTACTTATCCTTTACGGAGGAAATGTCGTGACAAGGAAGCTCGTGTTAAGCAAGTTCAATTAGGGCCCGCGGAATATTCCGGCGAGGCCCTCTGTCCTGTCTATTAGATAAGGCACGAGCTAAGACTTGGGTAGATAACTCAAATAATGAATTGATTGTATTTAACTGCGAGTAGAATTGAACATGACGATGCTCTTGAATTGGTAGTAAACATGGTCGAATTGTTTACTGTTTTGGATCCCTTGGCTTGACTGAATGGTCGGCAATCTTGATTCGTATTGGCCAAATCTGATTTTGCAACATCATAGAATTTCCGGCTCATGATAAACTCGAGATCTCGTATGCCATTCCTACACGGAGCCGTATCAATGCGATGAATGTGGAAGAGATGACATTGGAGCCGAAAGCGTGGATACTCATGTTACGGAAAAAATACTACCCTTATCTCATGAGATTGACTCGTTACATTTCATATGCAAGCACATTCAAGATCCAATTTTAAAGGGAAAAGTGCCAAAAAAGTCCTAAACCTTTTGTCATTATGCCGATTTAGTCCTAAACCTTTTTTTTTGGTGCCGATTTAGTCCTAAACCTTTTTAAGTTGTGCCGATTCAGTCCTTTCCGGCCAATTTAGCCGGATTTTGCTGACTGGACGCCGGCCGGCTGACGTGGACAACTTTTAATAATATTTTAAAATATTTTAAATTTTTTTTAAATTTTTTTAAATTTTTATTTTTATTATTTTTTATTATTTTATTTTTAATTCCTCCAGCCGGTCACCGGACCTCGGCGACCGGCCAGAGGCGACGGCCGGCGAGGTCGAGGTCGACCTTTGGGCTTCATTTGGTGCGTCGCTTGTGATGTCACCTTCGATTTTCTTTTTGTTCCCCTTTTTAATTTAACCATCTGTCGGTAACTCCTTGAATCCGTACCACAGCCAGCCAAACATTACCCTCGAGTAGTGCTGGACATGTCATATTTAATGATTGCCGTGTGTGCGTTTAAGAAGTGATGCTTAGCCACCCGAAGTTTCAAAAGTGCACATTTATCACCTGATCGATCAGCAGCAATCGCGGAAAATATTCACCTTCATATTTTGAAGACATCATACGATGCTTTTTCCGTGATAATCTTAGCACATGAATTGCGTGTTTGATTCAAATCCTACGTTGTACTCATCCGTTCTCACGGGGAAAAGTCATCGGGCACTTCGACTCCCGCATAATTCCGCGGGATGCCCTCCCTCTCGTGTGCTCGAACGTGGCGCTTTACGAAGAAAGTCGCCGGACCTGTGCAATAAGATAATAGTGTGGCCTAGCCAGGAAGCTAGCGACGATGATAAGTTGGCATAAATTATTGGTCCGTGATGGCATCCCGTTAACATCATGGATTGTTTTTTTATTAACCACTAGGAAGCTTACCTCAGGTAGATCTAACTTGAGCACGGGAAATATCCTCTTTTAACAACATGGATTGCTTTTCTTAACCACTAGGAAGCTTACCCTAGGTATTCTTAACTTGAGCACGGGAAACATCCTCTTTTAACATCGTGGATTAGATAAAGCACGCACGCACTAAAGCTCGAGTAGAAAGGCCAAACAATATCTAGAATTGAAAACCAAAATATCCTTTGTAATAATGACGAACATGGATTCAAGCATTTACTAATTCGGGCCCTTGGGTTCGCTGAGTGGTGGACAGTCTCGATTCTTATAAGATGTGGTTGAATATTTAAATATTGAACCGTGCTTTCATTTAATAACTTGAACTTTGAAAACAGTTAGTAATAGTCCTACAAAATCTTGCATGGTATTATAGTTGGAAGTTCTGAGTTTGAATATTTCTAAATCCCATTTACTTCCCCAATTAAATATGTCCACCCATAGTATTGGCCTTGAGAGGGGAGTAATAGAACATTTAAACGTAAAACCACATTTTCATTTAACAGTTTAAACTTAACATCGCACAGTTTCTCCTTCTCGGGGTCTTGTATTCTATGTTAGGGCGGAGCCATATCAACGCATGCGGATGAGACGATTTGCATGCCTGTGCAGTTATTAGTGGAGCCGAAGAGCTGGGGCTACCCATGTTAAGGAAGAAGACCGTACTGGTTCTGTGTTGCTGACTCGTTACACCATATTTGCGATGCACCTGGACATGTCTTTTGGGCTTCATTTGGGAGGGTCGCTCCTGATGTCACATCCAAAGTTTTATTTTAGTCATATCCTATTTGTAGGTAGCTCCGCAATCCGCATTACAGCCAATCAAAATCCATTCCATGTCATCTACATAGGATTTTCCATGTATGCTCTTCAGAAGTCATGCGCAGTCGCTTGAATCAGTTGGAAGAAAGTGCACAATCATCGTCTGGGCGGCAGCGTTTTTTGAGGAAATTACTCGTTCTTGGCCACTACGTGTTTTGTCTTCAGTCCTACATTGTGCTCTCGCCCCTCTTCGCGGAAATATAATCATGAGGCACTTCGACTCGCACATGATCCTGTCGAGTACGCCTCTTTTCTCTAGTGGCCGCACACGTGGCACTTGAAGAAGTTGTGAATATTTCTCTGGCTTAGCTTAGCTAGAGAGGTAGTGACGTTGATGGAAATTCACATAATTTATGGAAGCCGCAATTATTTACTACATTCGATTTAATTAAAGAGAATAGCGATGATTGCTTTGGTGCCTACTTTGATGGAGTGCCATTGAATTTGGTCTTATTTAGGACTAAATATGCTGATTCCATGTTGAAACGTGGGACGCATTGGAGCACCGGCGGGAGCTTCTCAGTGGTTGAGTTCGCGACATTTGTTTTAACATGGATTTTCATGTCCTTAATCTAGGAATTATAGTACGAATCGGTCACACTTAGTGAAGGTCGGATCTCGTGTTATAGCCCTTCTTTTTCGATTTGGCATCGATGCACCTTTTGAATCGGAACTTTAATAAAACTATCTCCTCGAGATTTTGTTTTTCCTTTGCTCCGCGATGGTTGGTTGTGCCCGACTGGACAAGATTCCATCGATAGCCACACTACGCGGTAGAACAAATGATTATTTGCACGAGCATGGTTTAAATATATTATGTCGTATATGTGTAGTGGAAATCAATCTAATAATTTTGGGATTTCTTAATATGGAAAATTTTCATAGTGAAAATCATTTTATCTTTTGGCGGTGTTGGATGAAGTAATACTACGTATTATGTCGTACATGTGCAGTGGAAATCAATCTAATAATTTAAGATTTCTTAATATGGGAAATTTTCGTAGTGGAAATCATTTTATCCTTTGGCGGTGTTGGATGAAGTAATACTACGGACATTCCAAAAAAGAAATATAAGGAAGAAACGAAACTCAACCTTAGGGGCTTTTTTTTTTTTTTTTTTTTTTTTTGGAATAATCCTATAGGTTGACTTAGTGGTTAAACTCTTGATTTGGATCAAACAAACCTTGTATTCAAAGCACAACGTAATCCATTCATATTGAATTTGGGAGTCCGCTAATCACTTGATGGGTAGGCCTTACCCGATGCATGAGAATAAGATGATTTGCATGTATTAGAACATAAGTTAAGAAGCGGCTCAGGCACTCGCCATCGAATTCCTCATTAAAGCCTAGTTTAACTCAAGCAGGGAAAACAAAATATCAAAAAGAGATTAATGAGCGGGAACTCTACAGGGTTAATTAAGATCCTCTCCTGTGATTAATAAGCAGGTGAAGAACCACTCACGCGGGATTGAAAAATCTCTCAAAATCTTTTAAAAGTGCTTTCGGATCACGGTATTTCTATTCGACAAAAAGAAGAAAAGAAGGGAAGTAATCATAATGTGTCGAAGTGGTATTAATTCATTTACATATCATTTTCAAGCCATTCGAGTGTTCATCAGCTTAATAAACAGGAACCATCCAATCTCTCCCGAGGGCCGCGACCAGCTCATGGATCCCATGGAATCGGAAGCCGAAGAAAGTTAGCACGCATCACGTGCACATCAATTTCGATCACCCGCGCAGACGCAAGATGTGAACCACATACGAGAAGTCAACGAATGATGTCTCACAGACACTTCCTGTGTATCCTGGAAATCTTACTTTCTTTACCTATTTGGACATGAAATCAAAGGTTGTCATTATTGCGCTTAAAAAGCGAGGAACGAAGGGCCACAAATTCCGCCCTCGGTGGATCCCATCTTGCCGTTCTTGATCCTACTCGAACATGTCGCGTCCGAAATTGGAGAGAATTTGTGACGTTGAGCAGACCTAGATCCTGCACCACTACACTAGAACAGTCGGATAGGCCAGATTTGAAATATAGTGTACCCTTCGTTAGCAAGAATAGTGGTCGTCATCGTCGTCATCATTCTGAACAAAGTTAAGTGGGGGCACTGAGTACTTTCACTCCCGTTGTTGTCAGCCCGGCGCCTCCCTATAAACGTAGGCTCTCTGTTTTCGCCAAGGCGAATCATTCCGGTGAAGATCCGAGCGCGTCATCTCCACCGTCGATGACAATGGGGGAGGGGACGCGTGTCATTGGCGATTGAAACGCTATTGGTCTTCATGGCCCGCAAATGATATAGTAACTTGCTCTCGATACAATTTAAGTCATTTATATTATTGCCAAAAGGAAATAGGATGTATTTATCAAGGAATACGATGGATTTATCCAAAGCCCTTTTTGCGATTCTCACGTACACGTAACTATTTAGGCTTTTCAGACAACTATGGGTGGTTATGCTTCATCGAACGTGACTTCGGGCATTAAGTGTACCGGTCATATTGGAATATGCCCATCTGAGAATAGGACAGGCAATCGTGCAACAGCAACAATGTTCATAACCTTTCTCAAGTAAGCTCACACGAAAACGAAATTAGGGAATCATAGAGAAAAGACTCTTGAAATTTCCCGAAAGAACTCACTGCGTTTTCTCCACTAGAGCTTCGCATGTAGTGCCCTCACTTGAAATGACTAACACTTTTTTGGAATGTAAGTTGCTCGAAATCTTGAAACAAATAGTCTTCTATTGACATGTAGACGTGGATATAATTTTTTTGTGGTTTTTACAGTTGAGATGATTTTTTTTTTTTTTTTTTTTTTGGAATCTTGGAGGGAAAGTGAAGAACTGCTTTTGACTTTGTGAAGTCCAACAAACCAACCTTAATTTTAGACACGATCCCTAGAGGGATCCCGTGGTAATGCATTATATCTGAATGCATTTTGTCGTGACTTCTTGTCCTAATCCATCGACACCTAGAAACTCTCAACTTAAGGCGAAGATTGAATTTAGTAGTCCAAAGGCTACCGACCCCTCGAGGCACGGTTTGTCCAGAAGTGGAAAAAAGACGGCTATTAAATTGGACAGAGTTCTTAAATTAAGGGTGGAATCTATCGTGTGAAAGTTAGCCTCGAAGATGTGGATGCATCAACCGCTGAGAAAGCCGTTTTCCTTCGGTAGTTGGCAGTTTAGTATATCTCATTGTCGCTTGTCTAGACATGGCATCGAATTCAAACTGTTGAGTCAATTTATGTGTGCTCCATGTTCTGCTCACTATACTGCTGTGCTGCAAATCTGCTTACATCGAGTCGACTCTATTTTTATGGCGTTCACTATCTTTCTTGCTCCAGCCTGGAGTCGTATGCCTACCTAGGTTTTGATTTTGATTATGACGGCAATGATCGCTAAGGGGTCTTTGTGTCCTCCTTGGCAGTTCCTTGATTTCTTGGCACAACAAGAAGCAAACTATTAACTCGCGTTCCAGTGCAAGATCTGAACATCTCGCTTTGGCTAATACTAGTGCTGAACTCGTTCGGCTGCATTGGCTTTTGGAAGACATGGTTGTTCTTTGGAAATCACCCACTATTATTTCATGTGATAGAAAAAGCGCTATTCAGATTGCCCGAAATGCAGTTTTTCACGAGCGCATTAAACATATTGAGAAGGACTGTAACTTTCTTTGGCAGCATCTCTTTCGAGGGACAATTTTTTATCTTGTGCATGCCTTTTCTGCTAATCAAACTGCGGGTGGTTGAGAAGACTATTCTTTCCACACCATTCTTTGGTTTCTTGTCCCAACTCCAGTTGGTTTCTTTGTAATGAACAAGAGTTTGAGGGGATGTTAGAATTGATGGATAGGGTAAAGAGAGATCGTTAGATGTACTTTGTATGTCATAGCGAAATGCAACTTAGTTCCAAATCATCCAATTAGTTCGATCAAGTCCTAAAATCTTCTATCAAAAAATGCAATCAAATATAAAATCCTTCAATTTGTTCAATTAAGTTATCAACCTTTATCCTAAAATTGCATTAAAATCCAAAAACTATGTTGAAAAGTGCTTACAATTCAAGGCTGCCGCATAAGCACTTCTTAAGAGACAAATAATTTTGGCACTGTTCATCAAAAATATCTAATTGAACTAATTGATAGGTTTAAGATTCGATTGCATTCCGTACATAAGATTTAAAATTTTCTGTGCAATTTTTCTTTTGATTGTTTTACAACCATAGATCGACTACCTCATCTACATCTCGACTCTGTGAATACAATGAAATAGGTGCTCTCTCATACTTTCTTACTTTCCTTATTTGTCTTCGGGCATGTTTTGCTTGACCAACACATTCTCGCTCCTAAGGCATGAGGACTCCAAACAAACGGCTCGTCTTGCAGCATTATTGATGTGATTCGTTATCTGCGAATTGTCCGAAGTTATACCAATCCAATGCCACCCAATGAGAGAGCATATCTACAAAAGCGAAAGACCGAAAAAAAAACTTCATCCAGAAGCAGTGCTTATACGCCATCTGGATATATGCACTCTTCTCCGTTTGTCCATCTTCGACAAGTCGATTTTGCATAATCATATACTCGGAAGAAACTTTGGAAACTTCTCATTGGATGTTGGTGAATGATCCCCTCTTCTGTTGTCTGTATCTCCCTGTTATCGTTGATGTTGCCAAGCAAAGACACGAGGATCCATCTGAGTTCTGGCTGCTTGCGTGGATTCGTCTCAATTGAGACGATACACACTAGCTTGATTCAGAGTGTAAAGATACAAAAACAATAATCAACCTTCGAACTCCATCCATTCTACCTAAATTGGTCTTGGAATAGGAGACCACAGTTCATTCTACGTGGAAAGATAAGCGCATAAACTATATGCTGAGTAACCATTAGCTTATTTTCTTGTCTTCTACAAAGATAATCAACGAAAAAGGTGTGACGCGATCCAAATCTCGAGAACGCAATGGATCGTCTCAAAAAGAGAGACAAAGTGATCACTCGCTCTAAGGCCTGATTGCTTCTCAAAACAGACACGACAAACAATGCTTTCTTTTTTCTTGCACCGATCACCATTTCTTTCTCTAACGAGGTTCTATGCAAGCGTGTACATTCCAGATCTCGCTAATCTGTCCATATTTGCTTTATTTACCTATCAACTGTATGGAAGCTGCCTCGCATGCGAATTAAGATTTGAAAAACCCATTGAAGCCGTCTTATTTCCGCGTTAGTTTTCGTCGAAACCAATGGAGGGCCAGTCTCCTTCTGTGCGACGTGTGCTGCATTCATGCCACTCAAAACATACACTATAAACAATGCCTTTGGTTTTGCCCACAATCACCATTGTCTTTCTCTAAGGAGGTTCTCCGAAGGAGGTCCTCCGCAAGCATGTGTCACACTCCAAAACCACAAAAATAACGGGGATGACACAGCTATTCTTCCACATGAAGGACGGAAACCCAAATATAACTAATAACCTGATATCAATATAGATCCACCAAAAAGAACATTTACAATTATAACTTAGGATGCGTTTGGTTAGACTTTTGGAGAAAGCCATTGAAAAAATGCAAAAGACTTTAGGTTGAAGGGACTTTTCAGAATGCAAATTGTGTTTGGTAAATTATAATTTAGAAGTCCATTGTAAAGTATCTTTGAACAAAATGGTGTTTGGGGGAATTATACTTACAAAGGACTTTTGTGATAAAAAAAAATTAACCAACAAGCGCAAAGGTCAGGAGATCCCCGGCAAGGGTTGCCGGACGTTGGGTGAACCCCGGCGAGGGCTGCCGGACGTCGGGTGACCACGCCACGACCCAGATGTGGGGCGGTGAGGTCCCGCGACCTCGGCGGGAGGCTGCCGGACGTTGGGCGACCCCGCCGCGACCCATATCTGGGGCGGCGAGGTCCTGCAACCTCGCCGCCCTTGGATCTGGCTCGTGGCAAGGTCGCGCGACCTTCGGCGACCGCCCGACCCAGATCTGGGGCCGTGAGGTCACAGGAGGACCTCGTCGCCCTCGGATTTGGGTCGCACGACCCCGCCGTGACCCACGGCGATCGCCGCGCCCCAGACACTCACCACTCCCTGGCGACGGTCGCACCACTCCTCGGTGACGGTCTCCTGGGCCACCGCGACCATGCCGAGCCGTCGGCGGAGCTTCGAGCAACAAGTCCTTCAATGAAGAAGAAGATGAACATTACAATAGGATGGTTTTGGAAGAAAATAAAATGATGAATAGTGTTACTTGTATGCCGAGAAAGCTAAAAGCCCAAGGCACCCTTAAACCTGCCTTGGGCTTTTAGCCTTCAGAAGGCCAACTTTGGCCTAATGGGAATTGCAAAGTGGTTCACAAACACCCCAACTTTAACCTAAGTATCTTTAGAAACCCAAAGCCCCTTTGCAAAGCCAATTCCAAATGCACCAGCCAACCCAACAACTAGCAATAATTGAGTACACCACTTCCTTAAGCCATACCCAAAATAGCATTCTCAAAAGTTTCCCATTGACAACACTCTCGCTCTATTCGCTGCTAACCGAGGAACCTGAAAAGATTAAAGGATGAGTGAAATTAATAATAATAGCTTAGTGAGTAGTACATATCTTCTAAACAGATCAAGCAACCGTTATGCATGTATACAAAGTAATGCCAAACTTCATAACTCGAACTCAATTTATAAAATACATATTGAATTATATAAGAATTAAAAAATCCATTTAAATCACCATCACAATTCAAGTATCAATTGTCAAATCCATTGAATAATCTCTATCAAATATCATATATCAATGGTCAATCCATTGATTAATCTATTGCTCAATACTCTACGATGGTCACGACAAAACACCTGGTGACAAGGTTACCAAGATTTTCCCCTTAGCAAGGTCTCCACCTACAAAATTGGTGGCTCAGCCTAGAAGGATATCCTAAACCTAGTATGCATACCTCATAACCCCCATTGGGTTCATAGTCCTATTAAGCATAAACAACCATCTTTTAATACCAAAAATCAAATCTAGAAATCAATATCATAAATCAAACAAATAAATCTTTGCAATAAGGGTATCCACCATTTCCTACCTATTTCTCCAATCATTATAAATCTTTCCATAAACTAGTCGCAAAGCAATTTTCATATATACATATATATATTACTACACACACTTTGTATAACACGCTTTTGAAATATTCATAATCAACCAAAGAGTAGCAAGTGCTAAATCTGGATTTTATGCAATAAAAAAGCTTTACCCAATTCAATATATATATAAATATATATACTTCAAGGCATGGTTTTACAAAACCAAAGAAGATATAGTACCACTCACCTCGTCGCCTACGACCAAATAACAAACGACACTTGTTTCGTTGAACTCGCGACCTTATTAAATAACCGAGGAATAATGTTAAAATCAAATAAAAATTTACCTCAACGACAAAACGACTAAACTACGCCTTAGGGTTAACAAAACAAATCCTACACGCTAATAAATCACATACCTAAAGCTGTCCACAATGCGGAGTTTCGGCATTGCGGCACACAACTTGATTATGCCATAACTTTTTTCTTCGAACCCCGTTCCAAACATATTTATAGTCAATAGAAAGCCCTTTACAGATACTACAGTAATCCCAACTTAACCATCCCAAAATCAAGCCAAAAAATCAACAAAATATGAGCTCAAAGCTGCTAGATGCATACTGTTCACTGCGCGTGGGAAACTTCAAAATTTTGTTTTGGGCAAACCGTAAGCTTAAATCACGATCCATAAAATCTCACGGCTCCACAACACCCTAAACTATCATTTCTACAAAAATATACGGCTTAACGACTCAAAAATCAAACTTCGCCGCTCAATTCCGAATATAAACCCTAAACCCGAAAAATACTTTGATTGGACAAAAGAGGGGCTCAATCTCTTATTGGGCGTTATGTTATGGATTCGAGTCAGCTTGGCGAGGCGTCCACAGCGTGCACGCACCAAATCCCCTTTCCTTTCTTTCCCTTTCTTCTTCTTCTTCTACTCTATGTTTTTTTTTAATCTTTCTTTCCTTTCTTCTTTTCTCTTTCTCTGTTTGCCAAAGTGGTTCGTGCTCTTAAAAGTGAGCGACCACCGTTCACCCCTTTTTCTCTTTTTCTGTTTTATTTCTTCTTCTTCTTCTTCTTTTTTGTTCATTTTTTTTTTTGACTTTTCAAGCCTTCTTTTGTTAACCACTGGGGGTTCGCCCCAGTGGCCACCCTTCCAACATGGAAGGGGGAGGTGAGGGGTTCAAATCCCCACCTTCTTAGGGGGGGGATGGGGGTAGGGACGCGTAAGTTTCGAGAGTGGGTTGCGACTCCCACGCCCGCAAAGAGGCAGAGGCAAGCGCAAAGGAGTGAGTGTAGAGTAGAAATAGAGTAGGACTGAACAAAAAAAAAAAGCCTTCTTTTGTTTCCTTTTTAAAAACAAAGTGGACCCCACCACCAAGGAAAAAGAGAGTCCAACTATTACAGCATGTATATACATGATCTCTTCATCTATCCTCATTTGGTCCGTTTACCCATCACCAAAATAAGCCAAGAAATTTGCAATGTTAGCATGAAATTATGAAGATTGTCTCAGGTACATCTCACAATTTGAAAACCCATTTGAGCCTGTCTTATTTTCACATTAGTTTTCGCCGATGCCATTGGAGGGTCGGTGTCCATTTGAGGGACGTGTGCTACTTTCGTGCATGGCATGAAGATAATACATCAAAAGGAATCCTATATATATAAGTCATGAGAATATGATGTTCTGATATAACCTTAAATTCTTTGTTTGGCAGTACTATAGATGTGATTTAAATCCGATGCTAGCCAAAGATGCCATTCCTATGATCGGTCCCTGGAGGAAAACCAAAGGACAGGTTTATTTTAATGTTATTTTTCTTCCCTATAGTTAAACTAAAGGTGTTTTGACATGGAAGCCAAGATTCGCTGGAATAAAGTGTTTTGTCGTATTCAATTAGTTCTTAAGAATTCTTTTACCTCTACCTTTCAAATGTGGAATTAAGTTCTCCAGTCCACTTTCTTTTGCAATTTGCGTAATTGAATTGTTTTATTTGATGTCAATTTAGATGACATGACAATAATGATGCGACTTAAATTGTAACGCTAGATCCCTTGATTGCACTCAAATGAGGGTTAGTAGGCCTTGGTAGGCCTTGGGTTATGCTCAATGTGAAATTAATTGTTTGAAAAATTTAAGTTATTAAATGAAGATGTAATTTATTGTTTAAATATTTTAATACTCCCCTCATGCCTACTATTGAGCGTGGAAATATAATTAGGGAGGCAAATGAAGTCTGAAAATATTCTAATGCAATACCTCTAACTCTGATATCATGAGAGATATTACGAAACCATTACCAATTGTTCTAAATGTTTAAACTATTAAATGAATACATAATTTATTGTTTAAATATTATAACACCCGAATCATATGGGTGACGACATCCCTCACCAAGATCCCATGGAGATGACTCGGGGTAAGGACCTCACTAAGAAGAATGTCAATGGCCCTCTCCTATCTCGGGAAAGCCTAACTAGCCTCCATCATTCTAGGTGAGAGCCAACAAACCCTTGCCCATAATCTAGGAGGATTGAGTGACAACAAAAGCTCTTACTAACTAAAAATTGCACTTTATGCGTCCCCTCTATTGGGGATGATTGGGTTTGGAGGGGAAAGGTTCTATATGAAAAATCTAGAACCTATTCTATTAGAACTAATTCCAATATTTTTGGAATCAGGATTTGAACCCGATACACTAGGTTCCATGCCAATTTCACGGTCGATTCTCGTTTCTATTTTTTATATAATTGTTTTGTCCTATGCATTATTTTTGCAAAGATTCTCAATTAGGACACTATAATGGCCTACTTATGTCGAGAAGGTTCATCCTCATTATTCTTTGCAAAAGATCTCATTTTTTTTTTTTAACAGTGCAAAAGATCTCATTGAAGAGAATTGTAGAGTTCGTTTTTTAACGGGCTCCACCCGAGAGCTGACCTTTAGACCAATTCAAAAGTGGTTCAAGGCGAAACCAGTCAAAATTGGTTCCCAAGTTTATTACCCAAAAACCTAACAAGTCTCGGAGAAATCGACACGACACTTGGTCGGGTAAGACCAACTTGATTTGGTTCCCGGATTGAACCTGCTGGATTACCTACCCCTACCATTTGTACCCTCCTGGTAAGCATTATTACAAGGAAACATGCTACGTTTATAAGCATTTCAAATCATCCATTCCCGACAAGTGACTTTTTAATAAGGCCTCCACTTTAAACTCATCTTATTAGAGTGATTAACAGCGGTACCACTACTCAAAATTTTGACTACTATTGACCCGCAAGGACGGTTTGATCGCCATAATCATGACTTTTGCCATTTGTCAGGACCTACCACCACTTGTCGAAATATCTTGCCACTTCTCGTGATTTTAACACCGTATATCGACCAGTACTCAACCTCCAAGATCGTATCCATTTATAAGTAGGGACTCTGCAGCTCAGGTAAGCTTCTTCCGAGTCTGTCTACACTTGGACACATGGACTTTCCTCTTGATAACTCAAACAGTTGAGTGCCAATTCAGGCCAAACGCCCAATGGAGGATCAGTGTTCTTCTAAGCGACATGTACTGCTCATACTGCTCAAAATATACACCGTAACAATGCTTTTATTTTTTTTTAGCATCAATGGCCGTTGTCTTTCTCTACCGAGGCTCTATGCAGGCAGGTATAACCTAAACTCCTTTCCCGAATGAACATGCCATCCTTTACGATCCGTCCCCGAGAGGAAAAACCGAGGGACGGATTCATTTTAATGTTCTGTTTCTTATCCTGTTCTTTTGTAAGAACAGATTTGTCTCGGTTTAAGCCGCTTGACCTGTGGGACATATTGGCATCTGTCAAGTGCCTGCTAGCAGTCGCCGTCGTGCTTTATTAGGCACGGTAGTTCGAGTTGTCGTTGGACCTCATCGGCGATGGAGCTGGCGACGTGGTTGCTACAAGGAAGAAGGCCAAAAAGGGAAAAACGACAGAAGTTGAGAACGAAAAGCCAAGACCACGTCGGCTTGGACCCGAATGCCATCCATTAGAAAGTCAAAACTTTATCGAGTTGCGCCAAATTGGTAGACACCTCGTGCATTTCATCGAAATCTTTGAAAACATCCGTGTCCATATAAATTCCCTGGTAAAAAAATATTGTGCATTTTATTAAACGTTTAAGAAATTATGTTAAAATTTTCCCAATAACAAAATTAATGTGGTGCTTTTTTTTGTTCTCAGCCTAAGAAAGTAATCATTCACTTTCCCTCCAAAAATTTGAAAACGGAAAGGAAAATTCTAAGTCTTGAACAATTATGGTGATTTATGTACGATTTGCCATTTGTATATTTGGATAGATTTTGATGTTTCGCACAAGAACAAGAAATCAAAATGAGTGAGCAGGATGATTTACAAGAAGCCATAAGTTATGGGAAAAAGGAAAAGATGATGACCCTCGTTTCACACGAAGATAGGATATAGAGAAGAACTCCTAAATTTACTACTTTAATTGTAGCATAAATTGAATCCCGAACATTTTTTATAGTACAAAAATAAATATCACCTTTTGCAGCCATTCCATTTATAAGTACATGCTTATCTTTGATTTGCCAAAATATTTGTCCTATATATTTTCCTATTAAACATCACAAACCATTTCTCTTGTTATCATAACTTTTTATTTTGTGAAGTGTGCGATATCATTTGACAACCGACCGATTCTCCATTGATTTAAGGTGAACTCCCTACCTCACATACACTAGATTGTACTTCGAAGACGAACTCCGAAAAAAGAGAAAGCTAATGTTTCAAACTTAGGAGTGGTAGGTCGCAGAGTCATGGAATTGCTTCCAATGTCATGTAAAAAATACACATACTTCTCAAGAAATATCTCTATGAATTAGACTTAATACAGAAGAAATAGTGCTTTAAATTCATATATATTCTTTTTATCTTGAGGCACTATTAATTTTTTTTTAATAATGAAATCATAAATTATTCTTTTAATAAAGTATTGCAATATCCCTTTTGACCCGAGGAAGGCGCTCGAGTTGGATCTTCTCTTGGGTGGGCAGCACGATGGGCTCACTTATGCCTGATCAGGCTGAGCAAAAGGGGCAAGTCTAAGGAAGACATTCGTTGATGGGCCAGGCCCGATTAAGCCCGTCAACGCCCGTTAATTTTTAAAAAATTGGGTTGAGTACAGTTTTGGTCCTCTCAGTTTCAGTGTGCGCGATTTAATCCTCAGACTTCTTTTCTCATGCAATCTGAGTCTTTTATCTGAATTTCAGCCATTTTCGGTAAGGTTTTGAGTGGCTAGGTTGGGCTCTTATAGTATATTGAAAAGGCTTTCTATAGATTGTTCGAAACCTGGCCAGCATGCATGACAAATTTGAAAATTTAATTATAGATAAATCATAAGCTCAGATTTAAATCCGTAAAATACTATAACTTCAGAACCATATATATGCGTCCGAAAACTCCCCAATCAAATGCAATAAGTTGGAATTTACCTAAATTTGAGTTTCAATCCTTAATTTCGACAATTCTTTCGTAAAGATGATTGGAGGCTTCAATTACTTACCGGTAGGCCCACCTAAGCCCATCAATACCAATTAATTTTGCAGAAATAGAGTTGAGTAGTTTTAGTCCTCTCAATTTCATTTTGTGCACAATTTGATCCTTAGACTTCTTTTTTTTATGCAATTGAGTCTCTATTATTCTCAATTTGTACAATTTTAACCTTTATGTTTACTTTGTTCATTCAAGCCCTCTAATGTTCTTATTTGTGTAATTAGGTGCTTCCATTACCTATCATAATCGACCTTATCAAATTAGGGTCCTATTATCTTGCTTTTCCCCATTTGTTTTTCCCTAATTTGGCGCTCATTTGACACGACCTCAACATCATGCAATATTTTATATCACAATGACAATACCACATCATTAATAAATTTGACAGTCTAGTAACAGCAATTCTCTAAAGAATTTAATTGCACAAACAGAGAAAGTAAAAGGATTTGATCGTACAATATAAAAAACAAAGGACGACATCATACAAGTGTTGAATTTTAGCGCACTACTGAAATTTAGAACATTAAATCAAGTGACTTAAGATAAATGAATTTGAACCTTTAAGAATCAAGGTTAGGGGTAAAATTGTAGCCTAAACTTTTAAATTCCCAGATAGAGAGAAATTTTCGACGAGGCATCATATTTTTAAATTTTAAAAAGAAGGTTGATAGCGGTACCACACTACTAGACCATGGAAATAATGTCCTAGTGCATACCGTGTCCAAACCCACGCACCACTTTTTTCCCATGGAGACATGCGTGGTCAACCCAAGCCCATTCATCTCGGCCCAAAAACCCAACCCGGTACACGCATCCTCAGCCGTTTTAGGGCCGGGCCGGGCCGGATGAGTTTTAACTATCGATTGAAACAGCACTCCCTGCACACATAGGAAACTGCAAAATGAAAATGCAGCAGATCAAATGCCCAGGGGCTCAGGATTTTCAACCTCCCCCGACCCTCCCGAGGCCTACGATCCAACATGCGAAAGGCAGTAAACTCTCCCGCCGCTTGCCTTTCTTTTCACCTGTCTGCGATGCCCATCAACTTTCGGCGGTTCTCCAATCGGACCAAGGATCGTCTTCGATTTAGGCGTCAGCCCTACAGCACCCATCGCTGAACGCTCCTCTCATGGGCTCCTGACGAGAAGCACAGTGATGGCGAAGAGAACTAATGAGGGATATTTACTAAAAGAAAAACCTTGTCAAGATTACCTGCCCAAGACAACATCTTTACCTTTCCCTTTGAATTTATTCAGAGCAAGTAGGAATAATTCTCAAGCTGAATGAGATCAACAAGAGGCTGGCAATCTGGGAATTCAATTTACTCTGAACACCAATTACATATCCAAAGAACGACTGAGCACATCTAACGAGTCACTACTACAACAACTTGCAATGAAGAACACGAAACGACACGTAAACCAACTCGCTGCCCATAAAACACGGACGGCGCAGCTCGAATTTACAGACGCGCATTTCCGGCTCCCGATCCCCGCCCCACCTTCAACCGCCGAAGCCGTACAGGGTGCGGCCCTGCCTCTTGAGGGCGTAGACGACGTCCATGGCGGTGACGGTCTTGCGGCGGGCGTGCTCGGTGTAGGTGACGGCGTCGCGGATGACGTTCTCGAGGAAGATCTTGAGCACCCCGCGGGTCTCCTCGTAGATGAGGCCGCTGATGCGCTTCACGCCGCCGCGGCGGGCCAGGCGGCGGATGGCCGGCTTCGTGATGCCCTGGATGTTGTCCCGGAGGACCTTGCGGTGCCGCTTCGCCCCGCCCTTGCCCAGGCCCTTGCCTCCCTTGCCGCGGCCGGACATGGCTATGGATGTATTGGATCGGATGGGATCGAGCTTTGGCTAGGGTTTCGGGATGGGGAGGAGCTTCGGTTGAATGCGTTTTGAGCGCGGACAGGATGTTGGGGGGAGGGGCGAGGGGGTCTTTTTGTACGGGTATTGGGGTTCTCCTGTCGGGAAGCGGATTTCGTTTCCGCCGTTGGATTGGAAAACTCTCGGACGGCGGAGAACAGCGATCCGTGGGTTTGGGTTTGGTTGGTGGAGGACGCTTACCGAAGGAAGTTGTGGTACTCTCTTAACAAATTAATGAATAATATAATATTCGGAGCTCATAGCGTCATCTAAGTGGCTGTAGTTTAGTGGTAAGAATTCCACGTTGTGGCCGTGGAGACCTGGGCTCGAATCCCAGCAGCCACATTACCCGTTTCTTTTTTTTTTTTTCTCTTTTCTTTTTTGCGCTTGCGGCAGTTCTTGAATAGATTGATCGGTGTCCAAATAGTGGAGATATTTAAGTGGTAATTGAAAGAAATGCGAGGTATATTCAGTACCTTCCTAGATTTTTTTTTTGGTTAAGACCTTCCTAGATTTTTATCTCGCATTTGAGTTCGAAAACTCAGCCACATCCTTTTTTTTCCCGGGGCATTTCTCAAAGAAGTATACAAAGAAAGCTTATGGTATCCATTTAAGTATTCATTTGGAATAATGACACAATATTTTGGCTTAATATGCAATATGATTCATGAAAATTTAATTTGTTAAATGTGATCCTTGAACTTTAACTTAATGTTCTATTTAATTATTGAACTTTTAATTTATTCAATATGATTCTTCAAATTATGATACATATTCAATATAATCCCTAAATTATATTAAAATGTGTAAAGTAATCATTTTGTTAATTCAAGATCATGGACAATATTAATATTTTCATATAGTTCGAGAATTAAATTCATATTGTATCAAAAGTTCATAGATTACATTAAATTAATTAAAAGTTCAATAACTTTATTGCATATTATGGTAAAGTTTGAATAAATTAAAAGCTTAGAGACCATATTGTACATTAAACCAAAGTTCAATGACTGTTTGTGGCATTTCCAAATAATAGAGATGCTTAAGTGGCAATTGAGCGGTATACTCTGTACTTTCCTAGTTTTTTTTTTTTTTTTTTTTATCTTTTTTTTTTTTTTTTTTTTTGGTCGGTCCTACTCTATTCCTACTCTACACTCACTTGCGGACTTGTGCGCCCGCTTGCTTGGGGGCGTGGGAGTCGCAACCCACTCTCAAACTTACGCGTCCCTACCCCCCATCATCCTCCCCGGAAGGTGGGGATTTAACCTCACCTCCCCCTTCCATGTTGGAAGGGTGCCACGGGGCGAACCCCAGTGGTTTATCTTGGATTTGAGTGTGAGAACTTTTGCTTTATTCATTTGAATTTTAAAACCTTTGAGCTAAAAAAAAATTCCAAACAAGTAATTTCATTTGCTCTATGCGTGAAGGGGAACTTTTCTTTTCTTTTCTTTTTTGTATTCCCGTATCTTGCCGTGCACGTGGCGTTGATAACACATGGCCTCTAAAGTAAAATTGAAATTTGGTAAAATTTCAAAAGGTCCTCTGAAGTGAGGCGGTCCCATTGGCCCGAAATTTGAACGCGTGAGATGCGTATGCATTACGATCGCCCACCCCTTTCGCCGGGCGAAGGGGGATCATTAGTAACACACTCATCAATTACATAGACTTAATCAAGGTAAACGAGGATACGTTTGGGAATGACTTTCTTAAGTTACTTTGAGTGTCTAAAGCCCTTTGTGCTAAATTACAAGTGTTTGACAAATTTTCTTAAAACTCAATTTCATAAAGGCTAGCTTTCAAAAAGTTGAAAACCCGAGATAGGTTCTAGGCTATCTTGGGCTTTCCGCTTTCTTGACATGCCTTCGACTAGGGTTAGTAAAAAGAAGTTTTTTTCAAAATTATCATCACTAGCTTTTTATCTTTTCGATTTTGCTCTCGATGGTTATTCATATTTTTCTCTAGTTTTTCCCTTAATGATTGTTCATCTTCTTTTTTGTTGAGGTCGACCAAAATGGCTGTGAGGGGCTAGTGATGGGTGAGAGAGGGGCCGACATGGTCATGGCAACACTAGCGACTATCATTAGGGGGCCGCGTGACCTTATCACAATCTGGGTCGGGAAAACCTTTGTGAGCATCATGTGACCCTTGTCGGGGCCTAACGTCAAGCGGCCCTCGCCGATGGTCTCCAAATGCCATCTAATCAGATAGCGGTGGCCTACTTTTAGCCAGCCAACTCTTTTTTGTTCTTTCTTTTAATAACAATAGTTTTTTGTAAATATAAATTTCCTAAATAATATTTTACTTAAAGGAACTTTACAACAAACTTTTAGAATATAATTTATCAAACACGACTTATATTTTAAAAAATTCCTTTTAATTCAAAGTTGTTTACATTTTTTCAAAGACTTTCCTCAAACGTTCAATCAAATGCTGCCTCAAGTAAAGGGGGTGCTTTTGAGAAAACGCCCTCAATTCGGGGGAGCTAATTGCAATTTCCCCATCTTTTTGTTGACGCGGTCTTTTCCGTGGAAACGACAGCGTTGTCGGTTCCTCGATTGACTCGAGTACGAGAGGAGACCGACCTCCTTTCTTCTTCCTTTCTGATTACTCGAAGGCTCGCGGCGGCTTCCGATTTCAGCGTCGCAAGAACCTTTGAAGCTCTCGGAGGCGGAGGAATCCGTGGGGGTGTTCGCTCCGGCGCAGTCGCAAAGGTACGCCTCTCTAGTTTCGTATCCACGGTCGGTCTTTGCCTCGCTCTCCGTCAACTGCCTCGTCCGAGCCTCTCGGGTTTCGGGATCTACGGATCGCTCGGCCGTGCGTGTGGGTTTGGCTCCGCCTTGAATTGAGTGGTTTAGCTAGGCGTAATCCTACTGGGTTCGTGGCGAGAAATAATGGGCAAATGAAGCGGTCGTGAATTTCCCGATCTCTGTGTGGATGAACCGTCTTTGATCTTTGACCCCAGAAAGAAAAAAAAAACTGTCTTTGATCAAACTGGCGTGGGTAGGAAATGTGGGTGAGATGCAGTGATGCTCCCAAAAGAGAGATAGGAAGATGGCGTGGATTGTGTGGTGCAGTGTCGTGTAAATCGCATGTACATGTCCAGTGTAGACTGAATCTAGTGGCCTTACTAGCACGCTTTGGGTTTTTCGTTTGTGTCGGGCTGATGCGCTTATACTGATGACCATGTTCGAGCATTTGCCCTTTGTATGGGTTTGTGCTTATAGTTTCAAAAACAATTCTTGAATGAGGTGTACAGCTCTATGGCCCAACGAGAAGAAAGATCGAGGTATTTGACTCTATGGAGGAATCAAAGAAGAATTTCGATTGGGTTTTAGCTCCTCTTCTTCCTAAAGTGATCGAATCTCTTCATTGAAGTATTGGTTATGAATGTAGTTTTTGGTTGGTCTATATAGCCCATGAGTTGTCCTATTTTGGTTTTTAGTGGCTTTCTTTGGGTTTATGTTTGATACTGCAGTGGTAAAACCTGTGATGAATGGCCTGTTCCTATCGTGTTTTGCCATAACTCGATTTTGTGGTGTGACTCTTGCAGTTCAACTTTCGCAATACTTTTCTGAGATATGTTCTACTTGGATTTCTATTGAAAATTTTAAGCATCCAATATCTATAACAATAGTAGTTCGTCATCCGCTGCGTGAACGTTCATCTGTGGTCCAAAAAACATGAATGAACTCTTCATGGTTAAAGTTGGATGGCTGCTTGTGACAGAGCGACTGACAAATGATAGAAAATGGTCGCTTATGTATTGTGAATTGGAAGGCCAATTTTTTCAAGTTCTGGCTAGTTGAATTGTACGATTCCTTATTAATAGATCAAGTCCTAGGTCGGCCTAAAAAGGAGGTCTAAAAAGGAGGCACAACTCACTATATATGGTGGAAACTTGTAACACAATCTATTATTGAGACGAATTGCTTATTAGATCATATATGTGGTCATTACAAGGTGATTTAACTCAATCTAGTATCATGACTAAATTGCTCGATGCTGTTCTCCTTCTCACACCTTTGAGTCGGAGCCTTTTGCATACAGATTTTAGGAAACCATACAATTTGAATCAGGACTGGTGATATTGTGACAATACCAAATAGAACCACTGCTATGTATTGCGGGATTTCTAATTTATCTACTTGTGCATTCTCAATTATACTCAGGTGCAAAGTATGCTGGAATTCACAGCTTCTTTTTTCTTGCATGCTTTATATGTTGTGGTGGATTGGATAATCAGCATAGACGAAATTGTAAATTTGAAATTGGGCAGAAGGACAAGAAGCAAAAATTAGATTGTAACAATTGTTTGGTGTTTGAGTTCTAAAAATAATGTATACTTTAATATCCTCAAGGATTTTTCTATAGTTTCCATTTGAGTGTGAATTACCTTTACTATATTGGTAGATTGATGCGATATTGGATCTATGGAAGCCCTTCTATTATCTGAATCTCGTGCTTGCTTGTCTTGTGATGCGTTGAAACATTGGGACATGTGTTCATAAGGTTGAACGCTATACAAACAATACTGTGTTGCTTTAATCTATTATATTGACACTCATGTTGTTTTTTCCCTCTGTTTTGGTACAGATGATTGATGATCGAGACCTGGGTTTCTTGGCCAACTTTCTTGGCATCTTCATCTTTGCATTGGTGATAGCGTACCATTATGTGACGGCCGACCCAAAATATGAAGGCAATTAGGGATATGTTTCCTTCTTTTTTCCTGGTTATAGTTAAGAAAATGTAGATCAACTGTCATTTTTGCTAGTAGACAGTAGATTGATGTAATGAATGGTTGGATCTGAGACAAGAATGTTGTGGACGTATTAATGAATATTGCTGTTACTCGACAAATGCATACTGGAAGCTTTTGTATCTATTATCCTCGGATTTAAACAGATGAGTGGTAATTTTACCTATCGGGCTTGGCCCCCGGAATGGGTTAGGTCACAAGGTTTTTACTGGTTTTCCAGTAAATGATGCCAACAGCGTTCAGTTTCCCTCTGATTTTGAGCATCCTATCCACAAGGAATTTTTCAGTTGGTCATGGATTTCATGCTTTAATAATTCTCGCTCCATCCCCACAGGGGCTGAGAACCCGTCGCTGTCTCAGCTGTGTTGATGGAGGCTCCGGGGAAGTCATAATAGGAGAGCACTCAAGTGAAATCATGAAAATTCTTTTCTTTTCCAAGTCCAGTCTTCTGTCGTTGAGTTCTGGACTTTTGAAGTCTCTGTAGTAGTTAAGAGTGTTAACATAATTACATTCTCAGTTAGAGGAGGATGACCAAAATTAACAGAACTACATGTTCAAAGCTTTTAGCTTGGAAGAAATTTCGGAGATGTTTACGAGACATGTAGGATTCTCCCTCTGAAGAAGCTCTCTTACGATTTCCTCCATGGTCATTGTTTCTCTCATCAACCTACTAAGGCAAAAGCCTAGGCCACCAATGCATAGAATTATTTGGCTCTTGAGCTCCTCCAAACCTTCCTGAGCGTGAATTCTCGTTGCCACTTCATTCGATCGGCAAAGAAATGAACTCGTAACCTTCGCAACATCTTCATCATTTGTACCCGAAAATGTAGTCAGGTTTCCACTTTGTGACTTCCCCAATTCGATGTCACAAGCCACTTTTGTCTTCTGCAATTCTGTGTCAATTGCAGAAAGGGACTTGAGTGAAGTGACTGCTCCAAGGAATTGGATTGAAGTGCCTATCATTTCCTTGAAAAGCTCCAGATCCTGTTCCAGTGGCTCTTGAATCTCTTTCCAAGCGACACCGATGCCCGCAGATAATCGTTGGAGAGACTCCAGTTGGAAGCTGGTAAATTGTATGAGGTCCACCATTTTCGACAAGCATTCCAGAATCTTGAGATGGCAATCCCCTGGAAAGGGGAGGAACCAGAAGTTAGGCTCTGATACGGCCTCTTCTGTCAGAACTCCATATTTGGAGGTGCGGGTTCTTAGATCCTCTAGCTTTTCCTGAAAGGTATGGAATTTCGAGTCTGGCCATTGTTTCTCTTCCAAGCAAAGAACTATACCCTCAATGCTTTCGCCAAGTTTTCTCAAGCTCATCGAGAGTTCAACCTTAGCAAGGGTTGACGCTCTTGCAGGTTCCCAAAGTAGTTCTACTGTGATGAAGCAGATCAGTCCAATGGATGCCTCTGCGATTCTGGCGATTGCGAACTGCGCTGGGGGTCCATAATCTCTCCGACCCAAGATGAGCAATGCTCCTATGACTGCTGAAATGCCACCCGCTTGGCCATACATTCTGCTGTGTCTGAGGAAGCTAGTGAAAATGATCCATGGAAGAAGAGGTAAGAATCTCAGGTGTACAAATTTTCCGCAAATGAAGTAGCCCAGTAATCCATACACTGATCCCATGGCCGTGCCTTGTGCTCGCGCATTTGCGACGGTGAAGGTTGGTTGCCTTCCTGTCACAAAACTGATTGCAATGGTGAGACCTGACCAGTACCCATTTTCCTTGTTATATAACAGACCGAATAGCACTGCGAGACCCAGAGAAACTGAGCACTTCAATGCAAAAATCAAACTTTGGCAGCTCGGTTTCAAGTTTAGCCTTGTCCTCCTCCCTCCGAAGCAGTACTTAGCTTGATCTTTTTCTCCAGACTGTTGAGTAACAGAATCCTGGCTCTTGAAATCAACAGGTTTTACGGGCTGTCCAAAAATCAGGTCATGTTGGAGGATTTCGACACAGTGAAGGAAGAAAAGTGCTGGTAGGCCTTCCTGGGATGCGGGGATAGTGGTGAAGGGCCGGAGGGCATTTTCTATGTCGTCTCCCTTGGTCTCAGGAGCTGTTGTGGCATCACAAGGTGCGAAACATTTTGCTTGCTCTAGTTTTTGCCGCAAGTGCAGTTTGATTTTGGGCAAAGCCTTTTGAAGTTCTTGTTCTGCCATGCTGATAGGAAAAGAGGAGCAAGAATTGAGGGCCATTTCCATTCCTCTCAACGGCAGCTCTATTTCTTGCAATCTTTTTCCTAAGTTGACGTAGTTATGTTTCAGGAATCGTATTCCCGGTCTCTCCCATGACACGCCTCTCTGTTACAGCAGCAAGTAGCATTAGCCAAAGAAACTGGCGAAAGAATTTCAGATGTGAAAAAAAAAAAAGGATGGGAATGGTGAAGCTTAAAAGCTATCACGACTTTATCAGGAAAATCAGCATGTTATATCAAAACTACATCTGTAGCCCAAGACGAGTTTTCTTAATTTCATTGATTTTACTGTCCTTTTGTTTTGTAAAATTCTCTGCCCAAGTTTTGGAAACTCAGAAGAAAGAAGTTGCAGTTTTTCCGAAACTTGAAGGTGAATAAAATGGCTGTTTATGGGTACATCGAGAGTTATACTTATTGATTACCTCGTGTTCTTTAATACTTTGAAGGAGCTTCTTTGCTACTCTGGCAAAGCATGACGCTTGGGAAATCAAGTCTACTGCAGCCGGGCGTCCCTTGGCAAAGAAACCATCTAAATAGAGATTCAGCCTCTCCGATGCATTCTCGACGTACAATCGGCACGTTTTCCTGATCTGCAGAGGTAACAACTATTGTCAATTTTAATCTGATGCAGCCTAACTCTATACTACATCAAGTACGAGGTCGGTGCTGTCACGATTTGCTTTGGGCTTAAGTTTTAGCACGTGTCTCACCCAACGAATATTTGCATAATAAACTGCCGAATTTACATTGTCCTTAAGAGGAAAAGAAACGATACTGAGAACTGATTTTCCATGACTTTTCTAAAGCTTGCTTAGTGACTATTGACACCACACTGCGTGATGTCTCCTTTTGTGAACTTTTACACTGAAAGGACTGACCGGAAAATATCTGCTTCCGCTTTTCTTAACTTCTCCAGACATGGAGAATTGCTAGTTGGATCGTATCGGCTCAAGTGGGCCTAGTCAGGGAGTTCTAGTTCAGATTCTCAAGCATAAAGTGCTAGCATTATGTTATCTATTATGAAAATTGGAATACGGATCAAGGAACAATGGTATATATAAAAGATATGAATCTAATCTCATAATATATACTGCAATAATACCAGCTGACTAAACAAAATATGATTAGCTTACTTAGTTACACTTAGTTATGGACTCATTCCAATAGAAGAACTTCCGTCAGAAGTTTCTGTATGCTTTCTAAATTGTTCCTCCAAATGGAACTTGTCCTGTAATACTGGAAATGTTTAAGCTTTTGTTCTGTTATCCTGATTTTGATCTAATTCATTTTGTACGAAAAGCTCGTCTGATTATCATGTGATTGGGAGCACTGTCGACTTCAAAAGGTGCATGATATCTTTTTTTTTTTTCCTAGTCCTTTTCGGATCTCCTTTTCCTAATAAGATAAATTAACACAAGCAGCTTGGTTTATGGAGAGACTTCAACGATTCTAACGGTACATGATCAATGCATTCTTCATATACTGGGGCACCCGTCATCACAGAGAAAAGACTCAAACAGCACCGCAGTAGATTCAACTTGTGCATAATCTTTCAACCAGAAACGAAGCAGTTAAAATCTACTGAGTCATCTGCTAATGTTTTGGATGTATGTTCTCATCCTAAACTGTTTCACTTGTCATGTTATAACAACATAGTAACACTCAAACCTGTCCCTGATCATGGGACTGTTGGACTCAAACTGAGAAATGATTGTTCTAGGATCCAAGGATATGGATTTAACCCTCAGGGATGAGCATTTACCTCACTGCACGCAAGCCAAGGGTATGGGAACAACAGAGCCAGGACCGAAGCCAGGGCGCCAAGCGCAGTGCTCGACGCCACGTGAACTGGGTGCATCACAACTCCCGCGCTTGCTCCCCCTATAGCGGCTCCCACGAAGATGATCACCATCTGCCCAAAAGCGATCCTTTTGGCCATCAAATCAGTCGACTCGGGCAGCGCGACCAGAAAGGTACCTAGAGACACCGCCGCAGCAGCCAGGCCATGAGTAGCGAAACGGGCAGGCCCGGCCAGCCACAAGATCAACACGGAGAAAAGCATAACCTGAGTAGTCGCGTAGAATGCGTTCCATACTCCTCTCAGAGCGTCGCCGACCGTCGCGTCCGACACGATCAAAATGGTCGTCACGTACGAGAAGGCCGGGTATGCTAAGAACTTCCGAACACTGGTGGGGGCATAGAGGGTGGTGAACCCGACAATGGAGCAAGCCAGGGCTGTGCGCAGTGCCGACTTCAAGTGCGCATGCCGCAGCGCGTCGGCTTGCTCAGCTATTGTTGAGGTGGTGGCCATATTGAGGAGATAGTGTCAGTTTGGCGGGGGGTTTATGAGCTTTTGTGTGCACAAAAGCGTGCAAATTTTGCTAGTATGGGAAGGAGGGAGGGCAAGAGAGAGAGAGAGCAAGAGGCTTGGTTTTGCAAGTCGTCTGTTGCAACACAAGGCTGCTTTATGGAGCTCTTGCTGGATGCCTCAGTACAAGCAATGACTCAAGGATCTTGGGTAGTGATTGCAAGGTGTAATATCGACTTTGATGCTCTCTTATAACTGCGGTGCGGTTCACGCTCTATAGCAAATATCTTGCCTGAGCCTATTGGTTTTCCTTTCCATTTTTCATTGGCCGAGCGTACGCCTTTTTGTTGACCGGTTGTTCGTTACTTTAACTCAACCAGTCGGTGCTTATAGCCCAAATACATACATACATATATACATGGTTTTATAAAAATGTTTGGCCCTATTCAATTGATATTGTGAATTATTTCCATTGAGAGTATTCTTAACTATCTTCTTTAACTTTGACACGCGTGCCTCATTTTGTGAATTGTAGATAATTGTCTTTATAATAAGTGGAAAATGATGGGAATGGATGAAGATTCTAAGCTACCCTTGAATTTCATACCCATTGTAGAATGTTCGATTTGAATCATAACTGTTCTGCTTATTCTCACATATACAGCTCCATCACTATAATTGGGGGTGAGCATGATCTCAGGGTAAAATCTGGAATTTGAGAACTAGATCAGTGGAAACCTATAAATTTTAGGCTCTAAGGTATGTAGGGTCGGTTCCACGTTCCCGAAAATTAAAAACTTATTTTAACAAATAGGTTCCAAGTTCTTAGTTGGAAGAACCTAGAACCTAGAACCTAGAACCTAGAACATGGAACTAGTAACCTAAAACTTGTAATAAGTTACAATTATTTTCTTGACTCATGTCTTCGCATGATCTTGCGATATTTCATACCATTCGATGATGAATATATAATTTAGAAATACTAGTCCAAACTTTCATTTTATGACTAAGACTTTTCTTTTATTAATGTTCATATTTTCTATATGTTTCTATGGTCAATGAATTGTAGAAACAAGTTGCGATCATCAAAGGTTTTAATTCACCGTAATCAATTAATTAATAATATAAGTGGAATTTGGGTAGACCCCGAAACTGACTTTGCAACATGTGACAGGATATGTTATAGTGTCTAGAGTATGTAAGGTAGATTTCATGTTCCAAAAAATTAGGAACTTGTTTTAAATGATAGGTTTTAGATTCCAAATGAAATATGTACGGAATCTAGAATTGCTCATCCCTAACTATAACACTATGTGCCAGAAGTCAGAAAATCTACATATTTGAGATAACAAATGTCCAAAGCACAAATTTACAGAGGTTGGCTCATGATATGAAATGATCTTGTGACCTTGTTGAAGACAATGTCACCCCTTACCTACTAAGCGACAACACTTGGTGGTGCAAATAGTTGAGCAACGATAGACAAGTTTCTGTATCCTCTAGGACGCATGTATGAGGTGGTACTCCTTGACTAATGAGAGATATTCGACTCTTATGGTGTGTTTGTTCGAGAGAAAGAATTTTTCGCGAATTAGTTTTCTAGACTTTTACGCATTTGGTTGACTAAAAATGATCAATAAATGAAAAAACCTTTACGGTAGAAAAAACTATGCATGCTTGAAGTTAGGAAAATGAATTCCTTTATCTGAAAAGAGAAAAACATTTCTTGAAAAATTATTTTCCAAAGATATTTTCCTTTGTCATGAAATTTTCCTCAAAACATACACGCCCTTATTTTAGATTTTGTTTTAGCTCCTCACAATCTAATGTAGCCCTGTTTAGTTGGGCAGGAACCAAGCGTTTGAGAAATAGCTCATCAAATGCATCTCGACCATCCTGCCACAGTCCAATTAATACTAGTTTGAGCACAATGTCTCATTTTCATTATGTATGTCAGTGTAGCAAGTTAAATAGCGTGGAGATACGTCATAAACTCATCTACATAGTGGTTTGTTTCCTTTCCTTAATACAAAATCGCTTTCTCTTTCTTATTATAACTCACAGGCAAGACCGTAGAGATCCATCCACGTACAATCACCTCCATCGAACGATCGATTTGTCCCCTATCCAATTAGTATCTTCAATGCACAAGACACTTTCCCAATCATCTCAAGAGGCAAAGGCTTTGGCTCCACGCATGCGTTGCTTGCCTCGAAACCTCGAGAACACTGTATCTAGTGTTCACAACAAGATTAGAAAAATGATTGAAGAGGGGTTGGACTTCGTGTGTGACAATGAGACAAGACCGGCCCCTGGAACAAAATTATTTGGATGACCTTATCGTTGTTTTTAAGATAAAGCGGTAATATTCAGAAGAAATTCTTTTTTCGAAAAATGATAATTCTATTCCTTTTTCTTTTGTTTTTGGGGCTTGGCCAACTTTATTTATCTCGTGGTATTGTGACGTTTGATTTTGACTTCATTTTGTTTGCCGTCTTGCTTTTGTTTCGCCTAGAAAGGGACCTTGGACGCGCCGTCCCACATCCCAGGAACTTGTAGCAGATTCAGTCCCGATCAATCATTGCCAATTTTCTACGTCAATTTTTTTTACCGGCCTTTTTTTTTGGACCGCCCGCTGCTCATCCATACATCACTGGAATGAACAGTACGTTGCGTCATAGGCATCAAATAAAGAAACGGGAAAGAGGGGTGGAACGGACACGATGCACAGAACGGTCGACGGTATTGATGCATGGCACAGGGACACGATGCACGTCCCGATCACTACCACCGCTGTCCTCCGGAGACCCCCTCAAGTGTAAGTCTCCATGACATCGACCGCTTCAAGATGCTTCAAGATGAATATGAGTACCAAAAGGCAAGGGCATTGATCTGCTAGGCTTGAAGTGGATCAAGAGTGCACTACGTGGTTCTATGTTGTATAATAGATAGATTCTTCACGTGGAAATCGTTTAATATGATATCAGAGTTCGGTTCGTTCGATGCCCTAAATATGCTGAGTTATATACCTGTCGAAAAAATAGCTTGAGGCAATTGGAGGGGAATACAAAAGCACTTCCGGAATAAGTGCATGTTCGTCCACGAGTTCCCAATTCTCTATGGATGTAGTACACTTGCCGTCCGGGGCAACACGAGAATGCGACCACAATGGGTGAACCAACGAATCAGAAAAGATGCTAAAACTTGACCATGGAATCATTCGATAATGACAATTAGGACTAGAAACATATGACTCATTGATGCACTTTGAACTACATTGCCGGACATGATTGGATTCGATGTCGCTTCAACCATGTGCACATGCCAGATATTGCTTGACTTTTGATCCTAGCGAGCCAAGAGAATCACACGAGGATATTGAGAAGTATATTCATTATGACGGTTTAAACTTTTAGTACAAACGGTTTTCTAAGAATAAGAGTGAAGCATGAGTTGCTCTATCTACAAAGCTATCCAGCTCCTCTAGCTTGATTTCCATCTAGCTCGTAATATGTCTGAGCCAACTTGGATTCCATCTTACTTCAATTCGACTTCTTGAAAGCTCATAACTAAAGTACTGATAAAAGTACCATATTCATTCTATCTTTGTGACGCGGAAATCTAGTTTAAACTTGATCCCAGCTCAAGTTTTAGTGTGCAATGTGGATTTAACATATCGTACGTAGTCGGGTCAAGCCAAGTTGAGTTCATCGACACTTCTCAGCTTCACTTGAGCTTATACTCGAAAAGCATGCTTAGTCAGACATATGAAGAGATAGGATCAGCAGAGTCTATGGCATTTCAATAATTGTGAAGTAGGTGGAACAGTGCTCGATTAATGAGCGACACATCGAGAACCGAATCGTCCGGCAAAATTGCAGGAATCCTCTCGATACACGGAGGTAATCATCAGATCTCAGCCACACCACGCGTGCCGGCGATCCCTTTGCCCTAGGGTAAGGGGAACTAGGAAGAAACCACAGAAACCCTCCACCTGAAACGCAAGTTGAACCCATGCCCTTCTATTCATCCATGGCCCGCTCGAGCTTATGAATTAACTCACCGCTCGACCCATGAGAACGACACGTCTGAGATATAGAGTCTCGCAATAGCCACGAAATACAAGGCCACGTTTTGTTTTGGCCGATACGTTCCCTGCATCTTTGAATAATGTGATGGGATTTGACTTGTGCCGGACGACTTCGGACTCTAACTCTGCCATGCAATTCCAAGTCGTCTAGCCCCAGGTATAAATGGCGATCAATGTCATTGATTATCATGGACATTCACCTACGAACGCTGATAGATTAGCGTTGCATGCCCTTTGTCTCCTTCTCATCTTATGTGGTGTGGATTCGATGGATGTTGATTTCTATAAAGTACGTTCCAACAAAAAGTTCTCATTCTACTGGTGGCTTTGTTATCACGACAAGTGTGCCGATAATGCAAGGTAAATATTATTATGGAAAATATCGATAATCATCTTTGTTTTATTGTACATATATCAAACACCGTCCGCAATTTTTAGAAAATTCAGCTGAAAAATTCATCCTCACTTTTGAGATCCCATTTGAAGTTGCATTTGGGTTTTGATTCTACTTACGAACAAGCTATTTTCCTTCCAAATTTACCCTTCCCACCGTTCCGAACCTATACACTACAAAGCCCATCTAACCAAAACCCTACCTAACCCGACTAAAGCTGAGCCCGACTACTGCACCGTGAGCGCCCTACCATCTCGAGCCGAGCCACCGCCTAGTCTTCGTTAGCCACCCATGACACCTGGCTCTTTCTCCCTTCTTCCCTACGTTTCTCATTGTTTTCTACCTAGCATCAATGAGGGCTCGATGCCGGATAAGGTTGAGCTGGCTCTGTGATCTGGTCGAGCCCCCGCAACGTTAAGCCTGACAGCAATCAAACTTGTGGAGGGCGTCGACTAGGCCTGACCAGGGAGAAGACAAATACGAAAAGGGAGATGCAGTGGGGAGACACAGAAGAATGTGACTGGCTAAGTTGGAGGTGATGCATGAGTGGGATGAGTGATTCCGAAATGAGAAATATGGTGGGTTAAGTGTATGGACAAGTGTGTTGAGATGGGTTGGATAAGGAAGGTTCACATCTAAAGCATAAAGACACAAGCCACTGGCCAAGGATAAAGAATCGAGATAATGAGAGCTCACTACCAAGGTGTAAAGAATCGCTCGACTGGCCAACGGTAGAGAACTGTTTGATTTACTACCAAGAAACTTGGGTAAAGAATCAGATAATAATTCACTCAAATAGAGGAATTCTCATATATTCATCAACTTTGGATTATAATCTCTCCTCTGTTTGTAAAGGAGCTAATACATAGGAAATAGACTAAGCATTAAAGATGTAGGAACTAGAAAACACAATAAATCCTAGGAACCGGAAAATGCATTAAAAACATATAGAAACTTAAGCTTTGACTCTTGAAACGTACAACACGCTTTAGACTCATAAAACAAGAACGAAAGACATTTGACTAGATGCAAAGTGATTGAACTTGGACTCTAAATTCATTCATGGGCAAACCAATAAACATCTTGAAAGATAGGCAAACAACAAAGGAAATCGTTCAAGACAGTCTCTAGTTGTTTGGTAATCGATTAGTAGTTTCAAAATTGACAACTATGTAATCCATCAATAAGCATGAAATTGACAACTTGTCCATTGAATCAACAACACTAACTTGATACCGTTGAGTCGAATTGTAGCCGAAATTGATCTTCACTTGTCGAAACAAGGATCAATCAACGTGATTGAGGTGAAGCTTAAGAATTGATCAATAGAACCCGATGCTCCCGCATCAACAGAGCATCAACAACGTTGTCTTGGGTGAGCGGCAGCGTCAATTGGAGACGGGTGCTTGGCCGCCCAGAGAGGGAGAGATAAGGGTTTAGATGAGGTGGAGTGGTAGTTTGGTCATTTTAGCTGATTTTTTTTTTTTTTTTTCAAATGTCTGCAGATGCAAATTGCATATTTTCCGGGAATGTTATTCGATGTGGGTGTCAAAGTTGTGAGCAGCTTTTGACATTTTTTAATTTATACTAGGGCCTCCTGTGGACGCCAAACGAAACTCATGCAATCAAAAGGGTCGCTCGAGTCATGCTAAAAACCTAAACAACATTAATAACCTACAATATCTTTTACACAGCCAGTGACCTAAAGTTTCATGTGAATGCGCATTACTTGGAATATGTAACAGGACCCCCACTCCCAAATCAAATTGAGGTTTAGGGTTTGAGAATTCTAACCCAATGAAATCCAAGAGCCAGCATAAAGCGGTCTATCTAGGATCCGGTAGACTCAAACTGCTGTTCTAGATGAGGCCTTCGGATATAAAAGACGACCCGCCTTTTGCTATTAGACCCTTTTGAAATCTTTCATAAGATAATATGTGAATAGTCTGCCCTGCTTTGCAATGCACAAGCATTCACGCCATGGGCCTTTAATGCGTGACTATAGTTGTATCCTCACCGTTGGCCACGGCCTGCAACCTCGGAGGTTAACTGGTCGTCCATGTTGCAATGCCCTCGGCACCTTACAAGATGGCGGCACGGGGCGCTGTTTCACGGCTGTTCACATATCAAATTTGGATTTCAAACCCGTTTCAATTGATGCCGTTGCGGAGTATATAATTGCTCTTGAATCTGTGTATGTGATATTCATGTCATTTTCGATTTTGTCAACTCTCAACTTTTGTGAGTTTCTATCCCTTTGGTGATAGCTTGCCTCCTTTAAACCCTAAATCTTGATCTTCTTCCACCCGGATTAGGCTCTCCACCTCTGTCTCTTCTCTTCACCAGGGTCCCCCATATGGTTCTCGAAATCCTTCTACAGCTGCACCATCGTGGATAATGGGTATCACTTGAAACAGCTTCCCCCGATCACCATTTGTGTCGATCCTCATCTTCGCTTGCGAAACCCACCTAGACAAACAACCCAGATTAATGTAAACTGATGACCATCCTCAACGCTACGCGTTCTAGGCCGATTCAGCTCATTTAGGGCTCCCTTCACTCCATATGCCCAGAAGTTCACCAGGTTTCCCACTCGGAAGCATCACTCCCTTCGTCAACATCCTTTCAGCAAATCTATCACAACATGGACGGTACATATGAAAATTATCTTAGAATGGTGGCTTTGTGTAAGAGCATGGGTGATTTGTGATCAGAGGAGGACATCACAGAGCTGGTCAATGAAATGCTTGACAAAGAAAGACAGGAAAGTGAACTTATCCTTTATGGGAAACTTTTCTCAAAACCAAATGTTGATTTTCAAGCATTTTTAAGCACAATGAAGAAAGTGTGTGTGACGTCCTGGCAGCATCACATACTAAGCGCAAGCATAAACTACATAAATTAGTGTCATGACAAGACCTATTTACATTAATTATCTCACTAAAGCATTCTAACCTAATTGATTAGCATGTATAACATGGATATTATATGATCTGGAACAATTCTAAGTCACGATCATCCTGTCCAATCCTATCACTTAGTATTAGTCAATCCGACTAAGAACACATACAAACGATCATAAAAGGGGCTTCATTTCTCTTTCTGTTGTAACCTTTGTTGGCTTTACAAGCATCGACTTGGAATGCTTACAAGTACCACACTTATATGCAGAGAATATTTACAAGTTAATGCTCAAAAGTGTAAGTATTTAACTAAAAAAAAGGGTAAAAGGGGTTCCTACTTCACTACCCCTAAACTATCATGCGTCTATCAATAAATAAAAGACATCTTCTCCAGCTTCACCACGAACTTGGTGCCTAAGCACCACCTGCCCCAACTCCAGGTCCTCCAGCATCAAAGCGAAAAGGGCCAAATAGCTCATTGGAATCCAATCTACCCGTCCGTTGTCCATCTAGAGTGTAGCTTCGTAGTGCGTGCAGGTTAGCTCGATAGTGGGGTTATCCATGTCATGGAAGGAAATGTCTATGTAGGCTATCGCCCTGTATCGTGTAATTGGTGGTACATCCATACTAACAATCTAAAAAAGAGAAGGGAATGAGCAATGCCTAGTAAATAAATAATAGGATCCTAAACTAGATAATTCGCAGTCACCAAAGAATGCAAGAGACACAACTAAGCACATACGAACTAAGGCAATACCATCACATGGATCATTAAATAGAAAACTATAAGACACATGCTTAACCACCACATACAAAGCACGCATTATATGCACTCACGTTTTATGTTACTGACCAAAGCCAAAATATGATGCAATAACAATAGGCGAACTCATGCTCCAAGTGGAATTATTTTGTATGTGTATATCAAATCCACCATCGATCAATTTTCCCACCGGATCACAAGCCGGCCTAATCAAGCCACTTATGAAATCCCACATTCAGACTTCCACAATATCACTATTATGGGCATCTCACTTTGAGGCATCCTAGTATCACACAACTAAGACATTCCATAATCACACAACAGGGGCATCGTCCTTCAAGGCATCTTGGTATTTTACAACCAAGGCATTCAAGATCACACAGCATGGGCATCCCACTCCTCAGGGCATCACCAGTAATGCAAGACCAATGGAAATCTCTTAAACTCATTTTATTCCGCACATTTCATGCATTACAACTTTGAATCACAATATCACAATAGTATGCATATCTATTCAAGTGCGTACATTGACTTCAAAGTAGATATCAATGCCCACACCCATCGTGTCAAACATATTACGCTCATTACACTTAGGAGACGCACGTTGCAATCACTCAAATAGTCATACTTCAAATGTGGAAGAGACATGTTTATGCATCAACTAACCAAGAATGAAAGACCATCAGACTTCCCAAAAGCTGCTAGAAAAATAAACAATTCTTAGATCAAGATAGAACAAGGATTGATACAAGCAGTTTTAAATACGAAAGCAAAAAGTGCATCTAACTTTGTCGAAAATTATGAAACTTTAATAAGTTGTAGAAGAGATGCGAGGAACTTAAGCCTATTTCTTGTCATATAAGAAGCAGCAACTTGCTGTATCAACCCCTAAATTTTGTAGTAGTTTTTCGGATTGAGCGCCTACTGAAGAAAGGTTGTTTCACTATCCAAAACTCGACCATTTATTCTCAAATTTTGATATGTTGTCCCTAAGAACATGCTCTACAACTTTCATGAAGCGTATAAGTTCCAATTAAGTCTAAAGAAAGTGCATAAAATTCCAGGAATATTCTAAGGTCATTTTATTTCTCACTAATTAGCTTGATTTCCTATGGGAAATGCATTCATACCAACTTGTTTATACAAGAAAACACTCTTAAATGATACATCATAGCCTAAATTCTTCAGCGCACACTTAAGGGAACTAGTTTGTTCCTACAACAACACATTTTAACCCAAATGACACTTAAACCAGCTTCCATTACATCTTTCCCTCCCAAACAAACAATTCTTGAGTTCTTGACTCTATATACCATTATTGTAGGCCATTTATTTGGTCTACGGCCTCTTTTAAGACCTCAACACTATACCTTCAAAATCCAAAAAAGATCTCAACTACTCGCAGGATTCATATAATGAGCCAATAGTCAAACTCGAACCAAACTCGCCTCACGGCCACCTAAAATCAATATGCAGCTTATATCTACACCTAAATAGTCTTCCTACTCAATTTTCTTGACATCCACAGCTTCCTCACGCTCAGTTCTTCATCTATTTGACCCCGATTCTCACATGCAAAGGCTCAAAACTTCATTCGAACTCTCAACTAGTCTGTTTAAGTCTAAAACAAACCATAAATTCTCTCAACAATTGACGGATAAAATCGAGTTTAGCAACCCACCATTTTCTTACTCGGTGGTTCGGCATCGCTCGTGGGTCATTCTCCTCCAAGAATCCGTCATTAAGCTCATGCTTGAAGAATAAGAAGCCACTAAAGTTGATGGGCTCTAGTTCTACTCAAGTTGTGAAATAGAGAAAGAAAGGAAGATGAAATGGAGAAAGAGAAAGGGTCAGATTTGAAGGAGCGTGAATGCTGAGAAAGTTTAGATGTGGGTGTGGAGTCTTGTTTTAAATCCCAATGAGAAGTAATCATTAGGGAAAGATCAATGATGGTGTCTCTAGGTGGATTTCAGGCTGAAAAAACCGTGAGAAGATGAGGGTTATGGTTTTTTTTTGCATGCATTCTCCTTCATGGTCAACATTTGGCACTTGATGAGAGGTTGGGATTAAGTCCTAATCATTGTTGTAATTAGTTTACTTATTTCTAATGCCTTTCGCTTAACTTCGTTCTGAACTCACTAAGTTTGGGTCCTTTCATAACTTTAAGGGTCTATGAGTTCACACGAGCCAAGTCAACATGTTAATGTCTCAACGTTAGTTTACGATCGTAAATGAAGAATAATCACGTGAAAAATACTAAAGTTAGTGTGACACCCTCGATTCGATCCCGATTTTCAGAACGGAATTCCATCGGGGACTAATCTTCGGACGGGAATGTAATGGGGATCGATAGACCACAAAACGTAGGAAAGGTCACTTTGAAGTGAAAACGCAAATTTTCTTCAGCGAAATGCCGAAATTCAAAAAAATAAATGAAAATGGGCCACGGGCAAGGACCTACTGGGCCCAAGCTTGAGAGAGGACCCAATGGGCCTATGCCCATGTTTGGCAGCCCAATGGGTTCTTGCCCAGAGAGATGGGTAGCCCATGAAGGCCACGACCTCTAAGCCCACCTTAATCTTTACAAAATCTTGCATTAATTACTCCCTCCATGTGCATGAATAGTGCCCAAATCTCCTTACAAAGACCAAATTGACCTCTCTTCAATGCTAAAGACCAAAGGGCAAAGGTGGAATTAACCAAAGGAGGGGGCAACTACAAGTAAGGAGAAAGATTAAAGAGGACAACCTAGTCTAAGTCTAGCCTAACCTAACCTGAACCTATTCAACAATGTGGTCAAATCTCCTCATTAATGATCTTGGATTTTCGATCATCATAAGCCATCATCTCCAAGCAAAATCCTAGGTTGAGAGGATTTTGTGGAATTGTAGGTACCATGCATTAATTTGCAAGATTTTCTCCTCATTCCCCTTTCTTTTGTCCCTTGAAACCGACGACACTTCTCTCCCTCTCTCTTTCTCTTCTTCTTTCATTTTCTCATTTTTGCTTTCACACTCTCCTTCCCTCTCTCCTTGTGTTGGTGGACTATCACATCTCCTCCATCTTCATCTCCTCGCAAAGCCATTCCCTCATTTTTCCTCTTCTAACCTCACGACCACTGTCCACCACACTCACGCCGCCATCGAATTGCCATTCCGCACCAACATTCTTGTGACTGTGATGGATTTTTGGAGACAAGGAGGGAGATGTTCGGCCCCTCACAGCAACTCTCTCTTCCTTGCCCACAGTTTGGACTACTAATAATCCCGGGGATCGACTGATCGTTGTGCCACTGCCTAACCGCCATCTAGCCCTCACCGCAAGCTATTCAAAGTGTGTCTAGTAGCCTTCGCTCATTGTCCAACTTTGTTGCTCCTTCGCCAACGCTTCAAGACTGAATTTGGGTGTGAGTGGCTTTCTAGCCTTAATCAGGGTTGTTATTATAGTTAGAACGTAGAATATGACTAGATTAAGGTTAAATGATACTTTGATGATGTGATAAGTAGGTTTAAGTAATATATTAACATATTTTACCGATAGGTTATTGTGATAGGTTATTGAATTTTGTCGATAAGTTATCATATTTTATCGATAGGTTATCGCGATAGGTTATCATGTTTGCTGATAGGTTATCACGATAAGTCCTTCCATTATTCAATAAGTTATGGATATATGGTAAGTAGTTACGTGATAGGTTATCTTGTTGTGGCATATGATGAGTTGTTATACCATGTTATTATCATATTTTATGTTGTAATAGGTGATACATGATAAGTTATTATTATATGCTATATCAATGCACGATAAGTTATTATGATGTGTTATATTTATGGGTGATAAGTGATTGCAATCTAATAGGTTGATATAAAATAAGTTATCGAGATGGTTTTATTGTGATAACTTAGACCTTTATACAATGACCTGTCTTAACTTTAAGAAGTGTCCTTCATGATTGAGTTATAATGGTCATGTAATGATAAGAAATGATATGAAGTGTAAGCATGATGTGATTGTATGTTAACACACATTGTTGTATGTTGTATGAGCATCATATACTCTTGCATTGATTAATATGAAAGATAAGAAATGAGTGTCACGACCTAATCTCGGGTGAACCACCTAGAATTTGGCTAATGCATTACTAAGCATAAACTTAACTCAGGCTTTCCCAAGTCCATACCAATTCACGACTTAAGTTCAAGTTTTTAACATGCAAATGATTTTTTCAATTAGGATAAGCCACTTATTAATTTTCAGTGGGTCGATTAAAACACAAATAAAGTAATGAGAGATTTACTTTATTCCTGCAAACCAGAGATTGTGAGTTTGAGGACTTGATTACGTTAAATTTCTCTAACGCCCTTTCGGTACTTTTCTCTTTTATTTCGAAAAAATATTTTGCAAGTAGCTTGAATTAATTTTAATTTACTTTCCTAACATCTAAGGTAATCATGCAGGTGCATAAACCACCAATTTAATACAAAAAAAATAATAAATAAATTACAAGACTTACCTCATAGCAATGAAAGCATCTGTAATATTAGATCAGAATTCACATCAACAATTCTATATATAATTTATAATTAACACACAATCACTTAGTTTTTATTTTCACTTGTTTAATAAGAATCATGCTTTATGTAATGCATGTTACTAATCTAACATGACGCTATGTGACATAACAATATGTCCTAAATTATATGACATAAGTAAAGTATTTTTTGGGTTTTTTTAATAAGCATGCAATCTATCCTACAAAAAGAAACTAATTTATTCTAAGACAATGGTTTTTTTTTTTTTTTTGGTATTTTATGTAAAATACGAAATTAGAAAATAGCGAATATTGTCTATCTAAATTAAGATATTGTCCAACTGATATTAGGAATCAAATTAGGCCAAATCCTAATTTAAACTAGAATGTTATCTTAATTAGGTAATCTCTAACCTAAAATGCAATCTACCTAGGAAAAATTATCTAAAATTATAATTAATTAAAAAGATCATATAGAATTAAATTAAACATGCAATCTTATCCTAATATGCAATAACTAGATGACGTGCAAAGCATGCCCTAATCCTAGGTTTTCTTTTTTTATTTATTTATAAAATTCAAAATTAAAATTGTCCAATAATTAAACGTTCAATTTAAATTAATGAAAAGAGAATCTAACATCCCTAAATTAATGTTTTTCGTATTTTTTATTTAAAAAATCACGAGTCGTATCTAGAACGTGAGATCAAATTGGCGATTTTTTCGTGCAATTACGAGTCATATTTGGGTATAAAATTGGATTGTCAATCATATGCACATTATGAATTATGAAGATTTCCCAATTTAGAAGGCTACTTGAGATTACGGATAAGACTATATATCATGAACTTCGATCATGTGCATCAAGATATTTTAAATAAGGAAACAGAAGATTCAGAAATCAAATTAGACAATTTTTACCTAATTCGAATATTGGCTTCCAAAGTTGGACTTTGTGCAATTGGATTGGTATCGCAATCGGCTCGTCGACAGTGAATGGCAACAATGGCAAGCAATGAGTGGTGGCGGCACGACAATTCACAAACTAGGTCGTCGATGGCCACGAAGTCAGCACGTCGTAGGGGCAGCTCATGTCGAAGCTTGAGCCGATCCGAAATTTTTCCAAAAGAAGAAAACCGGTTGGAGACATGTTGGCTTGTTGGGCAGCAAGACCAACAGCATCTGGTCAATAGGGTCCTTCAAGTTGACAAACAAAATTCACAAGTAGCAAGCGTGCAGAAGGTGAACTCCAGGGATAAAACGTCGATGATAGACTGGGCACGAGTTGACGTGATTTATGGCAGCACAGCAATGGCATGAGGAAAGCAACAACTTAGCGTTACGACTTCGTGGTCCAATGCGTCGGGACTTCACGGCTCAAAAGGGCAGCGGCAGGCGTGACGATGGCACCGTACGAAGAGAAACTAATTGTGGTGGATCAACAGCAACGTCGTTGGGAGGGTGACTTGCGTCGAGACTTGGGTAGTGTTCGGCAAGGTCTCTGCCAAGGGTAGGTTGAGGCCTTCCCTCTCTATCTCTCTATTCCTCTCGTGTGTGTATTATGTGTGGGAAGTTGCCGACCACCCTCTCATAATAAGTCATGATTTTTATATGTAGAGCAGTTGAAGACCTCCAAGAAAGAGACGGGATCCTCTTTCCTGTTTTAAAGCAATGTGTATTATTTCTTACTTCAAGAGGACACGGTCATAGATGCAGTTGATTTCATCTGTTCCGACTTTCCTTTTTTCGTTTAAGAACATCTTTTCTTTTTGTCCAATTTGTATCCACCAGCTCAGCCAAATCTTTTCTTTCTCGCGCACATCCGAGCCTCTCCTCTTTTCGCATCCTTCTCACAATCAATAGAATCATACCTCGCCAATTTGCCTATGAAGTAGCTGGGCAAATACAAATATCTCCAAGAATCATACTTATTTTATTTGGTAAAAAAAATCTTGCATAATATAAGGCTTTGTCGCTTCAAACTTTGACCAACTTTTCCAAACTTGGCATGCAATTATGGCCATTAAAAACAATGACGGGCTTATATGAATGACTAGTTTAATTGAATTTAGGCGTCAACAATGAGCTAGAGTAATGATATACTCTATGTGGTCACCTAAAAATCTTGATGTGTTTACACAGGATGATGGATTCATCCTGATGCGTTTACGCAGGACAATGCCCAATTAAGTTTAGATGTCTCTAAGTCAACGAGATACCGTTTGCAGATGGATTCAGAACGAAACTCCTTAGTGAAATGCCGTATTGATACGTTTATGTGGGATGTTGTTGTGCTTGATGAGGTAAGATGATGCCCTGTTATGCCAAAAGACTGCCGACCTTCGGGTTGACCATGGCCCTAAGCGATCGAAATAATCTAGGCATATATGTGTGAAACGTGCATGAGATTGAGATATGGATATGTTTTGATTGTTGCATGACATTGGTGTATGCTTTTGAGATGTTGTGCATTCTCATTTTTACTTCATATGATATATGAATTGTTATAAGAAATGTCTATGTGTTTATTGATGGCTTTGAGGGATTAAAATAACTATTTATGTCATTAATTAAGGCAAAGCAAGAGCTTTGTTATTGGTCTGCCATCAACAAATAACTTGCATACTTAGGATGGATTCGAGGTAAATGGCTTTTTTATGTGAGGATTAAGAAGTTTACTCATTAAATTTTATCTCACTATTGTTTGTTAAATGTTTATAGGCCCTAAGAATGTCTAAGCCTTTTCGTTAGATCAAGTTCAACTTCCCATTGAGCATAGCGAAGAAGTGATTGATTATCCGATTGAGGGGATTGATGCATGTTATACGCATTACGTCATGACTATTTGGATTGATGAGGGATTCCCTAACTTGGTGGCTCACCGCTTTATGAGATGGTATTTTTGGATTGGGAACAACGTCCACGGACCCATTCATGGTTTTGATAAACCTCCAGGTGCAAAAAGATCATGGGGTATTAATTAGGATGCTGTGAATGTGGATGTACTCGATGGGGCTATATCCGATTTAGAGATTGACCTTGATATGATCGTTGAACCAAAGTCTTGGATCATGGAGCCCTTAGCGAGTTAGGTGGTAGTGGAGTTAGTATTACTTTTTAGAGCTACCCTTGCAGTACCAGAGGTACTAGGTCTATCCCGAAAACTTTTTTGGAGAAGGTTGTGGCTACGCTTTTATGATGATATGACGTGATGGAGCGAGTTATGCTTGGGCTTGTGTGTTCAAGCTATGTGTATATGGTTTGTATAATGTGATGACTTCATGATGCATATGTATATGTATGATTGTGGTTTAAAAAAATCTTTTTTTTTTTTTGGTTGGATGATTTGTTTATACTTCCGCTTGCGTATATAATCGATAATGTGAATGGGTCGACGGCGATTCTTGAGACATCGCAATCAAATGACCTAAGAGAGACAAGGGGTGTTGCGCGTTCGGAGAGAGTCAGGGCGTGATAGTTTGTGTTTGTTTATAAAGTTATAGTCACTTATGATTTTAATGGGATCTTGATTAAATCTCGTACACAACTAATCTATAATCTTAATCAAAAAATTAAAGTTTTTGCGCCTAAATACACATCTTTGGCTCACTGAACTCATTTCACTGCCTATTAAGCTTAATTTATAACTTTAACGAACCCAATTCTTGACCCGTTCTAGGCCAGGCCTAAATCCATAGCTTATCTTTTGGCCTATCAAGCTTATGCTTGTTATGTTGACATGGCCCGTTAACTTCTTAAGCCCGCGCTTTCCTTACGACCCATTAGGCTCATCATTTGGCCTGTTTTCACAGTCTAAGCCCACAATGGTCCGTTTATACTTATAGGGTTGAAAAATTCAGTATGTCACAACATGGATGTTAGAATCAGTGGAATGCGAGATTATTGAACCTGGCTATTTTCTCTTTATATTTAACTCGGTTGAGAAGAATCAAGTGCTAGAAATTGATCCTTGGTTTTTTGCCTGCAATCTCCTTGTACAATAGGAAGGAGATCCTAATGTCCCCGAATATTATTATGAGCTTGAAAATATGCTTTCTGGGTGCATATTCCAAGTCTTCCTCGAGCTTGGGTTATGGAAAATGCTGTGCGAAATATAGTCTTAAAGCTGGGCAAAGTAGAGGAGGTCAGAGTTGAAGCAAGAAAAAATAGCTCGCGTAAAATTGGTAAAGTTAAAGTTCGAATGAACTTGAAATGCCCCCAAAGATAATAACTACAATTGAGTTGGGAGGTAGAAAACGATGGATTGATTTCAAGTATGAGAGGTTGCCTCATTTTTATTATTCATGTGGTTGTATTAGACATTATGCCAACTTTTGCCTAAAATTCCCTCATGAAGAGACAGGATTAGCTTAGGACAAACCCGGTAGATATGTTTCATGGCTAAAGGTTGAAGTGAAAGATTATAGTCCATGTTGGAAGACCTTTTTTGGGAAAATAGATCTAAACCTTGAGGAAAAGGAAGTCGTACTAGAAACACCAACTTCTTTTGAAGATATGAATTTGCAAAAGGATCAAACAAAGCTAAATAGGACTCTAGTTACTTATAACTCAGCAACAAATGAGATAATGTATGATGAAAAAATGTCAGAATATGTGACCCTACACAACGAAAAAAGAGTACAACAAACTCAATTACTATCTCTTTCTTCAATAGAATGCTATAGATGTGCAGGGACAAAAAAAAAAAAAAAAAAAAAAAAGACAGGACATAAAATATCGATTACTAAAAAACAGAAACGTTTTAAGCGAGGACTATTAGGGAACTTGCTAAATGAGGAGAATCTATTGGACACCCCATTCCAAGTGAGGAAATGGGTCAATGAATGGGTTTTGGTGGCTAGCCCTAATAAGCCACTAGGGTTTATATGAAGTTGTTGAATTGGAATTGTTAAGGATTGTGCACTCCCTTGATAGTCTAGCATCTTCAAGCCTAAGTGGCTTGAGAAAGACCTAACTTGGTCTTCCTTATGAAAACCAAGAAAAAATAAACTATTGTTGATCGAGTAAAAAAACATCTTAATTTAAAGATGTAGTCATGATTAAGCTGATTGGAATTGGGGGTGAATTTATACTTATGTGAGATGAGGGGGTTTAGGTGGATATAGAATTTAGTACTAAAGAGCTCATTGATGTTATATGTAAGGACCTTAATAGTGGAGTCATTATGAAGATATCATTTCTTCACACAACTACTAATTATCAAGAGAGGTTAAAGTTATGGCAAACCTTGTGTTTTATTCATGTCTTAAATAGTCTCCTATGGCTATATATTGGAGAATTCAATGAAGTCTTATATTAGTGGGAAGATGTCAGAAAACATGAAGCAAATTGGTATAGGCTGCGTTTGGGAACAGCTTTACAAAGCCCTTTGAACCTCTAAAGGCCCTTGGAGAAAGGCAAGTGTGTTTGGCATTTAATTTTGGGGATACATTTCCCAAATGCTAGCATTTCCAAAGGCCTTGTAAAGGCATTGAGCTCAAGGCTGCCTCTCCCCTGCCTTAGCTTTCTGGCATTCTCGGCATGCAACAGTACCCGGTTAATGATTTTTTTGAATTTCCAATCTTACCCATAGGATGGTAGTGTTTTGGAAATTTGTGAACTCATGCTCATTGATGGATATAAAGAGCAAGGGATGTGCCTATACATAGACTAACAATCGAGAAGGTGCATAGCTTGTTAAAAAGAGACTTCATAGGGCTCTTTGTAATCTAGATTGAAGAGTCTTATTCCCAGATGTAGAGGCTTAAGCAGTACCTACAATTAGATCTGATCATAGTTCAACTTTTCTAACTTCAGATTCAATTGGGGTGAAAAAGAAGAAGAAGATTTTCAAATTTAAAGTTTTTTAAACATAGGATTTAGAGTGCAAAGAAGTGGTTCAAAGAGCTTGGAGGGTTGAGAAAGGTAACCTATTAGATATTGTTAGCAAAACCAAAAAGGTAGTTGATGAACTGACGGGGTGGAGTAGGAAAAAAATTCACAAACCTATCTGGTCAAATTTAATCTCTAGAGGGAAGAGTTGACAAATAGGGCAGAGGGGACAACAAATCAGAAGGAATATCACCAAATTGTTAAGTAAATTGAAGGCCTATGGAAACAAGAAGTAATGTACTAGGCTACCAAATCTAGGATTAATTGGATAAAATGGGGGGACCAAAGTAAGAAATACTTTCATACAACCACAATACAAAGAAGACAACGTAACAAAATCTCTATGCTACAAATTTATGATCATAATTGGAGTAGAAACCCTTCGATCCTTAAGTAGCATATCACAAATTTCTACTAGGCTCAATATACTACGACGGGGAGTAGAGAATATTAGCATGTTTTAGACCAATGTTCACGAGTGATCGCAAATGCAATGAATGAGGCTTTAGTTGGGCATGTTAAAAGGGAAGAAGTGAAACTAATGGCTTTTTAAATGGGCGCAACAAAGTTACTGGGACTGAACAGACTTAATGGATTATTCTATCAAAGCAATTGGTTGGAAATTCATGAGGATATTCAAAACGGTAGATAACTTCTTAAGCCAAGGTATCTTTGATCATGAAATTAATAGAACTCATATCACTCTCATCCCTAAAATTTCTAATCCAAAAAGTATTACTTAGTATAGGCATATTAGCTTGTGTAATTTTAATTATAAAATCATTGCAAAAGTTATGGCCAATAAACTAAAACCCTAGCTCCTAGAAATTATATCTCAAGAGCAAAGTGCCTATTTTGGGGTCAACAAATACAAGATAATATTTTCATTGTTCAGAAAGTTCTACATCAGCCTAGAGTGACAAAATGAAAGCGAAAATTTTAGGCGGTCCTCAAACTTCATATGAAAAAAGCCTATGATAGGATGTAATAGGATTTCCTATGTGACTGAATGTTGAAAATAAGCTTTTGTGAGAAATGAGTTTTATTGGTTAAACAATGCATCTCCTTGGTATCATTCAGTGTTAGAGTAAATGGGGAGTTTTGTGATTATTTTAGACCAACAAGAGAGATTAGGCAAGGGGACCCACTATCCCCCATCTCTTTATTTTTATGACTAATGTCTTATCCTCCTTGATATTGAAAGCTATAACAAATGGAAGTATAAAGGCATCTAATTGAATCCATATTGCCCTATACCATCATATCTCCTATTCGCAGATGATGCTATGTTTTTCATGGATGGTACAATTATCGAGGCTCATAACTTAGCAAATATCTTACATTAGTATTACTTTGCGTTGGGATAGTCCATCAACTTTAACAAGTCGGAAATATTCTTTGGGAAAAACATCCCTCAAGGGTTAAAACAGAATTTAGCAGCCGAATTAAAAGTGCCAGCCATTGAGAAAACAGGTTAGTTTCTGGGCGTACCTTCAAACAAGGGACAAATAAGAAGCAAATGTTTTCCTGGTTCTTGCAAAGATTGACAGGAAACTAAAATGGTGGAAAGAGAAGCTAATGTCAAAGGCAAACAAATAAATCTTAATTAAAACAATGGTCTAAGCATTATCACAATTTGTCATGTCTATTTTTAAAATCCATATATCAATTTGCACAGCTATTGAAAAAAGAATATCATCATTTTGGTAGAAAAAAAATGCTAGTGGAAAAGTCATTCATTGGGAAAGATAGGATATCTTGAAAACTGCAAAAGATTGCTTCAAGTGCCAAAAGTTGGCACAAATGGACACTTAAGTGTCAAGAGTTACGAAAGTGACACTTAAGTGCCAAAATTGGAACAAAATTGATCATTTAAGTATCAATCCGGCCAAAATCTGACCAAAATGCTAACTTGCACAATTTCCGGTGAAGTAAGTGCAAAACGGCGTCGTTTTGCACGCTGACGTAACTAGACAATATAAAAATGTCGTTTTGGTACTCACGTGGTAAAAAATTAATATAAAAAATAATTAAATTAAACTTAAACCTAAATTTATTTAAAATATTTAAAAATAAAAATACAAATATTAAAAAAAAAAATTAAAAAGGGCCGTGGCTAAGGGTGAGCCCCTCGCCGCCGCTGCCTCCCCCCACCGCTGCCGGGAAGGGTCGACGACGAAGGGGGAGGGTTGGTGGGTCGGGGCCGCCGACCCTCGTCCCGGATCAAGGCGAGAGCTTGCGGGCCCTTGCCGTCGGTTGGTCAGGGTTGCCAGCCCTTGGCCAAGGCCCGACGACCTCGGTCGACCCTTCACCCTCCGTCACCGGCCTTTCTCGACGTCGACGAGGAGGCGGCGACGGCAAGGGCTTAGACCTCGTTGCCTCCCTCTTTTTTTTAAAAAAAAAAATTATTTTTTTAATTTTAATTTTTAAATGTTTTAAATAAATTTAGTTTTAAATTTCCTTTAATTATTTTTTATATTAATTTTTTACCATGTCAATATTAGTGATAATGTTGGTTCTTTTGTTTTAAATTATTTAAAGAATAAATGTGTTTTTCTTTTTCTTTTTACATATTCAACAACCCTCCATGGAGAATGTGATGTGAGGATGACTTGATGTAAGAAGTTGCTAACGTTCAACTTCTCTTTGATGTGACTATCATTGGTATTCCCTAGTTCTAGGGAAGAGATATATACCGATTTAACTTGGGGGTGTGAGGCATACGGGACTGACACTTTAAAATAAGGACCCATGAAGTTAATATGTTAATCATAAGAAAATATGTATATGCTTTTGTACATACATATATATATATATTAAAGGTTTCAAATAGTCCACATTAACCAAAAGTCCGCCAGTAAGAATTGGTCCAAACGTTAGACAAATCGAAATCCTCAAATTTGATAGTAGGAGACTACGGTGACCATAATGTATGCAGCTGAACGTCACTGAGATATGGGGATTTCGTTTTTCTCAATGAGAAGATCATGGAGGAAAACCTACATTTAGGTTAGAGTAATCTAAAGCATTCCAAATCATCGATTAGCAATTTATTAACACTAATAGAGCTGCACATGGTCATTTCATTTGTCCATTCACAAACCTTGAGAAGCACTAAAGAAGACTATCGTGTCTCTACCTCGGAATTCCGATTGTTAATAGATATTATTGACATAAACTCACAAACATTTCCTGTAATCAGAAATACCAGAGAACTAAAAAATTAATTTCTAAAATGACGCAACCGAGGTTAAGTATTTTTAAAATCGATCCATAAAATGATGCGATAGAATTGCGATAGATAACGGAAATAGACAACAAAATTGTATCATTTCATTTCGCCGACCTAATCAATCTTAGCACATATGTCCACATGTCAATGACAAAATCCTTCCTCCGGGAAAAAAACGAACGGGTCGTTTTCCCACAATGCCCAAACGTTTCGTGCACGTTTAGCAAAATTACCGAAAAATCGATGACGTTGGAAGAACTTTCCTTTGTCTTGGAACGCTTAGTACCCTTTTATAGAAACCTATATTGATTCGATTAAATATATTAGGAACCTCCTTTTGATCTCTAGCAAGTGAATTCTCTCTGCTCCCAGAACACATTATACACACGATTCGGATTTCTGCCATGGACGGAGAGCATCGCCACCACAACCGGAGTTTCGAGATCGATCCGCTGATCATCGGCCTCCTTGGGATCATGGTCGGAGCCATCGTGGTTGCGACCTACCACTGCATCGTCGTCGGCCTCCCCAACCGCAACGCAGCATCCCATCAAGCTCAGCTCAGTAGTAATTCCGGCGAGCATGATCAAGAGAGTGACCATCGGGCTCGGAGGCCAAGACGGGCCGGGCCGGGCCTTGCCCTGGTGGAGCTGGACCTGGCCATGATCCGTGACGACAAGGAGGACTCGGGAGAGGAAGACACGTGCGCCGTGTGCCTTTCCGAGTTCCACGACGGGGTGTCGGTTCGGGTGCTGCCCGAGTGCATGCACTACTTCCACGCGGCTTGCGTCGACGCGTGGCTCTACTCGCATGCCAATTGCCCGCTGTGCCGAGCCAAGGCAGGTCCTCCGGCGGATGTCGCGTTCGCTATGGCGGAATTCGGCGGCGTTCCGGCGACGGAGCAACACAGAGAGGAGGTTTCCGGGGATTTTGGATCCGGCCCGGGGTAGTAACAACGAGGTTTAGCTCCAAGTTTTTTGAATAGAGGGATTTGAAAGACAAAAGTTAGCTCGTCGGTTGGTGAGGTGTGGAAGAAAATGGTGGCTGCACATGAAGATTGAGATCATTGGTAACACGAAACAGAATTGTATTTGCAGTTCACTGAAGTAACGAAGTGTATTCAATTGAACTACGTTGGATCAAAAAATGGTAATTACGTAAATATTCAAATTGAGACGTCGATTTGGTCAATAGGATGGCAAATAAATATAAAAAATTACCGACCTCGATCTAAACTAATTAAACCGTTCATACATTCCTATTGTAAATCTTAGGCTCCCACATGGATTACTATGTTATGATTGGTTAGGTCCGTCGCGTTTAAAAGATTGGCGAATTTTTTGAGATATAGAGTTGATTAAGTTGATATGAGTTGTTTTTTCCCTCGACTTTAGATGTAGATCTAGATGCGAGCCTCAGCCAATTTCGCTTCCCCGATTCGATGGTCAACGATCGCACGCGTGGATTGAACGACTCAATTTCCACTTCAAAGTAGGCAAGCAGTTCACACAGCCCCATTGTATAGCCAACGTATTTGGTCTTTGCCATGAGCCACTCGCCCCCCTTTGTCGGCACGAGGAGAATCGTTTGCCTGGCCCAGCACGAGACGAATTCCAGGCCCGCCCAATGCAGTGATCGGCCCCGGACTGGCTGAGCCCGATACCGACTATATTTCATTACGAACAAGAAGAGAAGTAGAACCCCGCCGAAGCCAGCAAGCTAGTTGGTAGTCTCTAGGGTCGATAGCAACATTTACCCTAGTGGAGAATTGTCAAACCTAGAATCAGAGACGAAGATACAATCCAAAAATGTAAACAATTTATCGGGGGACGGGATTCAAGTCCACGTTCAATGCATCGCTCTTGATTTTGAATATTCTGTCGAACCTAATGATCAATCACACAGATGGAAGTTGCAGAGAACGAGCCAATACAGACCGTCGTGCCGGTAGCGGGTGGAGAACAACTGTTTCGCCCTCAGTTCGAGCCCTTTGAAGCCTTTAAAGATAGTGGAGGCAGATAAACGCACGAGACAAATGGTATCTGTGTGTGAAACGAATCCTATTGACCATAATTCGTGGCCAGGGAGATTCGCGAGGACTAGATAAACGATGATGTTCTTATGTTCAGTACACCAAGATGAATCGTTAGCTCAGAGGCCGTATAGCAGTCGTCGGAAGTTTCCCTTCGGCCACTCTATACGGCATACGCCCTCCTTTCCATTTAAGCATGCCCATACGAACTTCTACTCATTGTCGTTGTAGGTTGGGTCCTCGGTGAAATAATACGTCCGTATATTTCATTGCATTTATCCCCAAAAAAACGAAAGGAAAAAAAAAAGGAAGAAGAAGAAAGAATGTAATTCCAAATTTGAGATGGCGAAAACATATATAATGCAACGTATATCCAGACTTAGTTAATTCTCGGACAGTAATTGTCTGAGCAGTAGCCTTCCATAATTACAGTGAAGGTAATTAATGAAGGAGGAAGAAAATCGACCCAACACATTCTCTTCTCAGTTTAATATATCAATAGCTCAATTAATTTGGTAAATAAAGAGCGACCGAGAGATGAAGTGAACTCGAAATAAACGCAAGACATTTTAATATATCACTCTTGCTTTTTAGCGAATAAGTGAAATAAGGAGAAGAAAACAGACAGACAAACAAACAAACAAAAATCTCAGTAAGTGTACCGACTTAGAGCCTCTTATATCTGTCTTCGGAAATTGATACTTACATCGATATGATCCAAGGATTTCGGATCGAAGTGGATCTAGAGCTTTTGGAAGAATAAATAATTGGAACTGCTGTGACATTACCATTACTTTATACGATGACACTTGAATGAAGCAAAATTAACGAATGGCAAGGCATTGTGCGTAAGAAGGACACTGACCAAAGACAAGCTGTCACATATTATGAGGCTAAACGATCGCATCATCAGGTGTATCCATGTCCGTCGCAAAATTGTTCATCCAACGAGCGTACTACCAAGCCGTATAGCAAGTTGTTCGTATAGCCGGGAATAAAAACCATAACTTTCATCATAAAAGCTTACATGCTCTTCAAAGAACATAAAGCAATCACGTGATGGAACCATAACACTTTTTTCAATTTTGCGATGCAGCTAAAGTTGCATCGTTACTGCGCGTCGCTCGCTAGTGTCTCGGTCCTCAAAGTTATGCGTCCGTTCTTTAGGGGTGGTCCCCTGGGGGTCAAAAGTCCTCATTTGACTATTTATAATTTGTGCTTCTAAGTAGACCCCATAATTGCATTTAAACTCCCCCACAATTAAATCGTCACACTGCACTTTGAGCAATCTCCCTTTTTTCTCAATTCTCAATGTTTTCATCCGCCATCATATTTCAAAAAAGTACGGCCACAAGGGAATTTTTCAGAACCTTCTTGGAAGTATTTTGTAGGGCCGAGAACTCTTAATCATATCGAAAGCATTAAAAGAAGAGAAGTTGATACTTCTTTTTTGGTAGGTAGAAGAAAAAAAAATTGGAGACAGGTATGCTAACAAGACATCGCAGGCAAGATCTTTTCTTAGCACCGAGGGTCATGAGTAAGACAAATATCTATTTCCATTCTAAGTAAAACCTTCATGTATAGAGATGTTTTGATTGCACAAAATTATATAGAAATGATGATTGGAAAATATCAAAGACATACGCGAATCTCCCCTTCTATGTCGAAAACCTACCTCTATTTTTAAAAGTATGAGTTTTCGACTTTATCTCGGGGGATAATACCCTAAAAAACCCCAAACTGGTATACTTTTGACAAATTTATCCCAAACTGGTACACTTGTGACAAATTTACCCTATGTTAGTTTTGGTTAAATTTTATTCTCAAATTATTAAGTTAAATGACACGTGACGGTTAACCAGGTATATCAATTTAGATTTTACGTTCCGTTTGTCACGATTTACAATTTTTATGATTTTTGTGATATTAATCCAATTTAGCATAGGGTATATTTGTCACAAATTTACCAGTTTATGATTTTTTGCAGTCGAATAAATTAATTTGGGGTAAATTTGTCATAAATGTACCAGTTTAGGGTTTTTATAATCAGTCGGGGTAAATTTGTCACAAGTTTGGGTTTAGGGTTTTTTCATGGTCAAAAAAATAGTTTGGGATAAATTTGTCACAAGTGTACCAGTTTGGGGTTTTTTAAGGTATTATCCCTTATCTCGGCGAAATTGCACCCTTTACAATTTTTTTCCATAAATGACACTGCCCTAACTCAAGCATCACCCACGTCTGAACCTTAACTACAACCTGACCGCCGCCGCGGCGGTCTCTGGCTAGTTGCCTAGCATCCTTTGACATCACGGCGAAGCCGCCCGACCCAATAGTTGTCCCTTTGCCCGTCATATTCCCTAGTTCCCGCAAATTCTCTCGCACAAAGGAGGTGCACCGCCAGCGGAGGGCTAGGGTTCAAGACGGAGCAGGCAGTCTTTTGGGTGCCCTAAGGCTGGGGGTTTTTAGAACCTTTAAAACAAGGGATCGTATTTGAGTCATTTGAGTGGGGTTGCGGATGAGGTAGCGACCTTAATATTTTTGTTATGGGAGGGAAAACTCAGATATTATGTTTTTTGTGTTTTTCCCATATGATTTCAGTTGGGCACGAAGTATAAAAAATCTTCGGATTTTCCCCCCTGAATTTCATGCATTAAGGTTGGAGGAAGTTCTCGAGCATAAATTGAATTAGTTATTCGAAAACGCGGCTCCTGTGTGTGGAGATTTGACTATTATTATCACTCGACGTGTCTGCTCAAATAAATAAATGAAGGCTGAGCTGCACTCTCTCCATTTCAGAGCATAAACACACATCTTTTTTCCATGCATGATGAGAGCCACTAATCTCTCCCTCTCCCTCCTCTTTCTCTCTCACTACAATGCTTAACACCACAGAATTCTTATAGGTTAAGGAATACATATCACCCCTCTCTCTCTCTCTCTCTCTCTCTCTCTCTCTCTATCTTTCTTTTCAAAAACAAAACCATAAAAAAGCAAAGAACAAAAAGGAGCAGAGCAATATGGAACAACAAGAAGTTAATATATAAATAACTAAAAGGACCCTCCTTTATTTTTGCTCCTTCATTCCACTTCCTCTTTCCTTTTCTCTCCACATCTCTCTGCAACTCTCTCTCTCTCTCTCTCTTTCTCTTCCCCTTCCTCTCTCGCTTTCTCTCTCTGCTGTGTTGATGTGATTCTCCACTACATATTTCTTCAAAGCCAATCCATCAAGCTTTACAAAAGAGGGATCAAAGAACAACAAAGCAACCATGGTTTTCTCATCCCTTCCAGCTTATCTTGATCCATCCAACTGGCAACAGGTGAGGGTTTTCTTCAAACATGGTGTATTTGCTTTGCAAGAAAAAGCTAAATTTTTTCAAAAGATAAATATTCTCATGTGTTACTTTTGTTAATGCCTTGTTTGAATATACCACAGATATTTGATTTCTTGCTTTTATTCCACACTTTTCACAGCAACAAAATCATCACCATCATCAAGCTGGAAATAGTGGTCTCAACAATCAGCTCCCACATGCTCCTCCGCCACCACCGCCTCCTCCTCCACAACCTCATGGAGGAGCTGGAGGCAACCCTGGCAGCTCGATCCGCCCGGGCTCGATGGTTGAGCGGGCCCGGCTAGCCAACATACCCATGCCAGAGGCAGCGCTCAAGTGCCCGCGATGCGAGTCCAGCAACACGAAGTTTTGCTACTTCAACAACTACAGCCTCTCTCAACCAAGGCACTTCTGCAAGACCTGCAGAAGGTACTGGACGCGAGGGGGAGCGTTAAGGAACGTTCCCGTTGGAGGAGGCTGCAGGCGGAACAAGAGGAGCAAAGGAAGCAGCTCCAAATCTCCCATCACAAGTGGCAGCAGCGACCAACAAGCCAGCGGCGGCTCCGTGAGCAGCATCACCTCAAGAGGCAGCGGCGGTCTCGCCGGCGACATACTGAACCGGGCAACAGCGCAAGTACCGGGCCTCCGCTACATGTCTCCAAGCAGCTTGAACAGCCTAGGTGAACTGGGTAATTCGGGAGAGATGGGGTTGAACTATGGTGGGATTCCCGGTTCTATGGTTGGGGACGCTGGGAATTTGAGCTTCCAATTGGGTGGTAACAGCTCGCTCTTATCGATGGGAAACCTCGAGCACCAGTGGCGTCTGCATCAGGTCACACAGCAGTTCCCCTTCATGAGTAGCTTGGACAAGCACGCCAATCTGTACTCAATGGATGCTTCCACGAGTGGCGTTGAGCCGTCAGGTCTCGCGGGTCATCATCAGGTCAGGCCAAATCTGTTCATGAACTCTGGGGCTTCTCACACGAGCTCAGTGAAGGTGGAAAATATCAACCAAGATCAGTTGAACTTGTCAAGGCAGTTGATGGGGAATTCAGGGGCTAATGACCAGTTCTGGAGTGTTGGTGGTGGTAGTGGCGGCGGCGGCGGGGCTGGTGGTGGTAGCGCATGGACCGATCTTTCGGGTTTTAGCTCTTCTTCCACAAGCAGTGCTTTATAGAGATCATGCCTTCGAAGCCTTAGCTTTGTCCAGAAAACCTTCCTTGCTTTGAAGCTTCAGTTCTTTTTGTTAGTGTAGCTTCAACTTCACCAGCGATGCTCCAATACTCATCTTGTTCGCAGCTATAAGTTGCCCATAATCGGCCTACTAGTTCAGGAGTTACTGAGATTTTCAAGGGTGAGCGTCATGTTCCTCTCTGAAGAAAACCCTAGAATTGTATCTGTTTTCTTTTTTTCTCTATTCCTGTGGTTTTTTCTTTGCTTGCATTTAGATCGTCGCTCTGTATGACATGTATGACATGCGAAAGAGACGACCCAGCAAGCTGCGACTATATCCATGTCTTGTTAGTGTTCTTATGCTTAAGGTGATGTACAAGACGAGGTATTGGGAGCAGAAAAGTAATGTAATACAAGTTTTCTTCACTGCTTTATGTGGATATTTTCAGTCTCAGCTTATCAATCCCATCACGTAGGTCATATACGTTCGCTTATTATATCACTGAATATCTGGGGGCGGAATGCGATTATGCTCAGAAGGTCTCTCTTGTGTAATAACAATTCCGCCGGTACGGAATCGTTATCTTTCGGTTACTTCGCTCCATCAATGACGTATTTTATTCAACTTGAAGGCGTGCTAGTTGATGTAGTTTAATCCCTTTTACCTTGTGGCCACAAAAAAGGGAAGAAAGAACACTTCTTATCCATTTGATCATGCCAATGAAGAAAGCACGAGTTCTTGCTAATCTAGAATACGAAATCGCATCGGTTTACTCTACTCAGATTATGACACGTTTTGATATGGAATATATGCTTTCTGTTGATAGTCTGTAACATACTTTGGAGAGTAGATTGCGCTGAGGAACTCGATAGAATTGCAATTATCCTTGCATCGATAAGCTCAGATGATGTTCTTCGTGACGAACTTGAACACCATTTTTAAACAACGAATGAGGCTTGGACAAAGACACTTGTTTAAAAGATTAAAATACGCCGTGCCTACGCCATCAGAAGAAAGATTGATTTCTAAATTGTGATGATAATGAGATTCGTGAAATTATTTTAGGAAGTGCGCTTTTGATACAAAGGCCAAAGACAATAACTGTAACGTCTCAGGTTCAATTCCCATACAATACAATCTCTTGGGGAGTGATATATGGCAAGCCCCTAGATATATTACTTCTATGCTAAATTTTTGTATGTAATGGCTCATTCACCGTCGAACAAAATCAAGCGATCGATGATCCGATGCCATTTTAGTTAATGTAGCCCTAGTTACACTAGAAAATTTTCTTGCTATCCGATAACAGTGTGAAAACAATTTAAATTGCCATCGTTTGATTATCGACATAGAAGATTTCAGTTTTGGAAGTAGTTTCATGTGTACATGTGTCACCCTTCATGTGCGGTCACTTAGAACTTTTTCATATATTAAATGGACGTAATGATTTTTTTTTAATTAGTTTATATCAATTTGCATGTTGTATAATTAATAATGCTCAATAAATGTCATTCAATTTTATTTTTTTTTGGTCAGTCCTACTCTATTTCTACTCTACACTCACTCGCAGACTTGTGCCCTGCCTCTTGCAGGGCGTGGGAGTCGCAACCCACTCTCGAAACTTACGCGTCCCTACCCCCATCCCCCCTGAGAAGGTGGGGATTTGAACCCCTCACCTCCCCCTTCCATGTTGGAAGAGTGGCCACTGGGAATAAATGTCATTCAATTAATAAATACATTTTTAACCTTTTCATTTAGTTTGAATGAATCTTGAGCGATTTGCGTCATAACCTCATCACCGTTTCAAACACATCACCGTGCCCAAACATTTCTCTCGAACTTTTTAGAATATGATTTGTGTAACATAATATCATCGCACAAACATGAATTTGATTGCCCGACACAACTTATATTCATAGATATTCCATCTATAATTCCTATTACTCTGCTTGTTTTCCTATCTGAAAGTTATCACTATGGTTACGGCACATCTACAATGTGTCTGATATGTAAGCTGCAACTTACACACAAGAAATATTAAAATATGTATATCGTAGGTCGATGCCACCTAATTTGCCTCGTTTTTTCTCGGTAAGCTCTTATTGAAAATGAATTATCCAACACCACCAACGACCCTTTCCCCTTTCCCGTTTCCCCTTTCAATATAACACAACATGTCTATCCTATTTGTTTCTAGAAATTCGGAGGAGATCTTCTCTAGGATGTCCCGACACTGTCATGGAAATCTTTGGGGGTTTTCGAGGAGAAGAGGAGGGTTTTCGGTCGCATACACAGAGGAATGATTTTGGAATCATGTAAAGAAGGTACTTAAGCAATAAACAAAGAAGATGTGAGGATTTACTGACTGTTCTTGGGTGGTCGGTCAGACGAGAGTGTGACTAAACCTTAGAGAGAGAGAGAGAGAGAGAGAGAGAGAGAGAGAGAGAGAGAGAGAGAGAGAGAGAGATGAAGCGTAAATTACGTGATTTCGGGTTTGGTGGGACAAGAGCCTCAAAAGACGCTAAAAGATTTTGTACCATTCAAAGCCCTACTTCTCACAAAAACTTCCCCAAACTCTTTCACTGACTTCCAATAGAAAAATACAAAAAAGAGAGCGTTGTTTCCACACTTATTTCGGTTAAAGATGAAAGATTTTGCGGGGTCCATTGCCGACTATCTAAGAATCTTTGTACTACTATTACGATAAATACATGATTTAATATATAAACATTTCAACACGAGAACTGAAAGGATCTTGAAAGTGAGGACCTCCCGCTCTGAGACTATGCAAGATTCTGTGAGGAATGATTGGATGTAATTCATATCGAAAAGATGCGTAAATCCCACTAAAACAAAATCTATCTAACGTATGTATATCGTAATTCGAGCTCACGTCTCTAATTAAACATAAGCAATTTGGATTGCAACACATGAATTACATATAGGTACCAAACTTAGCATGACAGAAGATGCTTATGTGGATCTGAATTAACCAAATACGTATCAAATATTCAAAGTTTAGATCGTCACCATCAATTAATCTCCAACACGGTCGGAGGCGGACCCGAGAGACGAGAGTCAAAGAGAGAGATGGCGTCGCAGGTGGGATGTCTGGAACCCCCGCCCCGCCCCGCCACTTTCGGCAACTTTGACGCGCGTGAATCCGCGTGCCCTTCACGACTCACAAGGAAACAAGCCCCTCTCTTTTGTCAGTTTTTGGACCAAATCATCGCTTTGGACTCTTGTTGGAACGACCCTACCTCCCGAAAGCAAATTTTCCCCCCAACTTAACTTCATCATTAATGTGAAATCAGCGATTTGTACGTGTAGTGCAAGTTTTGATTTGGTGGGAACATCTCTATATGCGCGTTTAATGTTCAAACGTGTTCAACGCCATGTCAATCTTCAAAAAGCGTGAGGCATTGAGTCAAATTCTCAAGTGACATAATCACTTTATATCGTTTTATGATGAAATGACTCATTATAGATTTTATAATTCGACCCTAGACTGCACTTTTTTTAATCGAGCGAAAGAAGTGAACTTAGTTTGGAACTTTTCATCTAAACTAGACCATGCATGGAGTTATGGTAATACTTGACAAAAAACTTCGCTTGCAAAACCCCAATAATCTCATATTTATCCATTGTTAGGTGCATTTCACTATCGAGAATTTGTCTTGAAGTTATTATTGTAGGACTTTCGAACTTTTTGCTATTGATTGTAAGGTGCAATTTGTATTCTTGTCCTAACACTTCACACGCTTGAATTGACAAGATGGTCTAAGTTTATGATTCAGACATTTGTCGCTTCATGTGGAGAGATTGCTTCACTTTCGATACATCAGTATGTTGCAGTAATAAGCTTGTATAACTATGAATGGACTAAAATAGTTATGGTTCAAACTAAACATTCAACAGAGGATGGTATGTGCTGATTGTACCTTCCACCCTTGTCATCATTATAGCAACAAATGACCAAAGCTTAAAAGCGGATATCGTAAATATGAATATCAATAAGATCGATTAGCTGTAAATACTACATTTATTTCTCCATAATCAATCTAGTAAGCAATGCTATCGAGATGAAACATATGCACATATCATGGCAATCTAAGAGTTTTTTTAAACAACTCATGACAAAAGAAAATTTTCACTTGCAACATTTCTAAATCAATAAAACAAAAGAAAATTTATTGGGTTCATTGAAGACATAAACAAAACACACACAACCATTGAACTATGTGTGATGTGTGAGCTTAAAGGTAATTCCTCAATGGAGATCCTCATATAGGGCACTTATAAATTACGTTCATGTTAACACCGACAACAAAGCCGATAAAAATCCACGGCGTGAGTCTGTAATTCCTTGTGGGCACGGTGCCATTATGCTCTTTTTGTCTTATAATTGAAATGCAGCAGATCTTAGCCTAAACGGTTGTGATCTTTTACTTTTGGATTGAACGGTGAAGACATGTGGAGGTGGCACCACACCATGAAAGACCGAGGACCTTTAACCCTAGAAATGGTCATGCCATAGCCATCGGCAAGAGGATTATGATAACACCATGATTCAAAGAAGGGGATTCGTCATCATGAAAGGGAAGGAATCTTTGTGTCTGGATTTTACCTTTTGCAAGAACCGAGGCGACCTGCCTTGCTTACCCCTCAGCGAATCATCTAAAGCATTCAAAACCGCCATGTGTAAAAGCTCTCTTCTCTCTCTCTCTCTCTCTCTCTCTCTCTCTCGCTCTCGCTCGCTCGAATTCTGCTTATGTGATCCCGAAATCATCGACTGACATATTTGGGTGCATTCCACAAAACATTAGGAACGACAATAATAAAGAAATAAAAAGAAGACGGTACGAACGGCAACACTCGAAACAACGGCTCAAACTTCCAAGCCAACATCAGTTTCGTCTTTCTTACTGACTTCCATTTCTTTCATGCTGTTGTCAGACCATGGATGTTCGTGCCCCTCTCTCTCTTCTCTGTCTCTCACTCTCTGTCTCTCACTCTCTCTCTCTCTCTCTCTCTGTTTTCTTCTGCAGCTTTTCCTTTTTGCTCGTAAGATCCCTGTAAAATCAAATCGTTTCTCGTTGACGACGGGACGTTTATACAGTGCGGCCGCGTTTAAATCTACCACCGACGTGATTGGCATAACCATCGAGGTCCGCCTATTTGTCGCCGAGTTTATTTCTCGTCCTGAACGAATCTCTCGATAACTTTTGCAATATTATCGCGACATAGCTTGCATATAGAAACATCTTTTTGACCGCTCCATCTTGAAAGGATTGCAATGACAAGTTGTTAGTCTTGGACTTTCATTTCGCAAATATAAGGAGTAGCTATCACTAAACTCCAACATTTTATAATGAGCGTGTGATTTTTTAGGACAACTTCAAAAGAGGGTAGCTAGCATTGGTTGCCCTCTTTGCCCGCTTACAAGTAAGGAAAATGATGTCTTGATGTTTCAGGGGAAAAAAATTATTACTTCATCAAATAAATTCCTTATCACATGAATTATGGGACGTGAAATATACATAATTTTGTCACTCTCTCACGAAAGACTGATGTATAAATTTGAAAAAATTATATAGACTAATATTTGATTTACCCTAGCTACCTCAATTTACACAAGTGACCGGTTTCGTTTGTTTTAGTTCATCCCTTTTTCAATTTTATTTTCTTATTTCTGGTTCGAGTTGGTCTTTGACTCTTTGCACTAATGGGATAAAAATAGGATAATCTGAAAGCTGTGGTAAAGCTCCAATAACTGTCGGAGAAAAGCAACTGAAGTTTCAAACGGGTCGAAAATAACAAAGATGCTAATAGTCAAAATTGCAAAAGTGTTGTAAAGGACTTCGAAAATAGTAGATTTTTAAGGTAAAATGGCTCAATCAACTTTTGGGCGTTGAACCTCAATATTAGGGTTTTGAAAAGTTTTCAAGTGCTATTTTCGTTCTTCAATGACATTCAATTGATGTTAGTTTTAGTCAAAAATAAAGAATCAAACTATCAAGTACTTACGAGTAGAGGTGATCATGGCTCGAGCAGCTCATGAGACCTGCTTGGGTCGATGAGGGGAAAATGGGGCCAATGATCCTGTTGGCTTGTGCTTGAGAATTTGTATGTATATGGGTTATGTTTTCCTCTGTCCCAATTATAGGAAATTTTCAAGCTTCAATCGTGCCTATGATTAGTGGATTACAATAGTTGATATAATGCACTTTTAATTGTAGTTAAATTTGCATGCGAGTGATGTTTATAACTTGTAACTAATGGGTCATAAAAATATATCCATATATAATATCTTTAAGTGGGCAGGCTTGACGAGCCAAGTTAGGCCCATCTAGAGCATGTAATGTCACGCAATTATAAGAGAAATTAGAGGTACTCTTGGATCAAATTAAGGTTAAAATCAATTACAAAATAGAGACATTTAGGGGGTGAGCATCAGTCTAGGGTCAACCCTAAACCGACCCAACCCTGCTAGTCCTAGTCCGATTCCCAAGGAGACTGGGACGGTCCTTGGTCCTAGAAAACCTGGACTAGCACCGGGCGGGTTGGTTCTTAGTCTTGAGAGTTTCGGGTCGGTTCAATCCAAACCAACCCTGAATATATATGTGTGTGTGTGTGTGTGTGTGTGTGTGTGTGTGTGTGTGTGTGTAATATATTATCTATAATTTTTTATATAAAGAAAACCTTAAAATAAACGGCGTCAACAACATTAAACAGCTTTTTAGTGAGGAGTTCAAGTAATTTTACATTATTATTTAATAACTTAGATTTTTAATGTCTTTTACGGTGTCAATAGTCATAATTTACGAATGAAGAAAATGTTTTTGTGAGGAGTCCTCACGGCGTCCAAAAAGGTATAAACAACTTCTTACGGCATCCTTCTTTAGTATTCGTTCTTTTCTGTATTATTTGTCATCTTAGTCTTCAATTTGCCAAAATCGAAAGAAACAATTTCTTCGCTCGCCACTCGATATTTGCCTCGCTTGTTTTGAGTCACTCGTGCCACTTGCCGCTTGATGCTCGCTTGGCTTGTTGTTCCCTGATCGACATTCCATGCTCATTTTGTTCGACGCTCACCCCACTTGATCCTCAGTGCTTGCCTTTCTTAGCTAACCTCGCTCATCATCGAACCCATTGGGTCGATATGGTCCTCGGTTGCCCTTTCAAGGAGTGCAAAAAAAGAAATAAAAAATTATTGGTTAATCCTAGGTTGACCTTGAAATCGGACCGAACCCATTGGGTCAGTTCAATCCTCAATTGCTTTTTTAAGAAGTACAAAAAACGAAATAAAAAATTATCGGTTGGTCCCGGGTTGACACTGGAACCGGATTGAACCCATTGGGTCAGTATGGTCCTCAGTCCCAAGCTCACTAGGGTTGGTCCTCGGTCCCAAAAATTGAGGACTAGCACCGTGCAGATTGGTTCTAGGGTTAGGGGGTGGACCTGCCCAATCCGGACCATGCTCACCCCTAGAAACATTGATCTTCAAAGAGTTACCTGAGAAACAAGGAAGATTTTTCGTTGTTGATTTTGTACTTGACGCCATACAGATGATTGGATGAAGAACACTATCATTTTAGATTAAATAACAGTATATCTAAGAATGTCTATCAAAAAATTTTAAGTGTTTGTATGGAGAGAGATTATATGAATATAAACCCTGATGAAAACCCATAGTGTCATTGACAAGTAACGTGGGATACTTCATCATCGCCTCTCTCACATGCAAACCAAGCTAAGAACAGCATGTGGAATTGAAGAACGAAGACTCACACACGAAATAATTCTAGAAATGTTCTAGTGATTGAATTGTAGAAGCCATGAAGCATTTGCTGAGTTAGGGAAAATTTACCAAAAGAATCCTACACCTATTATATGGATGTCAATTCATAAACTTTTCATACTTCACTAGGAAATATGTCAAATTCATTGCATTTCCTAGAACTAGAAATCGCAAGCTTTTACACTGCATCAATTTGTATCGATCAGAGTGATCATCGGCCTAGCGACTCGTGAGGGCTCAAAGAGCAATATTTTCGCAGGCTTAGACAAGTAATTCCTTTGGTAAGCCTAGCTACCCTAACTTTGCGCGCCCAGGCCTGTTCATGTAAGGTCAATTCTACATGGAACAGTAACGATCTCCTTATAGTGACCAGCCTAAAACTTCTATCATGTCTAAATACCCAATTGTTTCTCGCCAATGAAGAAGGGCCCTTCATCTCGCCTTTTCAGCATGGTGAGCTTCTTGCCTCTCTTCCTTTGTGATTTTGCTTCCTTGTAGCAATCGAACTTTAACATTAGGGTCTCCCTTGTTGTGTTTTGGCTTTCTTTTGTAGTTATCAAAGCTCTTCGACAATCTAGGTGATTTCCCTATTTTCTACGCTGTGATCATTATGCCGCTTAAACAAATAACTGGTACTAACCTTTAAGCAGCCGAAATGCTTTTCGAAACTTTGAAATAGAGCAAGCCATAATGATGATGCTTACCATCCTTAGCACCGTTTTACCCTCGATCTTGTAGTTATGTAAGGTAGGGTTTTTCGCAGGGCACTGGCTAGCAAAAAGACGGCGATCCCAAAAGTTAGGTTCGAGGCAAGAGCCTCATGCTTTGTAAACTATGCTTTCTTCACAAATTTGAAAATCGAATTCTCCGAATCTTACATTTGATAGTAGCTTTAATCGTGGTTGATAGGGTGTAAATGAGCACTAGCAAGGCTGGACAAAGGTTTACTCAACCGGCTTTTTCCTAGATTTCCACATGCATATGTTGTTGACGGTCACCATGCCACATCATGCGCAAATGGCCATGTCATATGCTATGTCACCATTCACATGCCATGTTACCATTCACAAGTCACGTGACTGACTCCTCGTCATATGCGATTACGATCGCATGCCATGCCATGCCATCATGCGATTGCGCATCCGCTAGATCATTATCTAATATCACCACATCATCATGCATGTGCCACATCCTCTTGTGCGTGCCATGTGATGTTATTACTCATCTTCCCATGTCACGTACATAATTATTATCTCATTAATCTGTTTCTCCTCATAAAGTCGATGTCCATACATGTACGAGGCATTCGTTTCCCTGGAAAAAGCTCAACTCATAGGAAACGAGTTCAATTATAGTCATACAGTGTATATCGCTGACATTTACATAAATATGTAATATATATATATATATAAGACAAATCTTTATTTCAAAAGTGGATCATGTTATGGGAAAAAGAGCCATGATTTTGTATCATACTTTTTAAACGGGGCACAGCACCGGGGAATACGACAACCGACGCGTCCAAGCCTCACAAGGGGGGGTCGTGTCACGGATTAAAGTGGAAGGGGGATGGAGGTCGACTCCATGGCTAATTTGGAGATTCCGAAAGAGGCGGTATTCTTCCTTGGATGCCATCCCCTCCTCACCTGGAAAGGGGAGTGTGCCTAAGCGTGATTTGATAGGTTTTCGAGACGACAAAGCGAAAAGGAGAGGGAGGGGGAAGGGAGGCCCATCCAGCGTAAAGGAGAGATGGTAACAAAGATGCTAAGGTCCTTGGAGTTTCAAAAACAAGAGGAGGAAGGAAGAGGAGCAAAAAAAAAGTGGGGGTCCAGTCCCAATCCAATTCCTCTTTTTCCTCTTCGATGATGACCCGAAACGACGTGGTTTTGGAGCGGAGGAGGATGGGGAAGGGGAGCAGGCGACTTTTCCCCCTTTTTGAGATCGCGAAGGAAACGAGAGATCGCATGCACGTAGACAGACAGGCACAGGCGGGCCTGCTCCGCCGTGGGGCCCGGCGGTGGGGGCGGGGGGGTTACGTAAGAGGAATGTGCGCGCGGGTGGGAAGGGGAATCCAAGATGTCCATGATTGATTTAGAGCGCACGTGTGGAGGAACGTGGATGTCCATGAACAGCCCCCTCGGAATCTCTCGCTCTCTTCCCTTTTTCTCTCTCTATCCCTCTTTGCCGCCCACTTATTAGCAGAAGGTGAAAGATTGGATCAATCCGAAGGACGTGATCCATTGGGAGTGACATCACACATCACTTAAATCTTGAATATGGTCGTGAATTCTAAACCCTTCGATTGTCTTGATTGAATTTTAAATATTTTAATGATTTATTAATACAGTTAATTCGACTAATTTCGATACAAAATCTCTGACATGGATATCGGCCGTCTTACAAAGAATGACTAGCGTTAATGTGGACAATTTTTTGCATTTTTATTATTTAAATGAATTTTTTGTTATTTTTTCTTTTCTTTGTTTTCTCCCCAACTGTTGATCGATCTCAGCTGACCCTTGTCGGCCATAGGTGAGGTCTAAGCATGGGTCTCCATGCCTTCACCCCCCAAGCCCATGCCCAAATATAGAAGAGAGTTGCGACCCTCGCCCGTTGGTCAACAAGGGTCCTCAACTGTGGCCAATGAGGGTGTCATGGCCCTCGCCCCATACTAGGCAAGGGTCTTTCAGTGGTTTCATCAGCCTAGCTTTGTAAAGAAAAAAAAAAAAAAGAAAGAAAGGAAAGAAAAAATAATAAAAATTGTCCACATCAGGACTGGTCGTCTACCATACCACGTAAGATACAATGTCCATGTCAATCATTTCTAACCAAAATTGGCTGAATAGTTTATATTAACAAATCATCAAAAGGTTTATGACAAAGATTTAGGCTAAATTAATATAAGTGCAATAAGTATCGTTTTCCTTACTTTCATCTTAATATTTTAATTGATTATGTACACCGCGTCATGACTCCGAATGACTAATCACCAACAAGGATGTCGATGGGTTGTTGAGCTCGTTCCGATATTGTTGACCGATTACAGTTTGTAGAAAGGTTGATCTTTCGGTAATCTTTGGGTTGATTGACCAATAAGACAGATTAAGCGCGTTCTTGCATAAGTCTTGTAGGGCCGGGGGCTCAGCCAAAAAGTTAATCTCGGCCAATGCATGATTGCGGTTTATTTCATTACGGATGTGGTGAAATATGGGACGAGGTGGCGTGTAATAACACGGGTGGGGCACATAATGTTCACAAAGTGACATTGCAACTTGGCAAAGTGCTATAACACGACAAATATGTAATGACACTACGGTGAAACCGTAAAACAACATGATGTGATGACATGACAATAATGGTATTATATGGAGATGTGGTCAAAGCGTTTGGAAAAAGGGGTATTGAATCTCCCATGAAAGTGAAGAAGATCGAAATGTAGTAGAATCTCCGGGAGAAAACTCTTGTGCTGCGATTGAAGTACCTTAAGTTGACTGATTAGGCTGGATTTTGCGTATTCTAATACCAATGAAGTTCTTTTGGGAAGTGGGTACAATGGGTCTTTCGATAGCCGCGTTTTAATGAAGTTGAATTACTAGAGACACTCAACTAGGCCCGCTTTAAAAAGTGATGCCACTTAAACGATCAATTCTAGTGTCTTTTCTTGCATGTTTCTATGAATAGTGCGGTGGGAAAATCAATCACGGCACAGAAACAACGCGGAAGCTTGTGTTTTTCGGTGGGACCTTTTCTCTATCCTTATGATTGTGATGGTCAACTAAAGTAAACTACCTATAAAATATCTCATCTGATTTTTTTGTACGGGTTATATCAGTAAACGTTTCAGATTCTTCTAGCTAAGTTTTGACATGAACATCGCATACCGTGTGGAGAATCTCTCTTGACAAATCCTACAACGTGGCATATTGGAAAAATTAATTCTGAAGGTGATTCACACGTCCTATGCCCTAACCGGATCCGTTCTTGTCCGGATCCCAAATGTCAAGTCCTATCGACAACGAAATTATTCCCAATCCAGAAGTCGCATAGATCGTGTAAGGTCCAGATCTCACTTGCAAATCCTCATAGCCCAAAAGCCAGATATTTTTCTCTGGCTCACATGAAAAATCAGGAACTTGACAATGTTAGAGAAGAGAACTCCAGACCAAACTGAAGGCCGTATCTGAATTTGAGACATAGTATCCTCATAACTGTACATAACTCGTCTCTTATTAGAATTATTCGTTGGAGATGCTCGAGTTGAAAATTGGGAGCAGCAATGTCATGAATTGGTAACATTTTTCAGATTCGAAAGCAATTGGAGAGATAATCTTCACTATGTTTCTGTGTTCGTCTAAACTTTTTGATAACCAAATTAGGCCTTCATTAAGGGCCCGGCCCAGCCCGCCAATTCGAGATGTTCGGAACCAAATACGACGAAGATACTTATAATAAGGTTCAGCTTCTTGATTGGCATATTCTATTTGTTCTGTGAACATATCTTCCTCTTTGTGGAGTAACTATTACATCCGTAGAGGACCTATGTCATGCAGTGATGTTTACATCTCATCTATGTTTTCGCCATAAAAATAGCATTCTCCAATTTCATCTGAGCCTTTGCACATTCATTCTGGGAATTACCCAGTTCTTTCGATCAAATTAGGGTGTGTTTGTTTACGTATAAGAGTTTTCCGCAAAATTAGTTTTCTGAAACTTCATCCATTTAGTTTGTTGAATATAATTAGTCAATGAAAAATCATTTACGGTCAAAAAATATATACATGATTAAAGTTAAGAAAAATGAACTCCCTAACATGAAAAGAGAACAACGTTGCCCTAAACAAGGATTTCTCATAAAGCAATTTCTTTTAATATGAAGTTTTCCCTATGTTTAATTCGAGGAAAACTTCACAATAAAGAAAAATATCTTGCATACAAATCGTTTTCAAGGAAAACGATTGATTTTTAATTTATTTAGTGATTTATGGAAAGTGATTTCCACCTTGTCAAAAGGGGAATACAAATCGTTTTCAAGGAAAACGATTGATTTTTAATTTATTTAGTGATTTATGGAAAGTGATTTCCACCTCGTCGAAAGGGGAAGTCATCCTTCCCAAATTTAAACTTGTTGTTTTAGTCCATGTAAAATATTTTTCATAAATTGATTAATTTTCCATTATCCAGATATTAAAAAGTTGGAAAATAATTTACCGGAAACCATTTTCCTTCAAACGAACAGACCCTAAAATACACTTTCATTTCCAATATCCCTTCCCAAATATGGAAGAAATTCGATGCAATGATTGTGAACCCGGCTTCTAATTATGTCTTACCACATGATCCAATCTAATCTTTCATATCTGGAGACAGAACACGGAAATACATGGTGTCAAATGAAAGCTATGGACCATGATAAACCTGAGAAGTAAAATGATTGGTACAGTATCATTAAGACTCAGCTCAGTGAATAGTGACTGACGAAATCGACTTCAAAAAGACGCAATTCAATTTTTTATCAGGGAGTCCCAAATACTCAGAGCAACTGTTTGTTACCAATAGATAAAGATGCTATCTCAAGCCATCATCCAATGATTTGTCCTCTCAAACATGAAAAGAATAAGGGAACTCCATAAGCATTCAAATCATCTACCTGTACCTTTCGCGGTTTCCTCTTCCTGTCTGCACCTGTGGGAATGGCCAAGTTAGTAGCCACTTGTCCACCAACACACAGCGCTCTTGAATCTGAAGCAGGAAGATCTTGCTTGAGGTAATTGGGCCGGCAAAGTGTCAGATTGCTATTTCTCCTGTAACCGCCGGCAGCCCTTCTTTCTGCTTCTAGAAAGTAACCGAGGGATTGAGCACCATTGATGGTCACAGCATCTGTGTTGAGCTTCGAGCAGAGAGAGAAGAACCAGGATTTGGATTTGTAACTCCTTCTATCTCTAGAACTTTCAGCAATTCTCATCCTCGCTGACCGTCTCGGAAGTTCTAGAATGCTAGAAGCACCAATTAGGCTCCCAAGTGTGATGCTTTTGTCATGGAAGGACCCGGTTGACTGAAATTGATAGCATAAAAGATCTCACATAAAAGCATGGAGAAGCTAGGATACAAAATAAGCAATTACATATGCACAATGCATAACAGTCCCATCAGGACAAAAACAAAAATAGCACAACTGTACAGTACTTACGCACGCCGAGTATCAGGTATCATCTAGAGTATTGCAATGCTTCATTAAATGTTTAAAAGATAAACTGGACTCCTAGTATAAGGCCATTTTTACACAACATCCTCAAGAACTGAACCATCTAGTTGACCATTCACATGGGCGGAAGGAGCTGGGTTGGAGTGAAAACTAGTTAATACTAGTTATATTAGTTGATGAGAAAAGGTTCCGGGTCAAATGAAAACCAGAACAGATGAAATTCGAAAAGTTTTCAGTGTATTCAGCCGCGGATTCCTCTTACAGACAAAGGAACGAAGTTCATTGGCGTTTCTCCAATTCCTCAACACTCGCTAACCTACGACATTAGGACATTGACTTGCTCTTCACCGAAAGGATGAGAAAGGGACATGTTCGTTTCCAATCTCAGACTGAAAGCTAACAACACAACATGACCAAAACAGTTTCCCCAACAAACATCTACTAATATTAGTATACGACACTCCTTGTCAACCAAATATAGCTAAAGATGAGATAAGCAAGAAAGTCTCTGAAGCATGATCGTGACAATCATGAGGGGAATTCATAGGCCACTACATTTTATGAGCAACCTAAAGAAATGATCAATTTCAGTGGTGGACAAAAGTGGTTTTGACAGGCCAACGGAGCATCTTTCCTACGATGGATTCAGAGCAAATTTTGACTTTGATGCTGGCCAGGCTATTCATTTCTACCAAGATCATGGTACAAACTCAAGTAGCAAAATAATGATCACCGCCTAGTGAAGTACTTGATGCGAGATATTCTTATTTCCAGCCATGGAACTCCTCCCACATCCACGAATTGCACAGTAAGTATCTCAAGGCCGTCTTTCAACAGGAAATTAATATTTAACTCACAAGTGATTCTAGAGGAAATAACAGGAAACTAAGCTTCAACATATCCGACACACTCCCATATAATATACACGCAACTCACTTCTGTATCAGGATCTGAAGAAGTGTCACTGGGAGAACCGGTGAGGAGCGTGCTGAACGAGGCTGATCCGGAGCACCCGCGATTCCTCACAACCCCAACTCTGGCATTCAATGGTTGCAGCCCCAGAGGCCACCCGCCTTCCTGAACACGCATTTCATCAAACACGCGGCAGTCAAAAACCAGGAAACAGGAAATACTCCATGGCGAAGCGAAACTTCCCATTTACAGGAGGCGAGTAAAGAAACGACCTGCTGAGCCATGAGTCTGTCTATCCCCCCCCTTCAAGAAGAGAGCTTCGGGGACTGCTGCATTCTAAGAGGGAGACAAGGATGGTAAAGTCATCACGGCCAGAGGAGCGACCGTCTTTCTCTGCTTTTTAAGAACCCACCCCAATAGCTGCTGCAAAAAGCGATGTGCGTCCAGTGAGGATGATTTCTAAAAGGGATGATTAAAATGGCAACCCCTGACCCAATAAACAAAACGAAAGGCAGAGCAGCAATGTAAACGGTATATCCTCTCTAGCGAGCCTGACATGCATCGAGAAAAGAAACATTGCTTTCACATGGGCGAGTCCAGGCCGAGTTTACTTTGACAATTTAAAAAACCATGAGAGAGAGAGAGAAGGTGCAGGGAAGGACATCTGGCTTACGGTTGGGTTGGGCCACTGCAACTATGAATTCAGGTGGTGGAGTGGAGCGAAGAGAAGAGGAGTCTCAGTTACATCTGACAGATGGGTTGGTCCTCTGCATCCATGAATTCAGCTGGTGGGAGCGGAGTGAAGAGGAGAAGAGGAGAGAGAGGTTGGATTTTTTTAAAAATTTCGTACGTGAATCGAGAGCGAGAGAGAGAGAGAGAGGGAGGGAGGGAAAAAGGTACGAAATGGCCCCACCGAGGGAAGGGGCACGGACTGTTACCCCGCTGCTTCCTGCTCATGACCTTTCCCTTTCTAAAATTGGACCCCCCATTTTTCGAAATCGAAGTGTTTATTTAGCCTGAAAGAACAACATGACAGAGCTAAAAAGTCTGGAATGGCCCTCGTTAAGACCTGAATGCACCAATTTTGGCTGAATTGAAACGGTGGGATGACACATTGAGGGCTCCATCCTGATCATCTTTTGATTTTATCATATAAATCTTAATTTCATATTGGATTTGAGTCATTATTACTAGTGTCACCACCAATTTCTTATATAAAAAGAATAATGGGACAGAAGAAAATCTTTTATTGAGTATACACTGTGGGAGAATTACTATTGAAAAGATAACGTGGAAGGTGGGATCCGCACACGAACCGCACATGCTCCTTAAATGGCAATTAATTTTTCATTTTTCTACCATGACAACAATAACAAAAACCATACAAGCGACCATCTTCATTTACTACATTAAGTTCAAACGCGTGGACATTCCATGGGATCAACCTCCTGGATTTGTGGATACCTTTGGTAATTGCATACCGCGCGGGACTGGATGAATGTTCCAAGAGGAAGGAAGAAACGGTTTCACAGTTCTGAATCAAGGGCCAGGTCTCTGTTCGGTTTGTCACCAGCCTACGTCAGGCCACGAAATCCAACAAACTGATAAGATCGTCAGCAAAAAGCTTCGGAAATTCGAGTCACAAGTTTACTCTGTAATGAGCAATTACATGAGTAAATTCAGGTATAACAATGAGAGATTGGGATGCCGGGACATTCTGTATGGTTTCCCGAATCTCTTCTGCCTCCCACTCCAAGAATTGATTATTGCTATCGGTGGCTAAAAAAACCGTTTTTGTTACACAAACATACAACACAGGTCATGGATAATCGTAAGAGCTAAAGAGTCTGCCAGAAAGGGAAGAGTCACTCTTCACGGAGCACGGCTTGCACCAGGACGATACTCCCCAATACCCAGCAAGTCCTGCGTGAGACAGGATGAGACATCTTCAGGAGGGAAACTAGGACATGCATCTGAAGAGAGTAGAACCAATTTTTCTACCAGTGACTTAGACCAAATTATCAGTTCCAACATATCATAACATTCTGGGAGATTTGTGAGGCAGACGCAGCGTATCTCGTATACTAAATTTGCCGTTTTCCCTTCGTTATGTGTTCGCAGGTGAACATAAGTGATATATTTCACATTTCCTGCTTAGAACAGTAATAAGCTAAAGGATCAGGACATAGGCTGCAAAACTATTGACTATTTTCCTTCCCTGGCAAGACAATATAAGAAAAATACGAGCCGCCTCAGAAGGACTAAGTCACTGTAGGCCAATCAATTTGCCACCATTGCAAGACAAACCACAACAAAATTAAAAAATTTGTCGCCATTGCTCCACCCTAGTACGGCGATAAATTAGTTTCATTGTGTCCAAGCAAACCAAATCCAAACTTCAGCAATAAAAGTAAGAATTCATCTCACTAGGACAGAGCAATGGAGACAAATTATGTATTCCATCGCCTGTGTACTGTGAAAGAGCAAGACAGTCCTATTTTTTTTTCACCTTTCATAAGACTGAGAACTCATCAAATGCGACAAACTAACACATTTCGTCCCCACGGCTCCCACCAAGCTTGAAGAAACTCGTTATTTTCATCACCTTAGAGTAGACGAGACCAGTCCTTTGGTGACAAAAGTGGTGATTCATTGCCATAGATTATTTGTATGGCAACGAAATTGAATCTCATCGCATTTGGTCTGAGCAACAATGACAAAGTTTTATTCTCTCCTTTTATAAGATCAACAACTCAACAAAGGCGACAGAACTATCATCTCATCGCCATTGCTCCTAACAAACACGACAAAACCTATGTTTTATAGCACTAAAATAGACCAAACCAGTCCTTTTGCAACAAAAGCAGTGATCCACTGCTGTTGTGACAATGTTTTTATTTCCGTTACCTTCTGTAAGATCGAAATTACACAAAGGTGAGGCACGGCAATTTTCGTCGCCTTTGATCAAAGCAAAGACAATGAAATGTCTTTTGTCGTCTTTGGTCTAACCAAACACAACCAAATGAGTTTTTGGCCACCATTGATTAGACAAAAACAAGCCTAAGACGACAAAATCCTCATTTCATCACAGTTGTTATTTAATGTAGGGTTTTTTAAGGAGTAGAACTTATGTTTGCTCAATTTAAATGTTAACGGAGCTTGATTATTTTTCACATATTGATATATGTTAGATAAATTGATAATTTTTCTATATCTATCTTTACAATAAAGTTTATATACTGTGAACTAAAAATAAAAGTTCAATTAGGATAGGATGATGTCTATCAAGCCTAAGCATTGATGAGCTTGACCACAGCATGATAACATACTCGATTTGAAGTATATACATACTTAAATTTAGAATAACTACTGAGGTTATTATAACAAGAAGTACTAGATGTCATAATCGGTAACTAGATCTTATGCTTTGGATGACATACTCAGCGGTGGCTAAAACCAGAACAACCTAGCCAAAACTCGAATACCCGAAGGGCCCACCCAAAAACCAACCCATCACAAAAGTAGAGAAACAAATGCTGTAAGTTGGGGAATCTGTGAAACAAGTCAATCATGAGAGCTCCTTACACAACATATGGATACCAAAAGGCTGTAAAATTAGAACTTGTTGATTAGCTCCAATAGTTGCCTATTTGCATGTATTGTTTTTGCCAATAAAGAGCATTAAAAGCTTGCCACTTTTGCAATTGAAAGTATCTTACTGAATTTTGCACATATGAGCCAAGCAATGAAGTTTGGACATTGATGGAGATTACCTGGGAGGCTCTATTTTTGGCTCTAGTTTCAGCTGTGCTAGGAATATCATGATTTGGTTTTGAAAATCTCTTCTCTCGCCGCTCACATGAGCCCCATCCATCAGAAAACCGACCACCCCTAGTCAAAAGGATCATATGTAACGGCAGGTGAGATTTGTAAGAGTAGTGAAGTAGCCTTAAATAGTTGACTAAATCATGCATTCATGACAGAAGCCAAAAGACAGAACATACTGCATGTATGCTCGGACGACAAATTCAGCACGCTGTACATTCCTGTTCTCATCAAATTCAATCGTCTTATCTCTGATTTCATAAGAAAGATTGAAGTAGAATGATATTTTTCTCCAACCTGTAACACGAAATGCTTCTCGTCACATCTACCATACCATCTTAAAACTATAATATCTAATATAAGTACCTGACTTCTTTATAAACGGGTTGCCAGAAATCATTGTGTAGTCTGTCTTCTCCAGAATCTGTCCAGTTAAACAAAAAGAATCGTGTGTAAAAAAGTGAAGGCAGACCTGTTTACTTGCAAAAATAACACAGATCGAGCAGTCAAGAAGCAACAGCTGACATCCTTGGATCACAGATGGAAGGGACATTGTATGCATGTGCACCCTGAGCTAAGTACTCATTCATCATCTCATCTTTCTGTGATGCATCTAAGAAACCTAATAAAAGTGAAGACAGTGACTATATTTAAACTCTGCAAGTTGGCCAGTTTAGGCATCATGCTTTAGAAGGTGGACCCTAAAGGAGAAAAAAGAAAACTAGCCTTACTCATGATGGCTAATGGGAAGATGCTGGAAAAGAAATGCTTTGAGCAATCTATACAGCCTTTTTCATAATTTCCAACTAGGTACTTTCTCATCAACTGGTAATTCTCTCAATTTTAATCAATATTTATCTTCTGGAGAAATTCGATGACTTTTTTTCCATTGAAAAACCTTTATCATTTCATCATGACCACAATGCACCTTTCTGCAGCATAGTTCCTATGCTTGGGCCAAACAATACTGGACTCTTTCTATAAGTAATAGAAAATAGTTTTCTTCCTCGCTAGATGCTATTTCCTGCTTATAACAAAAGTACAAACATAAGGCCAGAATCTTCTAAGAGGTAATGATGCAGGGAACACCACCATTAAAATCAATATTAGGAAAGCCTTTTCCTGCTAAGTGCAATGTAAAGCATCACCAGCCTCACTGCTATCCAATAAAATTTCATCCTCAAGCTTAACTGATATTTGCAATCTCAAAATTTGCCAGATGTACCTCTCCATCCATATCTCCTACTTGTGTCCTGTGAGGTACATTCCCATCAAGTTTTCCATCCTTCAGTTTATTGTTTCCCAAAGCTGCTGAATCTTTGGTATCTATTGGTCTCCAATTATATGGTTGGTTCGTCCTAACCTCTTCCCTCACTAAAATTGCTTTACTTACTTAGACTACACATACGGTATACCGTACTTCCAGATAGGATATTGTAAAAAATCCACCTGATTTTTTCTAGGAAATGACAAAATCCAAGATCCTGTACAGGCATATACTGACGCAGTGAGTGTTTGGTTTGCATTGAATAAGACTAGACTACTAAAGAAAATAAATTTGACAAGACAAAATCAAGCTCTCTGGGGGAAAAAAAAACAGAAAAACTGAACAAAATGATCACTGCCAGCAACCCAGCAGTGGCAGCTGTTGTTGGACCATGGCCGCTGCGGCACCTCCATGACAATTTTCCTTAATGGAAAGTTTTCTCCAAACTCTACTTATTTCTCGTCCTGGTTATTAACTTATTATCTAGTAACAGTATTATCAGCTAAAAGCCTAAAAAGCATACGAAGAATGAACACTTCCTCAGTATTTCGTGAATGTATAATCTTCTACTACTTCTACTACCGCAGAATACAGTTCTCATCCCAAAACTGCAAAACATGAAGGTGATAGTTATTCATAGAATCCAAAGCAACAGGACAGCTAGCATGAAGGAACACGCAAGTTCACGGGAGTATTCAGTTAATTAAATTCCTATCACATAATAACGCAAACACTTTGCACATGCACGTTTCCTACGGTACAGAGCACAAGAAATTCGGAATCCGAAGCTAAATGCATCAAACATACCGCCATGGCAGCATTCTGATACTCCTTGAACAGCGAAACCGTAGGAAACTTCCCGTTCAAGCAATGCCTCATGACCTCCTTCTCCTCGCTCTGCACATAGTACCCCGGCGAGCTCATTGCCGACCTCGATATCTCCGGCGACAAGTACGCCTCCGGCGACGGCCGCGTCTGCGCCGTCGGCGTCCGCTGCGCGCTCCGCACCAGCGGCAGGGGACTGGTCTCGCTCGCTTCGTAGCCGCAATACCTGGCGATCTTCTGCGGCGGCGGCGGCGGCGGCGGCGGCCAGTAACCGCTGTCCACCGGCTCCTGCACGACCTCCCCGTCCCTGAGGAACCCGGAATCCGAGTCCGCGCGCGGCGAGTGGTGAGCTCGCTTGCCGCACTTGGCGGGGAAGGCGAGGGCCGGAGGAGAGTGGTAGGAGACGGGAGTCGGGGATTGGTGAGCGGAGTGCTTGGTCGGGAGCAGCTTGCGAGGCTTGGAGGAGAGGGAGGCGGCGGCGGCGGAGTCCATCAACGCCCACAGCGCGGCGTCGTCGAGGTCCTTGTCGTCGATGGAGCAAGGAGCGACGTGCGAGGTCATCACGGAGATCGCAATGGAGGCGAAGGAGAAGATGGGATGGTGAAGTGAGGCTAGGGTTTCGAGAAGAGATCGTCGGTGTCCGGCATCGATCGCCGCTCTCGTTCCGGCGATGGCCTTTTGGCTCGGGAGGGAGGCGGAGGACGTGCGAGCAGTCGCGCCGTTCCGAATTTGAACTGGTTTCGAAGAAGCGGCGTCGTATCGGAGGTACGACTCCCGTTCTTGTTGGAAGAATTACACCACGCCCCCTTGAATTTTGGGGTTATAGCAATTGTGCCCCTGATGCTTCGCCTTTTTGCAATGACCACCCTAGCGTAGCGTTGACTTCAGCCAATTATGTGCAATCAAGTCCTTGAAATGTGTATTTCGAAGTTAATGCACTTCGATTAAACGAAAGTGCTTGCAATCTCCTAGCTAAAAAAATTTGCAAAGAGATCGTATCCCACGTGACAATAATAAAATCAAAATTTTAGCAAAACCAAGAGATGCAAAGGGCGACCGTGACGGACCTCTCCGACTTTCGACATAGTGTCTCTAACCCTATTGGAGCTGTAGAAGACTCCAGATAATTACCAAATAAATTTTAAAATTATTTTACGAATATCAGTTCAATTATAAATTTTCAACCTTGTTAATGGACCCCTAACCTTGCCATGCCGTTGTTGGGGGTTTTCTTCTTAGATGCGGTGGTTGTTTTTGTAGCGGTGGTCTCCCTCCTCCTTTGAGGTGTTTGTGTTCTGGTCGTTGATTGTTCATGCGGTGCTTGTCTCTTGTTAGCTTGGCTTCATTTTCCTGTTTGTCTTGTGTTGTTGTTTTTACATCTCGGTATCCGTCCACTCATTATGTCCTCTCATTTTGAGTGTATGTTTTCGACGCCGTAACTTTTTGTACAATTGGCATTTCTCATATATATTTATTACCTCTTACAAAAAAAAAAACTATTTATAAAAAACAAATCTAGTCCTTTTTAACCAATAATGACAAAAAATTGCTGACATGTTGTTCAACCATTGCTATGCATCCTACATGACAAACTGGCATGAACAACTTTACTTGAAATGATGTGCTTAGTGATTCTTGGTGGCAGTCAACTAAAGGACTACATTGGAATTTCCGAATAAAGGTTTAAGAGGACATTAATAAAATTCAAAAGTTTAGAATGATTGAATTAGTATCCGTACAATATGTTTATGACCAAATTAATAATCTTCCTTCAAAAATTCACCGATGGCAATTACTATTATCTCAAAGGACCTTCGCAAATGTGCATCTAATTTCCCTAACCCTGCATTTGTTTGGTACCTTTTTTATGAGATTGCGGCATGTGTTCACTTATTTCTTGTCCTCACAACATTGAATCCAAATTCGACCAAATCTTGACCGACACTCTTTTTTTTTTTTTTTCTCGTGCTCTCTGCCCCCTCCTCCTCCTCTTATACCCACCTCTGACCCTCCCTCCACGGCCACGGCCACGGCCACGGCCACTTCCTGTGACGGTGGAGACTAGGTTTTTGATTATTCGACCACAACAGCAAAGAGCATAGTAGAGAATAGAGATGCTTCTATCATTTCTAATTTGATTCCCCATGTAATTTCGGCAAAATCAAATACAACATCTCCATTTCGTTCTTATTCCCGCTACGTCTCACCTTCTGCATCCGCAAAACTTCACGGGGCGTGAGCTGGGCCCGTCCAGACCGGGCCAATCGAATGGACTCGGGTCGGAGCTCTTCTCGACCCGACATCCTCTCCATCTTTGCTGCTCTGCAGAGCGCGGAACGGTCCGACTCTGAAGAAGTAGCGAAAAGGTTTGCCGTGTTCTTGCTCGGTTCGGTCGTCCGGCATTGTCCGATTCCGCGAGCGCCGAGGTCGAGCGAGATCGATGGGTAGACTAGCGGTCGCGGCGATCGTGAGCTTATGGGTCGTGCCCGTGTCCGTGCTCGTGAACGGCGTCGTTCCCGAGCCTTACATGGTGAGTGGATCGGGGAGTGGTGATGGAGAAAACTTTCTTCCGATTCTTCGGAGCTGGGGGCAATCTCTTTGTGTGGGTCGAATCTTTCTATTGATGGCTCTCGCTTGTTGTCCGAATTGGCGTGCAGGACGAGATCTTTCATGTTCCTCAGGCGCAGCAGTACTGCAGAGGCGATTTCAGAAGTTGGGATCCCATGATCACCACCCCTCCTGGCTTGTATTTTCTTTTGTTCACTTTCCTTTTAGGCATCTTACTGTCTTTTCTTTTTTCTCTTTTAAAGTTCTTTGCTTTTTCAAGAGACAAGGATGATGGTTGTGCTAGATTTGATTGGTACTGGACTGGGTGTAGGAATTAGGATGGACAGCATTTCGTACCGGTCGTGCATGGAAGAGGGTTCTCTTTTATTAACGTTTATGACGATTATTGAGCTCAAAGCTGTATTGCATGGCAATTGGAAGTGAAGAGAAGACTTTGTTAGATGTATGTAGATATTGAAGGGCTGCAAGGAGAGCGCGTTTACCTTTTCTTTATGTAAATCTCGTGACTGAAACCAAATCATGAATTGACTGACTCAATGGAGTTCTCATCGAGCCAATTCTGGTCCTTTCGAGTAATTGTATGTTGTGATCAGTTTTTCTTTTCTTTTCCCCTTTCTATAGGAGGAGGGCAATAAGTTTTACAGAACTTGATTTTGGTGTAGTTTGCTGAGGCCTACAATGTTTGCCATTTTTTTCACTTTTGACAAGATTACAGCCAAGGGGAAAAAACCATACAATTATTACTTAGGTACTGTTTTAGGGGGAGATATTGAATTATAGAAGTTGACTGGTAATTTCTTTTTCAGGTACTATCTCTCACTTGCCTATGTTGGGATTTTGTACCCAGGGATGATCTTTACCCGGGCAATCTCATCTTTTCTGGATATTTGCTCTCCAGCAATTCTTCGTTCCGTGAATGGTGTCTTGGCCGTGATATGCAGTGTTCTTGTATACGAGATAATGACGCTATTGAGACCCAGGGTCAATGATAGGAATGCTACAGCATGTGCAGTGGTTTTAGCATTGTATCCTCTACAATGGTTCTTCACTTTCCTGTATTACACTGATGCTGCATCCCTTACTATGGTTCTGGCCATGTATCTCGCTTGCTTGAAGAAGAGATACTGGATAAGTGCGCTAGTGAGTGTGCTTTCCTTAGCTAAACTTTTCAGTAAGATACTTTTAATTTTCACGTTGCAGTAAGGCTCTTGTTGGAAATGGTTTAAGTGTCAGAAGGAAGTGTAGAGTGTGGAGAAGAGCAAAATGAAAAGATTGATGGAATTGATGAACTAATTGTATGTGCTGGATGAGCTTCAGTCATCTAGAGATCAGATTGAGACATAAAGTTAAAGAAGAGTCTAGTTCTAGAAAAATAAATATTTCTAGTTTGAATATTTCTTGAATGATGCCTAGAAGGTCGACCTTTTCTTCTTCTTTTTTTAAATCAATCTCGTCATGTTGTCCAATCATATTTGCCTATTTCTGGTCCCAATTATATATGTGCGGGATGCGGTATGCGGAATTATTGCATGCCGTCTATCATATTTATCTGTGAAGAATTTCATTTGTTCAGATGATGTATTCATTCTTTAATTGATCTACCAATTCCTTGCTATATTTCTATATGCATTCTTTTTGTGCTTTTGTCATTAAGTGGATTTCTTATGTATTTAGTTGTTTCTAGGTGCTGAAAGATTTTACATCTTACTTTCTTTTTTTGCGATTTTGGATGACATTATCGAATCATTTCAATCCATATTGAGATGAATGGAGTTCTTTGTCATGAGTTTGAAGGAAAAGAATATCGCATTGAACTGACTCTTTCAGTCTTGATGATTAAAAGGATTCTGTAGTGATTAATACGGAAGTGAAGTTTAAAGATATTTAGTCATTTGTCTAGTTTTGAGTAACTTTTCTCGTAAATGTCTTTTGCAGCTAGGTGCCTTGTCTGTAATTGTAAGGCAAACAAATATTGTATGGATGCTTTTTGCTGCCTGTGCTGGAATTATAGACGTTACTCTTCTTTCTGGGAAGTGTCATGTAAAAGTAGCTGATATTGATGGTTCAATCAATGACCCAAGTCAGCCAATTCAGAAGAATAGTAATATCAGCTCAAATTTGAGAAGGCGAAAGAACAATGGTGCAGTGGATACTGGTGAAATTGTTAGACCTACTGCAAATATCCTTTCATCTGAGATGCCAGGTTTTCCAAAACAATTGTTATCAATCTGCTGATGCACATCAGCTCATGAAAGACTATGCACATTAGTTGAACTGTTTTGTCTTCTTCCGTTTTTATCAGGTTTGCTAGATGAGATTAAGGCCATTTTGTCAACTTCTTGGCATATGAAGTGGGACATTTCAGTGCAATTTGTACCCTTTCTCATGATCCTCATGGCCTTTATTGCATTCATCAGGTGGAATGGAGGCATAGTGCTTGGTAAAATTCATTTTTCATTATTCTTTATATGACTGTCTCTGTCTCTCCTGTTTTTCGTTCCTCTTTTAGGTTGTTTTGGATTTAGTTCTCACTTTACATCCTTATGCTATAGGTGCAAAAGATGCACACGCTGTTTCTCCTCATTTTGCACAGGTAATGTACTTTGGTCTGGTTTCTACATTTGCCATGGCTCCTGTACATTTCTCGTGGGGTCAAGCTGCAAGAATCTTCGGGTCTTTGTGGAGAAATAGACCTCTAAGTTTTCTTCAAGTTATTTTGGCTATTTGTGCCAGTTTCCTCTCAGTTCATTTTTTCAGGTCAGATTAGTTAACCATCGTGCTTATTAAAAATTAACTGTGCTTGAAGTAAAAAACAAGTAACTTTTGCTAATGGACATGCATAAATGTTTCAATGTACAGAACTATATGATTTCACAATCGGCAATTCATCTCACAATTTAGAAACAAATCCGTGAAAGTTTGCATTTGCATTTGGTTCTTACCCCTGATTCATCACTCTGGAAATTTGACCATGCAGCATGGCCCATCCCTATCTCCTTGCTGATAATCGGCACTATCCATTCTATCTATGGCGGAAGGTCATCAATGCACATTGGTCCATGAGATATCTTCTGGTTCCGCTTTATGCATACTCATGGCTTTCAATTTTCAGTGTTTTGGGTGAGTCCGCTTCTGACATGCTAGTCTTGATCAGTACACATCTCTTTTGACTCAACTTTATCTGAATTCATATAGTGAAGCAAAAGGTGGTTTTTTTTTTTTTTAAATGGCAGGAAGGTCTCAAAAAAGGATCTGGATTGTAGCTTATTTTCTAGCTACCGCTGCAGTTCTTGTTCCTGCTCCGTTGATCGAGTTCAGATATTACACTGTGCCGTTCTATCTTTTGATGCTGCATTCTAATGTTACCAATAATCAAAATTGGTTCCTGATGGGCTTCCTATATGCAGTGACAAATATTTTCACAATGTCGATGTTTTTATTTCGACCGTTCCAGTGGGATCATGAGCCCGGGATTCAGAGATTTATATGGTAGCTTCTAGAAATAGAAAAGGTCTACAGTATGGGTGCACCTCTTGATTATAGATATTTAGGCTTGTCCTTGCACCAAAAACTGATGCAAGAATCTCCTCAGCCCATTATGTTGTGGGGGCGTCCATGAATTGTTTCAAATGGAAATGATGAGTATATTCCTCAAATGGCGTATTGCACGAACCTCATTTACTGCAGCCGATGATGAGCGAACCCTTGTTCTACTTCTAACTTTCAAATGAGCACCAAGCACAAAGCACAGCACTTTTTTCACCCAGTGTATTGTCTTCTGGTTTTTAACTGTGTGGGGACTCGAAACGTATTGTCAGTTACAATCACATTTACATTTTTAATATTTGTTAGACCGAACCTTTTTGTGTATATTTTGGCAACATGTAGGGTGCCTTGAACTGAAAGAGAGCTGCTCGTTAGCTCTTCCCTTTTGATCCTGTGTTTCCCTGGGACAAGTCAGGACTTTCATTACTTGTGCTTTGCTGATAAGTGAAAGTGGCTTAAGGTTTTACCAATTGATGATCAAAATATAATTTAACATTAGAGTGTCGTGGATTGGCTAATACATGTAAAATTTGTGTGTTGTGAAAGTTTCACGCGTTGCAAGTTAAGGGATAAAGTCAGAGTGCATGAGTCTAAATTTCTAAAAAAAGTGAAAGGTAAAAATTGCTAGTCAAAATTTAATTATAGTTTGAAATGAAATTATAGACTATAATTTATAACTTTGAATTCCTTTAATTTTTTCTTGATAGTTTCTTCAGATGAAAGTATATTATTATCTTTGCCAATACGCAATGCATATCAATTTTCTAAGGAAAAATGAAAAAGGAAATTGTGATGATTAACATTATCTAAATTGATGGATACTCATGGCCTCCATCTCTCCTACTGTGTCGTTGACTTTGGATGTTTAGTATGTGTCAAGATCGAGCAGTTCAACTTTGCTGCCAAGTGGGGTGGCAAATGATGGCCAACCCTACCCTGCTTTGCCCTTTGATGCGGTAGAGGAGGTGGACCAAGAGAGACCTGGTGTCACCATTGCCGTCACTGTCTTCCAACTCTCCTCTACTCCAACTCCAAGGGCCCCAGGGCTTGATCCTTGGCTGATGATCTCAATGTGGCGGGCTTTAGTCAACTTGACCTTGTTCATGATGCCGGGGTAAAAAGCACTGGTAATTTGTCCAAGCTCCGCATAATTTCATTTCATGAATTATGTGTTACTTTAAGTGGATGTGCCAAAAAAGAGAAACTAATTTGAGTTTGAGCCTCAGCTGAAACTGTGTGGGCTTTGTTTGGGTTGCAGTGTGTTTGTGCACATACCATTCCCGGAAGGTTTTCGGATCTGGTTCCAAAGTTGGCTCATCCACATTGAGGTTCTCTTTTGATCATATTTGATTATTTCTTTAAATCATTGAGAAATAAGTTTTTTCTTAAACTTAGGGTTAAATTTTGGGTGTTGGTTTATTGCCTCGGACGCTTTGGTTATGAAAATTTTGTTTTAGGCTATGGATACAAAATCACGAGATTTTTTGTTTCTTTCACTAGCCAACTAAGCAATATTATATAGAAGAGAGAGGAGTGTACAAGATAATCACAAGAACTGTCCAGAAATCACAAAACCAAAAGTGAGAGTATCAGTGGCTTTAACTGGAAGAACAAAAGGAGGATTGGGCATTCTTAATATTTAAAGGAAGGTTCCTTCTAGCTAGTTCATGGGCTGTCATGTTGGCTGAGCTGGATTCCAACTTGCTGTTACGGAGGACTTCTCTGTCACAATGTCTTAACATCATTTGTGATGGCTTCCATTGACCAAGGAGACTCTGAAGAAGATATACTTTGATTACATTTAGGTTATCTCCCTCTAAAATGATGTGTTGCCAGCTTCCTGATCTTGCGAGTAGAGATTAAATTTTTGTTGCCCATGCTTCTCCTTGTTCTATTGTGAGTTTATCTCCAAGATCCAACCAACATCAGCACCTCTCTAAAATGATCTCTTTCTATTGCTGACACTGAACATGTTTCTTGTATAAATGCAGCATCAAAATTGGTCTTAGCAGTTCCTTGGGGTGGTCTGCTCCAAGTGAAATCTGTCTTGATGTCATTTCCGGCGATTGAGCATTTAGTGTACTTCTCTGTGAAATATCCAATATGGAATTTTGTTGAACTTGTTCTCGTCCTTAATGCATTTATCTAATCTAAAAGCAGCCTTTCCATGTTTGCGAGATTCCTCCACATTCACAAATAATCTATAATTAGGAGTCCAGAGATTTTATGAGGTTCTATCTCATCATAAGCTAGACCAATATTACTTGGATCTAGAATTGTCTCAACCCATTCCATTGTCTGTCAATTTTGAAGGTTCTAATGCCTTAACAGCCGTACCTGTCTAGCCAGATGACAATAAAAAAGTACACATTTGCTGCTTTCAGAGAGAACATTACAGAGGACACTTTAGTTTGTGTTTGCTTGTTGACCAAAGTGAAACTTTTCTGGCAATGGTAGAACTCCGGCTATTGCATCTGCAACCTTTCTTGAGATTTGATTTTCCCAATTAGTTTCCACATGTTTTGTTTGCACACCATTTACCTGTCCAAACCAGTGAGAAGTAGCTGTTACAATTCCAGATTCGATAGTGTAATCTCCATCTATGTTTCGGTAGCCAAATTAATGTATTTTCAAGTTTAGTGCAACTTAAGGGGATTCTCGTGATACTTCTGCTTTAATTACGTGATAATAGCTCCACAGTCCATCCTTCCTCCCCTTCTCATATTATATCATTCACCTTTTGAGGTCTAGGAGGGAGACCATTTTTTGGTTGGACTCGGAATCCCTCTAAGTTTGGTGCCCAGGGGTCTGTCTAATGTTCATGTTTATCCCATATTCAACCCTAAAGCAAATTCTTCCACTAATTGAATGATGTCCTTCAATATTTCAAAGTCTTTGGCCATTGTTCAACATGCAAAAATGAGTATCACTGACAGTAGTTTTGTCAGAACAAACTGGCCGACAGTTTTTCCTCATCCATCGCTACTTTCCAAACTAGTTTTGATATGAAAGCTTTATTGACATCATCCATTTTCCTGAGACCGAGATCCCCATAGTTCTTTGGTTGGCATGAGCTATAACTAACCCAAGCCCTTAGGTTAAGATTGTTATTTTGATCTTGCTTATTTCCCCACCAGAATTTTCTCATGATTCCATCCATCTATTACAGTTTTTTAGGGTTTTGAGTCAGTGGAAAATATGTGGGTGGGAATTGATCGTAGGGCAGATGACATAAGTGTCACTCGGGCAAAGGAAAGGGCTCTCCATTCCAGGTCTCTGTTTTTTCCCTGAACTTTTCCAAAGTGGATTAAAATTTTCCCCTATGTTACTTGAAGCATTTGATTAGTCCCCTAGTCATGCGTAATGTGGAGTAGCTTCACTTTGCATGCATTGGATGGTTAGGTGAGTACGTAGAAGTTGATCTTTGGTTCTTTAAGGGGATTAATTTTGGCTAGTTATGTGTTTAATTCTGTCCCCTATTTCTGTCTCAGGGTGTGGTTACAACTAACAAGATTGCAGTTTATTCTGAAAAAAATGAAGAGAAACTTTGCCATAAATGACCGGAATTACCTTTCAGATATTTTAGTATTCATGCATATGTGAATTGCACATTCAATAAGATTTTATAATTCAGAAGAACAGTTATGTAAGTTGAAATTCACGCTGTAGAAGGAAGGGACGAAGCATAGTGAACTGACGAAGTATGGTGAACCCCTTTTGTTAAGTGTTGACCTCATGTAATGCGCCTTGATTTGGAGAAGGTCATTCAGCGGAATCCCATTGGTTCTTAAACTACGTCAATTCTGCCTTAGATATCACACGTATATGTCTAGCTTGCTTTTTTTTTTTTTTTTTTTTTTTTTTCACTTGGTCGTTATGTTATCGTTTGGTTTTGATTTATGAAAGTCATCCTTTGTTGTATCGGGAAAGATATCAGCAGGAATGACCCGAGAGGTCTTTCTATCTCATTGTTGTTTCATGTCATGCTTGAGAAAATGCAATATTAAACCATGCAAATTAGTTAAGTCGTAGGTCAAAAAAAAATAAAAATAGTTAAGTTGAGAATGATGCACATCACATTTATTACAAGCATAATCTAGTATTTCTCGCACACCTATTTGGCCATAAGAATCTGACTTTGTCAAGTGAAGTTTCGGATCATTCTAAACAGGTCAAGAGACACTATTGGTTTTGTGACTATTATAGCCTTCTTTTTGTCGTATTGTTAGTACAGTTCTCTGATAGACAACTTCTGCTTTAGATTAGTGGTTCAAAATGTTTCAGTAGGACTTCTGTTGCTCGTGGTTCTTTTCCCCTTTTCAGTTTGTTAGATTCAGATAGCCCAATAGTTATGGAGAAAAGTGAGATGACCGTATTACCAATGTTCTCTTTAAGTTCAAACATGCTAGGTGATGATGGCTCTGCTGCCTTCTGTGCGGTTGCTGCCAGGGTGTACAGAAAAAGTCTTAGTTTTTTAATCATTGCATATTTTTATATAAAAGTTTCAATTGTAAAATCTAAACTTTCTGATGAAGCATGTGTAACATGAGTAGAATGATTTCCAGATTCAACATTTCCTGGCCATCCGGTACACGCCTCTCATTGATTTTTTTTTACTTATACACGCCTTGTAGAGCACGGCGTTTATTTCTTGTCAAATGTGCATGATCTACTTCGATTTTCTTGGGTAAAAATTTCCACCTGAACAAGTTGGAGTTGGTTAAGTTTATTTCTTTCTCGGAAGACAACGTTGGCAAACAAGACAGCGCTCAAGCCTGTGCTGATGGATCGATGCCTCCTCCTGCATGACTTTCCTGCAAGATATAGCTGTCCATAGTTCGTTTGCACATAGTAAGTAACAAGGTTGGATGCCATGGTTCGAGATTGATTTGATGCTTGCTATTTCTGGCCAATCCTATCACTCATTTTCGGTGGATTAGTTGCATCTGTGCACCTCTTTCAAGCATAAGACGGCAAAATTATCAAAATAGTTCTAAATATTTTGCGTTTATGTCAATTTAGTTTATTTGGCTAATTTAGGCCGGCCGTTCAATTCAAATGACGCTGGCATGGCAATTTTTAAATTTTACTTTTTTTTTTTTTTTTTTTTTAATTTTTTGATTTTTTTTTTAAAAAATTCTCTTTTTTGTTTTGTCTTTCCTTTCCTTCTTACTCTAGCCAATCGTTGAATTGATAAAAAAAATTTAACCAACCAAAATTGGTCAAAGAGATTGAATTGGCACAAATATTAAAAAAAAAAAAAAATTAGCACTAACTTGACACAATTGCAATTGCTTTAGGACTATTTGGGTAATTTTAGACTATGCTTATCCATGCTGTTCCCCTTGCAACAACATGGATTTCACACTTGAAATTTTCTGCCTTTTTGTCACGCTCGATATGCCTCAATATTGACTTTTTTCATATGATTCATGAGGGCTTTTTCCCCTTGATAATGGAGCCTATCGTTGTGAAAATCATATCCTGTCCACACTCTTGTTGGATTCCGATCACCTAGTGGATCGGATCTTCCTCGAATGTCATTGTCTAGAACACCATCATTTTTGCTACACAGAAACCGGCCGCCTTCACTTTCATCCGGCTTGTCTTTGCCATTTCTATTCTATGCTCAAATGCAAACGTAAAATAAAATAGCATAGGCGCCCTCAGTGTCTCCTAAAAACTTGAACTATTCCGTAAGATCACTACATGAAAGCTCTGGGCTTTCTTCTTCTTCTTTGCATAAAGCAGTAAGGCATCACCTTTCCTTTTGTTTTTCAAGAAAATCATTTTTCTAGGAGAAATAGTTTTCATTTATTTGGTAATTTAAAGAAAACGACAAAGGGGAAGTTATTTTTCCACAATCAAACTTATTTTAAACTCATAGAAATGTGTTTGTAGATTATTAGTTTTTCATCGTCCAAATACTAGAAAGTTAGAAAATAATAACTTGAAAATAGTTTCATTTAAACAAACGGCCTCTTTCAATGTGAATTAAACGAAAAAAAAAAAAAAAAAAAAAAAAAGGCCAAAACTAAACGAAAAGAAAGGGGCTGAAAGGAAGGGGCTGTGGTGACCGCTGGTACTTAGCATTACCCAGTTTGATCCTCATTCAAATTTATTAAAATCTCAGTTTGACTTTTTCATTCAATGGTCACTCAGCAAAACACAATAATGTCTTTAAAAATGCGCGATGAACGTGGTGGTGTGGAAGCCCTATGTCAGCCATGGCGTCTGCCATTTGAACAGATTCAGACCCTGCAGCAAAATAAGTAAAAGATATTTTGAAAAAAAAACGAAGAAGAAAGTTGATTAAAGAACATTAACTGTCGACATCGATGACAAGACTAATGTAATTCGAAATTCTGAGATTACGGGACTTAGGACCAATGGCAATCGATTGTATCCCACCTCTACGATAATCATTACTTTTTTTTATAAACAAATATAAAAATTGTGGAAGTGAATGTGGATTCTTGTGACGAGAGCCTTCTCTAGCTTTTGATCGAGATGGGAGGTTGAGAATCCACTTTGGACGACCAGAATTAAATCCCAATAAACAAAAGTGTTCCAGAACCCCACCTCGTCCTTGCATATATTTTTAAATTATCCAGTCTTTTATTAAGTGCCCCCCTTTTTTTTGCCATAAGTTCTTTTATTGAATATGAAGTGTGAAGCACAATGTCCGTCGGAGTAGGGCATATCCATATGTCTCTCCCTAACCCATGAAAATTATACTAACAAAAATAAAAATAAAAATGATTTTGGTAACTCCCCAACTATTCAGATTTGTATGGGAGGACTTTAAAATCGTTGGTCACTGTCATATCTCAAGGCTCTGGGCTGGAAAGATGCACCATCTACATAAAACAAACCCTTTGATGAGTTCATTGTTTCTGGAGCTTGGCTTGTATGAGACCAGAGATCCAGCACATGATCATTTGCCGAAAGTCAACTCTGCGATTTCTAGTCTTCCAAGATCATTGGATCAGCTGATGCACACATCTCACAAGAGCTGCACATCATCGGTTGACAAATCTTGGGTTCGATTCGAGCGACTGGTCATCGACATTTCCCGAGCTCCCTGTTCCCATCCAGCATTTGCCCAAACCGATCGCAACATGCATGTAACATTACATGTAACGGTCGATCCGAGGGAAGGAATGATGATGTTGTGTCCATGAAACAACCAAACTTTGGCTCGATCCAAGCGATTTGGGCACCACCCTTGAGGGATATTACTAACAAATCTTGGGTTCGATTCAAACAGCCGTTGATCAGCGCTTCCTGAGCTCTCCGTTCCCGTCCAGCATCCGCCTCAACTCAATCACTACTTGCGTATAATGTTATTTGTAATGGTCGGTCCGGGGAAGGAACGATGATGTAGTGTTCATGAAAGTCGCAAGACAATTAGACATTTTTCAAGTAATGACAGCTAGCTCCATCATCATAATGTTGATATAGTCAAAGCTTTACTATAGGGGGTCACAAACTAGGTGGTCTCTATTGAATATTTGTCAACCATGTCCATGATTGATCCTATGTTCCGCGTGTGAGGAGCCCATCAATGTCACCACTCGAGATGCTTTGCTATCTTCCCCACTTTAGGGTTTTAATTATACCGTCGGTTGGTCACGAGATGTCAGAGAAAACCTAAACCACCAGCAACTGTCGATGACTGAGTTGGCTGCAATCTGTTCTCTCCTTTCTTTTCTCGTCTGCATGCATCATATATCAGCGTTGAGACCCCAACTAATCCTGCCCACGAAGTACCGAACCTAACCCTATTTTTTTAAAACCTTTTAATTGCTATCTCAAGAACGCCATGAAGGCGCCTCACCCTACGTGAGAAGCTCTTGTCTTCATGCATCTGTCAAAATCTCGAACTGTTCATCTGATATATTCGATGAACGGAGGGAGATGATGCTGGGCCAATCTGAAAGCAGATAGTTCGGCTCTATCCTCTATGTCACCTGGTTGACTTTTTGTTGATTTCCAGAAGTCTTTATGGCTTAGATAGTGCCTAGGGGATAACATTTAGGGGAAATTGAGAATATCAAAAGGAACGAGGATAAATAAACAAATCGGATCAGATGATGTTGAATCGCGAGTCGGGACAAGAAAGCATGGAAATAATGTGATTCTTTGACTATCACCATCAAGGCCACAAGTTATCACTCCTCCACTAAATATACAACCGCACTTACAAGTTGACAATTGCCAATATTCTTTGCTTTGGACATGATAAGGGAACAGATACTTTGGTATATTATTAAAATTAGATTAGTTGGAATATACGTATGCCCCTGACAAGTTTTATTGTTCCGTCTTAAGTTGACCCAATTTGTTCGGTCTTAAGTTTAGATCAAAGCCATTTTGGCAACCCATAAAAAAATGCCATTTGAGATTTGGGTATCACTTTAGTTAGATCAGACTTTTCACACTTGTTATTCTTCTTTTTATACTGGGTTTCATGATTTGACTTTCTTCTAGCACGAGGGCACCTCAAACTTATTGAAGATACCAAAATATCGATATAAAAATTCGTTCAAATTTAATTCTTCAGAACCTCGGATGTTTTGTTTTTTTTTTCCTTCATTATCGAATTTCAGAGAGAGAGAAGGAATTTGCTTTTCTAAAGTAGGAAAAAACAAATTATGATTTCGGAATCAACTCAATGGGACACCAAAGAATTCGAACAATTATTGTTTGACCTAGATTTACTCTAAGTTATGCTGTGCTTTAGTCAAAAAGCTATACATGAACCCACACTTGGTGCGAAAACAACGGCATTAGAGGTGATAAGCTTTGGGCAACTATTCGGGTGTGATGTGACACTGAGAAAGTATTAAAAAAAGGAAATTAATGTTTGCCAACCGGCGCACCGACAAGCACATGATTTGTAAATAGCCAAAATTCAGGATTTGAGGACAGCAAAGGTGGTCATCTTACCACTAGTTTGTTTTTAGGGAAACTTATATAAGACTAGATTTCATCCATGATTGTGATTTTTCTAAGTTCTAATGGTTACAGCGAAATACATATGACTACGACAGGTTACAATCGACCAAAGATCGGTATTCTAGTAAAATAGGAAGCCTAACAGTTTTTATATAGGAATTTCTTGGGAGAGCTATACATGACCATTTCCCATCAAGTTAGTCGAGTTGGCAAAGTAAGTATTTTGAGATCACGCCCTTAGACTATGGAAGGTCCATGTTTCCACTCTTACGGATAGGGGGACACTGACTAGTGGAAGATCTAAGTTAGATCACTCAGGGGTATGGGGCTCCTGAGTGATAATTAGATTTGATGAACGGGCATGCCTAGGCCCTATAGTGAACCTATAGTTCATTGATGTTATATAGAAGAGTTATCGGTTTTTCATCATGACATGATCGATCATGCCTAGGCAGATTTGAGTGAGCCTAAGTGGGCGAGCCAGATCGATCATGCCTAGGCGGATATCACAAGACATGAAAGTTCATACTAGTGATTTCAGATTACTCACTCATCACTGGATGCTAAGGCATGTCATAGGATTGCGTGAAAAAAATAGAATGAGAAAAACGCAAAACTTATTAGATTCCCGGCTTTATCTAGAATTTGGAACCTACCCAACAAAATAGGTTCTCAAAAATTTGGAACTTCAAATTTGTTTGGCATATCCTAAACATGAAACACCGGTCCGATTTTACTCTGAAACTATGCTCACCTCTAATAGTTAGTATATTCTAATTAGCTCATAGCTCATTAATATAAGCTTTTAAACAAATAAATCGAATTCATCTGAATATGTTGACGGGTTCGAATTTAGATTTTTTTTTTTTTTTAGTAATCTCCTCACATGAAGGTATTGGGTTTCTACTACGTCGATTCAACACTAGAGAAGTAGATAATTTACTTTGGATTTGGTGACCTAAAGGACGTAAAGAGTTGACCTCCATTTTCTTAGCATAAAGGAAGAACCACTTTATATGGCCTGCCAAACCACCCTTGCCAACTCCACAATAATATTTACTTTCCTCTGGCTGTTTTCCTCCATTTGACTCTGTATGTTATTGCTGCATGCAACGACCATATTCTTATTCCTCTGCAACATTACTTGACCGAATTAACTAAATGCATAAAGCATCATCTGGTAACAATCCACAGTTGGCAATTACAGATAGTTAGTAAAGATTCACTTGCGTTCGTGTTGTTGACATTGTATCTGTCAACAAAACTAGCGGAAAAAGGTTCTTGAAATAATCGGGCCATTGATTGGTAAAAAGTGTGTGAAGGGCCATTGATCAGAAGTTAATCAGGGTCGACAAGGAAGCAGAAGATATGCACATATGGACTGTAGTTTTATGTGGATATGATTTCCCCAAAGCCTAGTCGTTACAAAAATACAGGGGAAAGGCAAAAACTCGGGGACTAAATTCTGTCAACATTTAGGAAACTCTATACTTCTTTTTTTTCTGTATTTACATTGTTGACCGCCATATTCTTCCTTCCAAGGATATGATGATGATCGAAACATCATCGTGGTACCGGCGGCGATCCCCTTGAGGAATGTCAAGCAACTCATGAAAATCCATACCTGCACAGCAATAACGTTTCGTTCAGGCTAATGCGATCGCTACTGGTTAGTTAGCCTGACACAGTAATTTTATCTGATGTAAGTCTGGATTGATTAGGATTCCTCACCGGCTTGCTTGGCAGCTCGGAACAACACTTCTTCGATGAGGTGTTGTGCAGGGTCTCCTTCAGGGAACGAGGAAAGGAACAAGTCTACTTCGGAAATGGCCTCCTGATTGGTGAAGTACTGGTTGAGCCCGTCCGACGACAGTATCAAGAATCTGTCTCTCAGGCCGAGCCTGTGGTGGCTCAGTGATGGCGTGCAAGTGAGATATGGGGAAGTCCCAATGTAATCGATTCTGAACATCTCCAGGAGAGCATCGTTCCACTTCGGCTGCAAATATGATGAAAACCAAATTTTAAGCGTCGCCGATTGATTAATCTCAGTGCAGGATCAAAATTTTTAACGTGCGAATAGAGGCCAATGAAGGGGGATTTGGTTCTTATCATTTCGGAAAAGAGCAATTCGTGATTTTGCCAACTCTCCTAAACAAATTTTCTGAATCTATGCGTATCATAGTCGCATAATAAATGCTTCACAGAACAGATTTGGAGAAATTGCATAGCCCGATCATTGCGAGCCGAGACTGAGAATGTGTCGAGGACTCGATGATGGAAGTATACCTGTTTGAGAAACCCGGCCCCGAATGCTCGGGTGACTTTCAAATAGCCCTTCACGCGGTCGTTCACCACCGCCGAAGGGTCGTCCGGATGTTCCTTCCTGATTCTGTGTACTTCCTGAAGTACAAAAAGAATACGACGCTTCAAATTTCACAGCCTCTCAAGGATCGCAAAGTCCAACTAAAATTTGGCGATCAAGATCGTACCTCTTCCACATATGTGCTGTGATCCTGGGTCAGTTGGAGGGAAATCAGATGGTGCATTTCATCGAACTGATCGCCGCCGTCGCTCGAATCGATCCTACAGGAAGTCGCCTTTGCGTCCGTTCTACCTTTCTGTGCCAAAATAGCCCGGCTGTCCCCGACATTCATCAAGTAAATATCCTCGCCCCGCATCAGCATCGCCAGGACACAAGAACCCATCAGGGCCAGCTCCGGATTCTCCTTCACCATCCTGTCCGCCGTCTCCAGGAAGGCTTCCTCCGTCTTCTTCAGCGCCGTCTCGAGCGCGTTCAGCACGTCCGAGTGATCGGCTGTCGTCACGGAATCCGACCCCAGACGAAGGTTTCCTCTATCGCGGCCGTCGGCGGGTGTCGCCGGACTCTTCGAGAGCAGCCCTTGGAGTTCTTTGCAGACGGCAGAGTAAAGATTGGAGAGCAAGAAATCGGGGGCATCGGGGCCATTGAAGCCGTCGTAAATCCCCACGAAGACCAAGCCGTTTTCCTCGGAGACCACCACGTGCATTCTGTCTTCCCCTGCTTTGCCCTGTGCCCATTCGAGATTTTGATTCTCCACATAAAACTCGCTCTCGCCATTCAAGATTCCACTGCTGGTAGTGCTCTTAACGTTGTAAAAATCCGAACTTTTGCCCGAAAACATGTAGTCGTTCGCTCTCAACACTCGCCTCGCGATCGCTCTTCTCAAGTACTTGACCAGCCTGCGTTTCTTGGAGCCGTACCCGCCGAGGGAGAAGTCCCTCGGCGACCGATCGCAGGACGGCCGGTCGACGATCGAGCCCGAGTGGTAGAGCCCCTGATCGATGGGGCCGGACACGGACCTGAGCTCGATCGGGCCGGACAAGAACCCCTTCTCCATCGGGCCGGACCTCGACCCGACCCGGGGGACGGGCTGGAGGGGCACGGACGTGAACGAGACGGAGCTCTCGAAGACGGAGGCTTTCTCGAGGGAGGTCGTCGTGTAGTAGCAGGCCTCGGCCAGCGAGGTGGACAGCGGGGACGAGGCGTTGGCGCTGATGGAGGCGCCGGATATCGAGCTGAACGTCGTCGACGTGACCGTCGTCTGGGTCGTGCAGTCCTCGGAGTGGAGATCCGAGGAGGACGCCGGGTCCTGCCGGATGTAGCAGAAGGAGTGACCGTGGCCCTCGTCGGAGTAGGAGGAGGGGTGGGGGAAGGTGGTCATGTCGTGGCGGCGGGAGATCTCCCCGGCGCCGGTGTCGGCGAAGCAGCGGCGGAGGCTGGTGATGCCGTTGCCCATGGCGGCGGGGGAAAGGTCGCGGCTTTCTGCGGCGGGCGGCTCGTTCGCGGCGGCGGATGCTCCAAAGCTCAAGCTGCCATTGATGTGTGCAGAGCATATGAAATGAAACGCTGAAGCAAGATGATGAAATGAAAGAGAGAGAGAAAGAGGAGAAGGAGTTGACTTTTTGAAGGGGAGTTGGGTTATTTTTGGGTTGTTATATGATGTTTGAATTTCGTTTTTGTTCCTACTTTAATAATTGTGGGAGTTGACTATGGGTGATGGGAAAGGGGATCAGTTACTTGAGTAAAAGGTTGGGGCTCCGGGGGGTTAAAAAAGAAGGAATATATACAAAAAGTCAAAAGGATGGGAAGGTGGGAGCGGACAACTCCTTTGCATTCTCTGTAAAGCTTGCCATGTTTTTGAAAGGCAAGGAGGAGAGAACAAGGGAAAAGGGACTTCTTTCTGGGGCTCAAAGGCATTTATTCTTTGTTCGTGTGTTGGGGCATCTGAAGAAAAATAGAGAGGCTGATTCTGAAAATTGGCAACTGGCCAAACTCTCCTGTCTTACTTTTTCTACATTTAGAAAGTTATCTAGATTCGCCTCAAGCTGATGTACATAACTGCGATCTTTGTACCGATCTAGATAATCTACAAAGATATTTGTAAGTTATACGTGGACAGTAGATGTGCCGATGCCGACTGGCATCTTGTGGTTTTCTTGTATTTGTTGCTTGGGAAACAAGCCTGAACTAAGGTTTAGAGCAATTTTATACGTGATGACGAAGCATGGATTTTTTGGAAGTCAAAGGGTTGCTCGACAGCACGACAATAAAATGCAATCTCCCATTGATTCCTCGCCTTATTGTACTTGAACAAGCTTTCTAGTGTGCAACTTTGTACTTAGGACTATTTGGTAATGTGCGAAATAGTAACTGATTATATTCTTTTGTTATTGAGAGCAAAAAATAAAAATAAAATAAAAATCCATTTGGTGACGTTTTTATTTCTTGGGATAGATTTGAAAAAAAATAAAAAAATGAAAAGAAAGTTGCTTCTTTGCTCCTAGGAATAACTCTAGAATCAAGCCCAAAATTTGTTTCAAAGAAGAGAGAAATTAAAAAATATATATTAAAAAATTAGAAGAAATTTAAAGTCACAAAAGAATTTGAGGATTGTATTAAACATATTTCTATTTCGGGAATATAAATTTTGAACTCATATTAAATGTTTTTCGATACTCAAAATCTTCTACGGGGAAAAGAATTAAAAATAAAATTTATTTCTGAGTAGAAATTTTTGCTAAGAGTATAATCATTACCAAAAGCATCTTTAAAAAGATTCCTCCCATCATAGACGTCCTTATGTCATGTCTGGCTTGTCCCATCTCAAATTACTCATTTTAAAAATTCTGTATACTTTATAAATTTGTTACAGTAGTTCTCTATAAGGATGAATGGTACAAGATTCTATATATGTTTTACTTGGAATCTAAAACCTATCTATTGGAATAAGTTATTCATTTTTAAAAACCCGAAACTCATCTTGCATATCTTAGAACTTAGGATTTACCCCGTCACAAGTTTTAGGGTTGGTTTCAAGCTCTACCCAAATTCCACATGTATTATTAATTGAACGATTATGATTAATTATCATCTTTAATGACCGCCACAAATTGCTAATTGGTTGACCACAACTTATATTTAGATATATTGAGAATATGAAATATTAATAAAGTAAAAATCTTAGTCATAAAATGGAAGTTTGGACTAATGGTTCCATATTATACACTCATCATCGAACACTGTGGAATACTACATAATCGAATGAAAATATAGACCAAGAAAAACACAAATTTATTCTAAATTCAGATTCCAAGTTCTACCTACCTAAAACTTAGAACCTACTCGTTGAAATAGGCTCTCTAATTTTTGAAAATTAGAATCTACTATGCATACTTTGGAACCTAGAACCGAACAGGTTCCCATCGATCCAATTCTCTATTCTAGGTTCTACCTGTTAGGAAAATCCCTTATAATGTTTTAAAAATGACAAAATAAATCATAGGTTACTAACATGTTCAATAATTGAGTTATAAATTATGCAGATGATAGAATGTGTAAAGGATATTGTCGAAGATTATACATGAAAGAGTCAGAAGATTGGATGGATATATTCACACTGTGTCCAAACCTTAAAACAATATATGTTCAAAAGCAAACTCTAACGATGAATATGTTGAGACTTAAATCCAGATTGTAAAGTCTCTTCAGATAGAACACACTCAAACTTTACATATACAATATGACACAAGTGCAGAATGTGACAAGGCCTAGAACGTGATGGATTCAGAACGTAATATGTCCAGAACAACACAAGTACAAAACATGATCTAGAACGTGACAAGTTCATAATGAAACAAGTTCAAAACGTAATAGGTTTAGAACATAGCATAATAAAATGAACCAAGTTCAGAATTAAACAACTTGACAGAACATGACACGAGCCCCAAACGTGTAATGATTAGTGATTTGATTTGGATTTCATATCAAATCTAATTAATTAACAATTGGATCCTGAAGAAAAGAATTTTCTAAATGGAGAAGCTCTACTTATGAAAACCAAGATTCTGTTTATATGGATGATCAGAATCAATTGAGAATTATGTTTCTATCACTCAATGCCTACTTGATCTTTTTGATACAAATCTGTCCAACGGGTAGATTGGAAAACGATCATCTAGATACTTTCCAACGGCTAGTTTTGAAGTGGAGTATTTAAGGAAACTAAGGACCAGGAGCAAGTAAGAGAAGTGTAAAATCTAGAATTCCAAAGTTTGAGCGAATTTCAATCATATATTTATCTTTTGCGAGCTTAAATGTTTATGATTGTAAGAGAAATACCAAAATAGTGACTTAGTGAGATAGTGTGATATACCACTGAGTGTTTACACTTAAAGTTGTAATATCTTGTTGATCATATAGTGGAATCCAGCCATTAGACTGTCAACATGAAAGAGTAAACGTAAGCTTAATTTAAGCCGAACTATTATAAGCTTCATGTGCAACTTTCTCTTCCCTTAACTCTCCTTATTTAAGTCTGTTGCAAATTTACAGGTTATTTCAGAAATCCGTTCCATCACATAACAGATTTTAAACATCTACTAAAAGTCTGGTAGCTCGTTTATCAGACTCTGATCCTTATTTAGATTTTGTCGCAATTTATTTTATTCTACATTTATTTGTCAAGATTTCTTTTAAATACCTATTCACCCTCATTTAGATGTTCATACTAGCTTTATCACTACCTTGAAATCATGTTCACCCTAGTCCCTGGGGGTTTTCTTCGGAAGTAGGGGTTTCCCTCTGAGATAACATTTGGCGGAGACTAGCTTGCTACATTTGAACCTGCAATGTTTCATGTCATCGAGTTGTTGTGTCTCTTCTTCATCATCAAATTGGGCTTGTAAATCCTTGAACGACTATAAAGCAATTCGCCATTTGAAATACAAATTAAGTTGAGATTATCATGATCAATTATTGTTGTTGTTATTGTTCTCTATTGCGAAGTCTATAATGGGACTAAATGGTTGTGAGGAGAATGGAAAATGTGTAATTGACAGATTGTTTTAGAGAGCAAGAGCGTTATGAAGTGTTATGTGAGTAAACATTAAAAAAAGAGAAATGAAATCGAGAGATGTAATGGATCAATTAGGCGCAGTTTGTTTCATGGATAATGAATGATTTAAAATATATTTTTTTAGAAAATGATTGTTTGCATCACTGGAAACAATTATTTAATTAGAAGTTGTTTTCATTATTGATGAAAATTGATGTCTAAACATTTTCGTAGACGGTAAAAAAAGTTTCGTTCATTCATTTTTGTTAGTGGTATGAGCAATTATTTTTAAAAAATAATTTTGAAATCCTTTATTTGTCATTAAACAAATGGAGAATTGGATTTCTTTTCCCCAACTATATATCATCGTCTCCTTTTGGGGGCCTCGGCTTTCAGCCCCAAGAAATTTTAACGATTGGGCCCATGTGGCCCCATCACCTGGCGCAATCATTTGGAATCAAGCCGATTCCACGGGAAAAAAAAGACAATTGGGCTTGACCCGGCCTGAGTTCAGTCAGGTCAAGACCTAGGCATGGGCCCGAGACCTAACGAGTTATGCCTGGCCAGCCCTAGTCAAGGGTGATATTATTATTAGTATCATTATTATTGTTATTATTGCTTTGTCTTGATCAAAATCGATATAATAGCAATATTCCTTGAAAATGTACTCAATATATAATGTTATTTCGAGCAAATGAATGCCAAATCAATTCTAAGTTGGTATGAGAGCCAAAATTCAAAGTTCCATTTTCTTGTGTCTTCTTTTAACTTATTTTAGGAGCTTCAAGGATCGTTAGTAAGGCCTTTCTTACTTTAGTAATTTAGATGGGACACTCTTCCTTTAGTGCCTCCCTCTGCGTGAGGCTCACTGTGTTATCCAAGGTTGCCTCTATCGTAAATTATATGTTATCACCGATTGATGTCCAATTAGCCTAATTTTCTTTTAAGATTAATTGGTCACTCATCTCTTAATTTAAAAAGCTAGAGTTTTTTTTTTCCTGAATATTCTTAGTACTCTCATCCACTGTGACAACAGTCCTACATAGCAGGATTTCCGATCTAGGTTGAAAAAGTTGTGGAGGAATACTTATTTACTTGTGAAAACATCATTTCCCTCGAGAATTTTTTTTAAAAAAAGATGGTTCTTATGGCATGAAGAAACTTATCTGGGCAGTCGAATATAATTAATTATAATAAGAGGCAAGTCATTGAGGTGAAAAGATGAGAACAAATGTCCTAGGGTGAGGGTTGAGTGTATCCTTAAGTGGAGCTTTTTTGGTTGACAATGCAGCAATCTAAATATTTGCTATTAAATAAGAAGGAAACTTTTCTAGATTTTTTTTTTTTTTAATTATATGTGTCATTACGGAAGTGACTCTTTAGGGAATACTCTATTGTAAAATAATTTTTACTCGACATAACTGTGCATGCAGGATTTTTAGACTAAATAATATAAGAAAATTGACATTTTAATATTTAAACATAGAGAAAACTTCACATAAACGTGTTTATATTGTAAGATCCTCCTAATGTTAACAGGAATAAATCATTTTCAGCAACTTATATAATAAAATAGTTAACGTAATATTTTGACCTCTTATGTTATGTTTGTGCTTTACTATGTCTCAGGTACACGTACTCTGTGTATTTCTATTTTTATAGACATATTTGTAAGCTAATGCAAAATTTTATGTTAATATTAAGGTAGGAGACTTATCCAATAGTCATAAATAGGAGTTACGACCAGAATAAGTGAATAATGAAGAGGGAGGAGGAGTAGAGGGACGAGGATAATAATTGGGTAGCAAAATCAGGGGAAAGTATAAGAAAGGTCCTCATTACAAGCACAATGATCTACCCCGTATAAATTAAAAATCACTGTGTAAATATTATAGGTGACCTTTGAAAAAAAACGGCTATTATAAATTTATATTAATGTAAATACCACTTTATATCCATTTTGCTTAGATGGCTATGTTAGAACCCTTCTCTCCCATAACATTAATGAGCACATTGTTATCTTCTCCTTTTTTTCACTCTTCTCATTATTTGATCGTTTTATTTGTGTCTCCTCATTTAACAAATTACAAGTCCAAAAACCACATTACATATTGGTCCAAAGTTTAGGGGCCATTTGTGTTATTTTCCCAACTAAAGATGATATTACAATTTATGTTGTTCAAGCTATATGCTCGGATATTCATTTCAAAAGCTTTTCACTATTCACTTAATTTAGCCATTATTATCATAAAAGTACCTTTGAGAATAATTTTCTATGAAGCCAAAAATGGAAAAATTACCTGACCAATCATAAACCTATTGTATGAATGCTAATTCAATACAAAACATTTCAATTTTGCTAATTTAGTCTTAAGGCTTTGCGTGAAATTTCAATATAATCATTTCTGTCAATTTTTGCTAGAAATGGCTAACATGGCTATCTAGTTATCATCAAGCCCTTCTACATGGCACACTACCATGTCTATGATTTTCTACGAGAATTGACCATAAGGATTACATTGAAGTTTTGTACAAATATTTAGATTTAAATTGACAAAATTGAAAGGTTTAGAACTAAATAAGTATCTATATAATAAGTTTAAGACTAAAAGGATAATTTTCCTAACCATAAGTCTACACGACAACTTTTTATAGGTTCATCGAGCACTCATGTGCAAATCTTAATTTATACATATTTATTTTTCGTTTCACTATGACTCAATACCCCTCACCGTTATTCAGCAGTATAGTCCCTACATTTGTAATAGCTAATATTTTTCACAATCAGCCATGAGAAGTTACTTTTTTTTCCCAATAAGCTAAGGGGAAAAAAAAAGCTACGTGTGCGAGTGAGATAGGAGATGGCAGTTAATACAGTTGAAAGCGGCAACAATTTATCGAATCGGACGACATACCGAAAATGCCGGGTTTGGTCCGAACTTTGAAATTCCTATTCTCGTCATTCTTTTGCCTTCCTCCATTCTTCTTCTTCTCCCTTTGGCCATGTCCCGACCTCACCCAGATTCTCTCTCCTTCGTTTTTCTCCGGTAGGAAGATTTTCTGCGAATAAATGGCCAAACGTTGTTGTGATTTGGCTGATCGGACGATGATACTAGCGATCAATCGTTTACATGGCATCGTGATCACTGCGAGAGGTAATCGACAATGCTGTTTTCTTTCGTTCTTCTTGTTTGTTTGTTTGTTTGTTTCTTCATCCACAAGGCATCATGATCGCTCATTTCATCCATGACTCGATCTTTAATCATGTGGATTGTACATTGAATGTTGCTTTGCTATTACACTGAATAACTGGAAGTCGTTTATTTGTGCGAACGCTGTTACAACGAAATGAACAATAAGTAAGTCATTGCTGAAGTCATCGATTACATTTAGATATCCTGATGAAATCCATTCCCATCATCGCATGAGCAGGTTTTACCCGACCCTGCTTAATTTTCCCAAATTCAAAGAAGTCGACTGTGTTGTTCTGTCTAAACGGATTGCTACATGCTTCTCTGAATCCCTCGTAGATTCTGCATCTTTCAGGTTCAGCTATGAAGATGACTGCAATCGGTTTCTCCTTCATTCGCAACCCAAAATTTACCAATTTGTATGTGGCGCCGTATGCTTCAGGGATTGTGTGTAGGTAACATAGTCTGAGTCCTGTATCTTGTGTTCTCAGGTTGATCGATTACCTGTAACATGGTCCATCCGCCAGGGGCTGAATTCTTCTTGTGAGAGATCCAAAAGCGGCAACCCGTCTTCCAGATGGGGAAGCATTTGCGAAGCAAAAGCGCACAGCTCCATTTGGAGAACCATCAGCAGGGATGCATGTGGAGTATGCTTCACAGTCTCAAATACCATCAGTGGAATTACGTCAAGAAGAGGCTTCCGCACTTCAGGCAAGGAAGCGGAAGGCATTCAGCAGGTAAAGCAATAGCGATCCCCATCCATTTCAATATCGATGACACTGTCGATATTCATTGGTAGTCTTAAGATATTAAGGAGATTTGTCTCGTACGCTTGGAACTTAATGATCAGTAGTTGCCTACGATTAGTTTGCACAGAACCTTTTCCAAAGAAGTAATCTCAAAGAACTAATTTACCAGGTGTGATAATTGGGTCGATGTTCCTAGACGATTCTTGCAGAGATTAGATGGAATGACGATAGTTTATGGAAAAATTCGAAAAATTTCATGACCATCATCCTTTTTCGTTAGGTCACGGAACAACTGAGAATGCCCATCATACTGACATATCACCAGAGCACACCAATGCTGATGGCGAAAGTTTGCAAGTGAGTTCGAATGGATTTCAGTAATTGCATGGCTAGTCTTCCTTGAAAGCTAATGACTGATCTGGAAATTTAAGGTTGACCAGAAGAAGAGAGAAGCAACCAAGATCTCCGTGAAAGCCCGGATAAAAGGGCTGATCTCGGAAGAGAAGTATCGAAGGAAGGGCCAGCACCGCAGGAGCTCCACCTCTCCGGCGCACTTGCAGTCAATTGAAGCCAGTTCCACACTTCACCCAGGCTCAGGCTCCCGTCATGACGGGTCTTCACATGATCACTTTGACATGCATGCGACGCCCCTGATACAGAAAGGCGAACTTAGTCAGGGAAAATCGGAAAACTCAGAGCAAACTCTGCCACAGGATGATGTGTTTCTTGAAAGGTGTAATGCCACATACGGTCTTGATCATCGAGCATTTGATGGTACGGATGGTTCTGATTGCCGATTGGGGATTGTTCCTGATCCTTCGGATAGAATTGACCTCGACAAGGAGTTAGTTCTCAAAGTTTTACAGGACAAGGGATCTTTTTCGGCTCAACACTTTGATGGTCGAAAAGCAGATAGCATGAAAATGGGGTTGCGGAGGTTCGAAACTTCCCCAGTATCGAGCCAATCAGGCGAAGAGGTCTTCGCACCGAGCACATCTAGAAACAGAGAGGAAGAAGAGTACAGCAAAAGCAAGGTAGGTAGCCCGGGTCAAGACACACGTTTGGTTGAATCCGATGCTTCTGTGGCTGTCCCGGTCCTGTTTCTAAAGAAGCAAGGCAAGAATCAAGTCGTCAGTAGGCACTTCAAGAATCTGAAAAAGAAACTTAAACATGTGATGAAAGCAAGCCGGAAGGAAAAGCATCGGATAGCCATGGACGGGATCCTTGACAAGATTCCTCGAGACCATGAACGTTCGATGGAAATACAGAAGCATGTGATACGAAAGTGGAAGGACGTGGCCTTGGAGAGAGATTATAGTAGCCCTCCAAGACAAGGCAATCTGCGTGGTATGAAGAGGACGCCGTCCCTCGATGCATCACTGGATAAGTATTGTCAGCTGTTCGAGTCAAGTTTCAATAGAGAGGCCAAGCACAGCGGTACCAGGACATCTAGAGTTGCAGGACAAGAGAAGAGTTGGCCTCGTGAGGTATCTGGGAGACCGCTGTTGCGCATAAGTTCCTTACCAGAACTCAAATCTTCCTCGTTTAGGACTGAAAACTCCTCGGTATCCATCCTCACCGGGACTCCATCTAGGACTCTCACGGACACTAATGTGAGCAGAGGAAGTAGCTTCGATGCGGCAAGCAATCAGAACTTTAGGTTCTCTTTGGAGAAATTAGATGCGCACGTAGAAAATGAAGTCAATGACGAGAAGGTAGATCATAGTGAAGCTTCTTCGGTCAGTAAAGAGGAGGTACAATCAATGTCGGTTGTTAGTTCTCAAGATATATGCGACTTGACAGCAGGAGAAAGTACATCTGTCGACGAGGATGTTATCGAGCTGACCTCGGTGCCCTCCATTAAAGTAGAAGATACAGAGTCCAATCGAAGAAGCCTCGTACTTGATGGAGTGGAGTCCGATGCTTCAGCCATTTACTGTGATGAAACCAGCACAAATGACACGCCGCCAGGGGTAGACAATGAAGTTGATCTTGAAAATGCAGAAATCTCAAGTTATCAACTGGACAAGGACTTAATGTATGTCCCTGTGGATTTGAGAGACATTGAGCTGTTCAATTATGTCAAAGATGTCCTAGAGCTCTCTAAATTTGGCGGCAATGAATCCCTGAGAAGATGGCATTCTGGAGACCAACCAGTCGACCCTTTGATTTATGATGAAGTCGAGGCTTGTTTGATGCCCAACCTTGAGTCTCTAGAGAACATCGAAGGCAACCGCTGGAATCACTTAATTTTGTTCGATCTCATCAATGAGGTGTTGGTCGATATCTATCAGAAATCATTCGGGTACTATCCAAGGCCTCTGTCTTCTCTCTGTCGCGTGCATCCAATGCCAGAAGGGTTCCGCGTCCTCGAGGAGGTGTGGGCAAGCATAAGCTTTTATACAAGCCTAAAGCCTGAGCTCGATCCGGCAATGGACTATGTGATTACCAGAGAGCTAGAAAGGGATGACGGGTGGATGAACTTACGGTTCGATAGTGAGTGCGTGGGGCTCGAGCTCGAGGACTTGATACTGGATGATCTTTTGGAGGAATTGATCTGCACTTGAACACATTCCAAGTCACCCATTTTTTATCTTCCTATAAATGTAAAGTTGGTAGCTTAGATTTTCCCCTGGACAGTGACTGTCCACGAACAACAAAGTGTACATAAGACGTTTTCAAATGGATAGTGAAAAAAATTGATCTTCTCATACCTCTAATTAAGTATGCTCTCTGTCGATAACAGCGACGATTTGGGGCATGAATGTTTGAAAGTGAAGTTATCTTCAGGGAAACATTTGTGGCTCTCTGAAGCTAAGCACAGTGGATAAGAAAACTTCAGAAATAAGAGATTTCAGGTTCAGGTAAATGAAATTCATCTTCTTCTTTGAACTGTTGTATGAGTCGGTGATAATGTAGGAGGGATAGAGCTTAAAGGACCGAACAATAATTACTAAAATGAACTAGTGAGTGTCCAAAGAATTGATTGTGTCGATGCGCTGCTTCTCTTGCCACTTTATTAAGACTTCTTGATTAAGCGCTTTCTGCAAATTCCTCCTAGAAAATTGGTCTTGAAATTTAGTAAAGGAGAGCAATTTTGTGAAAGAATTAAACACCTTTCATTCTGATTCCCACAGAGGCAGAGAAATATGTTGGAGTCAACACCTAATAGAAGACGCAAGAATGACAATGATCAAGAGAAGTTACTTCTTGCATGAAAGGTACGCCTTTCCTTGAGTTGCTGGAGAAGAAAGTCCAAGGAAAACATGCAGCACACAATTGTTGACTCCTTAGCAAAGAAGAAAATGAAAGTGCATTATGCATGAAGTCAGCTACTAGACTGGACTTGGGGCACATATTATAATATCATATCCTCTCACAAGCAGCTAGAGGAGTCTTCGAGAAGCGGGGAACACGTCGATCAAAAGAAGAAAGGGGAGCAAGGTTTAACTTACTAACTCGTACTTGGATGTGAAGAAAAGGTTGTGGCTGGATGAGTTCACATTGAAGGCGGTTCGACTTTGTTAGCTGGGTCCACCTTCATGTGGGGCCCAACTAACATTAAAAAAGAAAAATGAAAAAAAAGAATAAAAAGAAATGGAAGTGGGGTCGTGTAGGTGTGCGTCCAAAAGTGAAGAGGAGAGAGAAAATGAAAAAAAAATTGCAGAAGCAAGGAAGAAGAGAAGGAAGGAAGAGGGCTGTAACTTTGCGGCTCCGATTCGAAAGCCAAATATTGATGGAATCGGCTCAAATTTCAGTATGTTATTTGTGAGACTAAGGGCTACAAGTTGATGGTTTTTGTTCGTCGAGAACCATCTCCGAATTCTCCAATTGCAATTAAGGTTTTCTTACTCTAAATTTGTTTGTCTACTTATGTGATGAGAAAAAAGATGATTGTAATGTTGATATTGAGTATCTAGTGTATGACTAGAGAAGAATACTTGTGTATCCTACTATTCTTGATGATTAGTGGATGTTTTTGGGCGGTCCGTGATTTTTCCCTCATCGGGTTTTCCATGTTAAATCAGTGGTGTCATTATTTGCTTTGTCTACTTTTCATTTTGGTATTATACTTGCATATTATGAGGCTATACATTGCTAGTCGTTGCTGGGGGTTAAGAGATTTTTAGTTATTTAGTTTCAGGGGGAGAAATTGATCTTAGATTGTTTTTTGCCGTGGTGAATTATTGTACCCGAGTTTTCATCAACAAAGTAGTATCAGAGCTAATGTTGACATTCTAGTGTTAAATGAAAGAAACTAGCAGCACCATGTTTAAGTTAAATGCCTCAAATTATCCTATTTGGAAGCCTCAAATGGAAGACATATTATATTGTAAAGACTTATTTGATCCTATTGAGGGTGATGAAGCTAAATGAGATAATGAAGACAAAGAATGAGAGATAATGAATCGGAAAACGGTTGAGTTTATCCGACAATGGATTGATGATAGTGTGTTTCATCATATTGCTCGGGAAACGAAGGCGGACACTTTGTGGAAGAAATTACAAGATCTCTATGAGATAAAAACTCCACAAAATAAAGTTCTTCTAGTTAAGCGACTGGTGAATTTGAAATACAAGGAGGGGAATAATATGGCGGAACACTTGAGTGAATTTCAAGATGTTGTAAATCAGTTGACAAATCTTGAGATTGATCTTGGTAATGAATTGCAAGCAAGCTTATTACTTGGTACTCTTCCTAATAGTTGGGACACATTGGTTGTGGCATTAAACAACTTGACTTCTTTTGGTGTGCTTTCTATGAGTATGGTTAGAAAAAGTTCGTTCAATAAAGAAACAAGAAGAAAATGTTTGAATTATGCTTCTACATCGGATGCTCTTGTTCTAGAAAACAGAGCGAGAAGTCAATCAAAAAGGTTTCAAAGAAATGATACCCGAGACAAGTCAAGAGGAGGGTCAAAATCAAAACTGAGGAGGAGTGTGAAGTGTTATAATTGCAGCAAAATGGGACATTATGCAAAAGAGTGTTGGTTGCCAAAGAGAGATAGATCCTATGATAGAAATGGAGATTGAAAGAAAGAAAAGAAACAAGCTACAACGGCGATTGCATCCGATTGTGATATTGTGTTTGTATGTGACAACGGATGTGTGAATCTTACATGCCAAGACTCTACGTGGGTTGTTGATTTTGCGGCTTCTTTTCATGTCACCTCACAACGTGATTACTTTGTTTCTTATCGCAGCGGCAATTTTGGTTGTATTAGGATGGGAAATAGTGATGTTTCCAAGGTTATTGGTATAGGAGATGTTTATTTGGGAACCGATGTCGGATGTAATTTGCTTTTGAAAAATGTGAGACATGTTCTGGATATTCAACTTCATTTGATCTCTACGGATGCCTTAGATGATGATGGTTATTGTAATTCCTTCTTTGATGGCAAATGGAAGTTGACTAAAAGTTCCATGGTAATGGCAAAAGGTAAGAAGATAGGCTCTCTCTACACCATGCAAGCTGACTTAATTAAAGAAGAGGTAAATGCAATAGAGGATTCCTCGATTGATTTATGACATATGAGGCTGGGTCATCTTAGTAATAAATGAATTGAAACTCTTGCTAGAAAGAACCTTTTACCTTTGAAGGAGAAAAATCTAAAGCAATGCACTCATTGTCTTCTCATTCCATAGTTCCTTTCCACACACGAAATCAAATATACTTGATTTAGTTCACAATGATGTTTGTTGTATGGAAGCTAGAACTCTTGGAGGTGCATTATACTTTCTGATATTTATTGATGACTGTTCTAGAAAAGTGCGGGTTATTGCTTTGAAATCTAAAGATCAAATACTTGCGGCTTTCAAGCAATTCCATGTCAATGTGAAAAGAGAAACTAGGAAGAAGTTGAAATGTGTTCGGGTTGACAACAGTAGTGAATATAGAGGCCTATTTGAACACTATTGTAAAGTTTATGGTATCAAGCTTGAGAAGACTATTCTAAAAACATCACAGCATAATGGAGTAGCAAAGAGAATGAACCGGACAATTAATGATCGGATTCAATGTATGCTTTCTCATGCAAAGTTGCCTAAGTTATTTTGGGGTGAAGCAATGAGAACAGTAGTGGACTTGATAAATCTTTCTCCATCAGTTCCTCTTAAGGGGTGTTCCGCAAAGAGTTTGAAGTGGCAAAAATTTCCTACAGCCATCTAAAAATGTTCGGTTGTCGGGTATTTGTGCATGTTCCAAGAGATGAAAGATCCAAGTTTGATGACAAGTTTAAACAGTGTATCTTCTTAAGTTATGGACATGAATAGTTTGGCTACAAGTTATAGGATCCAGTTGCAAAAAAAGTCATTAAAAGCCGAGATGTAGTGTTTTGTGAGTATCAAACTATTGAAAACATTGACAAGGCGGAGAGATCATAGAATATAGCTTAACGTTCAGTTAATTTCAGCCAAAATCCTTCTAATATTGATAGAAATCATGAGGAAGAAGTGCAAGGAAATCATGAAGATGGTGAATCCTCACATAATATTGATTCTTCAGTTGAGACAGGTGAAATAATTGACCAAGAATAATCTATCATACCTCGAGTTAGAAGATTTAAAGAGAGCGTAGACCTTCTCAAAAATATTTGTCATATGAGTATGTGTTACTCACTAATGCAAGAAAGCTAGAAACTTATGAAGAGGCTATATCATGTGAACGAAAGAATGAGTGGCATGAAGCCATGTAAGAAGAGCTTAAATCTTCGTATGAGAACCACACATTTAAATTGGTGAAGTTGCCTAAGGGTAAGGGGGTGCATGACAACCATCTATTTTTGTTCTAGAAACTATTTATCTATCCTAGACTAGTTTTTGGAATAGAAATTCGTTTGATAAACCTATTCCATTTTTCTATTTCTAAAATAGATTCATGTTCCAGAAATAGGTTTAGAATAGAAATCAGAAGTAAAAATTTTCTACTTTATTTTTGGAACAGAAATGAGAAATAAAAATTATTCTCATCATTCATCAACCGGTCCTTCATTTGTCACCAGCAACTACCGTTCGCCGGTCGCCGGGTGGTGGCCACAGCCGGTCGCCAGTCGCTAGCCACCGTTGCCAGTTGCCGGTCCACCGCCATCCGAAAGGAAAAAATTTGTGTCGTTATCAAACGAATTTCTATTTTTAGAGTAAAAATTTTGTGTCATTATCAAACAGTTATTTTTGCTTAGAAAATCTTCTAAAAATAGAAATGGAAAAATCTATTTTTCTTCCGAAATCAATTTCTTGCCAAAATAGTTATCATTTACCCCTCTAAGAGAACACTTACAAATAAGTGGGTGTATAAGTTGAAGACAGAAGAAAATAGTTTGCAACCATGATACAAGGCTAGACATGTTGCGAAAGGCTTTCGTTAAAAGAATGGCATAGACTTTGAAGAGATTTTTTCACCAGTTGTAACGATGTCTTCTATTCGAGTTATTCTTGGGTTGGCCGCCAGTTTGAATTTAGAAATTGAACAACTTAATGTAAAGACGGCTTTTCTTCATGGAGACCTAGAAAAAGAGATATATATGGAGCAACCGGAGAGTTTTGAAGTTGAAGGTAATGAGCATATTGTATGTAAATTGAGGAAAATCTTATATAATCTCAGGCAAATGCTAAGGCAATGGTATATGAAGTTTGAATCATTCATGAAAGAACAAGGATATGGTAAGACAAACTCCAATTCTTGTGTCTTTATGAAAAGATTCTCAGATAATGATTTTCTTATTCTCCTATTTTATGTGGATGATATGTTGATTGTTGGGGATGGTGCCCACAAAATCAAGAGCTTGAAAAATGAGTTGAGTAAAGTTTTTGCAATGAAAGACCTAGGCTCGACAAAGCAAATCTTAGGCATGAGAATTACTCGTGACAAAAAGAATAAGAAACTATGGTTTTCTCAAGAGAAGTATATTGAAAATGTGCTTGAAAGATTCAACATAAGCACATGTAAACCGATGAGTACTCCACTTGCAGACCATTTCAAATTAAGTAGTAATGAGTGTCCTTCAAATAAGAAAGAAAATGTTGAGATGATGAAAATTCCTTATGCATTGGCCGTGGGTAGTTTGATGTACACCACGGTTTGTACAAGACTCGATATTATTCATGCAGTTAGTGTTATGAGTAGATTTCTCTCTAATCTAGGTAAGAAGCATTGGATCGCTGTTAAATGGATTCTGAGATATCTTAGAGGCACTTCTACACTTTGCTTGTGTTATGGAAATGCGAAACCTGAGTTGAGTGGCTACTCGGATGCGAACTATGCCAGTGATGTTGATTCTCGGAAATCCACATTTGGTTATATAATAATCTTTGCAATGGGAGCTATTTCATGCAATCAATATTGCAAAAATGTACTGTTTTGTCTACAATTGAAGTTGAGTATATTGCTATTATCGAAGGAAGTAAAGAATTTTTGTGGATGCAAAAATTCCTACAAGAGTTGTGCTTGAAGCAAGAGAAGTTTATTCTATATTGCAATAGCATGAGTGCCATCCATCTTAGTAAGAATCCGGTGTTGCATTCAAGATCGAAGCATGTTGATGTGAAGTATCATTGGATCCGAGAAAAGTTAGAAAAGAAGCTCTTCCTACTTGAGAAAGTTTATACCGATAACAATAGGTCCAACTTGATGACCAAAGCCTTGCTCGTTGTGAAGCTTGACGCTTGTAGAAGAAAAGCGGGCATGACGAACCTTCCCACATGGAGTGGAGAGGGAGATTTGTTGGCTGGGTTCACCTTCATATGGGGCTCAGCTAGCATTGAAAAAAAAAGAAAAAGAAGAGAAAAGAACAAAAAGAAGTGGAAGTGGGGTCGTGCAGGTGTGCATCCAAAAGTGAATAGGAGGGAGAAAACGAAAAAAAAAAAAATTGCAGAAGCAAGGGAGAAGAGAATAAAGAAAGAGGACTGCAACTTTGTGGTTTCGATTCAAAAGCCAAATATTAACGGAATCGACTTAAATTTCAGTATGTTGTTCGTGAGACCGAGGGCTACAAGTTGATGATTTTGGTTCGTCGAGAACCGTCTCCGAATTCTCCAATTGCGATTAAGGTTTTCTTACTTCAAACTTATTTGTCTACATATGTGGTGAGAAAAAAGATGATTGTAATATTGATGTTGAGCCTCTAGTATGTGACTAGAAAAGAATACTTTATGTATCCTACTATTCTTAGTGATTAATTGATTTTTTGGGCAGTCCGTGGTTTTTCCCACATTGGATTTTTCATCTTAAATCCTTGGTATCGTTATTTGCTTTGTCTACTTATCATTTCGGTGTTATACTTGCATATTGTGAGGCTATACATTGCTGGTAGTTGCTGGGGGTTAAGAGATTTTTAATTAATTTAGTTTTGGGGGAGAAATTGATCCTGAATTGCGTTTGGCCGTGGTGAATTATTGTACCCGAGTTCTCCCCAACAGACTTCAAGAGGCGGTGGAACTCCTATAAATATGGTAGTACGTGAAGCATTTGAGCTTAGGCCGAAAGGTCGTAGAGAGGCTTAACAGCCTTAGGCCACTGTAGGTAGAGCAAAGACTTAAGGAGAGAGCCTCAGGTCAGGGAGAGTGCCTCACACCACACGCAGGCGGAGAACCTTAGGACAGCGAGGAAGCCACCAGATACGAGGTTAGCTTTAGGGAAGTCGCACGTATGCAAGCCTCACGGAAGCCCCCAATAATGAGAGTTTCGGAATAGGAAATCACTAAGTGCTTCAGTGAACTTCTAACTAAGAGGTATTGTAGCCTCGGTAGCTCTGTGTGAGCAAATTATCCCTTCGTGATTGAGAAGGAAAGATAGAATAGCTGTGTATGTGCATGTATTAGCTAGTTTGGATGTTAGTATTTTAAGTATGTGGTCTGAGAGAGTATATTGTAAAAGTTGCGTTTGAGTGAATATTCTGAATGCTATATTTGTAACGCACTCTAGCATATTAAGTGTGTTTTTTTGTTGTCTATTATAATTCTTTCGTGTTATCACCACAACACTTCAGCATATCCAACTGTTGAAAGAAATAGTATTCTATGTACTGTATTTTCTTAATCAGAAAATATTACAATAATACATACAATATATATATAACCCTCTCAACATAAGATTAAGTATTGACTACTTTACCCTTATTATTATTTCCTAACACTTCCCCTCAAGTTGGGATGTAGATACCAAACAACCCCAACTTGTTACATAAAATATTCACTATATTTCCTCGTAAAGACTTAGTAAAAATATCTGCAAGTTGATCTTCCGTTCTTATATGTTGAAGAGTGATATCTCATTTCTGAACTTTTTCTTGTATAAAATGACAATCAACCTCAATGTGCTTGGTTCGCTCAAGGAAGACGAGATTGTCTGCAATATGAATAGATGATTGATTGTCACAATATAATATCGATAGTTCCAAGGTTGACATCCCAATTTCTGACAATAACATCATCAACCAAAGCAATTCACCAATCACATGTGGCATTGCTCTATATTCTGCTTTTACAATTGATCGAGAAACCACATGTTGTTTCTTGCTCTTTCAGGCAACTAAATTACCTCCAGGAAATACACAATAACCCAATGTAAATCTTCTACTAATAGAACATCCAGCTCAATCTGCATTAGAAAAACATGTGATATTCAGATTGCCAAAATTTTTGAAAATTAGTCATTTACCTAGTGCTCCTTTCAAGTATTTGATAATTCGAAACACATCATCCCAATGAGTAATCCAAGGAGAACTCATGAATTGACTTACAACACTAACATCAAAAGATATATCAGGTCTTGTGACGGTAAGATAATTCAACTTATCAACTACTCTCCGATATTTCATTGGGTCATGTAATAATTCTCCATCTTTTACATCAAGTTTCACATTGGGTTCCATAAGAGTATCAATCGGTTTTGCTCCAACAAGTCCAACCCCATCAAGAATATCAAGAACATATTTTCTTTGGGTTAAATTTATACATGTATGCGAGTAAGCAACCTCAATACCTAGGAAATACCGCAGACGTCCCATATCCTTAATATTAAATTATGTATGTAGAAATAGTTTTAGTCATTGAATACCATTTGAATCACTGCCAGTAATGATAATATTATCCATATATACCACTATAAGAACACAACCAGCTAAGGAGACGGAACTGAAGACTGAATGGTCTATTTGACAACGTTTTAATCCAAACTTGATAACAGCATCACTAAACTTACCAAACCAAGCACAAGGAGATTACTTGAGTCTATACAATGCCTTATGTAAATAACTTACAAGATTCTCCCCCTGAGCAACAAATTCTGGTGGTTGCTCCATATACACCTCTTCAGCCAAATCACCATGTAGGAATGCATTCTTGATATCTAATTGATGAAGAAACCATCCAAAACACGTTGCTAGAGAAATAAAGACACAAACAGATGGAATTTTGGCTATAAGAGAAAAAATGTTAGCATAATCAACACCATATGTTTGAGTATATCCTTTGGTGATCAACTATGCCTTCAATCGATCTATGGTGCTATCAGGGTGGATCTTAACCGTGAAAATCCAATGACAACCAATAGGTTGCTCTCCCACAGGAAGGGTAGTAAACTCTCAAGTGCGATTCTCAATGAGTGCTTTCATTTCATCCTCCATGGCTTGTCTCCAACCAGGATGAGTAAGAGCTTCAATAACACTACTAGGCACAAAAATAGAGGATAAGGATGAGACAAAAGTAGAAAATGTAGGAGATAAACAATCATAATACATAAAGTTGCTAATAGGATGACGAGTACGAAGATAATCAGACAAACCAAAATAAAGTGTATAACGATCCACATAACGCCCAATTCAGAGGATGGCACATCGACCGATGACGGATCAGATGAATCAGATGATGGTTGTACTACTGTAATGGGAGCTATTCGTCGTCTATGGTAAGTTTGATCAACAAATTGAAATCCTATTGACGATACTGGAGGAAGTGAGATTGGTGGAATAATCGGTAAGACACACTCGTCATTGTCAGGAGGCACTGTAGAGACTGTTTGAATACTATAGTATGGCTGGTCCTAAAAAAATGTCACACATGTTGATACAAACACACGACGACTAGTAGGATTATAACATTTATAGCTCTTATGAATTCGAGAGTACCCAACAAAGACACATTTTTCAATACGAGGAGCCAACTTATCAAGACCTGGAGTCAGAGAATGAATGAAACAAATAGATCCAAAGACACATAGAGGTAATGCAAATGGAGGATGATTTGGATGTAAAATAGAGAAAGGTGTCTCCACCTGAAGAACGGAAGTTAGAAGTCAATTAATTAAGAAGCCTTTGAGCTCTATCCCGCCCTTCCTTTCTGTCTTTGGCTTGCTAGCTAGAAGGCGAAGAGCGCACAGCGCAATAAGGCAAGGGAGTTTTCACTCGGTTGACGTCGAGAAAGACTAAAGATGGGAGAGCACGCACAGACATCCTCGGGAAAGCACTAATGAACTACGACATCCCTGACACTTATGCGGTGAGATACCAACCATCCGATATCGCCTACAAAGCTAAGAGGCCACTGGCACCGAATAAGACCAATAAAGAACGCTAACCGCCACCAGCATTTGATGCCTTCCGAGAAGGGGGACCTCTTTCGGCAAAGAATTATACCAACGATTCGAATTATTATGCTCCTTAAAAGAGGCTGTAAGAACAGCATGTCCCCAAAATGTTTTTGGTAGATGCATGTGAAAAAGAAGACAATGATCAACATCAAGAAGATGACGATTTTTACGTTCAGCTACACCATTTTGTTATGGTGTATATGAACAGGAAGTCTGATGAATAATGCTAGGGGAATCAAAAAAATGTTGAAAACTAGAGGCAATGGCAAGATACTCCTTGGCATTATTGGACCATAGAGTTTTCACAGAAGTACTAAATTGATTTAACACCTCAAAATAGAATTGACGAAAGTAATGAAAAATCTCAATATGATCTTTTATTAAGAACAACCAAGTCATTCAAGAAAAGTCATTGACAAATGTAACAAAGTAGCGGAAACCAGATACCAGATATATTAGAAACGCGACACGGACCCCATACATCTGAATGAACACTTAAAGGGACTAGACACACGACTCTGAAAGCGAGAAGGAAATGAGACTCTATGGTGTTTTTCAAACTGACAAGCTTCACACTCAAAAGTATTCACAGACTTAGACTCTAGAAACAATCGTCGAAGAATGTTTGGCGATGGATGACCAGCATGACAATGTATCAAATATACATCAGTGGATGTATAATTCATAGCTGCTACAACTATCACTTTCTTGTCTAGATAGTATAGGCCATTTGATTCATGTCCCCCACCAATAATTTGTCGAGTCCTCAGATCCTGAAAAACATAATAAGAAGCAGAAAAAGTTATGGAACAATTTAGTTCTTTAGTTAATGAACTAACAAAAATCAAATTGTATGGAGATTTGAGATGAATGATGGATGATAAAGAAAGGGAGGAACTCAAATGGGCATTTCCAGTAGTAGTAATTTGGGTAATTGAACCATCAACTAATGTAATAGAGTTGGATGCCCCAAAAGGTGTGGAATGTAACAAAGATAATAATTTAGAGTTACCAGTTATATGATGAGTAGCTCAAAAATCTATAACCTAAGAATCTGACACTATAGAAAGTAAATAAGATGAAGTACCTTTTGAGCTATGTGCTAAAGTGGCAATGGGAGCTGAAGTTCCTGTCACTTGTTGGGAGCGAATCCAAGCCTCATATTCTGCACGTGTCAATGTAACTGAATCTTTTGTATTATGCACATTAGTAGGATCTGGTTGAACTGGTGAGGAAGAATCTTCCACTTCAGCAAATGCAGCAACTGTGGGACGAAGCTTTGGATGAAGTGTATAGCAATGAGCTTCTGTATGTCCAGCCCTCCAACAATGGTTACAATAACGAGGGCCGCAGCTACTAATGCTTCTATCACAACCACCATGACTTCCACTCTGAATAAACCCACGACCACGAGCTCCACGTTCACTTGAGCCATGAGAAATCATGGCACTTGTCTCTAAAGTTGTAGTTGAGATCTTGTTAGTAGGTGTCGAGCGCAAGGCTCGGGAGAAAACCTCATCAACTGTAGGAAAGGAGCTTTCGGATGTAATCTGCTGATGAATGGAGGAATATTCAGGCCCTAGTGCTTTAAGAAATAATATCACTTGAAGATCTTCCTAGTGTTTGACTAATACATTCGAATCATTGGAAGCTGGAAGATAAGTATCTAGTTGTCGGCAAAAGTGTAGTGAAACTAGCATAATATTCAGATAAAGACTTATCTCCACGCTGAAGATCAAACAGGGACTCCCAAGTGTCACAAACTCGTGTTATATTATTTTGGCCAGAATAAAGTAGAGCACATTTATCCCAAACTTCCTTAGCAGAATTACATTGAATGAAGTGAGGGCTAATTTTCGGATCCATACTATTCCATAACAATGTATGGATCATTGCATCTCCAGCAATCCAATCATCTACTTTACTCTTATCCAAGGGCATTGTAGATGTAAGATAATCATTCTGTTTGGTCACAATAAGATAAACTTGTACAGCTCTAGACCATGATGGATAGTTAATGCCATCCGACTTGACAGATGTCAATTGGAAATGCGTCAAACCAGTAGGTGATGCAGAAGCCATCGGTATTAACTCCACTGAACTCCAATAATGCAATTAGCCAGACAGGTTGAACACAAGAATCAACCAAACCCAATAATAATGACACAATAAGCGAGCACTTAACTCCAAATGTGCAATCAGCCACAAAATAACAAACATAAATAAGGGTTCAACCGGTCTACCACTAAGTCAATATACTTTACTGAGAGGCCATAAAATCATACCAACCAGAACTTCAAAGATTACCAAAAACCATCCAACACTTGAGATTACTATGCACATACCAACTAGCACTTCAAGAAGTGATATACTCAGTAAACTGGACAACGTCTTCTGATGCCCTTAGTTCAGGTCGTTTTTTTTTCCTTTTTTTCTTTTTTCTTTTTTCAGAACCGAACGAAGACCTTACAGAACCAAACGAAGGCCTCCGAACTCCTCAAGATATATGAAAACCACAAATTCTAGATCGTAAGACACACAAAGACCAGATCGTGCAATCAGTCTTCAATCTCGTCATCAAGAAAGAAAGCTGAGCACATATCGATTTTGCTGGATGGACTTCGGCAATTAACGTTAGGCAGTAATTTTGTCCAGATCTGCAGGATGAACATGAACTGAGGACTCGCCAGAACCGCTTTCAAGTATCAAAAATACTCACCCGAGTTCTTGACTGCTATCGGCAGTTGAGTAGAAAATCTCGAGAGCGACAAATTTGGAATTCTTCGAGAGCAACAGATCTAGAATTCAGACCAGATCTAGATCTTGAATTTAGACCTTAGAGAATCAACGTCCTCTCTACTCTGCTGTCTAGAAGAGAAGCGCGCTGTGGTGACAACCTTGCTCTAATACCATGTTGAAAGAGAGAGTATTCTATGTATTATATTATATTAATCAAAAAAGATTACAAGAATACATATATATATATATATATATATATATATATATATATATATATATATATATATATATATATATATATATATATATAAGAGTAACCCTCTCAACATAAGATTAAGTATTGACTACTTTACCCTTATTGTTATTTCCTAACACCAACAATTGGTATTAGAGGGCAAAGGGTTGCATACCCAACAAAATATGCAAAGCATGGAACAAGAATCTAGGAGACAGTGTCGAATTGAACACTAGACCTCCCATATCTTATGTGATGCTAAATAATTTATGCAATTAGCCTGCTTTCAGAATATCTGGTTGGCACGCAACTCATTTCACCCCCTGAATATCACTCAAACATCTGTTTGTGGCATTAGCAAAACCAGATTCCTTTAATTAGGTTTATTCACAAAGCAGGAGTGCATGCTTATGTGTTTTAGTTTCATTGTAGAAGAGACATTAATTGCTTGGCCTTATCCTCCTTGTCCATAAATTAATTGTTGTTGTAATGGCATTGGTGGAACAAGCTCTCCGGATGAAGTTGTTTATTTTTCTAATACAGTCCAAGCTCCATTGCACTAGGTTTTCAAAACTTGGGCTCAAACTGGTAATAGAGGGACCTTTCCCACCTTTCCTTTCCTCATAGTAGCCTCTACTTCATCCTCCTCTAGTTGCTCACTATTCCCTTATCAAAGCAATCATATTCAACGTCAAAATCACCAATCATGCCATGTAAGATGATCAACAATGATCAAACCACCACGTCAGTATTATGAGGCAAAAATTGATTGGAAGGAGTATGTCATAATTTCACGCAAAGGTTAGAACTATATTGGTAATATTAAAAAAAGTTAAGATTGAATTGGCATCCCCATAATAAACTTAGCACTAATTTGGTAATTTTTCCATCTAAATAGATTTTTTGTGAGCAATTTGTACATCTTCTTTATATTCCCCAAAGATTCTGCATCTTTCAGGTTTAGCTCCAAACGCTTATATGCTCTAGAGGAATTGCCATGGTGGAAATCTGTTTCTCCTTCATTCACAATGCACAATTTACTAATTTGTATCCGGACCGTATGCTTTGTGTCTAATATCGTCCTAGTCCTGTACCTCGTGTATTTTCTAGTAGATCGATACTTGTAACGTGATTCAAATGTATGGAGAATAATCTAAGTTCAAATGTTTTCGTTCCTTATGTAGTCGCCTACTGAATAATTATATTCCGCACTTCGGCTTTAGACGAGATATGAGAGCAAATGAGAGAGAGTACAACAGCATAAAACTACGAAACACACTTATGTCTAAGACCAACGGTTTAAGCTTTTAGATAAGAAGTTTTGAATTCGATTGCCCAGAACTCTGTAATGGCTAGCAAACGGAATAAAAGAAAAGCTTTGCATGCTTTCCAGTTATTCAAATCTGGAGTTACAAACGAAAATTGGATTAGATCTCCACAATAGGGAGGGAGGAAGAACAAATGGGCATTGACTATTCGATTGCGACGTGCTAATGTTGTTGTTTGTCCATATGTAGATACACGACCCACGCATTGATTTGGGTCTCCATGAGTATCTCGTGTTCTCCCATGAGCAAAAGGAAAACTGATGATGCTTGGCTCTGCAAGGACGATCGGATTGGACGAGAAATTGGTGGTCGGCACACCCCCTTCTCCATGCAAAAAGAAATTTAGTTCGGGCAACAGACAACTTATTAGGAATGCACAGCAGAAGCTTGATATGTTCACTTAGGGAAATCCAATTAAACTTACATTCACCCAATAACTTAAGCTAATGATTAACAGATCAATTAATCTATATTAACAATGTTTTAAACCACAATAATTCTTCAATGTTAGACTTTTCTACGAGAGCTCACATTAACTCTTTGGCCTATCTATGTTCTTTACAAGGATTAAATCAAATAGAGGACATGGCGATTGCTTTGCTTGGCAACAATGGAGCCACGAGAGCATAGCATCCACGTTCAGTTCTTATCCAAGCATTTAATTAGAGACTTACCTTATCCTAACTAATGCACACTGCCCTTTTTAAGGATGTGGAAGATCGCCGAAATAGGCGGTCATAAATTGAGTCCATACGAGCTTAAAACCCCAAATGAACAACTCAAATATTGCATAGGGGAAACCCAAATCCGATTTTGTCAATATATACAGTTGAATCAACTTTCACTCAAAAGCTTAAGTCAATTAGTTATGGGTCAATCATAATATATTAATTACTCTACACCACATCAATTATCCGATAGGGGACTATTCTAATAAGTGTATCCTAGGATGTAGTTGGCTTCATTCATGTTATAATACTGATTAGACTTATCAAAATGGGTTTTAAACTCATATACGACTCATTTAAGATAAATGGGTCATAAATTGATCACTTCATTTTTGTAGAACCTTCCCTAAATGGGTTTAAAATTTTAAAAGTTAAAATAAATGGGATTAAATGGGTTGAGTTTATGTCCCATTTCCAACTCAAGGCCCATTCACATACTCTCCCTCTTCAGCTTAACAAAATCTTTTTTTTTTTAAATCGAAATTATAATTATAATTATATCTATTTTTTTTTTTTTTTCTTTCTTTTTCCTTCTTCTATCTTCCTCCGATAGCTAGCAGCCACGTGAGGGACAATTTGGCGGTCTCAGGTTAGCTCGAGCCGATCTGGCGAGATTGAGGCCTTACCAAAATCCACGCAAGACTTAAGCTTGAGGTCTCCAATTGGGCGAGGTTGATGCCTCATCTATGTCTGGCAAGGCTCAAGCCTCGCCATTTTGGTGGGCTCAAGGCCAGCTTTAGTCTTGCCAAATTAGCAAGGTTCAAGACTTGCTAGCCTTGGGTGAGCTCAAGCTCATCGACATCTGGTGAGGCTCGAGCTCACCTATGACTAGTCATCAGCTGTCATTGTGGCCGACTAAAGAAGGAGGAAAATTTTTAAAAAAAAATAAATCATTTTTTTGAAAAAAAAATAAAGATGAATTTATTTACAAACATAAAAAAAATATTGTTATTTTCTTGAAGAAACAAACGAAACGTCTATTATTTGAAAAAATATTATAAAGTATTACTCCGTAAATTTGAATTGCGTGAAAATATTTTAGCAATGTCATCTTTTAAAAATTTATAAGAAATAATATCTCCTAAATTTGATTAAATGGGTTAAATTAGATTAGATATGAATTGAGTCGGATATAGATTAACTCGATCATTCCGTTTAACAAACCTACTATCAAGATGCGCACTTGGAGATGTTAATATAACTATATCCAAGGGTTTATGTACTTTTTAAATGCATATGTTTACTCCGAGTTGGACTTTCTAGCGATAATGAATACGTGGAATCAAGCAAGGAAATCCACCCAAGGTACACGTAATTGATTTTAATGCGTCTGGATAAGGTTGATATCATATCGGATTTTTTTGGCTCTTTTCACGAGACTGAAAAAATCTGTACTTGTCGGTTCAATTACATGCGTCCACGCATCGACTAATTTTTACAGATAGGATTATGAGCTCAACATCGTTAGATTGGAGCCGTCGGAATTGCGGACATTACGGAACCGACTTAGATCGGAGGCGCGCGAGAGCTCCGGAAGGTACGGCGATCTCGAGAAATCGGCAGAAAGCGACGCGAACGGGAAGACGAGAGATCGGTACGTGGGGCGAGAAGGGTCCCGACAAGTGGACGGCGGGACACCCTTTTCGCTCCTCTCCCTCCCCGGCTCTATAAATACCGTCGCTGGCCCTGCCGGAGCTTCGTCGTCGTTGGAAAATCGTTCAAATCGCCGTTTGGTCGTCGCTTCGCCAACCTGAGATCTGGGAAAACATGTCGTCGTGCTGTGGAGGGAACTGCGGCTGCGGCTCCGATTGCAAGTGCGGTAAAGGCTGCGGAGGGTGAGTTCCCGTTTCTCTTTCTCTCTCTCCTCTCCTCTGTCTTCGCGCGGATGTAGATGATGCGTTGATGAATTTCCGAGATGACATAAACAGAGCTCAGATATATGATGATTCGGTTCTTGCATGCTTTCGACGAAAAATTCTGGCTCTTTCCGAATACGCGGAAAGGTTGCTTGTGTGATGATATTAGCCGGTTGTGGATTAGCCATATAATTAAGGAAATGGTGGTGGTGGTGGTGGTGACGCAGGTGCAAGATGTATCCGGACATGAGCTACGCCGAGATGAGCGGCGGCGAGACCGTCGTCATGGGCTTCGCCGCGCCTGGTAAAACGTACGTGCTCGAGATCTTCCTCCTTTCTTCTTCTTCTTTTTTTTTCCTAGTCATTCGATCCGAGGGAAGAGATCGAAATTTGCGAGCTTTTTCTTGCCCAATGCAGGGAGAAGATGGTGGAAGGAGAGATGGGCGTCGCGGGAGCGGAGAACGGGTGCAAGTGCGGATCCAACTGCACCTGCGACCCCTGCACGTGCAACAAATGAAGCGTCGCTGAACCGCCACCGCCCCCACCGGTCCCTAATTCCGGAAGCTAGATCGAGGAAAGGAAGGGAGAAATAAGGAGCGTACTTTTGCGCTTTGGTGTGTAGTTTGTCATCGTCGCGACCTCTCTGTATCCCGGCTGTGATGGGGAGGTGTGCATCTCGTATGTATAAATGCAGTAACTAGTGCATTATCTTTGTCCGTTTTGGCCAAATGAGTTTTCCTTCGATTCTCTGCTCCTCTTATTCTCTTTTGCGATAGAATAGACTCCAAGGGGTTAGCTTCATTTTTCAGGATCTGTAAATATCTCTCTCTAGCATAAGAGAGGGAAATGTTCGACGGGCGAGCATGTGATTATCGTCGAGAATATTGATAAGGGACCGTGGCTGAGTTGAAACGCCGGTATATTGCGCCCTCTTTCTAGGGCGGCGACGGAGAGAACTACAGTGACCCATAAAAGAATCTCAACTTGAGGAAGAGGCTTAATCCAATTCCAGGCGTTGATCCGGATTTATCTAGATTGGATTGGATTTATTTGTTTTTTAATTTTTATTATTTCAGATTTCTCAATAGGACTTTCATATTTTTCTCATTCAAACTCACTCATGCGCGTTTGTCACGCACGCCTCTAAACCTTGGTTCTCGATAATTCTATAGATTTGTTAGCGAAGACGATCATTATATTTAGTTTATCACAAGTTTGTTCTATTAACATGACCAATGTATTAGTTTAGACTATGTCCGGAGTAGGAGAAAAAAGAAAAATGAGGTATGATTAGTTTCTAGATCCACTTGAGAATTAAACTGGCTTTCAAGTAGGTCCAAGAGCAGGTGAACCTATACTCAATTTCACGAATCGAGAACAATTTTGAACTGCGATCATCCTTATTTGCTACAAAAAGGAAAAATTTAAGGATGTTTTAAAATTTCACTGCCTTTGTTTTTAAAGATACAGACTTTATAACTTTTGCAAGGTTGTCCAATTACAATCCTGCCCATCATTATCTTTGCATATGCTCATCTCTCTCCCTTGCCTGCAGATTCAATAGAAGTCCATACGTCTCTCCCCCTCCCCCATCCCCTCCCTCCCTCTCTCTCTCCCTCCCAGTGTCTCGTCCGACACTTAGACACGTGCTCGAGACATGATCAACGAATATTAAAAAATCCGACATGTGGTCAACTCTCCTTGACACTCGAGTGTAGAATTTCGACACGCAATTCCGATATGTACAGGATTAATATTTAAAATTTTCAATACTTGAGGTGTCAAAAATATATAAAAAAAAGAAGAAAGAAAAGGAGTACGGATCGTGGCTTGGCATCGCTGCCTTTGCCACCATCGAAGGAGGTTGGCGACCTTGCTAGCCCTAGGTTGCGGAGGGGGGCGGCCCTTGCTGGCCCAAACAAGGCTCACCCAAATTTGGGCGATGTTGTGCCTTCGCCGGCCCTCGCCTTGGGGTCAGCAAGGCCTCGCCTAAGGCTGGGGAGGCCTGTCGGCCACAGGTGAGGGTCGACATCACCCAAATTCGGGCGAGCCTTGCCCTGGTTGGCAAGGGCCACCCACTATTGATGCCTGTCGCCGACCCCACTTTGACAACGGTTGTGGAGCCACTGTTGTGCCCAGCCATGACCTTGCCTTTTTTTGTTCTTTTTTTTTTACCATTTTTTAAGAATTATTTTAGCTTTTTAAAAGTCTTTTACTATTCTTTAAATAAGATTTAAAGAAACAAGTAATAAAAAATGCCACGTAGGATAGATAAATAAATTTAAAAATATCACTTCAACATTTTTCATTAAACAAATTGACGGTGTTAATAGAAGGATTCGATTACACAAATTTGATAAATTTTAAAACTCAATTGCACTTTCGCAACAAGTTTTAAGATTTGTAGCGTACATATCTCTAAATTTAATAGTGGAATGAGGATTGTTTTTTTTTCCTCTAAAATTTATGGATTATTGCAATGAAATATAATTGAATTTATCAAATTAAAATAATGAATGATATTAGTTGAATTAATGTTTTTAGTGTAAAATTAATTCTAGGCTCTTGTTGTTATTATTTATTTATGTGTACACACACACATATAATATATATATATATAACATGTCGAAATTCTCTATTTTTTTTTTAAAATGACGTGTCGGCGTGTCGTGTCATATCGTGTGTCCATGTCGATACGTTCTAGGCATTTTAGCCATGCAGATAAAGCTAGGAGCTTTTGTCCATGGTAGCACAAAATCATAGCCGGGGACCTTATGACCGTGTTGGAGGTCGAAGCTCACGGCCATGGCTGCGCTAAAAATGAGCTCGAAGCTCGTGGCCATCACTGAAAATCTGGATCAAGCGGCGAGCGAAGATAGGGGATCAACGGTAGGGCAGGGATGGAGGTTGATGCGGTTTCAGGCGGTGAGATGCGTGGTGGAAGCAAAGACGGGGTGTGGGGGGAGATCTACTTTTGTGTGCAGATGGAATCCTGGTATTCTAAGAGACACATTATTATTTATTTTATTATGGGGTGAAAAGGGAGGCATTTTCGGAAATTTCTCTAAAAAAATAATGAAGCCACAATGAAAAAAAAAAACATTAAATAATCTCGGTGCATGTGAGTTGAGCTGTGATGAATGAATGCATGCGTTACTAGCTATATGACTGATAATTCTCGACACATTAATCTACATGGTACATAGCACCTTATATAGTTCATAGTCGCGCGTGTTCGAGGTTAAATCATGTCAATGTACTAACGGTAAGCTTGTCATTCGCAAATTGACCATCTCAAGTAGAAAACATATAGAAATATTTAAATATATGAGTATGAATTTAAACATATTTTTTACATGCTTTATAGAAGATTCTATGTGTATCCCCTCTAATAAATGCGTTGTTTTGTTGTTGTTGTTTTTTTTTGGAATATGACACGATTAGTAAATATGACATGTTCGGGTGAAATCTCAATTAAACACAAAACATGATTATGACATAATAAAATTAAAATATGAAGACAATGACTGCTAGCTCTATTGAGAGATGGCAGGAAGAGATGGTCAAATTGAGTGGAATTAATTTGAATTAGATGCAACTTTTTATTCATCTTAATCGGGGATGGGCTGATAGGCCCATGTTGTCCCCAATCAATGATTGCAGATTGTGATTAGTGGACGTATGGGCTTGAACAAGTATAGGGCATTAAAGGGGAGGCGCTTGTTCAAGGCCGAATTAAAGCCTGGTGTTTTATCTCTGACCCGACTTGGTCTAACCCAACTTGACGAAATTATGAGTAACTCCCCAAAGATAACTTATATAAAAATGATTATTTGTATCGCTTACACAAGTGAATGAACGAAAAATCTTTTTACCGTTTACTAAAATGTTTAGACATAAATTGTTGTTAGCTACGTAAACATTTTCCATCGATTAATTATTATGAACAGTACAAGAGATCATTTTTAGTAGGAGTGAGTATGGTTTCAAGGTAGAACCTAAAACCAAAGTATCAAATCAGTGGAAACCTATCTAGATCCAAGTTAGGTAGGTTCCAAATTCTAAAATTTCAAGAATTTGTTTTGATGGATAGGTTTCAGGTTTTATCTATGTCTTCATGCTACCCTGCAGTATTCCATGATACTCGATGATGTGTGTATAATTTGGAACCATTAATATGAATATCTATTATAGGACTGAGACTTTTATTTTGTTAATGGTTTGTATTCTTTGTGTGTTCAAATGTAAGCTATGATCAATTTGTGGGTTTAACTCCCACGCCCTGCAAGAGAACAAGGCAAAAGTTCAAGAGTAAGTATTAGGATGGGACTAAAGTAGGACCGACCAAAGAATAAGTGATAATTTATTGCAATTGTTTAATTAATAATATAGGTAGAACTTGGGTAAAATTTGGAATCGACTTTGGAATCTTTAGCAAGGTAGGTACGAGACTCCAAAGTATGCATGGTAGACTTCAGATTCTAAAAAATAAAGAAGCTATTACAACGAGTAGGTTCCAGGTGAAATCTATACGGAACTTGAAACCGCTCACCCTTAATTTTTAGGAAAACTTTTTGCAAATTATTTATTATTGCGAAATAAAGAAAGCCTAAATCATACTTGAATTGGTCTTGCCTATACAGTGTCGCAATTTTTATGTTCTTTTTCGGCTAAAACACTCCATTTTTATGTTGATGACCAAATCAGTCTTCAACTTCATTAAGCACTTGTAATATTTACTAACACTGTTTTGGGGCAAATCAATGATCAATAAGTTGCTACTTTCCTATATCCTTCCACTCAAAAATTTCCCTTTATATTCTTTTTTGAATCTACCTTGAAAAAAGCAACTTACTTTTCCGCCCACAATAGCAAAAACAAGATACCAATGTGTATTCTGCTAAAAGTTCAATTCAAAATTTTAATTCGTTTGTTTCTTCCGACTTTGAGTACAGACAAGAAAAGGATCAAGAAAGAAAAAGGGAAAAGGGAAAGAGAGAGATCAAGATTAATTTTTTATTATTTTTCAACCATGAAGAAAGTTAACAATATTGCCCATGAACCATATCCTAAAAAAAAAAACAATTTGAATGGGAAGAATTTGTAATTACATTTGGACTTGCATCAAAATTGCTAAAACTTGGACGAAACAACCAATGAAAGATCTTCTAACACAACATTATATCTTCAACTTGAAACATGGTTACTTGGAGTAAAGATATTGGAGATAAGCTAACTAATTTGTTTTTTAAAACTTAGAACAAATATTGATATATGAAGGAGAAAGATTATAAAATTTTTAGAGAGGGACTGACGTTAATTATAAAAATTTAGACAAATCTTGTGATTGGAGGGTAATTTGGTCAGTGAATATAAAGTTTGTGTGTTAGCCAGAAGTACAATCGACATTTGAAAATGGAATATTATTGTTAAGCATGTTTAAGAAGTGGACCAATAACACTCCTTAATTAGACCTTATTATAAACTTGTATCATACAGTAGTTGTTGTTTGTTCATATATTTTATTGTAAACTTTTTATCCTACATACATCATTCATTAATTACCTATATTAGTTTACTGTTTTATTAATATATCTAAGTTAACCGTAAATGATTCTTCGTTTTATATAAAAAGAAAGTGGTTACATCTAATGATACTAGAGAGTGACTGTGATTTTAATCATTAGCAAAATCCAATCGATCTCTCACTGATCAAATTAGATTGAGAATTGATGCCATATGTACCGTCTTAGCTCGTACGATAACGGTCAAGCGCCAAAGGGAGTATTCAAGGGGCTTGTGTGGTTTGCGCAAAAATTATATAACGATTGTTGGATTTTTAGGGGGTGCATGACAACCTCTAATTTCTATTCCAGAAATAATTTTTCTATTTCAGACTTGTTTCTGGAATAGAAATGCATTTAGTAAAATTATTTTATTTTTCTATTTCTAAAATAGATTCTTGTTCAAGAAATAGGTTTGGAATAGAAATTAGAAGTAAAAATTTTATACTTCTCTATTTTTGGAACAAAAATGAGAAATAAAAATTCTTCTCATCATGTCCTCCATTCGTCGCCGCTGACCACCGTCCGTCAGTCACCAGCCACCGACCGCCAACCACCAGTCGCCGGTCGCCACCGCCGCACCCGTTCGTCGCCGGTCACCGCCGCTGCCGTCCATTGCCGCTAATCGCTGGTCCATCGCCGTCCGAAAGGAATAAATTTTATGTCGTTATCAAACGAATTTCTATTTTTAGAGTATAAATTTTATATAATTATCAAACAATTATTTTTGCTTAGAAACTCATCTAGAAATAGAAATAGAAAAAATTATTTCTCTTCCAGAAATCAATTTATGGCAAGAATGGTTATCATTCGCGCCCTTATAGTATCACCTAGGGGATGGTTGTATCACTAACTATTTTCTACTGTTCACCCCGCTAAAAGAAAATCCATATAAAAATATATTATAATAAAGTCTCTTTTTGAGTGTTGCTTCGCAGTGTGTCATCTAAAGTTTCGTTTATTTAGCAGAAAATGTGATATTTCTAATAAAACTTTTTGAGAAAATCATTTTCCAAGAAAATAATAATATTTTTTTAGTATTCAACTGAAACTTATAAATAAAATAAAATATATTTTCTGTCATTTGATAACGAAAATGTCATTCGATCGTAAATTACTATATGGGGTCCGGGCTGTCCTACGCAACACCGCTGCATTAACATGGACAATTCCTGTAGTTTAAAATAATTCGGATTTTATAATAACTTTAATTTATTCTTTTCTTGTCTTTTTCCTTCTTCTTTCGTTAATCACCAGGCCTTAGCAACGGCCAACAACAAGTCACAAGTGAGGGCCAACAAGATTCTACTAGATCTTGACGAGGCTTGAACTTGGACTCAGGCTTGGCCTCAATAACACTTGGCCTAGGGTCCCAGGCAAGGGCATTGGTGTCCTCGACCCAACCTTGATGGACTCGGGCACAAGTGACTGAGGTTTTGGGCATGGCCTAGATGGACGCCAACGCGCCAAAGTCCTAGGTCTAGCCTCAATGAACCCAAGCCTGGTCAGGCCACAGCAAAGGCTAAGAATGAGCATTGGGTTTTTGTGGCGCCAAATTTGGCTTGTCAACAACTTGAATCCATTGTTGAAGTTGGCGAAGGGTTTGATTTATTTTTAATAATACAAAAACGGAGAATTATAGCCAAAATCTTTGCAAAAGATTTTTTACCAAACCCCACTTCATCCAAAGTTGCTTTATAATTTTTTTTTTTATCAAGCGCAATTATATTTCTTCAAATCATTTTATGCTAAAGGCCTTTACATCCTCTAATAGGCTTTCAAAATGCTAAATCAAACACAATGATCACTTTCATTAAAAAAAAAAAATAACATTTCTTTAGAAATGGCTAGGACCGAGTAAAGGATTTTTTGGGCAAGTAGTTGGACTAGCCTTGTCTTAATCCGCTTATTGACTAGGTCAACGTTGTTTGATTGCTATTTATATTTGAATTTTTCTAAACAACTAATTAATAATGCAATGATTATTTCGAGCTAGGTGTACTCACTCTACAAAGCGAATTATTCCTTATTTAGCATATGCTCAACCAGAACCATAAGAACATAGCCTTCATATTTTGTTATATTCTCGCGAAATATTTACATTGATTTGACCATATTTTATCTCGTAAATTATTATTCCAAATTTTCTGTTCATGTTCATAATCGTCACTTAAATTAGACAATAGTCACACTCCCTGAAAGAACAGGAAAAAAAAAAAAGTCAGTTGCGAATCCAGACCCGGCTTCACCGACAACCGCGAAAATTCACAAGGCGGCTCGCTCCCCCGCCTCCCCGGATCGATTCAGTTACAACGTATCTTTCCCCCCAAATATTCGCCGATCGCCCCCGATCCCAACGGCCCAGAACCATCCGCCGCCGAGCCTATCATCTGGACCCTCCAAACCCGTGCGACTTTCCAGATTTCGTAGCCCCCAAAAAAGAAAAAAAAAGAAGAAAAAAAAGGGAGATAAAAAAGTGGAGCAAGCAAGCAGGCAAGCAAGGCAACCACAGAGTGCCGTTTGAGGTTCAAACGTTGTAACCCCAACCAACGTTACGTAACGTCAGCCGCCGTGAACTCCAGGTTCGCCCTCGGACCCCACGTGGCGGCTGTGGATCCGATGACGGCGGCTAACGGCGACGTCAGCTGTCGCGCAGATATTCGTTAAATACGAAAAGCAGCAACAGGCCTACAAGGTTACTGTTCCTTGCTTGCGCATATTACATTTATATTTCTTTTTTGTCTCTCTCTCTTTCTCTCTCTTCGTTTCAACGGGCGAGGATTTTTCGAAACGAAAGCTCTTGTTGCATATCTTTCTCTCTCTTCTCTCTCTTCTCTCTCTAGAGGAGGAGGAACTCGCTGTCTCTCTGTCTCTCTCTCTCTTCTTTTCAGGCTCGAATTTATAGCTCTCTCTCTCTCTCTCTCTCTCTGGATGAGCTCGACTTCGATTCCCGCCACTTCCCGTGAAGAAGAGGTAAAGAGTTGGCCTCTCGCGGATTGCGAGATGTTCGGTTTCTTGCGTTTCTTGGTTTCGCGTTTTGGGTCCGGCGAATCGCTCCCGTTCCGCTGCTTTTGCTCGATCGCTCCCTCGCGATCGGCTCCGCGGCTGCGGTCCTCGGGCGGGGTCCGATTCGAATTCCGCGGCCGGAAACCCTAGAATTGGCCGCTGCTTTGGGGGGTGGATTCTTGGCGTTTCGTTTCTGTTGGGGTAGTGATTCTGAGATCTGGGTTCTGCCTTGTTTTGCTTTGCCCCCTTTTCTTTTTTCGGTCGTTGCGGCGCTTGTGGGTTTGGTTTGGTAATCGAGAGGAGGTCTGGCCTGGCCTGTGACGGCCATGGGGGTTGATGGTGAATTTGGATCAGTTGTGGTTGCTGATTGGTCCGTGCTCGGCTTTTGTCCGTTTTGTTGATGGTGCAGGACTTCGGGCGCCGGAGATGACTGTGGCAGGAATGGCCGAGTTGAAGATAGAGGATTGTTGTCTCGAGAACAGACAATTGACCGCCGCCTCGAACTCCTCTTTATCTGAAGGCAGTGCCAGTGCTACTCTCAAATCTCCTGCTGTGTCCAGCCCGGCAACTACTTCTCCCTCTCACCGGTATGGCTTGCTAAATAGCAATTGCTGTAGACAGAGACTTTGCCACACCTTGCTACTCTTCTGCAGAATTGTTGAATTGTTCTCTTTGCGGGACTTTCTGTCCTTGTTTCTTTGCTCTCGTTGCTGTCCATTGCAATTGCATTCCTTCGATGCTGATTAAATCAAGGAGATTTACTTGTTCGTCTCCTGAGATTACTAAAGGGCGTATTTTTGCTAGTCGGTTAACTTTGCAATCTTATCTTCAGGAGGACGACAGGACCTATCAGGCGGGCAAAGGGCGGTTGGACTCCAGAGGAGGTTAATTTTCTGCTACTCTGGCGAATGTTTTGCTCTGCGTGTGCTCCTTCTGTTTGATTATTGGAACTTTACATCCGAGGCCATTTTATACAACTATGTTTTCATACATTGAAGGACAGAGCTGAGCAGCTTTTTATCTAATCAAGGGAAGTATGAAACTAGCATTGCTTAGACTGAATCATTGGAAACTCCATCTTGGGAATTACTGAGCCTGTACCTCATTGTAGAGCATATTTGCTTCTTTTGGTTCTGGGGAATGTAGCATTTTCTAATTATTTTCTACCCTATTCAGGATGAGACATTGAGAAATGCTGTTGCAGTTTATAATGGCAAGAGTTGGAAGAAAATAGGTATCTTTCTTTCTTCTCACGCACTTTCTTAAAGTTCTGCCGGTGCTTTTAAGTTACAGTCATGCCATCCTTGAGCCCCAGAATTTGCTAAATATCAGCTGCTTTTGGTAGTCTGATTCAAGTAGCCAAGAATTATCTGTGGTCTATTGTTTTCTGATACAGCCGAGTCTTGTTCCGTTAAAACATAGATTGAATGCATATATATATATTCTTTGTTAAACAATTGAACGCTATGTGGCTATTCATTCAAGAAGAAAATATATTTTTTGTCATTACATGTGAGGAAGAACACTTCAAATTGCTATAAACATACCAATAATTCTCAAATCCTTAATTTGAGTGTTTTTCCTGGCTTCATATATATATATATATATATATATATATATAGGTTTTCTAAAGGAAGAGATGGTTCAGTTCATTACCTTTTCATGGGGTTTTACAACACAAAGTTGGAGTTTCGAAATGCTTTCTTTCATGGGACACTTGTTCTTTTTGAAAAGTAACAGGGGAAGTGTGATGTCCAACGGTTAAAGCAATATAAATCATAATCACTACGTAATATTTTCCCCTGTGGTGTTGCTATTTATGATCAACTTGCTTTCTACATTTTTCTGAGTGCTATTATCCATTGCACGTGCTTCATTCTGTCATTGGCTCTCTTCTAAATTTATTGAAAATGCTAAAACTCTCAGTTTGTTTTTTAGGTAATGTGAGGAATCTGGGTAAAAATTCATCAGTTGCTCGAATTATTTAGATATAAACTTGTATAAAGTATCTTTATACATTCTGTTTCTTCGAGAGGATGAACTGGTCTTTGACTTATTTGTTGATCTTGTTTGGTTGCAGCTGAACACTTTCCTGATAGGTCTGAAGTCCAATGTTTGCATAGGTGGCAAAAAGTTCTCAATCCTGATCTTGTTAAGGGACCTTGGACCCAAGAGGTTGGACTTAGTTTCTTTCTTTCTGGTTAAGTTATCATGTAAACTATTTTACTGAACTTCCTGCTTTTTGTTTGGCATATAGGAGGATGATAAGATTATTGATTTGGTATCAAGATATGGCCCCACAAAATGGTCTCTCATAGCAAAGTCTTTGCCTGGTCGTATAGGGAAACAGTGCCGAGAGAGGTAGATTTCATGATCACGATCTTTGTCTGATTAAGACAGGTTGTTATTCAATGGATGATTATCTGTTGCTATGGGAGCCTTTTATTTCTGGTACTGCTATAGGTTTCTATCTACTCTCTGGATTTCATTTTCTTTCTTTTTCTACGAGATGATCAACTTTTCAACTTTTTGTGGGACATTTGCCATAGTTTTTCGACTGTACTGTAAATTTCAGATAGTGCAATGCCTCTAATTAGTCACGAGGGCAAATTTTCTCCTTTGTCATCTACTGATAGGGCAATGCCTCTGTAAATTTCAGATGGCACAATCATTTGAATCCAGATATCAAAAAAGAAGCTTGGACATTGGAGGAAGAATTAGCCCTTATGCATGCCCATCGGGTACATGGGAATAAGTGGGCTGAAATTGCTAAGGTTTTACCTGGAAGGTATGGCAGTTTTTCCACCGTATATTATGACTTCGCAAAAAATTCAGGTGAAAGAACTATTTCTAGACATGGAATAGGCCAGTGTTGAGGTAAAAGCACATTGATTTATGATTACTTGAGTCCTAGGTCCCGGTCTTTCAGCCACTCTTCGGTCTTCCGATTCTTGTGAGGGATTTGAATAATTTGGTTTGGTACTTGTAACTAAGAATATCAGTTGTTTTTCTGCCAAGTTTAGGAGTAAAATCAGATTGCTTTTGATTGTTTAAGTACTAGGCCTGTGCCTTTCAGCCAATCCTGTGTTTTCTGATTTGTGAGAGGGAATTGAATATCTTGGTTTGGTACATGAAAATTGACAATAACAGTTTTTATAAATTGTTTTGCATGGTTATTCTTTTGGACTAGATATATGTAGCATTGCTCTCTCTTGTTTGATTTAGATGCTGATTTGATCAGTTGAGTGGCACTAACGAATTCCTTCTTGGGACCTTATCCCCCAAACTGATGGATGAAGAGGGATTAGGTTGCATATCCCATAAAGAGTTTTTCTCTCTTTTTACTTTATCTCATTATCACAGCGGTTTCTCCTGTTCTTCACTTCACCTAATGAAGAATATTCGAGTAGATTTTTTTAATCTATTATGTTGTTGGCTTTTGTTTTGCTTACAATAGCATTAGGAACTTATGAGTATGTAAAGTCGATGAACTTGTTAAAATTTGTCGTAAATGATTGCTAAAAGTGTGCTTCATCTGTCCTATTGTAATTTTGGATATGCTTTATTCTGCACATAGGAAGTCCATAAATTTGCTCAAATCTACCTTTCAGATATATTGGCTTATGATATGCCTCTTTTTTGTCATGCAGGACTGACAACTCAATAAAGAATCATTGGAATAGTTCCTTGAAGAAAAAGTTAGACTTTTATTTAGCAACTGGTAAACTCCCACCAGTTGCAAAAAGCGGTTTACAAAATGGCTCCAAAGATGCAAGCAAACCCACATCGGCTAAAAGATTAGTTGGTTGTAATAAAGGAGCTAACTTGAACCCTCAAACTTCGTTAGGAAATGGCGGTACTTGCAAATTAGAAGAAGAGAATCAGGATAAGTTGGAACTTATGGCTCGGCATCAAGAAGCATGTGAGTCATCAAGTATTCTTCCCAGTGAATCTGCTGATTCAGGTAGTGCAGAGTTTAAATCTAGAATAGATGTTTCCAGCAATTTAGAAGTATTGGCCCAGAGTGAGGACAGTGGAGCATGCGATAAAAGTGATTACAAAGATGTTGGAACGACACCACCGGAGCAAGCTCTGGTTTATGGTTTTCTGTGCTATGAGCCACCCCCTCTGGAAAGTTGCATTCCTCTTGATTCTGAGATGAACATTCATCTTCTGAAGCAAACTTGTAACTCAAGTCCTGCAAGTCCTGCTAGTTTTCTCACTCCACCTTGTGAGAGAAATGGTGTTTTTTGTACACAAAGTCCAGAATCTATTCTCAGGCTTGCTGCTGAGACCTTCCCTAATACTCCATCTATATTGCGGAAGAGAAAAACTCAAGTTGCAAAGCATTTGTTTTCTAATAAAACTACAAAAGTAGATGGGGAGATTGTAAAAGACAGGGTTGATTCTCCTGATGTAGGGAGTAATGGTAGTCTGGAGAAATCCATGTCTCAGGATACAAGTGTCTATGATAGTCCTTGCCTCAGTAATGGTGCCAGTGCCACTATGTGCAATGGTGGTGCTTTTAGTGCATCTCCGCCATATCGATTAAGATCCAAACGAACTGCTCTTCTCAAATCTGTGGAGAAACAGCTTGATTTCACCTTTGAGGAAATGAAGTTGGATGGCAGTACAAAATCGGTTGATGTACCTATGAAGGAGAAGGTTCATAATGCAGAAGGTCCTTCTTCACATGTTACGAAGATGGTTTCAATCCAGGAATTGAAAGTGTGAGTGATTAGCATAATAGCTTCTGTTCAGTTAAATCTTGTTTTACTACTTCTTGCACTTTCTATGTAAATTACACTGTTTCATCGAAATTATTGGTTCAAAATTCACTGTTCTGTTTTGTCATTTTTCTTTTTCAAGAGTATAAGATCATGCATGGAGTGATTTCACTCTTTGGTTCTCAATTCATATTGGAACTGATGGTTGTAGTGGTTGGGTTGAGTTCTAGGCTGAATTCTGCTTTTAACTTGGAACACATCAAACATGATTTTACGGTTGTTCGTAATTTGGTTTGGAGGTTTTTCCAGCCCAAACTGGACTTACCGGTTTGGATCTCAACCTAAACCCAAATGAAAGCAATAAAATTATAACTAAAACCAAACCAATAACCTCAGTTTGTATCAGTTTGGTTTGGCTTGAAACCGTTACAATCAAGTCGATCTTCAAGTATGAAGTTTAATACATGTTTATACTATGTAGCTTGAACATGCAATAACCGAGATTAACATAAAAGAACCTATTTCTACAAAAATTTTGAAAAGAAAGGATAATCACAATTAAATTAAATTAAAACATCAAAACGTAAAAAATGTTATTTATCTAAATAAGGAAAACATAAAAGATCATAGAAAACTCCTTAGTAAGTACTACTTGAGATAAAAAATTAATTTATAATGGCCAACTTGAGAATTAAGGATCTTTTTATTTAAAAGCATAGAAGAATCTTAGATAGGAAAAAGTTCCTTGGTTTGGCGAAAGTATAAATTTTATTGGTCAAAAGGAAAATAAATTTGTTTATCTAACTTATTGGCTCCTGAAGTAATGAGCCCAAACCAGACTAATAAGCCAATAAAAAAGTCAAAACTAAAACTATACCAATGAATTGATATACCGAACTTATCAGATTGGTTTGGCTCAGTTTAACAGTTTTAGGTTTTTCATGAACACCCAAAATGTGTTTAACTTTCATTTTCATTTGTCAATTGTGATCCTCAAGAAGACTGAAAATTGAAAACAGAAGCTATTTTGTTGAGAAAATGAAACTGAAAATGCTTTCTGGGATTACACAGCCCCTAAATGTTCTTTTGTTTCCGTTGCTTTATGTGTTTTGTGTGCATGAATATTGTCATTATATAAGTATTGCTACGGAAGATTGTAACCATGCTGGAACATCTCATTAATGGTTTCTATGAGTGATTAATTATTTTTAAGAAAATCGAGAAAAGGTATCTGCATTTGTACAGGGAGAACCTATTAAGCCTCATAGGAAAATGTTAGAATTGTTGTCCAGCTATTTGAGACGTCGGAATAATGTCAGTCATAAACCACCTCTTTAAATTAGTTGAGTTGCTATGGGAATTGGACATTCTTTTGTCTTTTATCCACCGTCAGTTTGTTTATTGCAACACTTTGTTTTTCGCTGGGGAAAAAGTTCCAAGCTTATTGAATCTGAATTTTATCCTTAGATGAAGTAGGTTTATATCAAAGTTTGCTGCCACCTCCTGACTAATCTGCTGCTATTATGATGCATAAATGTGACCTTTGGAAGTCTGAAGAGCATTAGACATGTCCAACTGTTGTCTTCTAAGTGTAGCTTGAATGATTTGGGCTTTTATATGAGCTTTTGGCGAAAGAATGTGCATGTTACTTATAATTTTGCAACCTCTCTTCGAAAGGAAAGAAAAAGAAACAAGATGTGTCTAGAGAATATGTATTCAAAGCTGTTGGTGTTTGAGTATATAAGAGTATTGTGCCATTGGTAATATTGGGAAATACTTAAAATGGACAATCATGTGAAGCTGTCAGTTGACACGGAGGTAATGACCTCTTTAGAGAGTGGAATAAATTCATTGGTATTTAGGTAGTTCGTCAAGATGGCCAATGATTCTCTTTAAAAAGGTTTTTGATTTTCCCCCATTTGTTGCTTCTATTAACTGTTCTTTATTAACTCACAAGGACATAAAAATTTATCTTGTCTGCAATTTCATTTTAGGGACTAATGGTGGAAGTATTCTTAAAGTTGCTCGAAGTGGTGATAAATGGTAAACATCTACCAGGGGGTTGATGACAAGCAACCATCTGCATTGGAGATCTGGTAATCTTTCTTCAATGCTTCACATTTGTTGTCACAGAGACGGCTTGGCTTGGGAGATTCGTTCCCATCAAATGCTTACCACGATAGAAGAAATTCAAAAGTAGATGCTCCTTTAAAAATAAATGCAGTGGTAGAAGATGGGGCACTTCCAAGTCTGTACAGAAATCATTTGATAAATGGGAATTTGGTTGGTATTACATCCGGGGTTATAAGATGACTTCTCCTTTCCAATACATTTTTGTTTGTCATCAGCTGTCAATATCATACTAACAGATCCATTAGCACAGTGCTTCCCCACTTGTAATTTAAGAAGGCCGTCATCCCTTTTTTGGAGTTTATTGGATTCAACTGTATCTTTTGCTATGCTTCCAAGTGTACATGCTTTACTACTTCAATGTTACAGCTTCTGATTCGCTTGAGTGTTGAAGTTTGGAAACACCGGTACAGTCTCGTGGATGATACTATGTTACCGAGCAACTTCCACATGCTGGCTGTTTCTATGTAACTTTATTATTCTGCTCAGAGGGTGTTTCTAGGTATCTGGTCTGCAAATTTCATGTCTGGCTTATGATTTTCTCGTCTGGTACTCGATTAATCCATCTTTTGCCCAAACATCGCTCGACTTGGTCACTCGCTGAGACTAGGATGATTGTATTTGGCCAGGGTTCGGACATTTCTTTTTTCTACTGTGGAATAAATAATGCTGGTTTGGTCCTGCCCTCTGTTGCGAGTGCATGGTCAATTACAAGTGGTAGATGTTTTGGTGTCGGTAGCAGTTTCAAAATTTGCTTTGATTGGCGAGCCTTTCTTACCCGTATATTATGTGGACAAGTGTGCACTCGCCCAGGTTCGTAATATGAGTCGCCGTCGATGCCCACTTGCTTTATTCCTTCGGATATGAATCGGCCACATCATTTTGGCAGGAGAGAAGGGGTTACATCTGTTTTCTTTCGGTTCACCCCCTAGCATGTCATTATATCTCTGCAAACATAATAGTGACATGGCCGAGTAACTAGTTTGCCTGAAAATGATGATTGAAACAGACATCTCGTATGATATTGTCCCTTTTTCTAGGAAACACAGTCGATTAGGCAGGGGAGATTCTTTGCCTAGACTGGCAAATGAGGATCGTGTGAATCTTAATTACTGATATAGTGGTTCTTGTGAAGGTCCACTTTATTCAATGGCTTCGATCATGGGGTCATATTGACCCTATTTGTTTCTTCTCTCTTATTTAGCACTGTTGGTCGGAGAGATTGCTGTAGAAGGATACTTAGGTCAACGGGGAGTAGGCCTGACACGAAAAGCTCGTACAAGAGATTTTGCGTGCATATCCTAAGCATGTTAGGACCTATTTAGTAACCAGTCAGTTCTTGGCTAATTTTGTTCTTTTGTTCTTTTGTTCTTTAGAACAAATTATGTTTGGTAATGTTAGATAATTTTTCTACTTTCAAGAACAAATTCATTTTTGGGAATATATTTGTAATAGATTTTTTTTTTTTTTTGGGTCGGAATATTTGTAATAGAATTAAGAAGTAGAAAAAAGCTACTTCTTTATTCTTGGAAATAACTCTAAAATTAAGCTAATTTCTTTTTTTTCTTCTTCCTCATCTAACCGGTTGGCAGCCCTCGGCGAGGTCAAGCGAGCCTCGCTTAGCCACGGTGAGGCTCAAGGTAGGCCACCAACTAGATGTGGAAGAAGAAGAAAAGAAAAAAAAATCTTAGAAAATTACTAACAAATTAAAAGTAATTCTATAGCACAAAAAAATTTAATGATTGTACTAAATGCATTTATGTTTTTTTTTTAATTGCGAGAATAGAAATTTTGTACATTTTTCATATGCCATTGAATACTTAGAAACTCATTTGGGGAATAAAATTGAAAAAAAAAAACTATTTTGGAGCAATTACCAAATAGGCCCTTAGTGGCACGCTCGATAACTAAGAAAGGATGACCAGTTAAAACTGTCATCTAAGTTTTGATGTACGTGCACAATTTGATCTTCTAAATTCGATTTGGTGCTTTAAGTTTTATTCCATTTGTTAAAGTCTCAAAGCGTTCTTAATTTGTAAACGGCTAAATTAAATTAACAAAATTACTAGTATCCCTAATTAAGAAAGCTTTACTCATTTGAAATAGATAGTACTTTGGTAAAACTCAAGTTTTCTGTTTCCTCGGTCAGCTATCACAAAACGTTTCGAAGATCTGCTGCTACATTACATTACATTCAAAATCAAGTTTGACTAATTATTGCTTAACAGAATAATGACTTAGCTTTTGTTAAATGATGTTAGAGATATCACTTGATAAAGGCCATGAGAGGTCCACCTGATCGCACTGCTTTAAAGCCCAAGATATTGCTGCATTTTGAGATAATTACCGAAAACATTATACACCTGTTGAACGGATGCTCTTTCATCTTGAAATATATTAATTTGGCCGATTTAGTCCTAAATTTTCTAATGGCCTATCAATGTGATCCTTCCAGTCAGTTTTAGTTTAAAATTACTAATGTGTATGCCGATCATCTTACATGACATAATCATAAATAACAAGAGTAACTTATGCACATTTAAATTTTCTTGTATTTTTTTTTTTATCCATTGTGGCTATGCGGTGTCATGTAGAATAGCCTACATTTGACATTAGCAATTTCTAGTTAAAATTAATTGAAATGATTATATTAACAAATTGTCAAAACATTTAGAATTAAATTTGATAAATTAAAAATTTAGAATTGAATTGATATCTGTATAATAAGTTTATAATTTTTTGGTAATTTTCTCGAGGCATTTTCACTAATGTTATTCAAAATTAATTAGGAAAATTATTAGAAGAGTGGTTGTATCTAGGAATGAAACGGTGCATCCATAGGATGAGAACATTAGCAATGCCATAATATTTGTACAAAACTTACTTGAATGCTATAACTTTTTTTTTTTTACTCTTTTAGGGCGCGCATGGATTTGTTTACATTGTTTTTTTTTGTTCCGGGAACGAAAAAAAAAAAAGTGTTTCTGTTAGGGGAACAATTTTTGAACAAAAGAAAGCACGTTTGGTAACGTTTGGTTCGGGAATAAAAATGAACGTAAACACGTTTGGTAAATTTTATTCTTTTTTTGTTTCTTTTAATTTTTTAAACATTTTTATTTTATTTTTTATTTTTTCCTTTCTTTTTATTTTTTCTTTTTTTCGGCCGGTCATCGGCCTCCGGCGACCGGCCGACGGGGCCGGCAGCCTCGCCGGATCGGGCGAGCCCGAGCTCACCCGCCCAAGGCGAGGCTCGGTGTCGCCGGCGCGGCGAGGCCGAGCCTCGCCTTGGCCGGGCGAGCTCGGGCTCGCCCAGATCCGGCGAGGCCGAGCCTCGCCATGGTTGGGCGAGCTCGGGCTCGCCAGATCCGGCGAGGCCGAGCCTCGCTGGGGCCGGTGACGCTCGGCCTCGCCGGATCCGGGTGAGCCCGAGCTCGCCCAGCCAAGGCGAGGCTCGGCCTCGCCCGCGCCGGCGACGTCGAGCCTCGCCGGATCCGGGCGAGGCCGAGCCTCGACGGCCGGTCGCCGGCCATGGCGAGGCCGGCGACCGGCGAAAAAAAAAAGAAGAAAAAAAGAAGAAAAGAAGAAGAAGAAGAAGAAGAGAGAAGAAACGTTTCTTCGTTTACATTTTGGAGCAAACAACAAATTATTGTTTCTTTGTTTTGTTCTTATTTCGTTGAAAAAAAAAAAAAAAAAAAACGCAACCAAACGCGCGTTTTTTTTGTTCCCTAACACTTTCCGTACGAAGTGTTCGGAAACACTTTTTGGAGTGTTTCCATGCACACCCTTAGTGTCCCGTCAATATAAAATTATTCACTTGAGTGCTTCTTCTGCTAATTCGTCGTACATGGTATTTTAAATTTTATTTTCAGTCCGACGTGACTTTAATTAAAGTCCAACTAGAAATTGTAAGAGTTTTTCTAATTGTGGACTACATTAATTGATATTGTAATTTACCGTTTAACGTTTACCGTTTTACGGGGTTTGGTCTAAGGTGAGATAGAAGGTTTTTAATTAGTCTAATATGGTGTTTGGTGTGTGGGCCGAGTTGAGCTGGCCCGTAATAATGAGGACCTGGTGGAAACTCTATAAATAAATAGTCTTCAAGTTCTCTCCTCTAACCCTAATTCTCACATGTATCCTCACCTAAGGGCGTTTTCCTAACGCTACACGTGAGGGGGTCGCCTCATTGAGCCGGTGATACGGAGGGCAATAGAGGAGAAGGACTTGCGCGTGGAACATTGTGTTTCCGCTTCCGCTTCAAGAACAGTGGATCCCCTTGATGAGTGGGTAATCCCTTTTCGCTTCCGCTTTATATTTGATGGATTCCATAATGGTGCGTTAATCTTTCTACTCAATTATGCTTGTTCTTGTTCTTGTTATGGAGATCTTGGGGTTACGTAATTTGTGTCCAACATGTGGTATCAGAGCAACCATAACCCTAGAACTTGAACACATAAAGGTTTTGCCCTAATTTGTACGGATTAGCCCTAATTCGTACGGATCTTGCCATAATTTGTGATTTTCGAGATTTTTTATTCAATAAAAATAAAATTAAATCACAAATTCGGACTGACTCGACGAGACGAGCAAGACGGTCGGCTGCGCGTCGCCGGGGAGGCCGCACGTGCCCCACGCGCGGCCACGCGCCGCCTGGGCGTCGAACGCGCGCCGCGCGTGAGATCCACGCGCCGCGCACTTAGGCGGCGCGTGAGGGCGCGTGGAGCGTCGGATCGGCGCGTGGCTGGCGGCGTTGGATTCGTATGGCCGTCCTCTACGTCGTGGTGTATTTATTTTACATATTTGATAATTTTATGGATGTGAAAATACATACGGAACCCTAAATACGTGTATTTTTAGTGTATTTTGCGTATTTTCTTATATTTTCTGTGAAATTGGAAATATAAGTGTTGGGTTACAGGTATGTTATCACATAAATATTATATTGGTGTGATTCATCAGTTAAAATCAAACTTTATTGTGAACGAAAGCGACTTAATGAGATACAATCAATATGGAATAGTAATTGAGCTATGTATTGAACCGATGAGAAACAAGTAAAGGTTATGAAATTTTTGTTGCTCAAGTATACTCCTTGACACGCTGATAATCTTTGAATGATGGACGTCTTAAGAACTTGTGACCAAACCGATTGTACTAATTAACATATCGATGTATGTGGGTAATGCATGTCGATTAAGTTATTTCGCATATTGTACATGAATTCATCCTGGTCACTTGTTAATGTCTATCAAGTTAATATTTTTTATGGTTAAGGAGTATGGCAATATTTATGCAGAGCAATAGTATCTACTGTTATAGTTTAGATATGTAGTTCTGTGGTTTGACTCAATTTATAGGCCACTGATTGAAGTAATGATATTTGTTACTTAAATTGATTAATAAATCAGTTGTTGGCCTTGGAGTCATGTTTTGCCTTATGAAACTCATGAGCAATAGTTGATCAGCTGTTAAGCTTGTCGATATGGTGTACCATGTATTACTATTGATGTTAATTTGTGAGAGATATTTTAGATCGCATTCTTTTATGTTGTTACGGTAATATATAATTGGGGTGCATAAGAGATGTTTTATTCTCTCGTTATGGGAAGTTTCTTGTGTTCTTGTGATCAATGATCTCATTGGAATCTGTCTTTCAGTTATTCGCTGTATATATATTTATATATATGTATGATTAATTTTTATTAATGGATAAAGCAATGTAATTAGCATAATATGTGATTTTAGTGATAACATGCCCCTATCACTAAAGTTAAAATCACATGTATATGGTGTATGTGATGAGTAAAGTTTATATCCCTGATATGAGAGAATTTCAATGATTCAATTGAGTTGTGACCGCCAAAGTGGCACGCTTGATTGGGTTTGAGAAATTTCAGTCTCGTATATTTGATTGGGATGTCTCCTGGTCTAATGCGTAGTCATACTCCCAAAGGAGGTGATTGTGTATTAGTTCATGGAGGGATATATGATAGTGTGGTAGAGGAGTGACCAATCCTAATGGTTCATATGCCCAAAGGTGATGAATTCACGAAGATTGGAATATATTCTCATAACCCTTATCATGTGGGGAGTGTACAATTGCATATCATGTATTCTGCCCAAAGGTGATTATATGATTATGTGTGTAACTCTCTGGATGTGTACTTGTACGTCAAGTTACACAGTACTCACATGATGCTAATTATATACATTGCTTGTTTTTCAGTCACATTTTTTGTAAATGGTAATTCCGTCATCATTGAGGTTTTTTTACTGCTTCAAATTTTAAGTTGTGGACATATGATTTGTTGCTTGAGAAAAGAGCAATTGAATTTGCTTATTGTCCATGAAGCGTTCCATTCGGAACACTTGAAAAGAGGTTTGCCTGCGGACGCACCGCTATAAGATGAATGAAGCCTTAGTTGCTTGAAATTATGTCTTATTTGATATTGAAATTAGGACACATCTGCAAAAATTGTGTTTAAGTCCTAATGACATATACATCTCGTATATGATTTAAAAGTTGTCAGGTTTAACAGTGGCAATGAGTATTTTGGCAAGTATGACAATGTGAAATAACTTAAATGGTCATTTGTTAAATACTTGGTAGATTCTGGGGTGGTAACTTAATTACTATGCTTGAAAATCCTGACAAAAAGATTCACTTGAAATTATTTTGTATCTTACCTAGATTGTTCAAAAGGGTATTTGATTTTAAGACTCTAAAGAAGATACAAGATTATGGAATCACATACTCTAAAGTTTCTAAATATTGACGTAATTGTAGAGGATAGGCTGCTCTCGGACTATTAAAGATAATAGTATGATGGAAGATCATTGTGTCTTTGTCTTTACCTATACGAGATAATTATGGAATCTCCTGTACCATAGACTAAACTTGTTGAGATTCAAGGTACTATTCTTGATATAATTTATAATGAAATTTCTTATACCTCTCAAGTGCAGAATGAAGTGGTTGCAGTTTTATTAAGGAGATTTGTTAGGGAAAGACGATAAGTTATATCATCATACTATATGGTCTATTTGTGAGAGCATGATTATAATATCCACTACATTGTTGTTTTAGCAACTTATATAAATGTCGTTTCTTGTTGTCAATTAAGTATGTGATTAGATGCCATAAAAAGGCGATATACAATCTATGAAACATGTTTGGAAACTCACTGACTTGTTTAAAGATCACAAGTTTATTAGTTGCAAATTGGTGTACAAACTAAAAGAATTTCAAAGAAAGATTGTGGAATTTAAAGCCAAATTGGTAACTAAAGTTTTCACTCGAAAGAGGGGTGGATTGTTTATAGTGAAGAAATAACTATTTCTTTAAAAGATTCTTTCGAGTGAATGCGGCATTAATAGTTTATTTATTTATTTATATATGGAGTTACGCCTAATAGATACAAAATCTATATTGTGCAACCTGGATGATTTTGCAGCAGATTCAAGTAAACTTGTGTGTGATTTTGCAGCGATTCAAGTAAACTTGTGTGTAGACTGAAAAATTCTAATTCATGGTCTTAAGCAAGTTTCCAGACAATATTATTAAAGTTTCATAGTGTTGTTATTTTGTTCAATTGGGAACAAAGTAATTCAATATACCTTGCAAGGTCAGTGGGAGGAAATTTATTTTTCTCATACTTTATGTACATGATGTTTTGCTTACAAGTTGTGACCTTGAGACATCTTTTATCATTTGTACTGAGATCTGTAAGGATTATTTTTGCCATATTATATTAGATTTTCTCGGAGGACAATTGGTAACTAAAGTTTTCACTCTGAAAGAGGGGTGGATTGTTTATAGTGAAGAAATAACTATTTCTTTAAAAGATTCTTTCGAGTGAATGCGGCATTAATAGTTTATTTATTTATTTATATATGGAGTTACGCCTAATAGATACAAAATCTATATTGTGCAACTGGATGATTTTGCAGCAGATTCAAGTAAACTTGTGTGTGATTTTGCAGCAGATTCAAGTAAACTTGTGTGTAGACTGAAAAATTCTAATTCATGGTCTTAAGCAAGTTTCCGGACAATATTATTAAAGTTTCATAGTGTTGTTATTTTGTTCAATTGGGAACAAAGTAATTCAATATACTTGCAAGGTCAGTGGGAGGAAATTTATTTTTCTCATACTTTATGTACATGATGTTTTGCTTACAAGTTGTGACCTTGAGACATCTTTTATCATTTGTCTTGAGATCCGTAAGGATTATTTTTGCCATATTATATTAGATTTTCTCGGAGGACATTTGCTGATTGTATATTGGAAATATTCAATATACATTATTGCAAGCCAGAATTGCTCCTGTTGTTAAGGGTGATGGACTAAATCTATCACATTGTCCTTATTTAGATATTGAAAAATCTAATTAAATGGTGTACCTTGTGTCGTGTACTTAAAAATATAATATATGCTTGAATTTGCACTAGACTAAATGTTGTCTTTGTGACGGGACTTCTAGGCAGATATCAGTCAAATTCAGGACATGATCACTGGGTTGCTGTCAAGAAGGTTTTAAGGTACTTAAAGAAGACAAGAGATTATATGCTAATTTATAGCTATGTTCAATTCTTGCAGTTAGTAGAGTATTTAGATGTAAACTTTGTTGGCCGTTCTGATGACATGCAATCAATAACGGAATACTGATTTATGTTAGTAGGAAGTGCAGTAAATAAAGTTCTTTGTTATCTTATACTATGTAAGCAGTGTTAGTAACATTCTTTTAGGCTGTTACTTGGGCTTTTAGGCTCCAGAACCTCATGACGGAGTTGATCGTTTTAACTTGATGGATAGACCCATACGGTTGTATTGAGATAACAAATTTGTAGTATTATTTATTACCACAGAGGTCTCAAGGGGTCTAAATATATGGTGGTCAAATATTTTTTATCATAAAGAAACGGTACAGAAATGTGACTTATAATATAACATATTTTCACAGATGTTGTGATTGCAGATCCACTAATTAAAAACTTACGTCCATGTGTATTTGAGTGACATGTCATTAAGCATGGGCCTAGGAGTATCTTCGGATACTGTTGTTTAGTGGGAGCTATTTTGGCTTTACTCTGATAAATGTTTCATCTGTGTTCGTTATACTTTGTAACGGTTTGATATGTATCAACTTTTGCATTCAATAAAATATTTTGAATGTGTTGTTATTATGTTGAATACATATTGATAAAGTCTCAAGGGATTGTATAAACCTTGAGTGAAGGCTAGGGGCATCCGGTTATTAGCCTTGTGCATATGTCTTGTGATACATAAAGAAAGGTTAACCATAAGGACAAGACATATGTGGGTTCATTGGAACCATAAAGCATTCTCTAGTGGCATAAGTTTTTTATGACACCTAAGGTAAGAGAATGGTGGTGACAAATGGGATCTCTTTATGAGAGATGTTATCCATTTGACACACTACCATATTGAATCCATATTAATAAAGTCGAGAGCACTCGTGACCATGGAAGGCTCTGTGTATATACATGCAGTTACCGCCATGATTCGGTGTTTAAGACTTTATGGGATAGGATTGACTATTAAGAATTATCTACGGACCAATGTGCGCATATAAGGTACGATTTCAATTAATATAGTCCAAGTGGGAGAATGTAAGAGTTTTTCTAATTGTGGACTACATTAATTGATATTGTAATTTACCGTTTAACGTTTACCATTTTACGGGGTTTGGTCTAAGGTGAGATAGAAGGTTTCTTAATTAGTCTAATATAATATGGGGTTAGTGTGGGCCGAGTTGAGCCGGCCCGTAATGAGAGGACTGGCTGGAAACTCTATAAATAGTGCTCAAGTCTCTCCTCTAACCCTAATTCTCACATGTATCCTCACCTAAGGGCGTTTTCCTAACGCTACACGTGAGGGGGTCGCCTCATTGAGCCGGTGATACGGAGGGCAATAGAGGAGAAGGACTTGCGCGTGGAACATTGTGTTTCCGCTTCCGCTTCAAGAACAGTGGATCCCCTTGATGAGTGGGTAATCCCTTTTCTGCTTCCGCTTTATATTTGATGGATTCCATAACAGGTGCGTTAATCTTTCTACTCAATTATGCTTGTTCTTGTTCTTGTTATGGAGATCTTGGGGTTACGTAATTTGTGTCCAACAGAAATCTCTTCATTTGACAGGAAACTAGCTAACAAAATGGAGACCTTTTTGGGGAGGACTCACTCTCTCTCCCTCCTTCCTCCCTGAAAATCGTAGTTTTTATCAAAAAATAAAAAAAATAAAAAATCGAAGCTTTCTCTTTCTCTCTCCCTCTCTCGCTCACTTTCGCTGTCTTCTCTTGCTTCGGCTTGGAAGCATATTCCAGTGACTTCGACAACAGCAACAATGCCGCTCCTCCATCATCCATCGGTGTGCTCTATTCTCTGTCCCAACGCTCGCTCTGAGAGCTTGAGATTCGTTGGTGGAGGAAATAAAGAAATGACTATGAGATATTTGAGAGAGAGTGGGAGAGCATCATCTCTTTTTGAGTCGGGGTTCTTCACCAATGAATGGCACAAACCCTCCCCCTCTCCTTTGCTTACTCTGAGAATCACAATCTCGGCTTTGACGGATTTTGCCCCAATTTTAGAGTTAGGATTCTTCCCCAATTTCGATTGAATTTTTCTTTAATTCCTTCAAATTGGTTAGGTTTTTCAAATATCATTTTTAAACGACGTTGTTTAGCATCTCATGGCTGACTTCAGCTTGTCAACATGCCATTCATATAAGATTGTCTTCTGTAGTAGATATGTTGTTTCGCCCAGTGATTCGTCCAATAAAGAGGTATTACGTGAACTAGTACAAACGTTCCCGAAGAGGTGTGTATGACAATTTGTAAGGAGCCTGGCTTTTGAAAGGTTCCCTTTGACGCCCTTTAGACTTGCTCATTTTACACTACGGCCCCCAAAAAACAAAATTTACTCTATTTTACTCTATTTGACCCCCCCCAAAAAAAAAACCAGCGAGTTCGTTTATTCTCTATTCGGTGTAAGCCTTAAATCCATTGGTTTTTGCACTTCAAGAAAGACGATCGAAAGATTTCTAGAGCTCATCGGCTTTTCGATTCGAATACACGTTACCATCCTAAGTAAGTGTTTCATGGCATCTTTGGGAGTAGAAGTAGAACATCATCAACAATTGCCCTGAACCAGGTTTCATTCTCCCACTTGCTATTTACTAATATTGTAGTTTTGCAAAAAATTATGTAAATTTTTTGTGTTTTCCACCTTAAGAGATATAGCACCCCACGAATTTGGGGGGTAAACAGAAGTATTTGTATTATTTCCGACTGAAAGTATTATAACTTTTCTCGATAAGTGAGCATCTAAAGTTTAATGTATATATATAAAATTACATCTAAGTTTAATGTTCTATGCATGTTCTATCCGATCAAACAGAATATATCATATGCTATGAGATATATCACAACGACGGGTTTGGAAATGATAGAAAATGTTAAAAATAATGGAATGATATATGTAACACGCAACTTAATGCACAAGTTAGTAAAAAGCTATCCAATTTTGTTAATGTACTCCTAAGCGTTGAGCAGAATTCTAACACAGTCCTTTCGGCTAGTTACCACTAGAAATTGCTGATATGGCATTAAGTCATCACCAGCCATCTTATATCGCACACTCACATGGATAACTTTAATTGAACTGACGTCTTATGTGGACCGCCCTGTAGGCGTTTTTGACTCAATTGGTCCATTGGTTAAAATGGTCACATAGGTATTTTGCCTAAAGGTTAAGGATTATATTGGTAAAATTGAAAATTTTAGGAATAAATTAACATTTATACAATAGGTTTAGGACTGAATTGATAATTTTCTATATGTGCGAGCTAGTGCTTGCGTCCACTAGTCGTAGTTGTTCTAGAGTTTACAACTGCTATGTCAATCCAATTTGCACAAAAAGGGATTTACACGACTCAACTAAGATTTCCCTCTCAAGAATTCTTAGGGCAATATGAGCGTTCAAAAGCTTATGCTTCGTGGATACACATAATTAATTTGTGAGTAGTCACAAAAGAGAGATTTTGACCCTCTATTTACATGAATACTTAAAAGAAATTAGTCGCACAGAATGCTAACAATAGTCTAACATTTTGACCCTTCAACAAAAACCCTTGGTTGACTATCATCACTTATAATTTTTATCTTGAAGATTAGTTTTGTCGTCATCACATTACTTAATATTGGTCAACATTAGTCTCTCCATATAAAGTAACAAAAGTAGGGATTTTATTCCTTAATAAGCAAGAAGACATTTCTGATGTATTGCATATGTTTTTAAGGACGCAAGCAAGATTGCTGGATACCACTAATTATTGCATACAATTGCTAATGGAATCAGGAAAATAAGGTCTAGTAATGAGACTTCCTAAAAGCTACCAACCAAGTATAGCTGAAGTTGCAATTTCTGACTTGGGCAGCGAAGGTAGACAATAAAACAATTCAAAATGGTATAAGGTAAAAAATCAATCATATTACCTGGCTCGAGGGCGTGAATTGGAAATCTCTCTAATAATTAAATGCGGCTTATTTTTCTTCCGATTTAAGAGCATTTCTGGCCTCCTACATTCGTCATCCTCCTCAACTACATATAAGCCATGTCTGTCTCTATCTCCGTGACAGCTCAATCCAAGAGTATAAGTCTTCTCTGTTGTTGAAAGAATCGACAGCAGAGGGCAAAAAATCAATGGCTGATGAAAGGACTCAAATGGAAGCGGAACGGGAAAATCTGGCTATAGTGAACGTGGAACAACCACCCAGAACTGCAGAATCTCAATTTTACGAAGGAACGATTTTCGGTCTGCCGAGGGAATGGACGGCGGAAATAAGGCCACGAAAAGCCTCTTCCAAATACTTTGGCAAAGTCGATCAGGTAATACTGGGGTTTCTACTATTCCCCATCGCCCCCGCGGCCCACAAAAAGAAAAAAGAAAAATAGCACGCATATTTTTTTCTTTCTAGGTGAAAGGATAAACTGATGAGATCTTAAATTTTGACAATCCTCAAATGAGTTTAAGATGAAGAACATGATTATGCTAAGGTTACGTTTAGGAATCGCATTGTAATTTCGATCGGCATCAATCTCCTTCTATTTCTTCAAAATCCGACATATCAGTAATTAACCCTTGTTTATCGCTTGATTCGACTGGAAGCAGAAAAGTATCTAGCTTGGAATCTTGTATTTTGAACTAACCCTTGTTTGCAGCTTGATTCGATTGAAAGAAGAAAACCGTGGAGTTTCGTTTCCCTCTGCTTGACTCTAGTTGTGAATTTTGTGATTTGAGAAATTATATGCAATATAACATGTTTACTCGTCACTAGTTGTGAATCTCGTGATTTGAGGAATTGTACGCAATAAGACATGGTTTTATTTATAGCTAGAGGGCTTTGGTTGCGTAAATTAATTCATCCTTTCCTTTCACTGTAACATGATTTTTTAATATTATTCTATGGTCGATAAATTTAAGAAAAGTCATACGAATCTCAAGTAAATGAGGATTATGATGACCTGCTTTTTTTCTTTTGAAGTTCTTCTACGAACCAAGGACACAGAGACAATTTCGATCCCTCAAAGCAGTGAAGAGGCATCTAGGTTTTGACGTGGGACAAACTTGTCACAAAAGAAAATCAAAAGCAACTCATCAGTCCAAGGTAATTATTAAAGTACAAGATTAGTGATTCACTTTTCTTATTCTTTTTCTTAAAAACAGTAGAACAATTCTTAATGGTAATTGACTTGCACCATTTCATTGCACTAGAATCTTCATGGGAATGACCAATTTACATCGAAAGCGCTTGATCAGTCTAAGGTAATTTTGTATGACAAGATCATTGATTGATTATTTCTCATATTGTGTGTCAGTATATTTTTCTCTTAGCACAATCCTTAATGGTGATCGACTTGCAACCATTTCATTTTTGACCAGAATCTTCAAGAGGATTACAAATTTGCTTCAAAAGTAGCTGGTCAGTTCAAGGTAATCCTTTAAATTACAAGATAATGATTAATTATTCCTCATTATGTTTATAAGTACATTTTCTTATTCTCTTTTTCTTTTTCAAAAAGAAGTGGCATGATTCTTAATGGCAATTGACTTGCAACCATTCTGTTATTTTGACCGAAATGTTGATGAGTAGGTCAAATTTGGATCAAATCGTAAGGTTGCTGAGGAGGATAAAAGTGAAGAAAATCATCCTTATTTTGACAAGATCACTATGAGGGTCAGACGGCAACTCATGAATGGTGAAGAAAATAGTTGGAATATGTATATCAAGGCTCCATACGCCGTGCAAGCACGATGGATGGACATGTTTCTCCATCCCGACAACAACAACCAGGAAAGCAATCCACCGGGAATAGAGTAGAAGCTACTGATGTCACTCAAAATAATGTGGGGAAAATTACAAAAAAAAAGTCATAAACCTATTACATTTGTATCAATTAAGTCTATCTAACTATTTTAGGCCAGAAATTGCTGACGTGAATTCCAACGATCCTACGTCACAACTGGCACGACAAAATTTATATTTTTTAAATATTATTTCAGAAATTTTTATTTATTATTTATTCTCTCTTTTTTTGTTTCTTTTCCTTACCCTTTTGCCTACACCAGTAAGGTCGCTAACCGACCATTGTTGGCCAAAGGCTAGTCTGTGCGAGGGCCTTTGCATCCTCCCTAGCCACAGGCGAGGGCATCGAGCCCCTGCCTAGATCTAGGCGAGGGTCGAAACCCACACCTGTTAGTTGGCAAGGCACGAAGGTACAAAGGCCACGTCAGGCCACCGGCATTCACATGAGCAATTTTCAACCTAAATTAATAGGATGTACTCAATTGATACAAATATGAAAATGTTTATAACTAAATTAGTCAAATTGAAATGTTTAGAACTGAATTAATATTAATGTAATAGGTTTAAAACTTTTATAGTACATTTCCCAAACAATGTGTGTTGCTCATAAGGCTTATTGTTTCTCCTAATTATGTTGTTTATAATGCAATACTTCATGAGTAAATAAACATATTTCTGCCGCAAGAACATGCTTGACTTGCAGATTTCTGGGTGACCAAGGGCCTGTTTGTTTGCAACTTGTTTCTGTTCCCAGGAACAAAAATTTCTGTTTTTTTGTTCTTGGAAACAAAAAATGAACAGAAACGCGTTTGTTTGCATTTTTGTTCCAAAACTATTTTTTTGTTCCCAGAAACACATTTGGGACAGAAATAAGAAACAAAAAAAAAAAATTGTTTCTTGTTTCTAGAACAAAATTCAGAAACACTTTTCATTTTCTTTTCTCTTTTTTCTTCTTCTTTTCTTTTTCTTTTTTCTTTCTTTTTTCTTTGGCCGGTCGCCGACCCTTGGCGAAGCTTGGCCTCGCCTTGGCCGGGCGAGCTCGAGCTCACCCGGATCCGGCGAGGCCGAGCTTGCCCAGCCAAGGCGAGGCCGACCTCGCGCCGGGCCGGGCGAGCTTGATCTCGCCCAAATCCAACGAGGCCGAGCTCGCCCGGCTACGGCGAGGCTCGGCCTCACCGGGGCCGGCGAGCCTCGCCGTGGCGGGCGAGGCCGCCGGCCCTCGTCGGCCGGTCGCCGGCCATGGCCGAGGCCGGCGACCGGCCAAAAGAAGAAAAATAAAAAAGGAAAAATAAAAAATAAAAAAGGAAAAATAAATAAAAAAAATAGAAAAAATAAAATAAAAATATTAAAAAATAAAAGAAATAAAAAAATTATACAAATTTATCAAACGTGTTTTGTTCATTTTTTATTCCCGGAACAAGTTTACCAAACGCATTTTTTGTTCAAAAATTGTTCACTTTGGAACGAAACATTTTTTTCTATTTTGTTTCTAGGAACAATTTTTAACATAAATGTTACCAAACGCGCCTCAAGTGTACAGGAAATATTCGCCGACATAAGCAAACGAGTAGTGCAGAAACTAAACTTTGTATCTGCATGTGTCTAGAGAAGTTAGCTTAGTTAACTGCTTGATGGAATTGTAAGTTATGAGGCTTGGGTGAAATTTGTTTTCTATCAAGTGGTCTCTTTGGAATGCTCTATAGCCGTTGCTTCCTATCCTGCGGCCTTTCTGTTATGCTCCAGCCTTTCTCTATGGAGTACCGACACTCTTCAAGAGCTTTCGTCTCATGTCAGATACTTCGACATGTGTCTGACACTCTCCGACATGTGTCTGACACTCTCCAACACTCGGTCAATATGTGTTAGAAAATCCAACACCTTATCAACTTTTCCGATACTCTTTGACACTCAAATCAGAATTCTGACATATAAGTTTCCGACATGTGATTCCGATATCGATATCAATTTCGTGTCGTGTTGGATACTTCGATATATATCCGACACTATCCGACACTCGGTCAACACGTGATGGAAAATCCAACACCTTGTCAACTTTTCCGACACTCTCTAACACTCGAGTTGGAATTCGACATACGAGTTTCCGACATGTGATTCCGATATCGGTATCAATTTTAAAAATTTAATAAATTAGAGGTCAAAATATATATGCGAAAAAATAAAACACAATAATAAAAATAATAAATGTAAAAAGAAGAAGAACATAATCTTCTTTTTTCTTTTAACTCTCATTTTCCGTGATACACAATTCACTCCTTAAGTTTTTTTTCTCCTCTTCCAACATATCTAACATACAAGTTAGAATATAGATTTCTTGTTTTTTCTCCAAATTTTATGAATTATTGAAATAGAGTTGAATTTGTCAAATTGAAATAATAAATGATATTAATAAATGACAGATTAATGTTTTTAGTATATATTTATTCTAGGCTTTTTAATTATTTATTTATTTATGAATTTGATTCAAATTAATTTGATTGAAATAATAATAAAAATGATAATTTATTATGTGTATATTAAAATATATATTTAATATACATGTCCTAATGTGTCGGAATTCTTTGTTTTTTGAGAAACAACGTGTTGGCCTATTGTGTTATGTCGTGTCACGTGTCGTATGTCAGTGTCGATGCTACTTAAGCCTTTCTTATCTTTATTTGTGGACTTGTATTAGGGACTGAGTGAGGGTGGGTCAACTCTTTTGAACACCCTCCTACTCTTTATGTTATACCAGATGACATGGTTCTCTCCAAGACAAAAGTCCATATATCTCGGGTTTGGAGAGCTTTCTCATGAGAAATCGATGTAAACCTTATAATGGCAGTTTTATACTTAGATATCCTGAGATTGCTAGTGCATATATTTATATAAATATAATAATAAGTTCTTCCTTAAGGATTGCTTCTAAGAGTGACAAAGAGGATTCTAAATCGCAAGAGATCGATCATGCTCTCTGCAAGGACTAAAATTTATCATTATTCCAATTAAGAAAGCTTTACTCATTCGAAACAGATAATATTTCCGTAAAACTCAAAGTTTATGTTTCCTTATCGGCTATGACAAAAAGGTTCGAATATCTGCTCGAATTAGGAAAATAATTAGAAGAGCAGTGTCTTTTAGTCAAATTTTCTATCTACTAATGAATTATATAATATTGTTAGACGTTTTATTTCGCCGAATGATGTGTCTAATAAAGTGGTGTGATTAAGTTAACTAACGCAACAATTTACGAAGTGGTATCTTCTTAAAAATTGTGGCTTTTGAAAGGATACCTTTGACACCCTTTTGACTTGCTCATTTTACGCTACCACCCCAAAAAAGAAAAACTTATTCAATTTTACACGCTTAAGCCCTCGAGTTCGTTTAATCTTTATTCAGAACAAGCCCCTATACGAGATCATGGTTTTTCGCACTTCCAGAAATACGATCTACAGATTCAAGAGTTCATCGGATTTTCGATTCGAGTACACGTTATAATCCCAAGTGTTTCATTGTATCTTGGGAGGAGCAGTAAAAGATCGCCTAACAATTGCCCTGAACCAGGTTTTATTCTCTCACTTGTTTGGTAATTATCTTATGATTTGGCGTGATGTACGTAAATTCCCTGTATTTTTCACCAAAGAGTAGCAACTACAAATTTGTTACGGTTATTACTATTTTTTTTGTATTATTGACTCATTAAATATTGTAATCTCTAAAGGAACATTATTGGGCTTTCTGATTGTAGGTAAATATTATAACTGTTCTTGAGGGATAAGTGCCAAAAAAGTCCTAAACCTTTTGCATTTGTGCCGATTTGGTCCTAAACCTTTTTTTGGTGCCGATTCAGTCCTAAACCTTTTTAAGTTGTGCCAATTCAGTCCTTTCCGGCCAATTTTGGCCGGATTTTGCTGACTGGACGCCGGCCGGCTGACGTGGACAATTTTAATAATATTTTAATATTTTAATAATTTTTTTATTATTTATTATTTATATTTTTTTTTTTCTTTTTATTTTTCTTTTTGTCTTTTTCCTCCGGCCGGTCGCCGGACCTCGGCGACCGGCCGAGGCCACCGCCGGCGAGGGCGAGGCCGACCTCGCCGGATCTCGGCGAGGTCGAGCCTCGCCGGCCCTCGCCGCCATGGGCGAGGCTCGCCCATGGCCCGATCCGGCGAGGCGGCCATGGGCGAGGGCGGCGAGGCTCGCCTCGCCCGACCTCGCCGGATCGGGCCATGGGCGAGGCTCGCCCTCGCCGGATCCGGCGAGGCGAGCCTCGCCCATGGCCGGCGAGGTTCGACCTCGCCGAGATCCGGCGAGGGCGAGGCTCGCCCATGGCCCGATCCGGCGAGGCGGCCATGGGCGAGGCTCGCCCTCGCCGGATCCGGCGAGGTCTAGCCTCGCCGGCCCTCGCCGGATCCGGCGAGGTCTAGCCTCGCCGGCCCTCGCCGCCATGGGCGAGGCTCGCCTCGCCGGATCCGACGAGGGCGAACCTCGCCCGACCTCGCCCATGGCCGGTGAGGGCCGGCGAGGCTCGACCTCGCCGAGATCCGGTGAGGTCGGCCTCGCCCTCGTCGGTGGTGGCCTCGGCCGGTCGCCGGACCTCGGCGACCGGCCGGAGGAAAAAGACAAAAATAAAAAATAAAAAGAAAAATATTAAAAATTAAAAATATTAAAATATTAAAATATTATTTAAAATTGTCCACATAAGCGCCGATTAGGCCACGTCAGCCGGCCGGCGTCCAGTCAGCAAAATCCGGCTAAAAGGACTGAATTGGCACAACTTAAAAAGGTTTAGGACTGAATCAGCACCAAAAAGGTTTAGGACCAAATCGGCACAAATACAAAAGGTTTAGGACTTTTTTTGGCACTTATCCCCTGTTCTTGATAAGTAAGCATATCTAAAGTTTAATGTAATATTAAAAAATTACATCTGAAGTTTATTTTTTTTTTATATATGTTTAATGCGATCGAGTCATATTTTATAATATAGACAGTAATGACGAGTGCGAAATTGATAAAAAAAATTTAAAAATAATGGAATGCTATATGAACCGTGTAACTCAATGCACAATATTCAAAGTTTTGCATAATGGGTCAATTGGCTGAAAGGGTCACATAGGTACTTTGCATAAAGGTTAAGGGTTATATTGATAAAATTAAAAAATTTATAAATGAATTAAGATCCATAAAATAGGCTTAGGACTAAGCTGGTAATTTTCTATATATGTGAGTTAGTGCTCACGTCCACCGGTCGTAGTTGTTCTAGAGTTTACAATTGCTATGTCAATCCCATTTGTACGAAAAGGGATTTACACAACTCGACTACAATTTGCCTCTCAAGAATTCTTAGAGCAATATTAGCGTTCAAAAGCTTACGCTTTGTGGATACACATAATTAATTTGTGATTAGTCACGAAGAAGAGATTCTAACCCTCCATTTACATAAATCCCTTAAAAAATTAAGTCATGCAGGACGCTAACAATAGTCTAACATTTTGACCTTTCAACAAAAACCCTTGGTCGACTATCATCACTTATAATATTTATGACAAAGATTAGTTTTGTCGTCATCGCATTACTTAATATTGGTCGACATTAATCTCTCCATATAAAGTAACAGAAATAGGGATTTTATTCCTTAATAAGCAAGAAGACATTTCTGATGTATTTTATCTGTTTTTAAGGACACAAACAAGATTGCTGGATGCCACTAACTATTGCATATTATTGCTAATAGAATCAAGATAATAAGGTCTAGTAATGAGACTTCCTAAAAGCCACTAACCAATTATAGCTGAAGTTGCAATTTATGACTCGGGCAGCGAAGGTAGACAATAGAGCAATTCAAAATAGTATGAGGTAAAAAATCAATCATATTACCTGGTTCGAGGTGTGAATTGGAAATCTCTCTAATAATTAAATGCGGCTTATTTTACTGCCGATTTTGTGAGCATTTCTGGCCTCTTACATTCATCATCCACCTGAGGGCCCAAAATTAATGGCTGACGAAAGGAGTCAAAGGGAAGTGGAAAGAGAAAATATGGCTATAGTGATCGTGGAACAACCACCCAAAACTGCAGAATCGCAATTTTACGAAGGAACAATATTCGGTCTGCCGAGGGAATGGAGGGCAGAAATAAGGCCACGAAAAGCCTCTTCCAAATACTTTGGTAAAGTCGATCAGGTAATGGTTTCTACTGTTCTTCCCCATCAGCACGTATAATTTTTTTTCTTTCTAGGGGAAATGCTAAACTGATGAGATCTTAAATTTTGATCATCCTCAAATGAGTTTAATATCGAGAACATGATTAAGGTAAAATTGTGTTTAGGAATTGCGTTGTAATTTTGATCAGCATTAATCACCTTTTATTTCTTCAGAATCCAACATATCATTACCTAACCCTTGTTTATTGCTTGATTCGACCGGAAGCAGAAAAGTATGTAGCTTGGAATCTTGTATTTTGAACTATCCCTTGCTAGCAGCTTGATTCAATTGAAAGTAGAAACGTGTGGTGTTTCATTTTTCTCTACTTGACACTAGTTGTGAATTTCATGATTTGAAAAATCATACGTAATATAACATGTTTACTTGTCACTATGCGAATCTCATGATTTGAGAAATTGTACGCAACAAGACACGGTTTTAATTATAGCTAGAGGGCTTTGGTAGCATGACTACATTAATTGTTTCCCTTCACTTTAACACAAATTTTTAATATTATTTCCTTGTCGATAAATTTAAGAATATTCAAATGAATCTCAAGTAAATGAGGATTATGACGACGTGCTTTTTTCTTTTGCAGTTCTTCCATGAGCCAGGGACGCAAAGACAATTTCGATCCCTCAAAGCAGTAAAGAGGCATCTAGGTCCTGATGCGGGACAAACTAGGCACAAAAGAAAACCAAAGGCATCAAAAGCGACTAGCCAGTCCCAGGTATTATTAAAATACAAAATTAGTGATTCATTTTTCTTAAAAACCGTAGAACAATTCTTAATGGTAATTGACTTGCAACCATTTCATAATTTTCACCAGAATCTACATGAAAATGACAAATTTGCATCAAAAGCGGCTAGTCAGTTAAGGTAATTTTTGTACTATAAGATCAACGATTCATTATTTCTCATAATACTTGTAAGTATATTTTTCTCTTTCTTTTTATAAAAGCAGTAGAACAATTCTTAATGGTAATTGACTGGTAACCACTTCCTTATTTTGACCAGACTATCGAAGAGAAGGACAATTTTAGGTCAAGCAGTAAGGTTGTTGAGAAAAATGATAAAAGTGACGAGAATAATCATTATTTTGACAAGATTGCTAAGAGGATTAGATGGCAATTCTTAAATGGCGACGAAAATTGTTGGGATACTTATGTCAAGGTTCCAGATGCAGTGCAAAAACGATGGGTGGACATGTTTCTCAAACCCAACAACAATAACCAAGAAACCAATCCACCAGGGATGACATAAAAGCTACTATCGTTTTGTAAAGCAGTGAGTGTTTTTCACGAGGCTTTTGTTTCCCCCTATTTCTCTTGTTGTTCAAAATGCATATACGTCATTTGCTTTACTCTTTTCATTTTGAGTACATGAATGCATTGACTGTCACAAGACCATGTTTGGCATGCAGATTTTTTGGAGAAGAAAAGTTCAAATTTGGGAAACATTCTCCGACATTAGCAAACCAGAAGTGGGACACTCCGCTTTGTATCTGCATTTGTCTAGAAAAGTTAACTTAGTGAACTATTTTATGAATTTAGGTTAGGGTACTTGGGGGGAATTTGCTCTCTATCTCGTCGTCTTTCTGTAATGCTCTAGCCTTTTCTTCTATCTTGTGATCTTTCCGTTATGCTCTAGCCTTTCTTATCTTCATTTGGAGATATGCCTTGTATCAGGAACGAAGTAAAGGGGGGGTCAAATTTTAAAGACACCCTCGTACTCTTTATGTTATGCTAGATCATATGGTTTTTCCAAACTATGCAATTATATATACATGTTTGTTCTGAATCCAGGCCATAGAAAAGTCTATATTTCTCAAGTTTGTAGAGCTTTTCTCATGAGAAATGCAAGTAAAACTATAGTATAATATGGCAATTTTACACTAAAACTTCTTGAGATTGCTAGTGCATATATTTATATAAATATAATAACAAGTTCTCTTTGCAAGGAATAAAATTATCGTTTTTCTAATAAAAAAGCTTTACTAATTTGTAATACTTAACATTTCAGTAAAACTCAACTTATTTCACCAAATAAAGAGATGTGATTAAGTAACTAATACAACAATTTACGAAGAGGAATCTTTTTAAACATTGTGGCTTTTAAAAGAATACCTTTGACACCCTTTTTACTTGCTCATTTTACAGTACCACCCCCAAAAAAGAAAAACTTATTCAATTTTACACACTTAAGCCCTCGAGTTCATTTAATCTCTATTCAGCACAAGCCCCTACTAGAAATCATGGTTTTTTGCACTTCCAGAAATACGATCTGCAGATTCAAGAGTTCATCGGATTTTCTATTCGAGTACATGTTATAATCCTAAGTGTTTATTTTATCTGGGGAGTAGCAGTAAAACATCACCTAACAATTGCCCTGAACCAGGTTTTATTCTCTCACTTGTTTTTTAATTATCTTGTATTTTGGCGAGATGTATGTAAATTCCTTGTATTTTTCACCAAAGAGATACAGCACCCCACTTGTCTCCGTAAAAAAAAAAATTGTATTATTGACTTATTAAATATTGTAATCTCTAAAGGCATATGATTGGGCTTTCTGATAGTAGGTAAAAATTATAGCTGTTCTTGATAAGTATTAAGTAAGCATATCTAAAGTTTAATGTATATTATAAAATTGCATCTGGAGTTTAATGTTTTATATATGTTTAATTTGATCGAACAGAGTATGTCATATTTTATGATATATACCGTAATGGCGAGTTTTGAAAATGGTAGAAAATGTTTAAAATAATTGAGTGATATATGAAGCATGTAACTCAGTGCACAATATTCAAAGTTTTGCTCGCGTGAAGAGTTAAGTTACTTTGAACTATAATCCTTTCAAAATATGTGTAAAGATATGTTTCGATAATGTGAACTTGAGTAGGTAGAAACATTTAACATTTTTAGAGAGAGAGAGAGAGAAACTAACTTACTTAGTCATAAACATATTATATAGACATCAATTCAGTCATAAACTATTTAATTTTGCCAATATATTCCTTAACTTTGCATGAAATTATAAAACAATCCTTCTGGCCAATTACTGCAAAAAATTACTGACATGGCATCCGGTCACCGCCTTACATGGCATGTTGACATGGATAACTTTACTCAAACCGACGTCCTGCACGGACCACCGTGTTAGTTTTTTAGCATTAATTGGCTAGAATGATTATATAGATATTTTACGAAATGGTTTGGGACTACATTGGCAAAATTAAAAAATTTGTGAATGAATTGATATTAGTACAATAAATTTAAGAATGATTTGATAATTTTCCTGTCAAATAATATATATATAGACTAGTGCTCACCTCCACTGGTCGTACTTTTTTAGGGTTTACAACTATGTCAATCCGATTTATAAAAATGAGTGACTAGGCTATGGTTTGGCACTTAAGAATTCTTAGAGCAATATACATGTTATGCGTCATGAATACACATAATTTATTTATAATTAGTCACTGAGGAGAGATTCTAACCCCCTATCTACATGAATCCCTTAAAAAAACTAGTCGTGTAGGACGCTAACTCAAATCTAGCATTTAACCTTTGAATAAAAAGCCTCGGTCGTCCATAATTATGTATACTATCCATGTCATATATTAGATTTGTCATCATCAAAATTACTTTATATCGGTTGACATTAGTCTCTCCATATAAAGTAATAGAAGTAGGGATTTTATTCCTTAATAAGCAAGAAGACATTTATGGCATATCAGTATATGTTTTTAAGGACGCAAACTAAGATGCTGGATGCCACTAATTATTGCATAGATTTGCTAATAGAATCAAGATAATAAGGTTTATTAATGACACTTCATAAAAGCCACTAACCAAGTATAGCTGTTACAGTATATTATGTAGGTACATAATTGCAATCTCTGAGTTGGGCAGCGAAAAGTAATAAATAAATCATGCTACTTTGCTCAAGGGTGTGAATTGGAAATCTCTCTAAAAATTAGACAAGCTCTTTATTTTCTTTCGATTTTAAGAGCATTTCTGTCCTCTCACTTTCGTCATCCTCCTCAGCTACGTGTAAGCGACCTCTCTCTCTCTCTCTCTCTCTCTCTCTCTCAAACAGCTCAATTCTAAGAGTGTAGTCTTCTTTGCTTTTGGAAGAACTGAGAGCAGAAGGGAAAAACCAATGTCCGATGAAACCTGTCAAATGGATGTGGAACAAGAAAATCTGGCTGTAGTGGTCGTGGACCAACCACCTAAAACTGCAGATCCTCGATTTTATGAAGGGACGACGTTCGGACTGCCGAGGGAATGGACGGTAGAAATAAGGCCACGAAAAGCCTCCTCCAAATACCCTGGTAAAGCGGATCAGGTAATTGTTAGGGTTGCTGCTACTCTTCCGCAAACCCCCAACATCCCCCCCCCCCCACAAAAAAAAAAAAAAAAATCCCCCAAATATCTCTACAACAATTATAACTAGGATCAGCATGTATAATTTTTTTTTTCTTTTTGTGGGTGATTGATATAGTTATGAGATCTTAAATTTTGATAATCCTCAAATGCCTTTAAGATCATGTACATGATTAAGCTTAGCTTGCGTTTAGGAATCACGTTTTAATTTTTAATATGGTTATTTAAGACCATACATGAAACATGAGTTTACTTTAACGATAATAAACTAACAAGAAGGAAACACGCACGGACATTATTGCGGAAAGGATGATACTTGGAGAATAATGGAAAACTTCTGTACTGATTGGCAGGAAATGGTGAGGCATCGTTTTAATGATGTCTTTCTTAGTTGATTTCAATTACCTAAGAAGCTCATATGTATGGATCATTTCCAGAAGTTGGATTATGACGATAATTAAATACTTTTAAAAAATCACTAAAGCGATTAAACTTGCCTTACCTTTAGGAATAACGATGTAATTTCTGGTATGATTTCAAAATCACAAAAGTGGTGCGGAGTTCACTTTAAAGATAAACTAACAGAGTGGAAACACAAGGACGATATAAAATAATTATAGATGTAGAGTGATGAAAAATTTCCTTACTGTTTGGCAGAAAACAACAATGCATCGTTTTTATGGTTGCTTTTAAGTTTATTTTATTACCGGACAAGGTCGTAGAGTTTTTCGGTGGATGAAGTTAGGATGATATCATCATTTCTAGAAAAATTAGATCGGGACAAGAAGAAAGTGTTGTGTTTCATTTTTCTCTAAACATGATTCTTTATAGCTAGCGTAATTTTCATTCACTAAACCACAAGGGCATTGGTAGAGGGCTTTTTATTCATGGTTTCCGTTACTTTAGCATATTTTCATATTATTTTATGGTCGATAATTTAAGGATAATCATGTCAATATCCAGCAAGAGAGGATTATTATGATATGCTTTCTTTGTTTTGAAGTTCTTTTATGAGCCCGGAACAAGAAAACAATTTCGATCACTCAAAGCAGTGAAGAAGCATCTGGGCCTTGAGATGGGACAAACTAGCCGCAAGAGAATACCGAAGGCATCAAAAGTAGCTGGTCAGACTGAGGTAATTTTTGAATTACAAGAAAATAGTGATTCATTATTTTTTGTAATGTATATAAGTACATTTTTCCTTTTTTCCGGTAGCACAATTCATACTAGTAATTGACTTGCGACCTTTCAATTATTTTGATCAGAATCTTAACAACAAAGATAAATTGGCATCTAAAGCGGCTAGTCAGTCCGAGGTATTTTTTGAATTACAAGATTAGTGATTAATTATTTGTCATAATTTATATAAGTACATTTTACTTTTACTTTTTTCTTCCTAAAATGCAGTAGCACAATTCTTGATCGCGTTTGACTTGCAACCATTTCATTATTTTGACCAGAGGGTTAATGAGAAGGATAAAGCTGGCTCAAGCAGTAATGCTGCTGAGGAGGACAAAGATAAAGAGAATGATCACTATTTTGACAAGGTTGCTAAGAGGGTCAGATGGCAACTGATAAATGGCGAGCAAAATGGTTGGGATAGGTATGTCAAGGTTCCCGATGTTGTGCAAAAACGATGGATGGACATGTTTCTCAAACCCGACAACTATAACCAGGAAAGCAAACCTCCAGGGAGGGAGTAGATGACGCTATCAATGTGTGTTTTTGATAAGCTTTTTCTTCCCCTAATTCTCTTCTTGTCCACAATGCATAGAATTCATGAGTACATGAATGTGTTGATTGTCGCATAGAATTTATAGACCAAGATTCAGGGCTTGCCTGGCTGCCAACTTTTACTTTGCAATGTATTCAATACTTCGTGAAGCATCCAAGCCACCATCTAAGTATGATGAAGCCACAACATTTGCCTCTTCAAGGTGACATCTACGATTTAATTGTAACAGGCCTGATGGTTGATAAATGATAGTACATAAGGTACTTGCAGCAATCGTATTCTACTTTTAGTTCTTCACTGAGATGAATTATTGTGATTCTCCCTCCCTCCCTCCCTCTCTCTCTCTCTCTCTCTCTCTCTCTCTCTCTCTCTCTCTCACTCTCTCTCAGAGTACCATATATGAAGAAAATGAAACCAGTGAGATATGCCGGAGTTCATGGACCAGGAAGCTACTTATTTCGAAAAGAAACATGTTGTACCTAATAATTCCCTCATTATACTTTTCTTGTGCAAAGGATAATATGTCAGTCTCGCTCAACATCGATAGCAAAAGATGCCCCATAAGTAGCATAGAATCGAGTAGAAAATGAGTAAATGCCAAATGGTACGGTGAGCATATTACTTCTCTTATCTCATTAGGTGCCTCAGTAAACTGAAGTGGAATTCAAGCTGTTGGAATTAAAAAACGTCATGCCAAAAGTCTCCAACATAACTCAGAGAACACCCGCAATTCATTTCAAAAAACATTCAGCGACATTGAATCAAACTTGGTTTACCCATCTATCTAGCTCAGACCTTGCAGCTGCAATGCGCAAATTAAACTGGAATTCTACCTAAGACTTAATCTCCCAAATTTATAGGGGAAAGTACACTAGAAGTGCCAAAAGTTGTGTATGGAGCTCACTTTGGTGCCAAAAGTTTATTTTAAATCACTTAAATGCTAATAAATTTGAAAAATGATCATTTCAGTGCCAACACCGATCTAATTGGTCGGAAATCTAACGTAGCACTTTTTTTAATAAATTTTTGAAGTTGACATGACTCATTAGAGAGTACAGTCAGCATCCAAACAACAAAACGACACCATTTGGCGTCTTTCCTCCAAGTAAGAACCTTAAATCCCCAAATTGAGAGAGAGAGAGAGAGAGAGAGAGAGAGAGAGAGAGAGAGAGAGAGAGAGAGAGAGAGAGAGAGAGAGAGAGAGAGAGAGAGAGAGAGAGAGAGAGAGAGAGAGAGAGAGAGAGAGAGAGAGAGAGAGAGAGAGAGAGAGAGAGAGGGCATGGGCTTCCTCCTCGTCTTCTTCCTCGAAGAACAACACTAGCAACGACACCAACAACGACACTAGCAGTGGCACCTTCGACCCCCCTTCTTCCTCCTCCTCCTTCGCCCTCCTCGCCTTCTATTCTTCCCGCCACTTCTTGCCTAAGCAACAACCTCAGCCTTTCCTCGCTCACCTGGTCTAGCAACTACGATGGTGGCCGAGCGATGGTGGCCGAGCAATGGCAGTCGGCGTTGGGCGAGGATCAAACAAAGTGATAGTGCTAGTATAAACACCTAGAGGGGGATGAATAGGTGTAAAAACAAATTTGATAAAACTTAGCAACTTAATCCAATTTATATAACAACAGAAGACTTAAGATATAGAATATCTGCAATGATATATATAAGTCTACGAATTAAGTAAAGGGATAATGGAAAGAGAATTGAAAACATGATGATTTATAATGGTCCGGCTTAGACCAAGCCTACGTCCACTCTCCCGCACTGACAACCCACCGGCTGGATTTCACTATGAATCAAAAGAATTGTTACAATCACACGTCCTTGATTCCACAGTGTAGAGACTCTACTACACTTCCTCAATGCTTCACAAATGTCTAAACTCTCTTTTGAGTACAATTTTACGCTCAACAAACGCATTAGTAAAGAACAAGGAGATTCAGACTTTGGAATTTATCTACCGCACACTCTCTTGAATAACTAGAACATCCTCCTTTATACTCCTTCATGCCTTCATATCCGTTAGCACCTTCCAAAGGAGTTCTTCCAATCTACCCGTTGGACAGAATCAATTAGGGAGATCTCGAGTTACTTAAGGAAAATGAAGATAGCCCACCAATCATGCTCGCCCATACAATTAGGATCTAGATTTACATAAGTAGAACCTTCCAAGTTTACTTCACCAATTAACGGATCTGAATTACTCGAATTATTTGCAATACGAATAATAGATCTTTAGATGTTATCTCCAGCTGTGAGATAATCTTCAACCAAACAGATCAAATCCTTAAAGATAAACTTGCATCTAAGTAAAATTTCTTCGTCGGTTTAGAAACTGTTAATGAGGGCAGACTTTAAATCTTGAGTCTGGCGGTCTTTAGATTTTGATGAAAGGAAACGTTTTGTCAGCTTCAAAACAAATAATGAAGTTTTCTCCAACACAAAGAACCCTAATTTCAGTCCCCATATGAGTTATATGGCATCATTTTTGTGAGGCCGTCCATGTATGACAGCAAAACGACGTCGTTTCTTAAGGATGATAGAAAACAACGTCGTTTAAAAGCCACCACAACTTTAAATATACAAACCACGTAATCAATTTAACTGGAATCTCTCACCGGTGGCACCAAAGTGATTGTTTTTTCTCCGATTTGGCACTTAAGTGATCCAACGGAAACTTTTGACATCAAAGTGAACACCGTACATAACTTTTGGCACTTTTAGTGTACTTTTCCCCAAATTTCTAATTAGTTCATGGTAGAATGCCAGTCGACTGATGCTTGAGTAAGTCTCAAATGAGCCAAAAGAACTCACCCTCTATATATCGACAATTTACAAGAGAAGCTTACATTTGTACAAGCAACATTTGAAACTTGGACCTTCCAATTGGTTTCTCTAATCATAACGAATACCAAAGCTAATTACATCTAGTAAACTCAATGACCCACATAATTTTGAGCAAATTAAAGTAAGCAACACAATCAACAAGACAAGAAGACAATTCTCCATAGTTAAGCAGCTTAGATAATCGAAAGATCAAACGCTTGCTAAAGTTAGAACTGAACTATCAAGAGATCCTCACCAGAAACTGCAGTGCCAGCGACGACTGCCTATATGTACCTCTCCGAGAGTTTGGCAATTGTCTCAACAATTTCCAAATTCCACTTTATGAAAGAGTTTATATATAGTGGGTGCTGGTGATCATGTCCACTGGCCATACTTATGCAAGATTTTACAATTGCTATCTCAATCCAATTTATAAAAATGAGTGATTATGTGACTCAACTATTTTGACTCTCAAGAATTCTTAGAGCTAAATGAGCGTGCAAAGGTTATGCATCGTAAATGAACATAAATAATTTGTGATAAGTTAATAAGGAGAGATTCAAACCATCTATTCAAATGAAACCCTTAAAAAATTAGTTGTATAGGACGCTAACTATAGTCTAGCATTTTGACCTTTGAACAAAAAATCTTGGTCGACCATCATCACTTGTAATATCCACCTCAGATGTTAGTTTTGTCATTATCAAAATTACTTAATATCGGTCGACATTAGTGTTTCCATATAAATTAATAAAAGTAGGGATTCTATTCCTTAATAAGTAAGAAGACATTAATGACGTATCGATATTTGTTTTGAAGGATGCAAACTAAAATGCTAGATGCCGCTAATTATTGCATGCAATTGGTAAAAGAATCAAGATAATAAGGTCTAGTAATGAGGCTTCCTAAAAGCCACCAACCAAGTAAAGCTGTTGCATTCTATATATGTAGGTACTAGAAAACAATTTGAAATACTATATGTTTGGTCATCCGGATTTCTAATCGGAATATCAGACGGATAGGATAGGATATGAAATCCTGAAATTTTTTTATATCCCATCCATTGTTTGGTGAATTACAATATTAAAGTCGGATATGTTCACATCATATCATATACATTTTTTTTATTTATATAAACGGCATATCATTATAAAAAACCTAAATGTTCATAAACGGAGATGGTGAAAATCTCTCGTAACTCTATTCCTTAATTTATTTTTATTTATTTATTATTTTATTTTTCCTATTTTTATATTATTTTCATTATTATTTCTTTTTTTTTCCTCTTTCATCATTCTTTAATAAAATTTTATCAAATAGTAAACTGTACTAACATACCTAAAATACAAAAGTACCTAAAATATAATATTTAATTTATAGATTTAATGTTTATTATAAAATAGAATTAAAGTTGAATATATAAATTAAAATAAGATTATTTAAAAATAATTTTTTATTTTTATTTCTTAAATTAGAATTCAAATATTATTTATATTGAAATATAATTTCAATTTTGTTAATTTAATAAATTTTTTATTTAAGAAAAATAAATTTTCTGTTATGAACATTAGAAATCCTATCCACCTTTATCACACCTCTCTCATGGAATAATTTTATCCTATCTATATTCTCATTATATCCGACTTTATCTTGTCATGAGCGAGCACTAAACGTAGGATAGGATAAATCATATCTTATCCCGAATTTTATCCCGACTGCCAAAGGCAGCTTAAGGTAATAAATCAATCACGTTGCTTCATTCGAGGACATGAATTTAAAATCTCTCTAAAAATCAGAAAAGGGCTTTACTTTTTCCAGATTTTAAGAGCCTTTCTCGCCTCTTATCTTCATCATCATCCTCAACTACATGTAAGCCACATCTCTCTCTCTCTCTCTCTCCCTCTCTCTCAAGCTCAATTCTAAGAGTATATTCTTCTTTGTTTCTTGAAAGAACTGGGAGTTGTAGGCGGACAATCCAATGGCTAATGAAATGAGTCCAATGGAAGTCGATCAAGAAAATCAGTTGGCTATAGTTGTTGTGGACCAACCAGCCGAAACTGCAGAACCCAGATTTTATGAAGGAACGATGTTCGGATTACCGAGGGGCTGGACAGCAGAAATAAGGCCACGAAAGGCCTCTTTCAAATACTGTAAGAAAGTGGATCAGGTAATGTTAGAGTTTCTACTATTCCTCCTCAAACAACCCCCCCAAAAAAGGAAAAAAAAAAAGAATCCTTCTACACCGTTGATAGCTAGGATCAGCACGAATATTTTTTTTTTCTTTTGATGAACGGATTTACCTATTTGATCTTAAATTTTGATAATCCTATGCGTTTAGATTGCGAACATGATTAAGCTTAGCTTGCGTTTAGGAATCACGTTATAATTTCTAGTATTGTTATTGAAGATCACACAAGTAATTCGTGATATTGAAATAACAAAGCTCCACACGCGCAAACATTATTGTGGAAAAAAAATGATAGTTGGAGAATAGTGGAAAACTTCGGTACTAATTGGTGGGAAACAGTGAGGCTTCGTTTTTATGATTGCTTTTGTAGTTGATTTGATTACCTAAAAAGCTTACATGCATGGATCGTTTCTAGAATTTGGATCAAAAGCTTTTAAAAGCACGAGCTGTAGGTTACATTTAGGACTCATGGCATGAATTTATTCTTCCTGTCATTTGGCTACTGTTTGATAAGCATTTTGGCTCAACTTGTGCCATTTTAGCCTAGGACTATGTTGTGCAGCCTTTCAAAACATGTATGATCAGAATAATGGTGTGTATGTATAGCTATGTGTCCCGGCCGATCTATTGGGATCGTGACCGTGCGGCGACTTAGGCTCTTTTGATCGCCTAAGTCAAGCCTTGCTCGATCAAACGCTCACTTGCTCGCTCACCCAAATCGTAGAGAGAGAAAACTTCTAGAGAGAGAAGCTCTGGAAATAAAGGAGCCTTTGTATTGCTGAAATGTTTGGATGGTTACAAATGAGGGGAATGGCACTTCTTCTTCTACTAGAGGCCCTTAGATTACATCCATTGATCGAGAATTCATCCGATGGACAAAATTGCACCGCCAAACCTACCAACTACCAACATTAATGATAGGAGAGTTGTAGAATTTGGCGTAATGACCATATCGCTTGCCCTTGGAAAGTTCTGGAAGAAGTTTTGTCAGGAATCCTAGTGATCGTAGGAGGTCCTCCTAGGAAAGGCACGACCATTTAGCTATAGAAACCTCTTGGCCGTGACATTCTCCCCCACTCATTCGAGCGACGCCCTCGTCACTCATAGCTTGGAGAGCGGCCTTCTTGGCACGAGCACAGCTCTCTTCTTCTGATTCCGCTTTGTTCGGACTTGCTCGTACGATGGACCACACCCTTCCAACTTTAGCTCGAGCATGGCACGCAGCGAGCACTCAACGTCGGGGAAGAGCACTTGGACTGGCATGGTGTGTGTTGGAGTAGGATCCAACCCTTCCTTCGGCTTCTCCATGGTTGGCGGCTTGTTCATGTGCTCAGCCTTCAAGCTCTTGTTGAGGCGTCAGATCGTGGCAATGGTCTTGGTGTCGATCACTCCTTCCATAATGGGGATCATCGCCGGGCATTTTGGATCGATGATCATGATGCACTTGGTCCTCATGTCGATCATGGACCTCACACTATGGAAGAATTGCATACCCAGAATGAGATCATAATCATCGAGAGGAATTACCTCAAATGATAGTTTGCCCTTCCATCCGCTGATTTGGACATCCACATCGGGAGTTGATCCTACGCCATTGAGCCCATTCGAGTTGATGGCCTTGAATGAATTCTCGGTTGGCTCTACATGAAGTCCTAAGGATTTCGCCACTTCGGTCGACATGAACATGTTCGACACACCTGTGTCAACCAAGGCGTATAGCATTCGACCACACACTTCGACCTCCACAAAGAACATGTCCGAGTTCGAGGCAACTTCCTTTTCTTTGGACAACAATCAAGCTTGGACAAAGTTGACAACCTTCATACCGCCAAGCCAGATTTGCCGCTTCTCTTCTTCGGGCTCCTCCTCCTCTTCTTCGATGGCAAGAAGGGCGTTGATCTTACCCTTCTTTGGGCACTTTTGGGTCTAATGTGGACCTTTGCAAATGAAACAAAGAGATGGCGGGGGTTGATCGAACTTACTTGTCGTGTAGTCCGTCGGTGGTCGACCCTTTTAGAAGGATGGCTTGGAAGTTCCTTCCCCCCATGTCTTGACTTGGCCGCTTTGATCTTTCGGTGCACGGGGAGTGTCTCCAGCTTCGTTTTTGGAGGATCAATCCAACCTCTAATCCCTTGCTCGGTTCTTTGGCTCAACTTTGGTGAGGTCGACAAGGGACTCGGCCACACTTAGCGCTCTCGCGAGACTCCGCACATCCCGTCACTTGAGCTCGAGTTGCGCCCACAGCTTTAGTCCATCCATGAACGCTCCGAGAACCTCCTCCTCTCCTAGATTGCAGATTTGGAGTTTGAACTCTGTGAATTCTCTCACGTACTCTTGGATTGTACCCCTTTGTTCGAGGTGATGGAGCTTGCTACGAGCTTCTTGTTGAGCAAACTCGGGAAAGAAGTAATCTCGGAACTCCCTCACGAAGTCATCCCATGTGTCCACAGGATCGGCGCCATGCTTGGTCTCGTTGCATCTATTGCACCACCAAAGCATTGTAGTATCAGTAAGGAACATCGAAGCGATTCTTACCTTGATCGACTCGTCTTGGATGTTGACGGTGCCAAAGTATTGCTCAATACTCCACACGAAATTATCCACCTCCTTAGTGGATCGGTTTCCTTTGAATTCTTTTAGGTTTCGGCACCTCAATCTGGGGCACCGCTTGTATAGGCATCGACCCATTGGCGATGCACAATTTGCATAGGGCGAGCTCAATCTTGAGCTCTTAGATCTCCGCCTTCATGGCTTCGATCTCATCCCTATGAGGGCTTTATTCCTTGATCATTTGGACGAGCTCCTTCAATACATCGATCGATGCTTCAAGGGCTTCATCTTTGTCGTGCAACAAGGCTGTAGCTTGGTTGATGCCTGTTGTAAAGTCTTCACGAAGCGAGACCTCAACCTCCATGATGCGGTCTCTCACGTCGTCAAGTCCTTCCATGAACTCGACCATGGCACTCCGGACCTTCGCGAGCTTCTCATCCAATGCAGCTATGGCGTCCATCGAGGCTTCTCTTTTCTTTGTTTGGCCGTGAGTCTCCTTGACTTGAACGGCCTCTCCATCCATAATAGTTTCTTAGCTTGACATTCTCTCGAACAGTTGGTGCTCCTCAATCTCTCGAAACGGATCCCTCCTTTACTTTGATACCACTTGTCATGGGCCGATCGATTGGGATCATGATCGTGCGGCAACTCAGGCTCTTTTGGATCGCCTAAGTCAAGCCTTGATCAAACGCTCACTTGCTCGCTCACCCGGATCGTAGAGAGAGAAAATTTCTAGAGAGAGAAGCTCTGGAAAGAAAGGAGCCTTTGTATTGTTGAAATGTTTGGATGGTAACAAATGAGGGGGGCACCCCTTCTTATACTAGAGGCCCTTAGATTACATACATTGATTGAGAATTCATTTGGTGGACGAGATCGCACCGCCAAACCTATCAACTACCGACACTAATGACAGGAGAGTTCTAGAATTTGGCGTAATGACCATATCGCCCGCCCTTGGAAAGTTCTGGAAGAAGTCTTGTCGGGAATAGCAATCGCAGGAGGTCTTTCTCAGAAAGGCACGGCCCTTTAGCTATAGAAACCTCTTGGTCGTAACATATGAATACAGGATGAGTTCTTTGTTCAGAATTACTGAATATATGTATCATGTATGCGAGCACGTATGTTTCTTCCTGTCATTTGGCTGCTGTTTGATAAGCATTCTGGCTTGAGGTTTCTATTTAGATCAGTCTCCATTTATTTGCTTCAAAATCCAGCACTGCCATTACATAACGATTGTTCTCATATTGCTGCTTAAATGTTCTCGTGCACGTCCCCCATTTTGATGAGAATTCAACATCTGTTGCAGATTAAAGATAACTAATTGAAAAATCAGTTATGATGATGCAGTGTCAGTAAGTTGTGTTATTTTGAAGCTTGGAATCTTGTATTTTGACCTAACCCTTGTTTGCTGCTTGACTCAATAGAAATAAGAAAAGTGTAAACCTTGTTTGTTGTTGCTTGATTCAACTAAAAAGTGTAACCCTTGCTTGCTGCCGCTTGATTCGATTGCAGAAGAAAGCGTTGTGCTTCATTTTTTCTAACATTTTTCTTTATAGCTAGCATAATTTTCATTCACTAAACCCCAAGAGCATTGGTAGAGGGCTTTATTAATGGTTCTGTAACTTTAGCATGACATTCGTATTATTTTATGGTCGATAATTTAAGGATAGTCATGCCAATATCAAGTACAAGAGGATTATTATGATATGTTTTCTTTCTTTTGAAGTTCTTCTACGAGCCCGGAACGAGAAATCAATTTCGTTCACTCAAGGCAGTGAAGAAGCATCTAGGCCTTGAGACGGGACAAACTAGCCGCAAGAGAACACCAAAGGCATCAAAAGTGGCTAGTCAGACGGAGGTAATTTTTTAATTACAAGAAAACGGTGATTCATTATTTATTATAATGTATATAAGTACACTTTCTTTTCTTTTTTTCTTTTCTTAATAGTGGTAGCACAATTTATACTTATAATTGACTTGCAACCTTTCAATTATTTTGACTAGAATCTTAATGAGAAAGACAAATTGGCATCTGAAGCGGTTGGTCAGTCCAAGGTAATTTTTGAATTACAAGATCAGTGATTAATTATTTCTTGTAATGTATATAAAAACATTTTACTTCTTCTTTTTCTTTTTAAAAAAGTAGTAACACAATTCTTAATTGTGTTTGACTTGCAGCCATTTCATTATTTTGACCAGAATGTTAATGAGGAGAATAAAGTGGGCTCAAGCAGTAAGGTTGCTGCTGAGGACAAAGATAAAGAGAATGGTTTCTATTTTGACAAGGTTGCTAAGAGAATCAGATGGCAACTCATAAATGGCGAGCAAAATAGTTGGGATAGGTATATCAAGGTTCCAGATGTTGTGCAAACACGATGGGTGGATATTTTTCTCAAGCCCAACTATAACCAGGAAGCAAACGCCCAGGGATGTAGATGATACTATCAATGTGTGTTTTTTATGAGGCTTTTTCTTCCCCTAATTCTCTTTCTTGTCCACAATGCGTAGAATTCATGAGTACATGAATGCATTGATTGTCGCATAGAATTTATAGACCAAGATTCGGGGCTTTCCTAGCTGCCAACTTTTACTTTGAGATATCTATTGGTGGACAACTGAGTTGGTTTGGCTTTTGGCACTTCATCGTAGAGGTCCCAAGATCGAAACTCCGCAATTGCTAACACGTTTTAAGTGGGAGGCCATGGTGGTAGGGTCTTGTGCTAGTTTCCCCCAAGAGGGGTTCGGTCCTTTCGTGCCGTTCAGGCACAGGGGGCCGTGGTGGAGTCCTCAGTTACCAAAAAAAATTATTTACTTTGAGATGGATTCAGTACTTCATGAACCATCCAAGCCACCATCTAAGTATGATAAAGCCACAACGTTTCAAGGTGATACGTGCGAGTTAATCGTAACAGGCCTGATGGTTCATTAATGAAAGGTACTTGCAGCAATATTATCCAACTTTTAGTTCTTCACTGAGATGAATAATTGTGACTCTCTCTCTCTCTCTCTCTCTCTCTCTCTCTCGGAGTACCATATACGAAGAAAATAAAACCAGCGACACATGCCGGACTTCTTGGACCAGTAAATCGAGTAGAAAATGAGTAAATGGCACGGCGAGCATGTTACTTCTCATATATTATTAAGTGCCTCAGTAAACTTAAGTGGAATTCAAGCTGTTTGAAATAAAAAATAAAAAAATGTCACGCTAAAAGTCTCCCACATAACTCAGAGAACACCCGCATTCATTTCAAAAGCATTCGACGACATTGAATCTAACCTGATTTACCCATCTATCTAGCTCAGACCTTGCAGCTGCAATGCGCAAATTAAACTGGAATTCTACTTAAGACTTAATCTCCCAAATTTATAAGGGAAAGTACACTAGAAGTGCCAGAAGTTGTGTACGGCGCTTACTTTGGTACCAAAAGTTTATTTTAGATCACTTAAGTGTCAACAAATTTGAAAAACAATCATTTTAGTGCCAACACCGACCTAATTGGCCAGAAATCCAACGTAGCACTTTTTTTAATAAATTTTTGAAGTTGACATGACTCATCAGAAAGTGCAGTCAGCATCCAAACAACAGAGAGAGAGAGAGAGAGAGAGAGAGAGAGAGAGAGAGAGAGAGAGAGAGAGAGAGAGAGAGAGAGAGAGAGAGAGAGAGAGAGAGAGAGAGAGAGAGAGAGAGAGGGGGCATGGGCTTCCTCCTCGTCTTCTTCCTCGAAGAACAACACCAGCAGCAGCACCAGCGACAACACCAGCAATGGCACCTTCAAACCCCCTTCTTCCTCATCCTCCTTCGCCCTCCTCGCCTTCTATTCTTCTCGCCACTTCTTGCCTAAGCAACAACCTCAGCCTCTCCTCGTTCACCTGATCTAGCAACTACAATGGTGGCCGAGCGACGGTGGCCGAGCAATGGCAGTTGGCGTTGGGCGAGGATTGGACAAAGAACCCTAATTTCAATCCCCATATGAGCTAAGGCGTTGTTTTTGTGAGGCCGTCCACGTATGACAGCAAAACGACGTCATTTATTAAGGATGATGGAAAACGACATTGTTTAAAAGCCACCACAACTTTAAATATAAAAGCCACGTAATCAATTTGGCCGGAATCTCTCACCGGTGGCACCAAAGTGATTGTTTTTTCTCCAATTTGGCACTTAAATGATCCAACGAAAACTTTTGACATCAAAGTTAGCACCATACACAACTTTTAGCACTTCTAGTGTACTTTCCTCCAAATTTCTAATTAGTTCATGGCAGAATACCAGTCAACTGATGCTTGAGTAATTCTCAAATGAGCCAAAAGAATTCACCCTCTATATATCGACAATTTACAAGAGAAGCTTACATTTGTACAAGCAACATTTGAAACTTGGACCTTCCGATTGGTTTCTCTAATCATAACGAATACCAGAGCTAATTACATCTAGTAAACTCAATGAACCACATAATTTTGAGCAAATTAAAGTAAGCAACAGGATCAATGAGACAAGAAGACAAGTCTCCATAGTTAAGCAGTTTAGATAATCGAAAGATCAAATGCTTGCTAAAGCCAGAACTGAACTATCAAGAGATCCTCACCAAAAACTGCAGTGCCAGCGACGACTGCCTATATGTACCTCTCCGAGAGTTTGGCAATTGTCTCAACAATTTCCAAATTCCACTTTATGAAAGAGTTTATATATAGTGGGTGCTAGTGATCATGTCCACCGGCCATACTTATGCAAGATTTTACAATCGCTATCTCAATCTAATTTATAAAAATGAGTGATTATGTGACTCAACTATTTTGACTCTCAAGAATTCTTAGAGCTAAATGAGCGTGCAAAGGTTATGTGTCGTAAATGAACATAATTAATTTGTGATAAGTTAATAAGGAGAGATTCAAACCACCTATTCAAATGAAACCCTTAAAAAATTAGTTGTATAGGACGCTAACTATAGTCTAGCATTTTGACCTTTGAACAAAAAATCTTGGTCGACCATCATCACTTGTAATATCCACCTCAGATATTAGTTTTGTCATTATCAAAATTACTTAATATCGGTCGACATTAGTGTTTCCATATAAATTAATAAAAGTAGGGATTCTATTCCTTAATAAGTAAGAAGACATTAATGACGTATCGATATTTGTTTTGAAGGATGCAAACTAAAATGCTGGATGCCGCTAATTATTGTATACAATTGGTAAAAGAATCAAGATAATAAGGTCTAGTAATGAGGCTTCCTAAAAGCCACCAACCAAGTAAAGCTGTTGCATTCTATATATGTAGGTACTAGAAAACAATTTGAAATACTATATGTTTGGTCATTCAGATTTCTAATCAGAATAGGACTAGACAGAATAGGATATGAAATCCTGAAATTTTTTTATATCCCGTCTATTGTTTGGTGAATTACAATATTAAAGTCGGATATGTTCATATCATATCATGTACATTTTTTTTTTTTTTTTAATATATAAACGGCATATAATTATAAATGAACCTAAATGTTCATAAACGGAGATGGTGAAAATCCCTCGTAACACTACTCCTTAATTTATTTTTTATTTTTTATTTTATTTTTCCTATTTTTATATTATTTTCATTATTATTTATTTATTCCCCTTTCATCGTTCTTTAATAAAATTTTATCAAATAGTAAATTGTACTAACCTAAAATACAAAAATACCTAAAATATAATATTTAATTTATAGATTGAATGTTTATTATAAAATAGAATTAAAGTTGAATATATAAATTAAAATAAGATTAAGTAAAAATAATTTTTTATTTTTTATTTCTTATTTCTTAAATTAGAATTCAAATATTATTTATATTGAAATATAATTTCAATTTTGTTAATTTAATAAAAAATTTATTCGAGAAAAATAACTTTTCTATTATGGACATTAGAAATCCTATCAACCTTTATCCCACCTCTCTCATTGGATAATTTTATCCTGTCTATATCCCCATTATATCCGACTTTATCTTGTCCTGAGCGAGCACCAAACGTAGGATATGATAAATTATATTTTATCCCGAATTTTATTCCGACTGCCAAACGCAGTTTAAGGTAATAAATCAATCACGTTGCTTCATTCGAGGACATGAATTTGAAATCTCTCTAAAAATCAGAAAAGGGCTTTACTTTTTCCAGATTTTAAGAGCCTTTCTCGCCTCTTATCTTCATCATCATCCTCAACTACATGTAAGCCACATCTCTCTCTCTCTAAAAATCAGAAAAGGGCTTTACTTTTTCCAGATTTTAAGAGCCGAGATAAAAATCAGAAAAGGGCTTTACTTTTTCCAGATTTTAAGAGCCTTTCTCGCCTCTTATCTTCATCATCATCCTCAACTACATGTAAGCCTCTCTCTCTCTCTCTCTCTCTCTCAAGCTCAATTCTAAGAGTATAGTCTTCTTTGTTTCTTGAAAGAATCGGGAGTTGTAGGCGGAAAATCCAATGGCTGATGAAATGAGTCCAATGGAAGTCGATCAAGAAAATCAGCTGGCTATAGTTATTGTGGACCAACCAGCCGAAACTGCAGAACCCAGATTTTATGAAGGAACGATGTTCGGATTACCGAGGGGCTGGACAGCAGAAATGAGGCCACGAAAGGCCTCTTTCAAATACTGTAAGAAAGTGGATCAGGTAATGTAAGAGTTTCTACTATTCCTCCTCAAACAACCCCCCAAAAAAAGAAAAGAAAATCCTTCTACACCGTTGATAGCTAGGATCAGCACGATTTTTTTTTTCTTTTGATGAACGGATTTACCTATTAGATCTTAAATTTTGATAATCCTATACATTTAGATTGCGAACATGATTAAGCTTAGCTTGCGTTTAGGAATCACGTTTATAATTTCTAGTATTGTTATTTAAGATCACATAGGTAATTCGTGATATTGAAATAACTAAACTCCACACACGCAGACATTTTTGTGGAAAAAAATGATAGTTGGAGAATATTGGAAAACTTCGGTACTAATTGATGGGAAACAGTGAGGCTTCGTTTTTATGATTGCTTTTTTAGTTGATTTGATTACCTAAAAAGCTCACACGCACGGATCATTTCTAGAAATTGGATCAAAAGCTTTTAAAAGCACGAGCTCAATTAACTTCGGTTACATTTAGGACTCACGACATGAATTTATTGTTCCTGTCATTTGGCTGCAGTTTGATAAGCATTTTGGCTCAACTTGTGCCATTTTAGCCTAGGACCATGCTGTGCAGCCTTTCAAAACATGTATGATCAGAATAATGGTGTGTATGTATAGCTATGAATACAGGATGAGTTCTTTGTTCAGAATTACTGAATATATATGTATCATGTATACGGGCACATATGTTTCTTCCTGTCATTTGGCTGCTGTTTGATAAGCATTTTGGCTTGAGGTTTCTATTTAGATCAGTCTCCATTTATTTGCTTCAAAATCCAGCACTGCCATTACATAACGATTGTTCTCATATTGCTGCTTAAATGTTCTCATGCACGTCCCCCATTTTGATGATAATTCAACATCTGTTGCAGATTAAAGATAACTAATTGAAAAATCAGTTATGATGATGCAGTGTCAGTAAGTTGTTGTATTTTGACCTAACCCTTGTTTGCTGCTTGACTCAATAGAAATAAGAAAAGTGTAGACCTTGTTTGTTGTTGCTTGATTCAACTGAAAAGTGTAACCCTTGCTTGCTGCTGCTTGATTCGATTGCAGAAGAAAGCGTTGTGCTTCATTTTTTCTAACATATTTCTTTTTAGCTAGCATAATTTTCATTCACTAAACCACAAGAGCATTGGTAGAGGGCTTTATTCATGGTTCTGTAACTTTAGCATGACTTTCGTATTATTTTATGGTCGATAATTTAAGGATAGTCATGTCAATATCAAGTACAAGAGGATTATTATGATATGTTTTCTTTCTTTTGAAGTTCTTCTACGAGCCCGGAACGAGAAAGCAATTTCGATCACTCAAGGCAGTGAAGAAGCATCTAGGCCTTGAGACGGGACAAACTAGCCGCAAGAGAACACCAAAGGCATCAAAAGTGGCTAGTCAGACGGAGGTAATTTTTGAATTACAAGAAAATAGTGATTCATTATTTCTTGTAATGTATATAAGTACACTTTCTTTCTTTCTTTTTTCTTCTCTTAATGTTGGTAGCACAATTTATACTTATAATTGACTTGCAACCTTTCAATTATTTTGACTAGAATCTTAATGAGAAAGACAAATTGGCATCTGAGTCGGTTGGTGAGTCCAAGGTAATTTTTGAATTACAAGATCAGTGATTAATTATTCTTGTAATGTATATAAGTACATTTTACTTCTTCTTTTTCTTTTTAAAAAAGTAGTAACACAATTCTTAATTGTGTTTGACTTGCAGCCATTTCATTATTTTGACCAGAATGTTAATGAGGAGAATAAAGTGGGCTCAAGCAGTAAGGTTGCTGCTGAGGACGAAGATAAAGAGAATGGTTTCTGTTTTGACAAGGTTGCTAAGAGAATCAGATGGCAACTCATAAATGGCGAGCAAAATAGTTGGGATAGGTATATCAAGGTTCCAGGTGTTGTGCAAACACGATGGGTGGATATTTTTCTCAAGCCCAACTATAACCAGGAAGCAAACGTCCAGGGATGTAGATGATACTATCAATGTGTGTTTTTTATGAGGCTTTTTCTTCCCCTAATTCTCTTTCTTGTCCACAATGCGTAGAATTCATGAGTACATGAATGCATTGATTGTCGCATAGAATTTATAGACCAAGATTCGGGGCTTTTCTAGCTGCCAACTTTTACTTTGAGATATCTACTGGTGGGCAATTGAGTTGGTTTGGCTTTGGGCACTTCATCATAGAGGTCCCAGGGTCGAAACTCCACAATTGCTAACAAGTTTTAAGTGGGAAACCATGGTGGTGGGGTCTTGTGCTAGTTTCCTCCGAGAGGGGCTCAGTCCTTTTGTGCCGTCCAGGCACAGGGGGCCGTGGTGGAGTCCTCGGTTACCAAAAAAAAAAACTTTTACTTTGAGATGGATTCGGTACTTCATGAAGCATCCAAGCCACCATCTAAGTATGATAAAGCCACAACGTTTGCCTCTTCAAGGTGATACGTGCGAGTTAATCGTAACAGGCCTGATGGTTCATTAATGACATTACATAAGGTACTTGCAGCAATCTTATCCAACTTTTAGTTCTTCACTGAGATGAATAATTGTGACTCTCTCTCTCTCTCTCTCTCTCGGAGTACCATATACGAAGAAAACAAAACCAGCGACACGTGCCGGACTTCTTGGACCAGTAAGGTACTTATTTCGAAAAGAAACATATTGTACCTCATAATTCACTCGTTATAGTTTTCTTGTTTAAAGCAGAAAATGTCAGTCTCGCTCAACATAGATCGCAAAAGATGCCCCATAAGTAGCATAAAATCGAGTAGAAAATGAGTAAATGGCACGGCGAGCATGTTACTTCTCATATTTTATTAAGTGCCTCAGTAAACTTAAGTGGAATTCAAGCTGTTTGAAATAAAAAGTAAAAAAAATGTCACGCTAAAAGTCTCCCACATAACTCAGAGAACACCCGCATTCATTTCAAAAACATTCGGCGACATTGAATCTAACCTGATTTACCCATCTATCTAGCTCAGACCTTGCAGCAGCAATGCGCGAATTAAACTGGAATTCACCCAAAGATTTAATCTCCCAATTTTCTTATTAGTTGATGGCAGAATTACTGTCAATTGATGCTTGATTAAGTCTCAAATGAACCAAAAGAACTCACCCTCCATGTATCGACAATTTACAAGAGAAGAGAGCATTTGTACAAGCAACACTAAAAACTTGGACCTTCCGATTGGTTTCTCTAATTATAACAAATACTAGAGTTAGTTACATCTTGTATAGTAAATGATCCTCATAATTCTGAGAAAATTACAGTAAGCAACACAATCAACAAGACAAGAAGACAAATCTCCATAGTTAAGCAGCTCAGATAATCGAAAGATCAAGCGATTGCTAAAGCCAGAACAGAACCATCAGGAGATCACTCACCAGAAGCTACAGTGCCAGCCACGACTGTATACATGTACCTCTCCAACAGTTTGGCAATTGTCTTAACAATTTCCGACAATTGCCAAATTCCACTGGTCATACTTATTCAAGAGTTTATATACAGTGGGTGCTAATGCTAATGTCCATTGGTCATACTTATGCGAGAGTTTACAACAACTACGTCAATCCAATTTATGAAAACAAGTGACCTATACAACTCGACTAAGATCTGAATATCAAGAATTCATTAAGCAAAATGAGTGCGCAAACGGTCATGCCCCATGAGTACTCAAAATTAATTTGTGAATAGTTAATAAGGAGAGATTCAAACCACCTATTCGCTTGAAGCCCTGAAAAGGGTGGTCGTGTAAGACGCTAACTATAGCCTAACATTTTGACGTTTGAACAAAAGGCCTTGGTCGACCATCATCACTTGTAATATCCATGTCAGATATTAGTTCTGTCGTCATCCAAATTACTTAGTATCGGTCAACATTAGTCTCTCCATATAAATTAATAAAAGTAGGGATTTTATTTCTTAACAAGTACGAGGACATTTATGATGTATTGGTAGATGTTTTCAAGGACGCGAACTAAAATGCTGGAATCAGAATAGACTAAAAACAATTATAGAAAATCCTAATGACAGATTAGATTGGAGATATGCCACGTGGGTTTGACATGGAAAGGGAAATACAAGTATCTTGCACGAGGAGGGGATAACATAAGGAAATATAAATAAGAGAGCGAATCCAATTAAAAAAGAAAATTTTACTTCACTAGTTTTGCTTGGATTAAGTAAAGAGCAGACTATAGGTTTTGTTCAACTCCCAGTTGTCGTGCCATGGCCATTCTTGTGTACGCTTCGGTATCCTAGAATCTTTTTCAGAATAGTTTCAGAATTCTTCCTATTTGTGTTCGAAAGTCTTCCTAATTAAATAGGAGAAATTGTACAATTAGTTCTAAACTTATTGTACAGATATCACTTCAATCTTAAATTTTCCAATTTTGCCAATTGAATCGTAAATTTTTTTTCGCAAAACCTGATAGCAACATGCCATTCAGGACTAATAACAATGACTAGATCGCTACATCGGTAACTTGCAAGGAAAATTGGGCGATAGAACTATTTTCAAATTTCGTGCAAAAGTTTAAGACTAAATTGACAAAATTGAAAAATTTAAGACTAAATTGACTTTCATAAAATAGATTTCCAACTAATTGAGTAATTTTCCCAATCAATTATGAGTTGGTAGTAAGTGGGAAATTCAAAAGCAAAAAAAAAATCAAAATGGCAACTAGAGGATCTCGTGTATATATAGGGATCTCCTTCCTTATTTATATCTTTTAATTATCTGAGCAATATATGTCATGACAACTTCTGCTTAGCCTTTCGACCCAAAGAAACAGTCTTGCTAAGCCTGGCAGAGGGGGAACAGTAAGTTGAATGGCCAAAACAAAGAGACATTAAGTTGAATGAAGCAGGTGGAGAGCCTGAACGGAAAATGCAATTCCAATTGGGGGAAATTCGTGAAAATTGGGTATTAGTCTCGGTTGGAATTCAGAATAGACGAAAAGGGATTACAGTCATTTTAAACTTGCCTCCAGAATAGCACAAGCACAAAAAAGAATCTTGAACCCTTTTCCAAGATTCTTTCCCTGTTATTCTTATAACAAGAAGTCCTAGTGACGCCCGAACAAGGAATCCACAAACTTGCAAAGAGTGTGAAGCAGGCCGTGTGTGGAGAGATTGCCTTTGTTCTCTGGAGGTAAACATTATCTTCTGCAACCCACGTACGTATGCTGTATACAAGCAAAAAGTCCGGGATGCAGCACAGCTCAGGCCACCACTCATACATTAAAAAGAGCCATGTTCGATTAAGATAATCTTTCATGAACCGTATATTTAAACATGGAGATGTATAGATGTACACCTTGTGAGGCTCTAGTACTCTAGGTGTACCATACTCCAGATAATTTAACCGTTCCATTTACTCATAAACAAAACCGATTCGTTGGATCTCCTCCTCTTTAGCAACCGGAATAACCGGTTGCCATTAGGCCGTTCCTCATTATTAATGGTGTCTAGTTCAATCTCAACCGGTGGTAAGAAAAATAACTCTTCCAAGAGTTGTCAGTTTCCTAAAAGATAAAATCTGGGCACATTACTATGAGCGGTACAAGGGAAGGAATGCACTAAAGTCCTGAAGAATGAAATTTACCATTAAATCGTATACCTTTGTCAGATGTAAATTAGGTGGTCTGAATTTGAGGTTTTTTATTCTTTTTAAGCTCTGGCAAAGGAGGTTTAGAGTTGAGACTTTCTGACAGGGTATTACATTGCCGTGTTGGTGATAGAAGAGCACTGTTAATGCACACCACACGACAGTACCGTTAATGCTGCTGCTCGACTGTAGCTAAACCTCACCCTTTAGAAAATCAGGTGTTAACTGGACATACCTGCACATACTAAAACAAAGTAAGTATTACGAAAAAGGAGATTATAATGACCAAAAACAGAACGCTACCTGCCTAGGCAGACGAAACATCCATAGGTTACTCCTTTAACAAAGTAAGCTAGTAGAAATATATCCAACGCACCTCGTCATCTCATGCACTCCTCCCCCCCTCCTCTAGACATGAAACACTTTACTTGATCAAGAATAAAAAGCCCGTGAAAATGGAAAGAAGAAAAGGAGAATCTTAAACCAAATGCCGATCATTTATGCCTGCCAAGTGCCAATTAACCTTTTGAAGCAACAATAACATTCTTATGAACAATTCTGTTTCCATTACTTTACAGAATGGGAAGTACTACAACAAGGAAGCATCGATTGACTACAGAGTACAGTGATTGGCCTAGAGGGTGTCCCAGACTTTCAGCGATTCTCCATGCTTGCAAACCATGAGCCCTTCTTAAATGACCCAAAACCAAGCAACAATTGAACCAATAGCCAGGCCAAGAACCAAGAACAAAACAATCACAATTCCTGCTGTTTCTGCATGCTGTAGTTGCACAATTTTGGGAGCCAAAATCATCAACACACTTGTCAAGTACCCGTTGGTCAGCCCCAACAGGCAAGTCAATATAGTAACAGGAATCTCGGTCCTGAGGAACTCAGGTCCATGCAAACAGCCATAGAAGAGTGGGAAGAACAGCAGCCTCCCCACGCAACCCCAGATCGCAATTTTTGCATTCTCAAGGAGATAGAATGCGGTCAAAGATTTACCAACGAGGTCGAACACATTGTAGCCAGTGATAAGAATTATCGCATACCAGTCTTTTAATAGTTCAGAGTGCACGTCCTCGGTGATATATCCCGGGAAAATCGCCAAAGTCACAATATAAATGAGAACAATCCCAAATCCATACCACTTGACTCTCCCAACAGTGTCCCATAGAGTTGAACTGCAAGCAGATTCAATTAGGGAGCCCTTTTCTTCTTTCTCCTCATTCACAGCTTGCATCTTCAATTCCTTGTAGTACTTCATGACAGGAAGCCTATGTGCGACATTGTAAAAGACAAGACACACGACCATGATCACAATGCCAACAGCAAAGTAGATGTTCGCACTGCTTCTCAAACCATGAGCATCTTGGGTGTACGCAGCTTTTGTAATAACCCTTAAGAGGGAAATCAGGACCCCTGCATTGATTGTTGTCCCAACTTAGGATTCGATCGGTCCAAATGAAAAATTAAGATTGTCTATCTGTAGTGTAGAGTACACCACCTATAAAATGATAGCTGAAAATTCAAGTTCTTTTATGCCTATTAGCACAGAAATTGCATCATTTTACCAAAATTCCTGAAGAACCAACATTTCACATTGCGCCTCTCAAAACAGTAGATTCACAGACCAAGGTTCCGGGCTTTCCTAGCTGCTAACTTTTACTTTGTGATCGATGAAGTACTTCGCGAAGCATATAAGCAACCATCTAAGTATGATAAAGCAAGAACATCAGCCACCTCCAGGAGATATATACGACAATTGCAGAATGCCTGATGGCTGGTAAATGATAATACATAAGATACTAGAAGCAATAATATTCAACTTTTAGTTCTTAATTAAGATGAAATATCATTATATATAAAAAAATTTTGGGAGTACCATATATGAAGAAAACTAAAACAGTGAGATATGCTGGACTTCTCGAACCAGTTAGCTACTTATGTCGAAAAGAAAACACATTGGACCTCATAACTCACTAATTAAACTTTTCTTGTTCGAAGGAGAACACATCACAGTCTCGCTCAACATAGATAGTAAAATATGCCCCATAAATAGCATAAAATCTGGCAATCATTCCAAGCAAAATTAGACCATGAGTAAAAGGCCAACAAACTAGCACAGCGAGCATATTACTTCTCATATCTCCTTAGGAGCCCTAGCAAACTGAAATGAAATTCAAGTCATTCAAAATCAAAAATGTCAAGCCAAAAGTCTCCAACAGAACTCAGAGAATGCCTGCATTCGTTTCAGAATAAAAATTTTGGCGAGATTGAATCTAATCTGATTTACCCATCTATCTAGCTCCAACATGGTGGCTGCAATGCGCGAATTAAACTGGAATTCTCCCTACAACTTAATCTCCCAAATTTGCAATTAGTTCATGGCAGAATACTATTGATGCTTGATTAAGTCTCAAATGAACCTAAAGAACTCACCCTATGTATATCGCCAATTTACAAGAGAAGCTTACATTTGTAAAGAAGCAACATTTCAAAATTGGACCTTGTGATTAATTTCTTTTATCAGAACAAATGCCAGAGCTATTTACATTTGGTAAACTTAATACCCATGATCCTGAGCAAATTAAAGTAAGCAATCCAATCGGCAAGACAAGAAGACAAATCTCCATAGTTGAGCAGCACAGTTAGATAATCCGAAGATCAAACGCTTGCTAGAACCAAAACCAAAACTTCAGAAGATCACTCACCGGAAGCCGCAGTGCCGGCGACGACCGCCTGCATGTACCTCTCCGGCATCTCGCCGGCGGAGCCAATGACTCCGCCCTGGACGAGCGCGTCCGCCAGGCCACACAGCGCGACCGCGGCGACCGTGACGTAGAAGCCGGCGTACAGCCCGACCCGGCCCTTGATGTACGTGAGGTCCATGACGGGCACCACCAGGAGAGCCGCGATGAAGAGCGCCAGCCCCAGGTTGATCCTCACGGCGGCGTCGGACTTGCGGGAGAAGAAGATGACGACGAGGAGGGAGGCCAGGGCGACGAGCATGTAGACGACGGCGAAGACGCGGTCGACGCTGGCTTCCGGGTAGAGGTAGGTGAAGTAGTCGACGGCGGTGATGAAGGCGTTCCACGGGAGGAGGAACCCTAGGCCGACGGTGAAGAAGATGATGTAGGCGAAGTGGAACGCGTCGTCCGGGGCCTTCCGAGGCGCCGCGGCGGAGGCGCCGCCGTCGCCGGGGAGGAGGGGGGAGGACTCCGCGTCGGTGCCGGGGACGCCCATCGGAACGATCGAATCGGGTCGGATCTGGGGACGATGGGGGGAAATGCGATTCGGTTGGTTGGTTGGCTGGTTAGCTACTCGTTAGCGATGAGATAAAGGGAAGGCCACGTGGTTAGCGTGTTGCTTGATTAAGGGAAACGACAGCGTTTTATATTGCTTAGATTTTTATTTTTTTGGGGCACTTTATATTGTTTAATTTTACTTTTTATTTAGTTCATCGCCACAATAAATAATAATTTAACCCGCAAATTATTGGAAGTGGCTCTGTATCGACATGGATGGAATCTGATCATAGCGGAGCTCTGCCAACCGAGCCATATTCCACGAGTCAAGTGGAATTTTTTCTAGTCAAAGAATCTGTATCTAGTTGGTTTCCTCAATGGACATTAAACATATGCTTTGGCACGAAGTGCAACGACCCATTTATTTACTAGCCCCTCTTCTTTCTTCTCTTCACATGGGTCCCAATTTCATTTCATTAAACACATGCTTTGGTACGATATTTTTATTTTATTCTCTAAATTGACATAATTTCAAACGGGTGACCAAACATTGATAAGAGAAAATTCCACGAAAAATTCTCAAATTATATTTATTGTAACACATTTATTTTGAACATTTTCTATGACTCCATCAAGATTCCATCAACTAGCAATGCTAAAAATCTACATGGATGATAGAAAGAAAATGGTGTTTAAAAATAACGTCGTTTAGTTGAAGAATCATCAAACAGAATCTTAACATAGGGGAAATATATTGTAAAGATATAAGTTTGAGATTTTTGGCGTCACAAGAAAAATTTTAGGATAAATTTGTTGTTGTGCATACAATTTGAGATTTTTTTATATCCCAAAGAGTTTGAAATTTCTGGTAATTTTTTATCTAAGCCCATAAAACTAAAATAATATTTACACATCTATTTCCTAAGTTATGGCATTCGAAGTAATCGCATAGCATCTCTCCAATCAAGTCAAGCTAGACGAAGAGGAGGGGATAAATCTAGTTCAACTTTCCAACTTTTAATTGAGGAAAAAAGATGTATGCTGGCCATTTCACCGATATTGAAGATGAGAACCGGCGCACGTGACGTTGCTTGTTCCGAAATTCGCCCATTTGTGGCGACTTTTCGCTTCAAGTCCGTCGTAAACCGGTTACAACGTCAAATTCTTGGATGAGATCGAGGAAAAAAACGACATATTGCGTGTGCGGGCGAGGAGCGAGGCAATTTCGACGAACCGAAAAGAATGGGGAGCAAGATAGTAATTTTAAACCTGGAGGCCCTCGAAAGCATCTCTTTCGCTTTTTCGCAATGGCCAGAAAGTTGCAAGCGAACGTGACGATCACGAGAGGGCAAATGGCAGATCGGCAGATGGTGGTGTTTACAGAAAAAAAAGGTCTAGTACTCCTTTGATGTCTGTATGGAACTCCACTAGAGAGAAAGATGGCAAATACGGCACGTGCTGTCTTAAGCACCGTCGCTTTTTGTCAGGATCGAGGACAAAGAACGTGGGTTGGCGCACGCCTTTCCCAGCTGTCCGTCTTTTGTTCTTGCTCGCTTTAACTTTTGCTTCATTAATTTTTAGGTGTTTTCAGCTAATCTGCCCTTTTTCCTTCTTTTTTGGCTCGGTGCTCAATTTGGTACCTCTTCATATTTAATTCCCTCGAATCGATGATGGCACGGCTATGCCATTGCAAAAACATGGATTTGTATTGATGGATCGACAGTATAAGGTATTATAGACAAGTTCACGATATATTACGGACTCATTTATAAATATTTATGATTATCAGATTACGTTCATGAATAAATCATCACATGTAGATCTGAAGATTTGAAATAAAGTAATAACACAGTTGAGCTTCCACCTATAGTTGTACACAGAGATAATCATCCCTTAAGATGAATGAAACAACATTAATAATTCGAAGTGAAATTAGAAATGTATAACTATTAACAAGATAATGTTACGTAAAAATTGTAGAAATCCATACGGGAGATGCAAGAAAATGATTTTCTCTCTCCTGCCTGCTTTGTTGTTGGCTAGCCACAACCCCAAGCCCTTAGAGGTAGAGATAACTATTTAAGTCAACCCCGGTTGGCCACTATTGGGATTCTAGGAGTGAGCATCAACCTCGATTCAATCCGAGAAATGTCCCCGATCAATTGGTTCTCGTGAGAATCAAGGGGATTAGAAAATTTAGGAATTGATTGAGACCGATCGGCCCGCATCTGAAATTGCCGTTTCTACATAGGAAACCTGCTTTTGGACTGCTCTTCTTTTTAGTAGGAATGAAAAGTAAAATTGATATTGTTAATGATGTTGATCCATATGTACTTAGAATCCCCTAGTGATATCAGTTACATTTCACATAATATGTACATCTACGTGGGTGATTATTATCCTCTTGATAAGATTTATCACATGACCATAACATACGTCCCAAACTAAATCTATATCATTAAAATCGAGGGATCGCACGTGAATTTTATCAGGTCTGACCATGTGGTATGTGTCCTGCATTGACCGTATATCTTTCTCACTCTCAATTTGAGCAGCAAAAGCATGCGGAATCCGGTGGCGAAGAACTCGATGAAGAAAGGGACAGGCAAGGCAAGCCCATCTTCGCATTCAGGTTTTTCCTGGAGCAGCATGCGAGGACGAAGCCTCGAGTCCGCGGTGTGATCGGCCAAACATAATCTTCTTCAGATTCTTGGTATTCTTGATTATGGGAAAATTCAGCATGAGATGCGGATTCAAGTTATGTATAGACATAAACTTCTGGCTTCCTTCCTAAATATCATATTCCAGTTAACGTAGTTTCTCGGTGAGAGGCATAGACGCATACTCACAGGACCTGTGAGAGGCACTAACTATCGTGGGAAACAAGAAAACAGAAAAAGGAAGCAAGGGCATTGTAAGCAGACAAGAACAATTAAGCTCCAAAACTATTATTGAACCGGAAGCCAGAACTAACCCCTACAAACCAAATAGACCGCTCGGCCGATCATGCAAATACACGACTGCAACACATGCCATCACAATACTCGATTGCATCATGAATCTGAATTTGCAATAACACCCAAGAAGCATCCCTTGACCATCATGAATCTGAATGTCAGGACTCAGTTTTAGAGATACTACAAGATTTACCTCAACAGTTACATGTGCACATCTCATCTTCATCATATGTTCTGCTGCAAGCCCAGAACAAAAGTCTCCCACGGTAATGATGAATAAGGATAAACCAGCCAAGCCGCCGACCAGGAGGACAACAAAGTGATAAATACTCATGAAGGCAGTTTGCCCGGTATATTTCCATACAAAATGTCTCAGAAGACTTAGCTGAGGATGAGAAGCTCTGTAATGTTATTGAGATATACGTAAAGGTAGGTGTTTGTTGGGTAGGAAAAGGGAGTCTTGGAATTCTAATAAGCAGACTTGAATGACATGATTGGCACAAGAAAGAGACGTGTATATAAAGGACTACGAATCACGGTAACTCTCACTGCCTGTTATGATCTGCAATCCGGGGTCTAAACCCGATTTGCTCAATTAACTTAGAGAGCTGAACATGCTTCTCCGTCCACTGTTCAGCCAGCTTCTGCTCCTTGGATTCTGCATCTTTCCTCAATCCTGCCAGCTGCTCTCTGTATTCTGTTTCAATCTTATCCAAAGAAGCTTTCTGCTCTTCCCTGAGAGTGTTGATTTTCGCCTCTATCTCTTCCATTTTCTCCCTCCTCCTGCACGCCTTCTCCGACTCCAACTGCAACTCCAGTCGTTTCAACCTCCATGCCGCTTCCTTCTTGTGTGCAGCCCAAGCACGGTGCCCTTCTTCCAATTCCTTGCAGCACTCCGCAAGCTCAGACATTAAGATAGTTTCTCCAGAAGTAGGGAGTGGACCATGGTTGGGCAAACCAGTCAGTGAGAGAGAACCACTATCGAGTCCTCTATCTGCCTGCAGCCACGGAATCGGTTGAGATGCTGGAACTGTTGCAGGGGAGAGACTAAGGGTTACTGACGGTGAAGGAGGCCTCAGAGTTGGGGTGCCGTTGGAATTTGAAAGCCATGGAGGTAGAAGAGCCGGAGCAAGAGCAGGTGAATCGGTGTGAATGAAGCCACCATTTGCTGTGGCCATGAGAAGTGCTGGGGTCGATCGCTCCTTCACTAGCTTCTCGGCAAAGTTCTCTAATATATGATCGTATTTACCCTCGTCAATTGGTAAAGCACCTTTGTTCTCCTTTTGCTCCCTTTGCTGTTTCTCTTTAAAAACCTCCCACCACTTCCCCAATCTCTTAGCCGTACGGCCCGGGATCTCAGCAGCAATTTTCTTCCATTTGTTGCCGTGTTTCGCCTGAAGCTGGATGACAAGACGCTGTTCTTCCTCACTGAGGGATCCCTTCTTTATACCTGGTTTCAGGTAATTCTTCCACCTCTCTAAGCAGGACTTGGCATCACGGTTAAGGGGAGTGTTCATGCGCTGAGACACAAGGTGCCACTCCCTTGGGCCATACTGTTTCACATATGCACGTAACAAGGCGTCCTCTTCAGCTCTCCAACGCTGTCTTTCCTTCATTGCCAGGTGTAGACACCACTTCCCATTGCCTCAAACTTAGATCTTTCATAGTGTGGCTACAGAAGAAGATGGCGCTAATACAAATTAGAAGTAATTTCTCACATCACAATATAAAACACGACATTTTAGCTGAGTTAACTGGTCAGAGAAAAGAAAAGAATCCCAAGGAGGAAACAGGTTTATCCAAGGAAATGAAAGCAGACCTAGGGGAAACTATAAAAGACAATGGCCAATTAGTGAGGCAAGCAAGAAAAAACAAGCGGCAATCTCTCCCAAGCATCATAAAGAGAAAACAGTTGTGTAACAACATTTATTATGGAACAAAACATGTCACAAATTTCACATCTACAGCCGAGGCCGTCACTTATCCTCCACAAAGTCATAGAGTATCTGGGTGGACAGGTCATTTTCAAGGAAAGGACATGAGCAGGCTGATGTTCAAATTCTCTAATTATACCTAATCCAAGAAATATAACAACTGAAAAGCGAAATCTATGTCTGCAAGATCAATCGTCAAGAACAGAATGAAGAGTCCCACATTCTTTTGTTAAGGTTTTGTAAGCAAAATGATATTACGCTAGGCAAACTTCCAGTCACAACATGACCAAACTGGTCCAGCTGTATTCTTCAATTCCCGAAGCAAGCAGCGCTATGTTTCCATGCATTTCTCTGGTTCAACAATTTTCAAGAAGGAAGCAATATTCACATATATTCAGCCAAGGAAAGAAAGAAATCTAGTACCATAACTATAGTTAAAATGCATTGAAAGAAGGAATTTGAGCTCAGACAAAAATAGATTGAAATCTAATACCAATTAATTCCGCCCTAGATCAACCACAAGACCCTTCCAAGCAAATCTAACTATACAGAAAATCCAGAAAACCCCCTATCAATAATCTATCATCAAATCTACCGTTCCAAACAAATGGTGATCACTATGATTGATGCTGCTGAGTGTTGCAATTTGTGCATTGACTCCTAGATGCTTGTTCCAGAATCTCCAAAACATTATAAAGAGATTACCCATCTAAATCTATTAAAGGAGAGAATCCAAACCGGCCCCTGAACTGCACCCGCAATTTAAGTGGAGCAAGAAGTTAATTGAACGTGAAGTTGCGTTGAATTCTCCTTTCTGATTATCGGTCTTTAAATCGACAAATGAAAGTCTAAATGATGAGTTCGGAATTCTATCATCCGCATCTCATCAACCAAACCCCACGAGAGGAAAGGATGTTAAAATTCCAGTAAAGCTCAAAACCATACAGAATACAGCATACTAGAGCCCCCAAAGCAGATGTAGGAGGATGACCCCCCAAAGGAGTCCATCTCTACAAACATCTGATAGAAATTATGCACCCAAAAAAGCATCTGAATCTTCCATTTGTTAGTAGTCCACGGGGACCAACCAATGCAAGAATGTCATGCAGAAAGAGAGACCAAACAGAAGCTCCAAAAGGTGAACGAATCTGCATAAAGAATGGCGGATGCCAAATTCTTCAGGGTACAAGACAGATGCAACCCGAGGAAAACCAAAGAGCCCAATTGAATATGCAACCGAGTGATGAGATTTAATGGAATCTGGAACCCTTTCCCAGAACCAAAAAGAAAATAAAAAAAGGAACCTTTCTAGGCATGAGATAACAATAAAATATTCACCAGATGCTGTTCTTTCAAGAAAAAGAAATGCCATCTTTCCAAGAACCGAAACCGATCACTCATTTGAGACCGTGAGCCAAAGAAAAATACGCAAAAGAAATCAGAACCTCCACTTTTTAAGGTCTTCTGCTAGTAAAGATAAAAGGGTCCGTCCGTCGGGAGCTCAAAAGTCAGCATCGATCCCGCATTCGCGATTACCAGACGAATCGAGTCCCGCACGGCACCCACAAAGACAGCAAGCAAAGCTCACACGAAAGCGTACAATTGACGACGGCCAAGACGCTTGACCAGCTCAGCACCCGAAAAAGAAAGAAAGGGAGGTCAGAGGAAGCTCCTATCATCGGAGCGAGCTTACTCACTGGTCGGTCTCATGAAATCAGGAGAGAGGTCCTTCTCCGACGCATCTCGGACGACAACCTCGGCGCCCTCTTTCACTTCGACGAAAGCGCAGAGAAAAGGGAGGAAGGGTAACCCAGAGAGAGAGAGAGAGAGAGGAGTTCAGCTGGGCTCGATGACTGAAAAACGTTCAGAGCGAGAGAGAGAGACGGGAAAAGCAGAGTACAGTAGCTAAGCTCCAAGCTAAGCTAGAGAGAGAAAGCAAGCAACTTTGACAGGAAGTGACAAGAGAGAGCAAAGCACGGATGGAGAGCATAGAGAGAGAGAGAGAGAGTAGAGAGCAGGAGCATGCGAGGGCAGCAGGAACAAGAGGACAAAATAAGGAGGTGACGTGTACGAGGGAATTTGATATCGTAAGCTCCCCTACTTCCGGTTATTATTTCGCGATTTTCTCCCCCTGCACATTTACACCGCTCCGTGCCCCGAATTCTCTGCAGTACGCACCGAGCTTTGCTCGCGATTCGCTTTTGCCGTGCCGGGGACTTGGGCTCGGTCCTGCCTCCCGTCCCCCGTATCAGAACGACCCGTTTCGGTGTAAAAAAGGGTCTTCTGATCTCGCTGCGGAGAGATCAGGCGCGTCGGATGGGGGAGCTGGGGGGAGATGGGGATCGTGCGGAGGAGAGAAGGGACTGAGTTTTCTTTTTTTCTCTCCTCTCTTTTTCGGCCATTTGCATTATTGAGGACCCCACTGCGCAGTGCGTGATGCAGATATTATGGATTCACTGTTGCTTGTGAATTATGAGGAAAAGACCATTGCCTGCCTCCCCCCCCCCCCGGCCATCCACCCTCCTCCTCCATCGATCCGTATGTCATGAGATGAGACATGTCTTCCATTCGTGGAATGAAATCGACCATAAAATTCGGAGGGAAAGAACAAAAAAACCATTTATGATGCTCACCAAGTTTGTTTTGAGTCGGTAGAGTCAATAATCAAGAGATGAAATTCAAATATCTGTGTATATATAGATATAGATATAGATTAAAGATTAGTTAACGAGGTTGATTCTTCAGCACTCGGCTTCTCACGAGCTCTCTTCTCGTGTGGAAACTAATCATGATATGCCTTTTGGAGTTTATTCTATTGCACATCAATTCTTAAGGTGCCCAAATGGTGAGGAGAAACCATGGCGATTGATGGGGTCTGTAGAAGCCTTTTCAATCCGTGCAAACCTCAATTTTGCAGGAAATTGCTTTTCAAGAATGTCATGTTAAAGATAAATAGCTTGACTTTCGTGTATCTTGTAGGTCAATGTCTCGAGAGTGCAATCTAGGATGTAGGATCTAATTGTCATAGCTTTGGATCATGGCGACAAGATTGCGAGTCTAGTTGCCTCGAGTCCATCCGCTAGGATCCTTGATTGGTTCCTATGGCCCTCATCCCTAACCCTCCAAGGTACTGGGTCCAAGTGCAAAGGCCTTTGCCTAGCAGTGGGGCCTCGATTAGGGCTTAATGTGTATTTTCGCCCATAAATTTTTAATTTCTTCAATACACTCTTTAAACATTTTATTTTAATGTGTAATAATGTGATCCATAAATTTTTTTGTACATATTCAATATAGTTTCTGAATCATATGAAAAATGTTTAATGTTTTATATAGTTCTAACTAAATTGAACAAATATAAAAAATCAAAACCCGCATTGAACAAATTAGAAGTTTAGAAATGACGTCGCACATTAAGTTAAAATTCAACTACCACATTAAGATATGACATTGCATGTTAAGGGCAACATTTCATAATCATTTGTGTTATTTTCCCGAGAAGAAAATGTTAGTGCCATCTACATAAAATTCATTTGACATGAGAAAAGCAATGCTCTGTCCCTTGATTGTCTCTTCGGTATCTCCATTTCTTTAACTTTTTTTTTTTTCTAGCAAAGGTTAATACTTTCATCCGTTTCCTCCGACAATAACTCCGATTGACAAGTTGCAAGTTGTTGGTATTAGCCGCAAGAAGCGGACGATGTCCCGTATCATACTTTGCCAAATCAGGATTATGGTCACAAGAAAATTCAAATGGACCGGAAGAATAGTTCAACAGATGATAGGGAGAAACGCCTTCCTTATCAACCTCAAGATGTAGACCGAGCGTTTGAAAACTTTATTTGAACACAGAAACTTTCCTGTTTAAATCACGGCCTGTCTCAGTCAATTGATTTGAACGCAGTTGAATAGGTAGAGGAGGTGATTCACTCGTATTCATAAAAATTATCCATATTCTGCTCTATAAAGAGCTTTGGTTACGTTTTGTAGTTATGATAAAATCAATATAGGATAACATTTGTCCTCCTATATTTTGTTCTAATTCAAGACGAGATATAGTCAGTTTTACGAGGATATAACCTAGAAAAAATTTATCCCAAAGCGGATATGAGATAAAAATGGATAAGATATCTTATATTCATGGTATAAAAGTTGTTTTTCTCGAATAAATAACTTCTTAAATAATGAAAACAGATCACTAAATATAGATGATATATGAATATTGAAAAGAAAATTAAAATAACTAAAAAGTCTTTTCTATTTATATATGTGAATTTCTTTATACGCAATAATATATTTTGTATATATTATTACATATTTGACGTAAAATAGTACATTTTATCATCTAATAATTTTTTTATGAAGGCATGATGGAAGGAAATAGAAAATCATAAAAAGAGATCGAATAATAATAAATAACTGAATAAATAAAATGAAGTAAAAGAATCGAAATTTTAAATGAAAAAAATTCAAACGCAACAAGATCTTTCTAATTCTCAAAGAACAAGAAGCAATGAAATTTCTAAAAAATTCCAATTCGTTCCATTTCCTTCTCCTCTACATCTCTGGGTTTATGTTGAAGCTTCACAACTCCTCGTTAGTTTTTTTAATTCATGTTGAAACTCCACGAAAACAGAGAGAGAGAGTCGAAATTTATTTTCCTTCATAGCTCTCTAGTTCACATCAAAAGTCAATGCAAGCAACAAGAGAGTTGAAACTCTGTCTCCTTGGTAATTTTGTGATTCACATTGAAATTTCACTAAAGTAGCAAAAGCGTCAAAACACTACACTTTCTGTAATCGCGAAAATGAATGATTATATATTTTTTTTCTTTTTTACTAGATTTGGAAGTGAATTACAAGAGATTTGTATGATATTCGTTTACGCATTTTCAAGTTTATTTGTACTAATATATTGTAAATACGAAACAATAGATACGATAAAATATGAAATTATCTAGTTTTATTATTTCGGTTCACCCAACAGTTAAGAGAATATAGTAAAATTCATAAATTGTATATCGTATTCCATCAAATTCTATCCTATCTAAAAATTTAGACAACGAAGAGCAGCCTTTCTAGTTCAACTCTTCTTTCCTTCTTAAATCTTTTTTTTTTCTTTTTTACATTTTTTGGGGGCTATATCTGCTTTTATGGGCTATAGCTCCAAATTGTTCATAAATGAGTGGCAGGTCTAGGATTCACCAAGCATAATATTATTGGAAAATAAGACAAATTAAAAGCACGTGACAGTTACATATATTTTGGGAAAATTTCCCTCTACAGCTAGAGATTTTCAATTTTTTTTTCTTTCAATTCGGTCCCCCCGGGCCAAGTCTGAGCATTTTGTCTTGCTTTTCACCTTCGATTTCCCATTCAGCTGAGGTTGTTATGATTACTCCATCCCCTTTCTGAAGTCCCGTGAACGTTAGCCAAATTTTTCATGTAGTTGATCATTGTCACAAGCCCTCCTCGAATATCCAAACTCTTCTTTTATTCTAATCACTCTCTTTACTTGTGGAGGCTTTTAATTACAGTTTTTACTTAACATTTAGCATCTTTTGAGTAAAGAGATTGAAGAGACGAAAATTCGTCATAGATAACACATTTCAAATGTGAAGAGATAATATGAATATGATGTTCGCTCTCAACAGGGTTGCATTTGGTTCGCCTTTTGCCCAAGACCTTTGTATCTACAAATGATTTTAGAGTGTAAGAAATTTCATGAAAAACAAATAGTGTTTGATAAACACTTTTTTCCATAAACTTTGCTCAGGAGAAGGAAGACAACTCAAGCGATGGAACGCCAAGATTGCATTACCTCAAGTGATAGTCATTGGTGTCGGATCTGAGCTCGATGCTTGCCAGAAGTGCATAAGAAAGTGAGAGTGAGGGTGAAACGGAAATTTAGATAGTTCGGTGAGGGTAAAGTTGAAAAGAAACAAAAATTCCCCACACTCATAATTTGTTTCTTTATATCCCAAGGGCTAAATATAGTGTTTGGTAAATACTTGCTCTACAACTTTGATATCCAGCTTGTAAAGCAATTTTTGAGAGAAGAAAAAGGGTGAATGGATGAGCTTAGGTGACAGAGGACAACTCAAACCACGGCCACCGAGATCATGCAACCACGAGCGAGGCAATGTCTAGGTTGCTTGACCTTAATTCAATTTTCATTTATTTTGACATAGCAAGATGAATAGGGATAAACTTACAATTCTATGTGAAAGAAATTTAATTTGTATCATTATTCGTATCTCATTTATTGTCATATTTCCAATAAACAATAACTATTTACAACGAATGGTGCTATTTAATATATTTTTACAACAGATCTTCATCTTTAGTAAACCACTTATAATAAACGCACCTAACTAAATAATAGGATAAAATATATAACATAAAATTGTGTAAGTGTGGTTAATTACATCCTATGATAGCCTATTTCATAAAAAAAAAGAGGAATTGGTATTGTACGATTCAGTTCTCGATTCCTAGATAAGAACTAAACTAAGAGCTAAGAACCGAAGAGCAAGATTGAGAATTATAACTAATGAACCGCAGTTATGTATTTTGAACTTTATTGTTTATTTTATATTTTGTTTCATCGATTTTGGATCCCATAGCGAAATAACTTTCATTAAATATTATGTTTTGGTTTTTATTAAAGGTGACTCGGGATCTATGTTTGCTTTGGACAGAGAGGGTAAATGCGAACATCCCAAATCTAAAGAAGTTGCTTAACATGCTTAATATTAGCTTAAAACCAACGATAATTAATGTCGAAATCTAATCAACAGTTCCCTCTAAACTCACCTTAACATAATAATGAAAGCCCATTAAAATTAAAACAAATTATAAAATCCCAAATCTAAAGAAGTCGCTTAACATGCTTAATATTAGCTTAAAACCAATGATAATTAATGTCGAAATCTAATCAACAGTTCCCTCTAAACTCACCTTAACATAATAATGAAAGCCCATTAAAATTAAAGTGATTTGTACAATATTGAGATGATTCAACAATACTAGGTGTTGACAAAAGCATCCGGAAAAACACTGCTTTCAAATAAGTTAGATGGCACAATGTTAAAATCTAATCAATGATGTTGAACAGCTAGAATGACACCTAGTATACACCATTCATAGGTGGATATAAGGATACAACATCGGAATCTAATTGACAATGTTGGACAATGAGGATAACACTTAATAGACACTGCTCGTAGATGAATATGAGAACATAATATCGGAATCTAATCGACGGCGTTAACAGTGGATTAACACTGAAATCTAATCAATAGTACTACTTGAGATATAGACACTCGCCGTAATTATATTATAGGAATCTTAAGTTACAACTAAATTAGTCTGAGCAAAGATAAAAGGAAGATAAAGTAATTTTGTGTGTTGTTCGAGGGCTTCTTTGTTGGATTGCCTGCAGTATCTATAGGCCAATTTGGTCGATTGCTTCCTCCTTGAGAGTTGCTCCACGTTTTATATTGAACCGCCTTATCCACATCTAATTACTTTCCGATTTCTTTGACAATGCTCTTATGACTTGTCTAGCAAGTATTAATTGTTTCTCTTAAGTTTAGCGCTCTTTTAACTATTCTCGCCTCAATTTGTCGTCAATGTTATGTCTTCAACGGCGTCTTATAGCCTTGACACGTGACAATCAACTGCTTAATCGTAGAATTATGTATCTCTACTTATAAGTTCGTCGAAATCTATCCTATAGATTCTCAAAATCCTTGGCTAACATTTGTTTTCATGACCACTATAGGCTGAGTTGATGTATATCATAGCCCACATGAGGTAATGAGGATGATTTTATAGGTTTTTATCTCTCGTGATTAGCGCATTATTACATAAGTATTTTTGGGTATCAATAATATTATATGTTTGTCTTTTATAAATTGCTATAATTCATAAAGAAGAATTTTTATTGTTGTGTTCATTTAAAAAAAAAAAAGAAAGAAATTGATCGATTGGACTTTATAATTGATTGACTGGGTAGACATTGAGATGCAGGACATGTAAGATAGATTTGAAGTCTCATGGATTATGGTATATTTGGTAACATTATAAGAAACAACTAATTTTATTTTTTTTGTTCTTGGAAGTAAAAAAAAAAATTCATTTGATAAATTTTTTGTTCTCAAGATAGATTTGTAATAGAATTAAGAAGTAGAAAAAAACTACTTCTTGATTTTGGAAACAATTTATAGAATCAATTATAACTTTTTTTTTTTTTATGTTCTCTTGTTTTCTCTTTTCTCTTATCCTCTTTCGTTTTCTTTTTATTTTTTTTTTTTGGTCGGTCACTTGCCTTGGCCATAATTGGCGACTTTGTTTCGGGAATAAAATTTTAAAAAGTTATTGATAACATTTTTTTTTTCGAAAATAGAATCGTTACTAAATATGTCGCGTAGATTCCGATAAAATAAATTTTAAGTGAAGCTTGAACTGTCCCTACAACCGTTGACGTTAGGGTGACCGACCATAGAAACCCCATTTTTAGAGAAATTGTTTTACTTTTGCAGGATATTAAATACAAAACGATTCACGATTTCTTTTGTGCGATTTCTTCTCTCTCTCTATATATCTTCAAAGAGGTCTTGTCAACATCAACCGACCCGAGTCTTGTCAACGTCAAGCCCGTGTCTTACGACATTCAGCTCCCGAAAATTTTTCCTTTTATTCTCTCATTCAATTCCCTCCTCACCTTTCATTCACCATTCACCTCTCTCTCTTGCCGCCCGCCGGAACTCGCCGGCCGGCGAGAACTCGGCCCGCGACTTCCGAGTTCCCCCTCTGCAGCTTTGTTACTCCGGCCAGCTCTGCAGTCGTCGCTAGTGTTCATTAGCGATGAATATTCGGCTCCGACCCCAGATCCGTTCATCTCTCATCAGTCGCTCGACGAGTGATCTGCCTAGCTAGAGAGAGAGAGAGAGAGAGAGAGAGAGAGAGGAGAGGACTGTGTTGGGTAGTGATTACGATAATAAAGGGCGAAAGTGAAAAGCGGGAGTGGGAGCGGAGGTGGAGGGAGTGATCATGAGAAATTACGTACGGTCTTTGCATGTTTGCTTTTTTATTTATTAGAAAGGATTTTTACAGTGGGTACTGGGACTCCTCTTTATCTCCTGGAGGGGCCTTCCCATGATCGCTCCGGGATTTGTCGATCCTATTTCGGCCTATCGTCTCGTAGGTCCTTTTCATCACTGCCAGCATCTGATCACCGATCGCCCCGCAGCAGCACCCGCGACCGCTACCGACAGTCGTCGTTCTGTACCTTCGGCGGTGGCGCAATAGAGTTTAGCGATGGTTCGACTGCAATTCTGACGACAGCCGGCCATGATGGTAGGTGGTGCTCAAGTCTAGTGGCCATGGGCGGGGTCGTTACCATGACACTTTTGATTTATGTCTGGAGAGTGTGAGAGGGGGGTGAACCACACTTTGTCCAAATCAATTCATGGTGTTGTCTCCCAGGTCGGCCATCTATCATTATTAATCAAAGGACTATATTGAACAGATTTTGAAAAAATTTAGAGTTTAAATTGAACAAAAAGGATTTGGAAAAGACAATTAACAATGAAGAAACGTCCAGATATCACTTATGTAATTACCCCCCTTCGAATTTGTATATAATCTCGTGCCTTCTAAGTTTTGTTGTTTGTATAGTTTCGCCATTTGATTCCTTCTCATGCAATCGGGTCCATTAAATAAATTATCCAATTGAATGACGCTCCCGAATCATGCTGCCTAATTGGAATATCACATAGCAAAATTTTACTTACCGTGTTAACTTGGCGACTAATTGATGGTGGTACAAAATTAGCAAATAAAAATGAATGATTTCGAAAATAATTTTTCGAAAAACGATCATTGTATCGAATATAAAAATAAATAAATAAAACATACTTTATAATGTACGAAAATATTTAGATATAAATATTTATTAATCGATTAATTATTACAAGTAATATAAATAATTATTTTTCGAGAAGTGAAAATACCCTCAATCGGTGGGCATTTTGAGGAGGGGGGTGATTAGTAATTAGTAGGGGATGCCGCGTGGCAGGATGGGACCGGTGGCATCGGGGCGCGGGGGGGGGGGGGGACTGGAGTCCGGGTTTCGCGGCAAAAGAAGGCTCGCCTCGACCCCGACCCCGACCCCTCTGTCTCCCTGCAAAAAAATCTCTCCAGATTGTCAGTGACCCGTCCCCGTCAGTTTTGGTTTTCTTTTTATCATTTTTTCCCCCGCCCCACCCCACCCCACCCCGCTCCCCTCCCCCGCCCCTCACTTTTCCCCTTTTCATTTTTCCTTTTTCTTGAATAAGATGATTTTTCGATTTCGTTTGCCTTTCCAGGATATTCCCCAGCTCCCCCTTTTTTTTTTTTTTTTTACCCGATTGATCTCTCTTCTAATATTCTTTGCGGGGTTAAAAAAGCAAGTACGAAATTGCATGGTATTTACCACCCGGCGTCAGACCACCTCCAGGCTCCAGCCCCCTCGTCTCAGTGTACTTCCCCCGCCCCCTGGTCTGAGTTTTCTTGCTTCTTCTTCGCTCTTCTGTGATTTCAAATTTCAGAAATTTTTAGAGGTTTGAGCAATTATATAAAAAAGAGAGAGAGTCCGTATATATATATATATATATTTTATCATCTAGTGAAAATAATATTATATGTTCTGGCCGCAATTATCTAAATATTGGATAGAATCGAGCTTTACTTCTAGCTTTCTCATTATTTAAGAAAGAGAAAAGCTAGATTGGCTCACCATTTTGTTGATTTGAAAAACTTTATAGTGCTTTTCGAGTCAAAATAGGGACGTAAATAAGGTTTTCACTAATTCGAGTGCTTTGTATCTCAACACAAATGCAACACTTGACAAAAATACTTCAAATCAATGATACGAATTAAACCAACCGCTTTGTCAAATAACATGGCATTATATGAATTAACATATGTAGACAAACATATATAACACACATTCAATCATGTCTACATAAACTATGGTTACATATTTTACAAGCTACTGCATTTTCATGTGATCACACATTAAAATATTTTGATGCGTTAAAATGAAAAGAAGTCGTGTTATCTTGAATTAGCCCCCTCAAGGTATTAACTGTCTTGATCTATCCCATAATGTTGATGTACAAGTAAACACTCTTTAAGGGGATCACCTTTCTTGATAGTGCTCTCGATGCTAAATTATCCAATTATCGCCAAGACGCCTCTTATAAATTAATTCAACTTATATATAGAACCCAACAAAACTTTCCTTTGTTTGGTTTGTAATTGGTTCATTCATACCTCCTCAAATTGATGTTTGGAGTTGCATAACTTGTCCAATTACTCTTGCCCCCATAGTCGCTTCTAATTCTCATTTGATCTAGCCGTGATAGGCCCACTAACTTTAGAGGGATCGTCTCCAAACTGCAACCATCAGAAGTAGTCATACCGTGATTCCTTACGGTGGTATCTTGGCCTGACGCACTCTTAAGTAAAGTTTGCTTTGGCCCACATGATGACGAGCCTCATGATATTTTTCCTTTTGTGTATAGCTTTTGCGATTAAGAATTCTCAACAAGGTCATTTATCCTAATGGTGTTCCTATATGAGTATTTAACATTCAAGTGCATGCACGAATTAGTCGCCACATGAAAAGGCACCTCTTTTTTTTTTCTTTTTTTTTTTAATAAGAAAAAAGGGCTGAAGCCAAATATAGAAATTTAACATCTTAAATCTATTATCCCTATTTTATCACGTGATAAAATATTAAGTAACTCTATAGAAAGTATTCAAAGGGAATTAGTATTCAACTGCTTGTTGATTTTGAGATTTGCAATCGGTAAAGCGATTTCCTTCCAAAAAGTTATGTTGTAGTTTAAAGTAAAAGTGAGAGCGCAATAGTCATCTAGTAATTTAAATCAAAGCAGGGTCAGCATTATCAACGCAGGCTTTAGATTAGTGATAGCTTTAGAGTCAATCTCATTGATGATCTTATGAAATACAAGTTGTTTTGTAAAGTTAAGTCTCAACCACAAGACTCGAAATTTTGCTTGTGTTGACAAGCATATTCCTATGAATGTGGCAAAACCACCAATATTATGACCCCCTAAACTAACCTATGATATCAGTAAGTCTTGGGTCGCCTTTAGAGGCCTCGTGGGAATTCAATTTAATCCATCCAAAAGGTAGAGGATCCCATCTAACTAAAATTAGAGAAGTGCATGATCCATTTAACATTGAGTTATTCACTAATGAAGTCTTGATGATTTCCTATGTGTATGACTGAATTAGATGCATTAGATTCAAAAGGAAAACAAGGTCGTCTTGGAAAAATGACTTATTTCTCCATTGCCAAAAAAGCCACACATCCAAAAATTATGCTCTAATCATGATGAAAATTCAATTGCTCCTTACTAGTGAGATTTAAATTCAACCATCGTGACAAATTCATTGAGAAGAATTCTCCCAAATATTGTCGCGGGATAAATTCAAGCCATAACTTATGGACAATTGGATAATCCCTCAAAACATGTAAAGTTAATTTCACATGAGACTTATGTCTTAAGCAGTATGGATTTCATTCCCAAGTTGTGAGACATCTTCAACGCATTAGTTAACAATTGCTTATAAGCAAACTACCCAAATGAAAGTTTTAATATGTTGAGGTCCCTTTCTCTTCCAAACTGTGGCACTATTTTTCTTTCCCAGCATGATAATTGTACTTATTATTAGGCTGAATGATGTTCTTGTGCAAACCCTGCTCAAGTAAAGTCACGTTTATCGCCTTTACAGCCTCATGGGTGATGCTCGAGTGGTGGTGTGGCTTCGACTCCATGCTTACACGCGAGCTCGAATCCATACTCTGATCATTTCCGCGGACTTACCTGCCACGGTCTTATCCTACTTTTCAAAATTCCAGTATCAACCTTGTTGAATAAATTCATTGTTCCAACTCGGACAAAAGCAATCAAATCATCTGGATCTTTCCTTCTGTAATTTAGACTTACCTTTCACCCATGTTTTGCGAGAAAATTTTCAATTTTGTCAATTAATTTCTAAATATTTTTACGTTTTGTCAATTTAATTTATTGAATCAATTTTAGTTGGAAATCGTTGACATGGACATTAATCGTCTTATGTGACACAATTGACGCCGACGTTGATAAATTTTTATTATACTATAATATTTTTTGATTTATTTGTTTTCTTTTTTCTTTTCTTTCTTTTTTCCTTTTTTTTCCTTTGCTAGCCTTAGGCGAGGGCTGCCTTCGTCACAAGGCGAGGCCACCGACGAAGGGAAAAGGGGAATAAGAAAGAAGAAAACAAAAGAAAGAAAAGAGAAGAAGTGAAAGGAAAAAAAGGAAAAATAGAAAAAAAATATTAACATATTATTAAAAAGTGTTTGCGTTAGCACCAATCGTGCTAGGTAGAGTAATTGGCGTTCACATCAGTGATTTCTTGTTAAAATTGGTCCGATGAATTCAATTAACAAAAAGCAAAAAAAAATTTAGGACTCCATAAGTATAATTGAAATGTTAAAAGTTGATGTTGTGCAATAGATTTAAGACTTCCATGTTTTGTAGTCACACACAATCCCAGTCGAAAGTTGCAGTTCCTTCATCTCCATCCTCTTCTCCTCATAACCGCTCCCGTGATTCTTTCCCCACCACATTTACTTCCAAGGAGACCATCCTCAAGAAGATGGTCCAGTACAAAAGCTTCGAGCAGCGATGCAACAATGAAGAACCTTCAAGGACACCACCACTGAGTGGACTGATGTAAAAAAGCCTGTGCGCTCCCGTCTAGGGATTGGGTGAGGTAGGGTTCCGGACAGGTGAACCCATCTGAGTCTACCTAGTCGAGCTGTTTTTTACCCAAGAGGAAAATTTGAGAAACGCACCTTGGCTTTTGCATCTCACCACAATTTTGAGGTCAAGGACAGTATTATCTTATGTGGACATTGGGATAAACAAAGACGGTCTAATCACAGCTTTGGAAGCCAGTATAAGGTAGCAAAGTTTTATACTTATTTGTGGATTTTTTTTCAATCATTTTTTCCCCTTTTTAGGTAATTTTGGGCATCGCAAATCTACCAAATCCAATGCCATAGCATTTGACTAATAATGGCCTATGATTACCAAACCGCAAGTTTTTATAATTTTTTGTAGCATGGCAATCGAGAATCATGTTTTTTTTTTTGGCATGATTAAGCATGTGGAGAGCCAAAATCCATTCTTTTTAATAAGCCTAACTAGAAAATATACAAAAGCATTGCAATATGCAAAGATTATATATTTGATAACATAATATAAATATTAATGTATGATCATAAATATAATAGGATAAACTAGGAAATACAACCTGTCCAACTTGTGAGGCTTAATTTGCGGTCCACGTGGGGAGACTCTAAAGTTAGTCTAAGTAAGGCGTGCGAGAGAACTCATGGAACTTGCCAAACCTACAGAACTGGCTGGCTGAGTAGTCATTGGGTGAATATTATAAGTCACGAAGGTTTAGACCAGCCTGCACCCGGCCTATGCCTCAGATACATGGTACTCTACATAGTATTTAAGTAGAGATATATATATATATACACACACACCAACAATTTAAGATTTTTCTTTTTCCTTATTAATTTTTTTATACTTAAATGTGTGAAATGATAGGAGGAATCATATTTATTTATTTCTTTTGCTTTTTGGTGTTATCATTTCTTGTATGAACGCACTTTTTTTTTTTTTTTTAATGTTCAATGTTGAATTTCTTAATAATAAAGCCTTAGAATTTGTGCATCCGACAATTCCAATTTATAGGGTGGTTCAAAGCAAAACTATCCTATATGACAGTTACACCGCATGACAATACTGATATGGTGTAATTGACCAATAATTATTGTCTGCTTGTAAGCCAGCAAGAGTGATCCATAGCATGATCACATCATGCATTGTCTTGTGATGTACTCATTACATAGAGTACTTTTTAGTGGCTCATGACCTTATAAGTTATGTTATAGGTTTTGAATCTGGAAAGCCATACTTTTAGAGTAGGATCTATGGTAGGGTGACTACTCGACCAATCTAGGAACAAGCATATCCCTAGATCTAAATCCTTCCCTACTCTAGTAGAGAAGGTGAAAAAGTACAGTAATTAAAAGTTTGATTTCAAAGAGTGTTCAACTTTTTAAATGGTGAAACTATATTAACTTCTTTATGCATGCTACCGGTGCATTTATGAATCACTTTCCAAAAGCCCCTTGGGCTCTAAAGGCTGGACAAAAGCATGTAGCCTTTAATAGATATTTTTGGAGAGTTTCAAGAAGATGTAATTGCATTTCCATAGGTCTTTATTTCAAAGCAAATTTGAAAGTGTATTGAGTTTATAGCAATTCCAGAATAAAAATACATTTTTTTCTTCCAATTTTGCCCTTGTAACTTTCATAATTCCATAAATGTCTTCATCTCATGTGATGTCATTGGCGAGAGTTCTAGTTGCTAGGTGGTGAGGTCAAATCTGGCACTAGCTAGCCTCATTGATCGTGCAGCCCTTGGCTGCACTTGAGTTTGTGTCACCTTGAGCCACCTTGCTTGAGGTCGGGTGTCCTCTAGCCAGGCTAGATAGTGATTGCTGATTTGGCTCGTCGGTAGCTGAGTTCTGTTGACAAAAGTTTGAATTTAAGAAAACAAAAAAACAAAACTAGCAAAAGTCCTTTACAAAGTATGGTTTTTACCAAAAGGCATTTGAATTAAGTTGCTTCTCAACATGTTTTCATACTATTTATATTTTGAAAAAATTCTTTTACTTGAAGTCCTTTGCATTTTGTTAAAGTTATCTCCAAAAGTATTCTGAAATGCATGTTAAGTCCGTCTGGAGATAAAGATAAGAAAGTGGGCCCGAAGACATTATCAGGCCTTTCTGCCTTGCAACAATGCCAACAAATACCATTTTCAGGCCTAGCTGCAGACCATCTTGCAAACCTTTTCGCCCAGTCGCATACCAGTAATTTAGGCATCATGATATGGAAAATAGGCGGAAAAGAGAAAGGACATTAAAACGCACATCGTCTTACCCAGACCATCAATAATCATCAAGCTTTCTGGTGTGGCCTTCCGAGCATTCCTGTGCTGCTTTGGCGGACTTCGACCTCACTCTAACAATCGACCTCGTTCGTGAACACGCGATGAAATAGGCAAGACTTGATCAACTACGGTGGATACATGATAAGTTCATAATTTGATCTGGTGGTTTATTTATTAGAGATGATTGAGCTGTTTTGTTATGCAAGTTGAATCGTGCATCATGAGGTTGGCTTGGAAGACGGTGGCCATGATCTCAGCCAAAGTTGAGCCACCAAAGGCTGAGTAAGATCAACCTCAACACATGCTCGGAGTAAAACGTCCCCTTTTGGCGAAAGCCATTTTGTTGTCAATCTTGGTTCGTTCACCAAATACAAGAAGCAACAGCAAAGGGCACACAAGGGCGGATTAAATATGAAGTCTGGGTACCTCATGGATCTCCCCAGCAGTCCGACAAAAATGGCCTTCTTTTGCTGTCTACATAGGTTTTGTGTGTAAGTCAGATCGATAGAGATTCTCGGGTATAAGCGGTTGTTATTCGCATACTCAATCTCGACCATGTTGTTCTCAATAAGGTCGACCTTGGGACCCGTGTCTTTCAGAAACTTATAAGGGAGCCATCAAGAAGATAATTAATTCCAATATACAATTAGTTGATTGGGAGCACTGCTTAGACCGTCAGCCGTCTTAGCTCAGCCGGTAGAGCGCATGGCTTTTAACCATGTGGTCGTGGGTTCGATTCCCACAGACGGCGTATTCAAAGGAATAATAATATTCTTTTTTGCAGTGAACTCTTCCTCCTGCTATATCACCATCAGATCTAATCTTATGAGTTATGATCATATAGAAATAGCTGTCTCTGCTGATTCTCGACTGGAAACACCGAAAGCATGGCCTTTTACCGAAGTCACCACATTCTAAAGACAAACCATCCTCTCTCTCGAGTATTGATCCATCAACCATTGGATTCAATCGAAAACTAAGCTAAACTCAACCTACATATAGACATACATGGCAAGTGAAAACTCGGTACCGAGAAATGAGAAAATTGTCCGTGAAACTAATTTACACCAATCTTGGGCTCTACAGTCCAATGGACATCGTCTGTGTGATCTTCAATTGCAAAGCTGAATGCAGAGACCCTGAATCTGGGAAGTCGTAGCACCCGGCAATGTGTATGTTCTTGATTTTCCATTGCTTGAGCAAGTCAAGTTCAGCTGGCTTCCTATTTGGTCAGACTACAACAGAAGGTAATGCGATTGATCATTAGTGAAATCATTTGGCATATGAGAGCGAGAGAGAGAGAGAGAGATGACTACCGAGCATGAGGCGGGCCCGGCCTTGCAGCTCCATCTAGAAGTCGGAACACAGGACATGTAGTGGCACCATGAACAATAATCATTCGCGTTCACGCCCCGCAGAAGCATCACCATACCAAGAGTGAACCTGCAGCACGTTAACTTAGCGCCTAGCATCGAAATCATCGACAAGAATCTATTACAACATGTAGATTATCCAATGTCATGAGATGATAGAAGGCCATTTTTTGTGGAAAGAGTACCCGACGATCAAGGCCATCAGAGAGATGACCCACAATGCGCACTGATACGTCTTGAATTTAGGCTTCGGAGAAGCGGATGCATATCCTGGAGGAGTATACTTCCGAATGATCCAGCTATACTGGGGTCGGATGAGAAGCACGAATCCAAGCAGCAAGCCTGACAGGAATCCTCCGATGTGAGCAAAGTTATCGACATGTGGAAAAATCCCGACTGCCAAATTGATCACGATGATGATCAGGAGGGTCAAGAATGATGCAACCTGAAGAAAGCAAGTAGAACAGAATCGGTTGTTTCATAAAAAAACTACTACAGAATTCACTTCTAAACTTAATCACTCATTTGAACGTTGACAATTCGACGTGACGCAGATAAGTACCTTGTTAGCATAAATAGACCAATTAGTGATGAGTTCAGAGAGCATCCCTCCCAGTAACCCGAAAAGCGCACCAGAAGCACCCACGGAAATACTTGACTGGATGAAGAGAGATGACATCAAACTTCCCCCAAGTCCCGAGATGACATAGAGCAACCCGATCAGCACTGCACGAAGAAAGCAGAGGTTACGCGCCAAAATTTACTGAGATACTCGCATTCTAACAAATTGAAGTTAACTATCCGGATGGAAAATTGACAGGGGTGACATTAGACAAATTTGAGATTCTTATCAAACCCAGATCAAGGTGACTAGAGCTGAATTCAGAACAGAATTGACATTAAATTGAACAAGCAGAATGCAGACACATACATACCGAACCCAAACTCTTGCTCCAGCCGAATTCCAATGACTAAAAAACTCAACATGTTTGCCAATAGATGGAAGACCCCTCCATGCAACCAGATGCAGGTAATCAGGAGCCACACTTCATGTCTGTCTACTATCCTGCTAACTTCAAGAGCGCCCATTTTCTGAAGCCTAAGACCACAAAGTGGGATTTTTTAGGACAACCAAGATATCTGTGATAAATGGTTAGTCATGTAGGACTCAATCAAGAGTGTCGCATGAAGTTTAGGACAACCAAGATATCTGTGATAAATGGTTAGTCATGTAGGACTCAATCAAGAGTCGCGCATGAAGTTTAGGACAACCAAGATATCTGTGATAAATGGTTAGTCATGTACAATTCAATCAAGAGTCACGCATGAACCTGGAGTTTCACCGTCTTCCTGAGGCTCGTTGTTGTGAAACTCAAATCCAACAGTTGACTTCTGTAAGCTACAGAGCCGAAAAGAGACGAAAAACAGGGGAAAATCAGAGAGGAATGAGACTCACGTTGATGAAGAAGGGCCAAGAAGAGGATTCTCCTTGAAGGGCTGAAAGGAGAATCTGCCCAAGAACCTGGCCACACAAGAAACGGAGTTCTCGGGACAATTGTTGACGTACATAGTGATCACAAACATGACAGTGTTTGCGACGATGAAGCAGGGCACAAGCAGGGGCTTCCATTTCTTGAAATGCTTGACTTCTGTGTAGACCACGGGATTCGGAGCAGACACAGCTGCGTCAGCATCGATGTCAATGTCGACTGGGTGCACTGCATTGTTGCCTCGCCATGAGCTCACTCTGGCTTTGATCTCGGAGGAAGACGAGGTTGATGGATGATGGTCTCTGCTAGCCATGGAAGAAGCATGCAACCCAGAAAGAGAGAAAAACTATGAGATCATATCATGAGTGCGGGTTGAAGCAGAGGGTCCATCAAGGTAGATGGAGTTGCAAGCTGCAACTTTGTAAGGCAGGGAATGTGATGATGTTCTCCAATGGACGAATCAAATGGCCTTTCTTATTGGGTTCTCAATCCTCACAAGTCACAACACCGAGAGAGAGAGAGAGAGAGAGAGAGAGAGAGAGAGAGAGAGGACTTAAAGCCAAAAGGATGAAGGAAAAAGAAGTGGTTGGTCAACGGTTCTCAGCAAAACTTGACTGCATATCGTGGAGAGTTGTTTATGTAAGTTGAGTTGGTTTGATATTCAAGAGCACATGACTGTATTCTTTTTTGACAATACTATGCATAATTATTAATTTATATTTACCACGGGTAGGCCCTGCAAAGGTTGGTGGCCAGATTACTTAATAAACGGCGCACAATGGAGAGATGTAAAAATCACTTTAAAAACCTAATTTGGAGAAAATCATAGATTCCTGACGGAAGCCTTCCATGTCAACGTGTTCTCTACTTCAGCGTCGGTTTAATCAACTTAGCGCGGACGACTTGGGAAGAGTGACTTAGGGATGATGAATGAAGGGGGACGAGGCTGCTTGAAGTTGAAGAATCCAGAACGAGGTTCGACGTGAACGAGGCGTGAAAAGACAGTCAGTCAACCTCAAAGCGAATCCGTCGCACGCGCTCTGGCCAAAGCTTCCGTCGCCCCCGCCTTCGGTTGCGCCGGCAGGGCCTTTGTTTAATTTGTTACATGATCATACGCAAGTCCTGCTTTAGCCTCTTTTTGTCCGCTTAACATGGAGGGAACTCAAAAACGGTTTTCCAAAGAACACGTAGATGTCGATCGAATCGCCGGAACCCAGTCGGGACTTTCGAATGATTGTGTTCTTGAAAGTCTGCGATTTTCTGTTAAATCTAGAACTCAGACGTTAGGGTTGGCTGCCACAGGAATTTGTTTGGTTAGGATGAGAGGAGCTCATGGGCCTGGAAAAAGGAGTAAAAGAAACGGAGTTAGCTTTGCTTGAAACAGAAGAATGACCGTCAATGGAAAATATGTTGTGAAATTGGTGGTAAGTTTTAAATCGTCATGGTAAATTCGTGCGACTGGTAGGCTACCGCCAATCGTCATTTATGGGGATGTTAGTGACATTACCAATTGTAATTTACCATGCAAGTCACGACATTAATGCGATTGTAAGGTACAAGTGAAAGTAATGAGATACGAAAATTGCACGATTTTTAAGGTAACAATGACGAAGGTAGCTCTGCAAATTAGAATCTGCTTGCAAAGAAAAACACGTCCGCTTGAAATAATGATGACTATTCGTGAATTACAAAGGTGTTTCAACCTGGTAGATTATGATTAAAAAAAACTGGTAAATCGATAATTTTATTAGCACATTACTGACAAATAGACGTCGGTACTCGTAAACTCGAAAAAATAATAATCCACTAAGAATTTTTTTTTTTGAAGACTATAACGTCAGCCAACAATAGTAGTAAAATACGTGAGCAACTCTTTGTCCATGTACTAATGGAAAAATGTGATAATTGCTTGTAATGGAATAATTACAAAAAAATTCTCAAAATTATTGCATGGATGTCAATTTTTCCATAAGATTTTTAATTTGATCGATTTATTATTAAAATTTTTGATAACTTTCCAATGTAGTCATTCCTGTCAATTTTGTCTGAAATTTGCTGAAGAGGATGTTGGTCATCCTTGTGGTATAACCCGCGTTGATATTGATATTTTTTTTAATTTTTTTAATTTCTCTTTTTCATTTTTCACTTTGACAAAAAAAAAATAAAAATTGTTCACGATAGCAATGTCTATGCCATGTAAAATCACCAGCATCCACTTAGCAAATTTTGGCAAAATTAGCTAGAAGAATTATATTGACAAATTGTCAAAAGTTTTAAGACTAAATTTATAAAATTGTAAAGTCTAGAACTGAATTTGCATTCATACAATATTTTGGGGACTTTTTTTTTTTGGGAGCAATTTTGCCTATTATCTATAAGGGTATTTCAACCGACTAAGCCGATGTTTATAATCTATTGTGAATTTATGATTATAAGACAATTATTTGCTTGGCAAGTTACAACAATTAACCGACACTACTAATAAAGTATCTGAGCAACGTGTAATTTACTAGTTGAATTAGGTGTCCACTTGTGAAAACGAGTGACAGTTCGTTACTTTACAGGGGTATTTCAACTTAGTAAACTGATTATTTTGTTAATATTATACTGACAAACAAAAGGTTGCTCCTCGAGAAATCGAATTGATAGTCTTCTAGGATTTACAATGGTACAATACAATTTTATTTGTATTTTATAACCGTTGATCCAAAGTACTAGCTAGAAGAGTACATAAGCAACTCGTAATCTACTAACACGAGCACGTGTCCGCCTGTAAAATATTAAAATGAATGCTAAGGGCGCGTTTGGTAACGATTACATTAGGGGCGATTCGACAAAGAAATGATTCTTTTTGATTACATTTTAACCGATTCAGTATTTTAAGCTGTTTGGTAACGAATAAAATTTCTGATTCTGGAATAAAATTTATATTCTAATTGTTTTTAATTACCTTTTTAGATGAATGTAAATTTGATATTGAATTTTCATAAATCATTCACTAATCAATTATATTTTTATAGTAAGTAATTAAAATATTAACTAATCAATTTTTATTAAATAGTAAATAATAAACCATAGCATAAACTATACTAATATCCCTAAAATATGTAATAAATATAAATACTAAATTATAATATAAAATTAAATATTTATTCTATATATAGCAAATATATATTTCAGAATAGGAAGAAATTAAAATAAAATATACAAATCAAAAATAGATAAAAATAAAATGAAAAATTGTTGTTATTTTAAATTTGGTTTTCTTATTAGAATTTCAATATTATTTATATTTAAATAAGAGTTTTTTTTTTATCATGGTGATTTCTCATTATCAATTAATAGTTACTTTTATATGATTAAATATCTAATCCATTTTAAATTTCATAAAGGCACTCCGTGGACGTAAGATTTGGATTCTCTTTTCGATTCTCTTCCGAGAATCAAATTTTTTAGATTCTCAAATCTTGTCCGAAATGTTAGGAACAAAAATTTTACCAAACGCGATTCTCGTCCCAAACCGATTAGGAAGAAAAAATCGAAATTGATGCTTGTTGGGCAAGTTGCCAAACGGGGCCTAATTTACCATTTGACTTGAGGATGATAATATTTTTATTTTATTGGTAACCTAATAAAAGTTTATCAGGCTAAGAAATATTGCAACTTGTAAAGTTGAAACAACGTTAATAATTTACTATGAATTTATAGCAGTAAAAAATTGACTTTTCGTAAGTTACAATTGTCAACTGAGACTACTAGTAAATTATATGACTACTCTTTGACAAAAAAAAAAGAAAAAGAAAAAGAAAGTGTATGACCAGCTGTATTCTACTAATAGAAGTACGCGTTCACCCTTTTGTAAAATTAAAAAAAAAAAAAACCAATGGTAATCTATTATTGGATTTGAGGATGGTAAAATTATTTTTTATTAGTAAGTTACCAACATCTGACCAGAATAATTCAGTTACCGGTCGAACTTTTACTTACCAGCAATATTTCCATTTTACTATGTACCAAAGAAAATTCCATTTTTTACGAACAAAATTTTAAGAATATGCCATCACTATAGTTAACTCTGGTGCAAAACGTAAAAGATTTTAGGAGGCAACAAAGAAATTTGGCAAAATCTTGTGTTGCGGAAACAAGTAATCAAATGATAAACTATAAAGAATAAGTAAATAATTCGGACACCAAATTTATGCAGTTTGATCGATGTGATCTACATCCACAAGGAGAACATTAAAGAATTCCACTATAAATTAAGTGATATAACGAAGATTACAATTACACTCAAATCACTTAAACACTCTTAAATTTCTATATTCACACAGTGTCTAGCCTTATAATTCTTTACGAAATAATTTCTTAATCTCATAAAGAATTTCACAATCATGCCACAAGATTTAATCGGCTTCCTCACTAACAAAGTGGTGTAATTTCCTGAAGAAAAATCTAAAGAAAACTTATGCCAAGCACTTGATTGAAAAAAATGCTTCACCAATTCTTCCTCGTTATAAAGGACTTTATTTGACCCATATATTAATGAGACAAAAAGCCAAATATGGGTTTGACACCAACAAGAAAATATAAAACAAGAAGGCATCTAAAAAAAATCTTTTAGAATTTTATCTCACGGCTAGAGAATCTAAAATTGGTTTAATTCAAAGTCCATGCTGGACTCTCCAACTTTAGTGGCCCGAATACTCCAACTCAACATTAGGAAAGTTGATTTCTGAAACTTGATCTTTGATTTCTCCTCTTTATTAATTTATTTTCAAGATTTAAATTTTCATTTCGAGTTCAAATTCGAGACATATTTTAACAATTTATACTTTGACTCAATGTTTGAGTTAAGTTATAGTCGATTCGATAAGATCCGACTTTCACTTCTATTTTCTCATAACCTCTTGTGGGCTCAATTGTCACAGATTTCTTCCAAGTCCAAACCTCATTTGAACTTTGCTATAATCGTGGGCCTCATTTAAACACAAACTCCACCCACACCTTTAGTTATTCCAGAAGGATTTTTTGACATAACTTTCTCTATCATAGAAAAAGCAAAACCATCATTGCATACATATCTGTTAGGAAATTAAACATAGATTTTGTCAAACTCAGTTGTTAAATAACTATTGATTCTACAGGGCCCACCTCACTATAAGTACCATACGTGTTGATTACTTCGTAGCACTTACTCCTTAAGAGTTTTTGGATACAGCTCCACCTCGAGCTAAACATCGTTTAGATTTGTGTAAACATTGTTGCAAACACTCATGTTGTGTCGGATATTCCGATACGTGTTTGACACTCTCTGACACCTTATGACATTCGGTCAATACATGTTGAAAAATTCGACATTTAGTTAACTTTCCCGACACTCTCCGACACTCGAGTTGGAATTTTGACATGCGAGTTTCCGATATGTGATTCCGATACACGGGGTCGATTTAAAAAATTTCAATAAATGATGAGTTAAAATGTATATATGTGAAAAATAGAAAAATAATAATAAAAATAATAAATGGAGAAAGAAGAAAAATCTAGTATTTTCTTCTCTTTTGACTCTCACTTCGAGTAATGCACAATTCACCCCTATTTTTTTTTCTCTCCTCTTCGATAAGTCTAACACATGAGTTCAGAATGTGAATTGTTTATCTTTTTCTTCAAGTTTTATGGATTATTGGAAGTGAGTTGAATTTGTCAAATTAAAACAATGAATGATTTTAGTAAATGATGGATTAATATTTTTAGTGTAAATTCATTCTACACTTTATTATTATTTATTTATTTGTAAGTTTGAATTAAATTAATTCGATTGAAATAATCATAAAAATGATAGTTTATTATGTATACATAAAAATATATATTTAATATATAGCGTGTTTCAATATTTCGAAATTCTTTATTTTTTGAGAAAAGATGTATCGGTGTATTGTGTCGCGTCGCGTCGCGTGTCACGTGTCAATATCATTGCTACTTAGTATATACTTATATTAACATATATGCCAAGAAACTATCAAGGTGTTAGATTCTACTATCCCCCACTAACAATCACATCGTATCATATGATCAAAACATTGCTTCTTGAGACGTGAAAGAATCGCCGTACAAAAGGACACTGAGATGAGATGGTTGCTACACAACGTGTTAAACAAGGGGATTTCAAATAAAAACCATCCACACATCTAGTAAAACCCATGTATACGATTGAAATTTACGATCCATTTTCTATGAATTCTCTAACCAAGTCTAGAGAAGTCTCGACATGCGTAGGAAGCAAGTCTGCTTGAAGATATCAAAGAAAGAAAATTATTTTAGGGCGTGCATGTTTTCGTTTCTTTTTTTTGTTTAAGAACATATTTTTTGTTTTTTTGTTCACGGGAACAAAAAAAGAACAGAAACGCGTTTGTTTGTGTTTCTATTCAAAAACTGTTTTTTTGTTCCCGGAACAAAATTGGAACAAGAAAAAGAAACAAAAAAAACTTACTTCTCCGTTCCAGAAACACTTCTTGAAGGGCTAAAAAGAACAAAAATGAAAAGAACATAAATGAAAACCAGAAACACTTTCGTTCGTGCCCTTCTCCTTCCTTCGTGCCCTACCCGAACGCTCTCCCTTTTCCGGTGTCTCTCCCAAGTTCACCATCGGCTGACTCTCCGGCGCCTCCCACTCGGCTGACTTTCCGGCGACTCCCCACTCCGCTGACTCTCCGGCGCCTCCCTACTCGCCGACGCCGACAGCTGCTGCTCCTTCACCGGCTGAAGCTTGTGAATCGAGGTAAGTTTCTGCTGCTCCTCCTTCTCCGTTCGACAAGGGCTTCGGCGAGAGCCACCCCTTGCAAATTTGGGCGCTTGGTTGCTCGGGGCTCGGCGCGACGGCTGTTGCCGGAGCCCCAAGCGAGTGTTGCTCGCCCAGATCTGCGGCAGATCTAGGCGACGGCTTCTTGCTGGAGCTGCTCTGCCGAGCTCGAGCTGCTGTGGTCGCTCAGTAGAGCAGCGTCTCTGCCCGGCTTGAGCGAGCGAACGAGCCCCAAGCGGCGTCGGTCGCCCGGATCTACGGTAGATCCGGGGCGACGACTACTGCCGGAGCCGCTCTCGGTCGCTCGGCGGAAGCGGCAACGCTCGAGCGAGCGTCCCTGCGTTGGTCGCCCAGTGTTGCTCTGCCGAGCTCGAGTTGCTCTGCTCGCTCGAGCGGCAGAGCAACGACGCTTGCTCGAGCTGCTCTGCCAGCTCGCTCGAGCGGTAGAGTAACGATGCTCGTTCGAGCTGCTCTGCCAGCTCGAGCGAGTGTGGCTACTCTGCCAAGCGAGCAAAGCAACGTAGCGACGCTCGAGCGAGCGTCCCGCGCTCCGCTCGGGGCGTAGCCGCTTCCCGAGCTCGAGCCGCTCTGCTCACTTGGCAGAGCAGCGGAGCGACGCTCGAGCGAGCGTTGGTGCTCTGCTTGCTCGGTAGAGCAGCGTAGCGATGCTTGAGCGAGCGTCCCTACTTTGCTCGCTAGGCAGAGCTGCTCTGCTCACTCGGCAGAGCAGCGACACTTTCTGGAGCTACTCTGCTCGCTTGAGTGAGCGTCACTCCTTTGATCGTTCGAGTGAACATCGCGAGCAGAGTAGCAACACTCTGCTCGGTCGAGCGACCCGGTGGTAAATTTCTTTTGTAATATGCTGAGTAAGTATGAGTTCATCCAAAATCACCATGAGAACTATATTTTTTGCAGAGAGGAACTCTAGCTGAGAAACTTATAGAGGAAAAACTGAAGGACAGGAGCCACTCTCAAGAACTTCTTTTTGTGTTTGAAGGTAAGAATCAAGGGTAATGCTGCCTTGTGTTGGCTAAATTTCATGGTTGCATATTATATCTAACATTACAATGAAATGCTCAGGCTAATCATTTGGATTTCACAGCTCAAAAACAGGTTGGAGAGAGTAGTTGTTTAGGTTCATTTGGAGCAAGATTGAACTTTTCACATTTTCTTTATGGTAGTGTTTGAAATATGACCTATATTTTGACATGGTAGCTCAAAAACAAGTTGGAGAGAGTAGTTGTTTAGGTTTCTCACAATGCTCTTTATTTTTATTTTGAGCATTCTGTTTGATTGATCATTGCTAGTCATAGCACTATGTAGTTCTTGTAGCTCAAAATGCAACTTATGATCTGTTTTATACAAGTTAGTTCAAGAATTGTCAATTTTGTCATTCTAGTTTTCTTGGCTTGCATCTCTTGAGAATGATTTTGTGTATGGCATATATAGTATTATGTTATTGATTTAACTCATAACTCATATGCTGCTCAACCGATCAAAGATTAAATGGCATCCGAGAGAGGACATTCGGTGCAAAGTGGGTGAGTCTACGTAATCAACCTATTTATCGGTTTGTTGGTGGATGAGGTCAAAAAGGGAAATCGGACCTCTTCTACTTTCAACAAAGCAGGGTGGAGGAATATACAGACTGAATTCGTTAGACAAACAGGATGCCAATATAGCATGATCTAGCTGAGAAACAAGGTAAACAAACTAAGAAAACAGTATAGCAGTTTTCAGAAACTTATATCTCAGTCTGGATTTGGTTGGGATAATGTCAATAAAAGAGTTGTTGTCGACGATCCAAGCATTTGGGAATCTCACATCAAGGTATCTTTTTTAACTTTTTGGTCATTTTGATGTCATTATATATGTAAATTTTAAAATATATGATTATATTGCTGAAATGTCATTATTGTGAAAATTGTAGGAGAATGTAGAGTGGGCAAAATTTAGGAAGGATGGATTTCCCCAGTATCCCGAGCTATGTATTGTGGTACATATGCTACTGGGGAATATGGCATTGGAAATGCTCAAAATGTGATGGTGTTGGAGGAAGATGACAACGGTGATGGCAATGGAGGTGGTGCTAATAGTGGTTGCAATGCATATGGTGACAACAGTGGTGGCAATGCTTATGGTGATGCTGGTGGTGGCCATACAGATGACTTCGGTGATCACCACATTGATGAGAGAGTCTTTATATCAGACGATACTGCAACTTCAACTCGTGGAAAGCACAGATTGGATAGGACTCCAAACACTAAGAGGAGAAGGAAGAGTACCCAAAACAATATTGATGACACTTGCAAAGCCATACAAGACTTTTTGAAAGTTAAGTCAAGTCAATTTGGTAGTGGCTCTGCGACCTCTAGGGTTATGGCATCACCTGTGGACCCTTTCTCCGTAGCTGCTGTGATGGATATTCTAATTAGTATGCCCGAGATAGACCAAGATGTTTACAACAAAGCAGTGGATCGAGCATGCGATAGTGCCTCATGGAGGGTGGCTTTCATTAAATCCACACCTGAAAGGAGAAATGGATTTTTTTATCATCTTTAATAGATGTTTGGAAATATATTATGGATTGAATGGGGTTTCATTAGATTATATAACTTTATGTTATCTATTAATATTTAGTTTTTAAAGATATTAGTGTTGAGACTCTTGGTACTTATATATAATGTCATCTTTTATTGAGACTATGACTTATGTTATTGATTGTTATTGGATATATTTTCAAAATCTATATTGATGTTTGTATATTTTTGTGATGGTATAGGTACTATGGAAGAGGGATCAGATAGTATATGTAGTGAATAGGTAGAACAAGTTCAACAATTCTTGGATGATGATGATCTTCGCATATTCCTAGCGTGGTTGTGCATGGTTGCGATTGACGCGTCCGTGCATACAAGAGAACCCATTAGGGATAACAAATTATTAGGATCCGAATGGATAATGGAGATTGTTTCTAGACATTCAGATAGGATATATGAAGCCTTTAGGATGGAGAGGCGTGTTTTTCTGAATTTATGTGATTTGATGAGAGTAAGAGGTTGGTTAAAAGATAGTCGATATATTCGAATAGATGAATAAATTGGGATATTCTTATCTTTGGTTTGTCACGGTAGCTCAAATAGAGATTTATGTGAGAGATTTTAACATTCTGGAGAAACGATCAATAAGTATTTCAACAAAGTGTTAAAAGCAATTATCAAACTTTCAAAAGAGATAATCAAACCACCGTCCTTTGATGTCATCCCACAAGAAATTATTATGGATCCTAGTCATAAGCGCTACTTCAAGGTATGATTTCTATATCGACTTTATACCGTCAAATACATGTTGTTCATAATCTTATATAATCTTAGATTGGAAATAAATTGACAGGACTGCGTAGGTGCTATGAATGACAACCATATAAATGCTATTATCCCGGTGTCTCAGCAGGTTCGATTTAGAGGCAAGAGAGGGACTACCACCTAGAACGTGTTGTGTGTTTGCTCATTTGATATGAAATTTACTTTCGTGTATGCTGAATGGGAAGGATCTGTCAATGATTGTCGAATGCTTTTGGCAGCACTCAAAACTTCTCAATTGCAATTTCCCCGACCACCACCTGGTATTTATTTTGTTTATATAGATATTTATGATTATATTATGGTTGAATATCACAACAAATTTATATATATCATGTTGTAGGGAAATACTACGTGGTAGATTCCGGTTATGCAGTACTTCCGGGATTTTTAACTCCATTTAGAAAGGAATGGTATCATCTCAGCGAATATAGAGGGAGTGGGAGACGGCCAAGAACAGCAAAAGAGTTATTTAACTATAAGCACTCTTCACTAAGAAATGTAATTGAGAGGTTATTTGGGGCATTAAAAAATCGCTTCACCATTTTGAGACATATGCCTCCATTTACAATTCGGAAGCAAGCACTTGTTGTAATTGCATGTTGTGCTCTTCATAATTATATTCGTGATCAAGATAGGATGGACAAATTTTTTCCATATATGGAGATCCGGAGTATCCATTTGGACCTACATAAGTGGAGGTTGCAGATACATCGGATGAGCATGAATCTGGGATAAACATGCTTAGGATAAGTATTGCAAATAAAATGGTAATGGATCACAATATGCATCAGATTTGTTGACTTTTGTAATATTGTTTTTAAGTATTCACTGTGATGAAGTTGAACAATGAACTATATTGCTTCATTATTGTGATGTTATGTATGGAATGGTTCATGTTGAGGTGTATAAGATACTCTTCTTTTTGCTAGTTCTTATTGTACGAACTTTACTTATAAAATTTTCTTTTAAGTATGCACATATGACCATGTTGAAAATATTTTTCTTCACTCACCATTATCAAAATTAAATTGATGAGCATTTTATGAGAATGAGAATTCAATATCAAGTTTATATGTTATAAAAATAAAAAATAAAAAAAGTACTTGAAAAAATTTGATACAAACTTTACTTACAAAATTTTCTACCAAGTATGCCATATGATCATGTTCAAAATGTTTGTCTTCACTCACCATGAACAAAATAAAATTAATGAGTATTTCATGAGAATGACAATTCAATATCAAGTTCAAAATTTATTTAAAAAAAGCATTTTTTTTGAAAATTTAAAAACATAAATTTTATACAATTTACCAAACGTGTTTTTGTTCTTTTTCTATTCTAGGAATAGAAATTGACTGATTACCAAATGTGTTTCTGTTCTTTTTTTATTTCAAGAACAGTTTTTTCTTACACTTACCAAACACATTCTTTTGTTCAAAAACTATTTCCCGGAACAGAAACATTTTTTTTTTTTTATTTCTGTTCCCTGGAATAATTTTTGAACAGAAATGTTACCAAACGCGCCCTTAGTCAATATCTGTGGTTAGCTAAGTAACTCCACGGTTGAGAAATGTACACGCTGCTGTAAAGAACCGAGAAAATGGATTAAGTCGGTTGAGAAGGCCTCTATAGGATATATAGGAGTGGTTGTCACTCTTGGGTGGTGCGTTGGGCGCATGTTCTAAAGTGTATATTATCTTAGCTCCCTCATCATGTCAACTACACCATGTGAACTCCATATAAAAATTATGAAACTATATTTTAATCTCCCATAACTTATTATCCCTTAAAACTCATCTATATATACCTTGCCCCTTCTTCATTTCTACGTCAACTATACCATACATACATACATACATACATACATACATACATACATACATACATACACATTAAAACATATACTGTCATAGATATCAAAATCAACCTTCCGAGCAATTTAAATTTCAACATATACACATGTCGGGGAAAATCATAAACCTGATTCCAACGTCAATGGTCATTTTTAATTTTTGACCGCTGCTGTTAGTGACGACCTCATTTTTACTTCTTCAGCTATGCGCATATCAATTTCGCTATGCCGGTTTCCAAGTAGAAAGGGCGCATATAAACCGTCCCTTCCATCCTAGCAACAGCCACTTGTGGACTTCGTCTACGAGGAACTCTTTGTGGTAGCTTGAAACGATCTGCTTGATCGCGAACCGCACTACATTCCTGCCTAAGGGCACCTGCACAAACCCGGCCCTCATGTTGCGGGATTGCCACTGCTTGTACGTCTCCGGTCTCTCCACTCTCTCCCATCCCTCACAGGCTATCGTATTCAACGCCTCCCTCCCCAGCATATCCTTCTCGATCAGCATCCTCTCCCGGTTTTCGAGGGGTACTATAGTGTCAAGCATGTCGAATAGAGAAGAGAAGTGATGCAAAGCCTCCCGAAACCGAGTGACGAAGAACGGGGCATTGTGGGTCCCGTTGATAACACCGTGGATGAAGAGATCCGGCTGGGCTCTTCTTATCAGGTTGAGGACGATGTCTCGCGAACTTTCTTCCGTGATGGTCTCGTCGAACAAGTTCTTGAACCGGTACATGCAGTTGACTATAGTCACTTCGTCCCTATCGATCTTGAGTTCTTCTAGTTTAATGAACTCCCACCTCTTCGCAATGGCGTTGTACTCAAACGGCACGTTGAAACTTTCAGCGTAATTTGCCAAGCGCCGACCTGTTTCCTCGACTCTTTCTGCGGGCCTGAATCCGGGTTGAGGTAAGTCTATGCCGGTGATCCGGAGCTTCGTTGGACAAGGTCTCCGGGAAAGGTGCTGAATCAGAGTGGGCCATTGGAATCCATAAAGAATGCCGAAATCGATGACGTGAATACTCATCTTATCAGCCACCGTATCCAATATCGTCGTGTTCGAGACGAAATTAGAAGTTCTTTGGAATGGACAAGCTGCAAGGTACAGCTGGTATGCATTCAGCATATCAGCGGCGGTTGTTTTCTTATTGACGAGGCCTCTATATATCTGGCTGCCTGTGCCGGCCAACCGTGCCTCAAGACCATCGGCGAAGTAGTGAGCAAGTCTCTGGGTCCCATTGCCAAAAGGCGAGGCGTGTTTCCTGATCGCATTCAGCAGGGCATTCGTGCTGCTGTGATCATTTGATGCCACAGCTTGTGCACATCGCATGAGGAGTGTCCTCACATCGACTACCTCCACTTTCCCTCTTTTCTTCTTGCCACGACCTCTGCCCCCTTTGGGCTCTTGGATCTTGTATTCAATTTTGTTCACTCCGTTCTTCAACGATGCACGGAGACTCAAAAGATGCGCCAGGCCCTCCCCTTGGCCGCTACTAAGTAGAACGATGTCGAAAGTCTCTGAGCGAAGTATGGATTCTTCATGAACAAAAGCCTGCTTGCTACTTCTCTCTTCCATGTTTCCTTCCTCCCAATGGAGACTCTCTTTTCTCTTCAATGCACCGAGGCGGTCTGCTTTGTCAATCTCTTCCGGATATAGAAGTTCGGTAGTTGCTTGATTGGGAAGAAACTTGCTGGATTCCTCAACCCCCATCCTAAACTGCCGAACGAATTGGCTCTCCCTACACAAGTCCAGCATCTGCGAATTACCCGCTCGATTAGGTTGAAACGCGGCTGGACTGATATCTCTTTCAAAACTCGATGTACCATAAGTGCAAGGATTTTGAACACAACCATTATCGGCAAAGTATCCATTTTTTCTACTGCCGTTAGTGCTAGTATATCTAGTGTTGTTCAAGAAACTGTCATTTGAGTGTTTATCCATGTAGGTGATGCAATTCGCATGACTTGGCTCAGGTGAAGGTGGGTACTTTTTGCCAAGGACCTCGTAAAAGGATTTTTCAGCTGACAATAGATCCAAAGAATCTTGAAGCATGTAAGTCTTCTCTTCTATGTCTTCTTCCATGAGTATGCGACTTATGTATTCGAAGACTGCATCGGAAAATTCTGTCTCTTCGGTGTATGGTGCATCGTGACAATCATTCGAAATTGGGGCAACATCAACCAAATGATGCATCTCTCCACATCTGTCAGGTGCGCTTTGAAAAGTCGGTCTAGAAGCTAAACAATGATCTACAACAGCAGAGATCGACTGATCATCTGGGCGGAGCCCATTAGAAGGATACAAGGCTCCCATCAGCGGATCCATCATAGCGTTCTCACTCTGATGCTATTAAAGCATGAAAACACCAGCTTCACTGCAATAGATTGCTTATCTTGGCGCAAAGTTTGTGGTTTTGTTGCTCCCGACTAAAAATTATATTTTCGGCTAGCTGACTTATCCCTGTTGTAATCTCAGACTCAGATTGCCAACGCAAACCGTAAAAGAATCAATCTGCACAAGTTCTGATATTTCCAATAACATTTCAAAAAGGCAATGGTTTCTTGATGCTGATAACCGTTGCCAGTGACAAGTAGATCAAGTCACCAAACCAACCATAATTTGCAGATACCCTTTTACTGCATGCATATAAAATTGCGAAACTCACATGTCCTCTACGAGAGTCGATGACTTCAATCCACCTAATCCCTGCTAATAGTTTTCTTTGCATCGAGTTTTGACAGGAAGATCGAAAGCATACCTTAAGGATATCCTGGTTCTAGAGAGAGAGAGAAAGATGAGGCAGCAGAAGCCAAGCCCAGTCTTCATGCGCCCGAGAGTAGCAGCAAACTGTTGGCACCACCCAAAGACAATTAGTGAAAGACCACAAACTTTCTTCATATGCTGCTACCATGTCAAGCGTGGTAAATTTAATAATGTAATGGAATCTGTCACACTAAAATATTATGTGTGTTGGTTACTATTCATGTGCTAAGACCGGAAAGCACATGAACAAAGTCATTGTTTTCATTTCATAGTCTGGTCAGATAATATTTATAATGGATCGTGCATCCTCATTGCAGGGATCAATGTCGAAATAAACAAGGTACCCCACCCAGTCAATCTCAGGCAAAAAGATTTCACTCCATTTGCTCTTCATCGACGGCATGATCTGGATACGAGGTACGAGGTAATGAGTTAATTTGCACCCGGTGGATGCAGAGCGATGACTTTGAGATTTGTCGTTTCTATCTCATTCTCTCTAAAGGGCGGCTAGTAAGAACACCTAGAGGGGGTGAATAGGTGTTTAAAAGAATTTTTTGCAAAAACGTTTATAAATATTTGTTCTTTCGATTTGGAATCTACAAAATAATGGACTAAAGCAAGTTCAACAATTAAATAAATTTATTAATGAATAAAAGAGTTTAGGGAAGAGAATAAAACACAAAGTCTATAGTGGTTCGGCTTAGATCAAGCCTACGTCCACTCTCCCGCACTGATAGCCCACTGGCTGGATTTCACTATGAATCAAAAGAGATTTTACAGTCTCACATCATTGACTTTACAGTGTAGAAACTCTACTACACTCTTCCAAAGTCTCATAAGTGTTTGCTCTCTCTTTTGAGTACAAATTAAGCTCAACAAATGAAATAGCAAAGAACTGGGAAGCTTCAGACTTTGAAAATTTTCTTTCATGCACTCTCTCAAATAACTTGAGTGTTTGCTTTAAATACTCGTTTATACCTTCACGACCAATGCACTTTCCAAAGGAATTCTTTCAATCTACCCGTTGGACAAAATCAATTAAGGAGATCTCGAGTTGTTTGAAGATCGAGATGAAAGCCCGTCAATCCTGCTCGCCCATACAATCAGGATCTTGGTTTCCATAAGTAAAACCTTTCAGGTATTTTCGCCTTTTAAAATATTTGACTATCCAAATTGATTCCAATAAAGATAATTGATCATAAGGTGCTATATCCAGCCATAAGGACTTCCAAAACCATACGAATTGAATCCTTGAAGATAATCCTGCATCCGAATAAGTCTTCATTCTTCGGTCTGAAAACTGTCAATGGGGGCAGACATTGAGATTAAAGTCTAGTGGTCTTCAGATTTTGACGGTAGAGTCTGGAGTTCTTTAGATTATAGTAATTGAGTTTGCAAGTTTTCAGACTAGATTTTTGAAAATGTTTTGTCAGCTTTATAACAATAAATGAGTTTTCTCTAACACTCTCAATGTGATTGCACCTGCCAAAAAGAGCTCAGACACTATGGTATGTCTAAAAAATTGATCCTGACTTACAGGAGCATATCATAAGTCGCAATTTTTCGGATCCAGTTGTAACTTTCAATAAGTCTTGTTATCCACTAGTAAATCTCTCAAAAATGGCAAAACCTCCTGATGAAATTCCCATTACCTATTGCAAACATGCTTAATCAAGGTAAGAACGCAATATACCAAATGAAAAATCACGTAACTCCACAATCCTTTAGGCCAGTGGAGAACTTTTTGAGGTCTAATACAGGCTGTGAGGGTGGAGACACAAAATCATCCAGAGGAATTACCTTGTCCTGAGAAAACAACAAAGGAGAGGTAAACGAAAAGGTTGTTTTAGGGACGGAGGTGCTGGATCACTTAGCTTGTGAAAAGTGGGAAGCGCAAAGAGATCGGAGACTAGTTTTTTTTTTTTTGGGTCAGTATCGGAGACTAGTTCAAGAGCCTCATTTGTGCGGCAAGCCTTGCACCGAAAATGTTTGGGATCTGCAATTGATAGAATTGTTCGAGGATTTCATAATAGATCAATCAATTGGTAAATCGGTGCTACAGGGATGGACCGAATTCGAGGTGCGCTCATTTCCACTGTGCAAATCTAGAAGGGATTTTTTTTTTTCCAAAAAAGAAAAAAAGATTTGGCCAGTCAATGTGATGTTAGGCCTTTCTTTGACACTAACATGATCAATATATACTCTTATTTGAAATAAGATCTATTTTGAATTATTTTTTGAGAAAATGATGATACTTCATATCTTTATTTGAATTTTTTTTCTAAAAAATGCGAAAAAATTGAGGGAGAGCCCATCAAGATTACATTTAAAAGGTGGAACAAGAAAACCAAAAAGAGTTGTACTTTCTAGACTCTATCTGGCTCGTGAATTCAATTCCACCACATAATATGTAGTCCTGGGGGTCTATTTCAAATTAATTAATTTTGAGCAAATATATTCTTAATTGTATAGGTTATATATGAAATGATTAATATCACGAAAATCCCAAATTGGTATTATCTATGACAAATTTATCCAAACTAATTTTTTTACCACAAAAAACTCCAAACTGGTACTGATAAATTTACCAAAAATGAATTTTTTTATCATAAAAAAAATCATAAACTGGTACTTGTGTAACAAATTTACTCTATTAATTTTTGTTAAATTGGATTAATACTATAAAAAACCACAAACTAATTTTTTTTTTTTTTTTGTGACCCAGAAACCCCGCACGGCCGGCGGAGGAGAGTAAATCTGGGAGGCACGCGATAAACCACCACCCACGCACCCGGGCAAGGCACCACACGGCGCTTGGCCTCCTCGCTTCGCGGGGTTTCGAACCCGGTTCTCCTCGGTGGAGAACACAAGCTCTACCCTTTACGCTGCAACGGTGGGTGATACCACAAACTAATTTTTGTATAACAAATGAGTGGTAAAACTTCAAACTGGTATATTTGTCAACTAACATGTGTTGTTAAACTCAGCAATTAGATGGTAAATTTTAACAGAAATTAATGGATGGTAAATTTGTCACATGTGTAGCAATTTAGAATTTTTGATGGTAAAAAAATTAATTTGTAGTAAATTTGTTGTAATTATATTAGTTTAATATTTTTTTGTGATATTAATCATATATGAAACAAAATTGGTCGGTCGATTCATACTTAGAGTTATATGTGCATTTTATTCACATATAGGTGGCCTTTCCATCATTATGAGGTCCATTCCATAACGTTAGCCTCTAGGCATTCTTTTGATCAAGTTATTCACTCATTGCGTGCAGTCTAATCTATAGAATAGAATCTTGTGGGACAATTTTCAAAACGATGCACAATGATGGGCAAATCAAGAACTCAAAATGTGGTCATCAACAAAAATAATGATGGAGGATGGCAACCCCACATCAGGCCCGATGAAATCTTATTGATAAAATCGTAATTTAATATCTACATGCTATGAAAGCCTCCATTAGATGCGATTAGGGTTGTTAAATGTGTGGATTGGGTTTGTTGGAGAACCATTTCCAAATGATTTTGATGATTTCTTAACTATTCTTAATATAATATTTAGTATGGTAAATGCAGATCTTCATGACAAGTATCAAATATTATGTGATGACCATGGTGTGATCTAGGTAATGAAAGATTGCGAAATGTCTTGATATGATTTTTCTATAAATAGCACCAACTGACCTAAAAATAAGCTAATGTCGATGTTTGTATTCAAGGTTGTACACATTAGGTAGCTAGCACTGTGGCAACAATGCTCATTTGGGTTCCCATCATGGAAGTGGATAGGTGCATCAATAGAATCTAGGTGATAATAGTAATCAAGAAACTAGACTACTTGACATGTTTGTCAGAAGTCGTAGCAAAGGGACAACAACAAAAGCTATTTTAAGGAAGTTTGCGAATATTCAAGAAAAGGACTGTATGGATAACTCTATCTTTGGATAGTAGTATCGGCGGTAACTTCAACGAATTTTTTCTTCTCCAATTTACCTCCAACGAATATATTGAAGATGAGCATAAAAGAAAAAGATCCTTGAAGCCGAAGGAGAGACACGTGCAATACAAAAGACCGAAAATCTGCTATACATCATCTCTCTAGCTAAACGCTCTCTTTCGACTGTTTTTGTGAGTGTTGTATTCTTGTTATTTGAATAATTGTGCTTAAGATTAAGTGTACTAGAGTAAAAGTAGCACCTGGAATTTGATAGTGTAATCGATCGTGTAAAAGTATCAGTGTTTGTCAATTGTAACTTTCTAAGGAGATCATCAGTGTAATCAAGCCAAACTTGTGACTATTAGTTTGAGAGTGGATGTAGGCTTGGGGATAAAGCCGAATCACCATACATTTTTGTGCACTACTATTTTTCTCTCTTATTACTTCCACAAGCACACAAAATGCACACAAGCTTTAAAACATCATCTTGATGTAATGTTTACTTAGTTTCAACTATTTTCTGCAAGAGATGGTTAAGAATTCCATAACAACCTATTCACCCCCTTTAAGTTGTTTTTGTTAGGGGTGTGCATGGTCTGGGTGGACGGTTCCCGGCCTAGAACCGAGAATCGCCCACTAAGGACCGGTTTCAAAAATTGGAACCGGGAACCACCCGTTATTGCATGGATCCACCCGAGAAATAGGTTTTTTTTTCCTATTTTTGAATCATTTCAGTTAAAATCTAAAATATTCTTTAAGTTCAAGATTCTGGATGATTGTCATATGTAGATCATCTTTTCCTTTATTCTTTAACAATGCTCAATCTCTTACAACATTTGCTTTATGAATTTTTTTTTCGTAGAAACAATTCCACCGGTACTCCATATATTCTTGAACATAGTATTATATGTGAGTCCTGAAAGTATCATTTGAATGAGCGATTTGTTGAGCTGTTGAAAGTAACTTACACACTTTACTAAATTCTTATTAAAACATGGAAACCATGAGAGGAGATAAAGTCTTAAAATTTAGATTTGCTAATTAGTAATTTTGAAATTTATTTTAATATTAAAAATCAATATATTATTATAATATAATCAGTTTGGTTTGGGTGGGCGGATCCGCCCATGGAATCGGAAACCGGACCGGTTCTCTCAAGAACCACCGGTTCCGGGCTGTTTCGGTTCTATTCCAGGCGGTCTGGGCGGGTTCCAGTTCTTTTGCACACCCCTAATATTTGTTTGCCCCCAATAAGGTCAGACCAATTTTCCATGTAATATAAATGTTATGATTTCTACTCGACCCAACTCATATTATCAAAAAACATTAATATTTAATCCAATTTGAGAAAACCTATACCTATATATTTAACCTACTTTAAGCTCTTCACGTATATATGCTACATGGATAAAAAAATTTCACATCAAATTGAAAAATTAAATTTCCACAATAAAAAAAATAAAATAAAAAAAGTAAAAAATCCATTGAAATACTTATAAAGAGTTATTGATAAGAGAAAGATCGATAAGCTCACCATTGACATGAAAATAACATTTGCTTATAAGAACTCTTTTAACATGCAACAATGTGTTCTCAAAACATTTAGGGGCGTTGGAGTACGTATTGCATTAAAACAATATTGATATTCGAGACTTGTAAAATAAAAAACTTCCTAGCTTCCAACAAATCTTAAAACTCATTTTTATATCTAGTACCTTTTCCTAGAGAATATGGATGAGTATGGTTCCAAGATAAAATTTGAAACCAAAAAATTGGACTAGTAGGAACATGTCCCATTTCAGGTTACAAAAATTGGAGAACTTATTTCGACAAGTAGGTTTTGTTGGCGTGAGCTGATTTGTAGGAGTGATATGTATAGGAAGAAAATATTTATATTTGCGCGAGTTGATTTGTTGGGGTAATACATATAGAAAGCGAATAGCTTACATAATAGGCGATTGTTACCCTAGCAGTACTTGTAGGTGTGTATATATATAGCCTTGTAAAGAAAACAGATATACTGAGAATAATAGTGATCTATTTTCAACATGGTATCAGAGCAGGAAACCTAGTTTTCTCCACATTCTTTTGACCAAATCAAATCGCTACCGCAGCATTGACTTGTGCTGTTGTTGCACTAATCTGACCTGACCAGAAATTCCTTTGTGAAGGAATTGTGATTGACAACCATGACAAAGCCAACTGATGAGGTGCCTCATCAAGACCAAGGGGAGAACTCAACAATTGCTTCTCTTCTAGAGAATCTTACGATGAAGTTGACACAGATTTTGACTCAGAGTTCGACACAGGTATCAACACAATCCCAGGAGCCATCCACTGCACAAATCTCAGTCAAATTGGATGGATCAAATTATGGATTGTGGTCTCAAGTGGTGGAGATGTTCATCTCCGGCAAAGACAAGTTGGGTTATATTAATGGTGATCTCCCTCAGCCCTCACCTACCGATCCTCAATTTCGAAAGTGGAAGACTGAGGATGCGATTGTGAAGGGGTGGCTAATCAACTCGATGGATCCTGCATTAATAGGAAATTTTATTTGCTTCCCAAATGCAAAGATGGTATGGGACTCTGTTGCAACAACCTTCTTTGATGGAAGTGATGCCTCCCAAGTTTATGACTTGAAGAGGCGGGTGACTCGGATGAGACAAGGTGGAGAGACAATTGAGGCTTATTACAATAATTTTCAGGGTTTGTGGAGGGAGATCGACTTCCGTCATCCAAACCCAATGACATGCCCAGCTGATATTGAGCAGTACAATCTTGCCATCTAGGAAGACCGGGTGTATGTCTTCCTTGATGGGTTGGACGATCATCTAGACAAAGTGAGAGCGGATGTTCTCCAAATGCAACCATTCCCAACTATCGAGCAAGCATATGCACGGGTTCGTAGGGAGGATACGAGACAGTCGGTGATGCTCACCCATACTGATTCCACATTTGGGTCTACTGCCATGGTGGCACAGGGAAGCAAGATAGGTGTCCGAGAATCACCAATAACGCCAACAGGTTTCAAGTTCAAGGTAAGTGGAACTTGGAATTTGAACCCTAGAATAAGTATTTGTGTTTTTCTTGGTCTATGTTTTTACTTGATTTTGCCATATTTCATAGCATTTGATGATGAGTAAATAATCTAGAACCATTAGTTTAAACTTTCAATTTATAATTGAGATTTTTATTTTGTTAATGTTTCATATTCTTCGTATGTCTAAATATAAGTCGCGGTTAGTGGATTAGTAGTAAGTGGTGGTTATTAAAGAGGATGATTCACTGTAATGATTTGATTAATGATATAGATGGAACCTATGTATATATTGGAATTAGACTTGTTAAATGGGTGGGCTAGGTTGGGTTATGAATGGTCCGACCTAAATTAACTTAATAACTCGTTTATGACCTATTTATGTTTAATGTAGTTTTTTTTTTTATCTATACCAGACCAAATTCATACCTAACCTGATCTATATTGCTAAAACACTTACATACTTAACCCAATTTAGGAAAATTTATTCTTATATTTAAAAAAAAATTATATTGCTAAAATACGTCCAAGATGATTTTTAAAAAATGGCATTGTTAAAATACTTTCATTCAATACAAATCTATTGGACAATTTTTATAATTTTTTTTTAAAAGTCAAGGATCCATTTTTTTTTATTGAAAAATGTTTTTTAGGAAGTCGGTTTCTAGGAAAATAACAATATTTTATGGTATTTGCTAGAAATTTGAAATTTGATTTGATTTTCCACCGTTTAGTATGAAAAATCTAATCTAATTTTCTTCCGTGCATTCCTTTTAATAATTTGTATTTTATATTTTATAAAAATCAAATTTTCAATTATTTCTATTTTTTAAAAATAGAATTTTAATTACTTTTTCTTTTCTTTTCTTCTTTTTCCTTCTTCTTTGGTTGGTCACTAGCCACGGCGATGGTTAGTGAGGCTTGAGCTTGCTGGCCTTTAGCGAGGTGGAGCTTCACCAGACATTGGCGAGGTCTTAATCTTGCCAAATCGGCGAGCTTGAGTCTTGCCAAATTGGTGAGGCTTGGCCCCCATCAGATGTCGGCAAGGTCTTGGTCAAGCTCGAGCTTGCTTGGGGCTAGTGAGCTTGAGTCTCACTAGATCAACAAGCTGGAGCCTCGCTAGATGTTGGTGGGGTCTTGGCCTTGCTAGTGCCAAACATTAGCGAGCTCGAGCTTCGTTGGCCTCTAGCAAACTCGTCCCTCGCATGGTCGGTTGTTGTCGTGACTATGGCTAGCCATCGACCTAAAAAGATGGAAGCGGGAAGAAGAAAGAAAGAAAAAAGGAAATAAAAAAGAAAAAAAGAAAAAAAATTATTTCGATTTTTTAAAAATATTTTTATAAAGCTGAAATGGGGGAGAGAGAGTGTGTGGGGGTGACCTTAGTGGGTTGAAAATGAGTTTTAAACTCAACCCATTTAGGCTAATTTGAAGAAGGCTTTAACCTTTTTAACCCATTTAAAGAAAGCTCTTCAAAATCGAATGACCTAAATGGATCATATATGAGTTTAAAACTCATTTTGATAGGACTACCTAGAATTTGTGATTTGATAGGTTTCGAGATTTAGGCTATATGTAGAGTAGATTACAAGTTCCACAAAATGAGGAAACTGATTCAGTTAGTAGGTTCTAAGTTTTAGGTGGAACCGCCTATACAAAATTCGGAACTGCTCACATTTATTAGAGAATATAGTCATTGAGGATTGGTGCACCTTAAGGTAATAGTCCATTCCAAGAACTGTCAATCAACTAGACTTCCTCAAGCAAAGTTACTTGTCCAATACCGTCGTTTGCCTTATTGCTCACTGGTATTTCCTCCGTCTTAGCTCAGGCTACATGTACATATACATATAGCCAAAAGTAACATCTCAGGACTATTCCTGTTTCAGTAAATTTTAGTATTTCAACTCTTGTAGAGGTTTCAACCAAACATGTAAGTTAGCTTATTTTCTGAAACTATCTTATGGAGTTCTTGTAGTACTATTGTACTTAAACTCTTTCATTTGCCCTTTTGTTTGAAACCCGTCTTTTTCCCTGTACGTTGCTCGATATCTTTGTTGACACCTATTTTTAAACAAAAACCAAAAAAATAAACCCAAAAAAAAAATAAAAATAAAACAACAAAAAAAGAAAAAAACAAAATAGCGCTTAGAGGTCGGGTCGGGCCAGATTGGGCCTTGGCCCGGCTTGCCACCTGCCTCTCTTTCCCATGCGCGGCCCAAGCCATCTCCCTTTGGCCTAGCCCACATCTCGACTTGTCTTCTTCCTGGTGTCTTTGCTAGGGGTGTGCAATCGGATTGGGTAAACCCAGTTCCCAAATTGGCCCACCCGAAAAACAAGATCGAGAACCGGTTCCCAAAATTTAGAATCGGTTTGAACCGGTCCGGGAACCGTATCGACTGGACTGGTTTGGGAACCAGTTTGAGAACCGGTTTGTAAGCTAACCCAAAAGTCCAAAACCCTAATTTGTTCCTCTATTTCTATCTTTACCTCTCACACCTGCAGACTTCACAGACTTCTTTACAACGTTTTCCTTCGTCACTCCATTGCCAGATCTAGCTCTTCATCGCGCTGCTTCCTCATTTGCGTTCATTTGCTTCCTTGTTGCGCTATCGCCAGATCCAGCTCCCCGTCGTGCTGCTTCCTCATTTGCGTTGATATGCTTCCTCGTCGCGCCATCGCCAGCTCCTCGTCGTGCCATCGCTAGATCCAGCTCTCCGTCGCAATGCTTCCTCATCTGCATTAATCTGCTTCCTTGTCGCGCCATCGCCAGCTCGCCCCCATCACTATGCCCCTTACTAGCAAGAAGCTTGGCAAACGCACCCTCAAGCTCGTCCGTAGAGGTAATGCCCCATCAAACCCTTACTCGTTGTCTCGTGTTAACATGCGTTCTTGCTCCCTTTCTTCTTTTCGTTGGTTGGCGAGTTGATGATGAGCTTTGGGTACATTATTTGTCGGATATATAGTGATTGACAGTTTCGGCTCTTTATGAAACCTATTCGATAAAACTTTAGCTGGAACTGGGTGCATTGAAATGCCGGTTCTCTTTGTTGATGAGCCGGATATTCACTGCGAATGGCAAGCACGAGGGGGCGGGGCGGGCTTAAATGAGTGTGTTGTGTGTTTGTGGTTCGATTGAAATTTCTTTGGGCTGACTATTGGCATGTCCTTGTGGTTCTTCTTGATTGGCAGTTGTTGAAGACAAATGCTTGAAAAGAGGTGTGAAGGAGGTTGTTAAAAGCATTCGGAGCGGTCACAAAGGGTACGAATTTATCATTTTTTTTTTCTAGTTTGAGCACAAATGCCAGTTGATGCAAGGTCGAACGAAATCTCTGTAGTTGCTTGGAGCCACGTCTTTTGTTTTGCACAGCGTTGGCTGGGGAATGTTTAGGTTGTTGTTGAGCCCTGATATTCGAAAAGAGATTTGATTTACTATGAAAACTAATTTGTTTTTGTAGAATCCTAATATTATATAATTTGTTTTCAGTTTTCAATCAATGGATCAAGACAAAAACATATCAATAGAAATGGAATGCGAGGCCGAAGAAGGAGAAGAAGATCAAGCGCATCAAAGACAAGGTTGAGGTCCCTAGGTCCACTCTTTGGCAATGGAATATGGAAGCTGTTTGTGTAAATCGTCGGTGGATTTTCGGTTGGGATTCACTTTGTATTTCGGTTTTGAGATTAGAAAATTTCTATTTTCTTTGAAATCGATTGTTCTGCTAGTTTGAAAACATGCATGGTGATACCTAGGAACTTTTGGATAAGAACGAGAGTCATTAGCATTTCGATTGACAGTATTTTTAATTGTTAGTCCTCGCGGTTTTTATGCAAAACAGGTTGTGAGATTGCTGTACAGAAATTTTTATGCAAAATAGGTTATAATATAAACAGGGTTGACCCTGGAACCGGACTGGAAAAATATGGTGGGTCGGGTACATGATCCAGTACAAACAGAGTTGGGTACAGGGTCTAGAAAATAGAAATCGGTTATAACAGGGTCGCCTACAGAGTCCGGGTCTAGACCATACTCACCCTGAACCTAATCACCCCTGGTCTTCGCATGCGGAGCCCGCAGCAAAAGGAAAGGAAAAAACAGCAACGTCAGACAAAAAAAAGAAAGGGGGAGAAAGAAGAAGAGAAAAACAGAGAGCAGCAGAGCATAGGGAGGGAAAGAAAAAGGCAGCAGAGAGGAGAAGGAAAGGGGAGAAGGAGAGGGACGTGTGAGAGGAAAAGGGCTGAAGAAAAAAGGGGGAGATTGGGGGAAGGCAGAGAGAAATCGAGAGTGGAAAGCAAGAGGGAAGCTTGGCCGCGCTCGAGACCCGGCTTCCCGAAGTCCATATTTCCGGTAAGTCTTTTTCTTTTTTCTTTTTTAGTTTCCTGAGTTCAGCACCCCTTTGACCCGAGGATCTCGTCTCGACGACGCCAGGGTGGCCGGCCACGGTTCGATCCGTCTCGAATTCGCCCTGCTGGCCGCCGCCGTCGTCGAGCCGAGTAGGGCCCGTCACCCAAGCGCGCTGGCGCGCTCCATGTTACCCTGTTCTTGAGCTCGCCGGATCGGGGGCTCGTAGTTCTTCCGTCCGCTCGAGTCCCAACCTCGGCGGTGCTGCGCGTCGTTGCCTCTGGACCCTGCTTGTTTGTCTATGTTTATCTCAGTCGCGTTTTGAGGTCCCGTCGAGTTATCGTTTGCCTCCGGCCCGGTTGGTGTTGTTCGATGAAATGTCTTTGTGATACCCATGCAAGTCACGTTCGTCTCCCTGAAATCGTAGATCCCTTCGTTCATTTTCTGTTGGTTTTTATACGTTACTGTCGCTGTTCCTCGCTTCTTTCCTTCGTCACGGTCGCTTGCGCGTACGTGGTGTGTTTTGTGTCCTCCGTTCCGGTGATGGACGGTGGCGGATCGCGACTCTCGCAAGGAGTAAGGGCGGACGGCGGTGTGAAGGAGGCGCTCGGGAGAGACGAAGGGGGCCGGCGGCGGCAAATCTCGGTCGAAGGTGTTGGTGCGGTGAAGGGGTCTTCGGGAAGAAGGAGCGTCGGGCGTGCAGAGAACGCACGAAGAAGAAGAAGACCAAAAGGCAAAAGAAAAATAAAAGGAAAAGAAAATAAAAGAAATAATAAAAAAAACAGAGAAAAAAAGAGAAAGTGGCTTCGGGAATAGGAGTCACTGAAAAGGGGGGAAGTGCAGTGAATAGGACAAAACAGGAAAATAAAAAAATTTTAAAATTGAAAAATAATAAAAAATTTCAAAAAATAAAAAATTTAAAAAAATTCGAAAAAATAATATAAATTCAAAAAATTTTCCGAAAGTTCAACATTTTTCAGAAAACATTAAAAAATTCAAAAAAAATTTCAGAAAATATTGAAAATTCGAGTTTTTAAATAAAAAATAGAAAAATTAGAATTTTTTAAAAAATTGAAAAATGTCAGGAAATTCAAAATTTCTTTTGAAAATTTTTACAAAAAGACTTTGTGAGATGTTTTCTAAGAAAATGGAAGTTTCTTAACTCTAAAGTTATGCTAAGAAATTGAGTAAACCTTTAGGGCTCTACCTTAGGGTTTCATTTGTTCTCAAAGATAATTGCCCTTATTTGCATGCTTTTGCTATTTTTATCCATTTAGTCTAGTTAGATTAATATTTATCTTTTCCTTAATGTTAAATATTTGCTCTTCCATACAATTTACTTAAACGCTTTCATTTTTTTTTTGTTGGTAAAAGTAAAGAATTAAACGCTTTCATTGGTTGCTAACTGTTATTTTAATTATTGCGTACCCACAATGATCACCTCACGTGTTAGTAGATATGCCTAAATTAATTCAAATTGTCTGACAAATTTTTTTTCTTTTAAAATGAATAAGATTAGGTACCGAAATTATACTAATTGGTCAATTAGTGTAATTAAGTGCCTGATCTTAGATTCTCTAGTTGCGTAGGAAGTGAGGTACACTCTTGATACATCACTTAGTTTCTAGCTGATCCTAATAGGTTAGTGGCGACTCAATTTTGCAAAATTCTTAAAAATATCCAAATGTCACGCGAGATATGGGCTTGGGAGAGTCTGCGCCTATGAGTCTAGGTCCATCATTTAAGCAATACCTCTAAACCTGTTCTTTTCCCTGAGAGGTAGGTTGCGACAATCTTCAATAGTTTTAAGCTCAAGTTCTTTGCATCCTTAGTACTGCTCATGAAGGGACGATGTTAAAGTTTACCCACCGTGAGGGAGATGGGTGAGGAGTCCAATCTTGACGACAAGACCCAAATGGCTTCCATGAAAATGGAGCACGTTCCAGGAGGGAGGCTTGAGGCCTTTTTGTAATTTCCCAATCTAAAGGTTGATTAGGGCCGAACAGAGGAACCAAACTCCAACGTGACAACCAGAACATCGTCACAACTACAGGAAAACATTGCACAATTCACATGAATCAAGACGGACATAATAAGCAAGAGACAGAGACAATAAACTTTATAATTAACAGCCATTCCTGTAAATGAAGCAAGCCCAAAACAAGTTCAAACCCAAACCAGAATTCCATAAAATTAACAGAAACCATATGCATCGACACTTCCTGTAATTGCAGCAAAGAGTGGTTAGGATTTAGCAGAAGACGAGATTGCTATCAGCCAAACTGATACTCAAACACACTTGACCCTGTTTTGGGTTAATCAGAGATGATGTGAATACGGCGGTGAATAATCCATGAACGAACGAAGAGATCACAGAAGCACATACATGACACATGGTGCTCACTGTTCATAGCTTGTGCTGATATACTTATGTTACCAACCTAATTAAATCAGGACTCGTGCCCCTTTCGAGGCCACAACTGTGAAGGAGCGACTGAGGAGCATGTAGACTATGACAGAAATCGGAACGCTCAAAAACAACATTACTCGCCGCAGGAGCGCAAAGCCAGTGACGCCGGAAACTGATGAGCACCAATTGTGAGCAAAAGGTTTGCTGTGCGACAGCGTGAGCGACGAGAACTTGGATTTGACCGTCCAGATACGGAACTGGAAGCAAGCTGCAATTTATTTGGGTTAGGTTGTGCGTATTCGTAGCGGGCGACTGACGTGGGCTTTAGAAAAACGTAGTTAAAATATTGGTTTATTTTGACAAAAAAAATCACTTATGACCTTTTCTTTTGAGTTTAATTTTTTTCTCAACCCGATTTTACTTATTTTACAAAAAGAAAGGAGTTATCCATTACAAATTTGGCCCATTAAATGTAAGTCACGAAATGCGGCCCTGGATGTGGCCGGTGGGTTTGTGAAAGCAATTTCCTTTTTGAGCTCAACCTGTCCATTTTGAAATAGTAGTTTTAGATGTATTTGTGAAAAATGCATTTGATATATGAGATCTTTGGAATTTCAGCTATGTTTATCCTCGACATGGATTTGTAACTATGTGAACAGCTGTTATGCCCGGAAACTGTTCAGATACTGGATTAAATTATTCTTTTGTAACAATCATATGGCATTACACGATCAAAACAGTGCTACTTCCATAGCGGAAATATGAGACGTGAATGAATCGCCACTTAAAAGGGCACTGTGATTAGATTGGTAATGACACGACGTGTTAAACAAGGGGATTTTCAAATAAAAACCATTCACTCATCTGGTAAAGACCCAGGCATAAACATGCTGAGGAGAATCATGAGGGGATTCCGACACCCCCGGTCATCTTCTGATTTTTGACAGCTACTGTTAGCGACGGCTTCTTTTTCGCTCCTTCGACGATGCGCACATATCGATCTCGCTATGCCGGTTTCCAAGTAGAAAAGGCGTATAGAAACCGTCCCTTCCATCCTAGCAGCAGCCACTTGCCAACTTCGTCTACAATGAAATCTTTGTGGTAGTGCGAAGCCATCTCGTTAAATACGAACTGCGCTAGCATCCTGCTCAAGGGCACCTGCACAAACCCGGCCCTCATGTTGCGTAATTGCCACTGCTTGTACGACTCCGGTCTCTCCACTCTCTCCCATCCCTCACAGGCTATCGTATTCAACGCTTGCCTCCCCAACATTTCCTTCTCGATCAGCATCCTCTCCTGGTTTTCTCGGGGTATTATAGTGTCAAGCATGTCGAAAAGAGAAGAGAAGTGATGCGAAGCCTCCCGAAACCGAGTGACGAAGAATGGGGCATTGTGGTTCGCGTTGATAACACCGTGGATGAAGAGATCCGGCTGGGCTCTTCTTATCAGGTTGAGGACAATGTCTCGTGAACATTCTATGTCTCGTGAACTTTCTTCCGTGATGGTCTCATCGAACAAGTTCTTGAACCTGAACATGCAGTTGATTATAGTCACTTCATCCCTATCGATCTTGAGTTCCTCTAGTTCAATAAACTCCCACCTCTTCGCAATGGCTTTGTACTCAAACGGCACGTTGAAACTTTCAGCGTAATTTGCCAAGCGCTGACCAGTTTCCTTGACTCTTTCTGCGGGCCTGAATCGGGGTTGAGGCAACTCTATACCGGTGATCCGGAGCTTCGTTGGACAAGGTCTCTGGGAAAGGCTTTGAATCAGAGAGGGCCATTGGAATCCATAATGAATGCCGAAATCGATGATGTGAATCCTCATCTTATCCGCCACTCTATCTAATACCGTCATGTTCGACATGGCAATAGAATATCTATGGAATGGACAAGCTGCAAGGTACAGTTGGTGCGCATTCAGCATATCAGCTGCTGTTGTTTTCCTATTGGCGATGCCTCTACATATCTGGCTCCCTGTGCCGGCCAACCGCCCCTCAAGACTATTAGCGAAGTAGTGAGCGAGTCTCTGGGTCCCATTGCCAAAAGGCGAGGCGTGTTTCCTGATCTCATTCAGCAGAGCATTCGCGCTCCTATGATCATTTGATGCCACGGCTTGTGCACATTGGATGAGGAGTGTCCTCACATCGACTACCTCCACTTTCCCTTTCTTCTTCTTGACGCGACCTCTGCCACCTTTGGGCTCTTCAATCTCGTGTGCGATTTCATTCACTCTGTGCTTCAACGATGCACAGAGATTCATAAGACGCGCCAGGCCCTCCCCTTGGCCACTAAGTAGAACGACATCGAAAGCATCTGAGCGAAGTACGGATTCTTCATGAACAGAAGCCTGCTTGGTACTTCTCTCTTCCATGTTTCCTTCCTCCCTATGGAGACTCTCTTTTCTCTTTAATGCACCGAAGCAGTCTGCTTTGTCAATCTTTCCGTTTGGTTCCTGATGTAGAAGTTCGGTACTTGCTTGATTAGGAAGAAACTTGCTGGATTCCTCGACCCCCATCCTAAACTGCCGAATTAATTGGCTCTCACCACACAAGTCAAGCCTATGTGCATTACCCCGTCGATTAGGTTGAAACGCCGCTGGACTAATATCTTTTTTAAAACTCATTGGACCATAATTGCTTCGATTTTGAACCCAACCAATGTTGGCGTAGTATCCGTTTTTCCTACTGCCGATAGTGCTAGTATATCTAGTGCTGTCTAAGAGACTGTCATTTGTGTGTTTGTCATTGTAGGTGATGCAATTCGTGCGATTTGGCTCAGGTGAAGGCGGGTACTTTTTGCCAAGGACCTCATAAAAGGATTTTTCAGCTGAAAATAGATCCAAAGAATCTTGAAGCATGCATGTCTTCTCTTCTATATCTTCTTCCATGAGTATGCGACTTATGTAATCAAAGACTGCATCAGAGAACCCAGTCTCTTCGGCGTACGGTACATCACGACAATCGTTTGAAAATGGCGCAACATCAACCAAATGATCCATCTCTCCACATCTGTTGGGTGCGCTTTCAAAAGTCGGTCTAGAAACTAAACAATTATCTACAAGGGCAGATATTGACTGATTGTCTGAGCGGAACCGTTCGAAGGATACGAGGCTCCCATCAGTGGATCCATCGTTGTGTTCTCACTCTGATGCTATCAGAGCATGAAAATACCAGCTTCACTGCAACAGATTGCTTATCTTGGCACAAAGTTTGTGGTTTCATTGCTCCCAACTAAAAAAAATATTTTCGGCTAGCTGACTTATCCTATTGTAACCTCGGACTCAGATTGCCAACGCAAACCATAAAAGTATCAATCTGCACAAGATCTAATATCTTCCAGCAACATTTCAAAAAGGTGACAGTTTCTCGATGCCGATCATTCTTGCTAGTGACAAGTAGATCAAGTCACCAAGCCAACCATAATTTGCAGATAACCTCTTACTGCATTCATATAAAATTCCGAAACTCACCCGTCCTCTATGAGAGTCGACGACTTCAATCCACCTAACCCTGCTAATAGTTTTCTTTGCATCGAGTTTTCACAGGAAGATCGAAAGTGTACCTGAAGGATATCCTGGTTCTAGAGAGAGAGAGATGAGGCAGCAGAAGCCAAGCCCAGTCTTCATGTGTAAAATAAGTGGTTGACAAGCGAAAGGTAATAGAAGAGGAAAAAAGGTGGAAGCTTCAGCAGAGACACAGAGACAGAGAGCTTCCGGGAGAGAGGAAAAAGAAGAGAGAGAGAGAGAAAGAAAGAAAGAAAGAAAAAGAAAAAGAAAAGAAACAAAATATCATGTGTGTTGGTTCCTATGCATGTACTTAGACCGGAAAACACATGGAATCTATCACACTAAAATATTACGTGTGTTGGTTCCTATGCATGTACTTAAGACTGGAAAACACATGGACAAAGTCATTGTTTTCGTTTCATAGTCTGGCCTGCAGCGATCGCTAATATTTATAAGCAGGAATCGATGTCGAAGTAAGGGAGGTACCTCGCCTGGTCAATCTCCCGTGAAAAGATTTGACTCCAAATGCTCTTCATCGACTGCAAAACTGGAAAAGAGGTTTGAGACAATGAGTTGATTTGTACTAGGGGTGTTGGGTTTCACCCAAGAATTGGGAACCGGACCAGGAGCAACGGTTCCCAGTTTTTGAGACCGTGGAACGGACTGGCTGGTCTTGGAACCGGGACCAGACGGACCAATGGACCAAATCACATGTTTTTGTTGCATTGAAAAAAAATATATTCGTATATATTCATCTTGGGATGAGTATATTTTTTTCCCAATCTAAAGGTTGACCAGGGCCAAACACAGGAACCAAACGCCAACGCGACAACCAGAACATCGTCACAACTACAGGACAACATTACACAATTCACATGAATCAAGAGGGACGGACAAAATCAGCAAGACACAGAGACTAGAAACTTTATAATTAACACCCATTCCTGTAATGAAGCAAGCCCTCAAACAAGTTCAAACCCAAAGCATGGATTCCTAAAATTAACAGAAACCATACGCATTGACACTTCTGTGTAATTGCAGCAAAGAATGGTTACGATTTTGCAGAAGACGAGATTGCAATCAAACAGACTGATACTCAAAAACACTGGACCCCGTTTTGGGTTAATCAGAGATGATGCGAAGACGACAGACAGTGAATAATCCACGAACGAACGAAGAGATCACAGAAGCACATACATTACACATGGTGCTCTCTGTTCAGAGCTTGTCCAGATATACTCATGGTATCAACCCAATTAATTCAGGACTCGTGCCCCCCCTCGAGGCCACAAAATTCCAACTGTAAAGGAGCGGTTGAGGAGCATATAGACTATGACAGAAACCAGAACGCTCAAAAACAACATTACTTGCCGCAGGGGCACAAAGCCAGCGACGCCGGAAACAGATGAGCATGGATTGCGAGCAAAAGGCCTGCTGTGCCACAGCGTGAGCAACGAGAACTTGGATTTGATCGTCTAGATATGGAACTGGAAGCAAGCTGCAAGTTACTTGGGTTAGGTAGTGTCACACCCCAAAATCACAAGGAATGGGGATGACACGGCCGTCCTTCCACACAAAGGATGCAACTTCAAACACAACCAACAACCTGATATCAACTTTTATATATATATATAAGTTGATACATATCAAATAGACCAACAGATTGGTTGCAACATCAGAGTTTCTATAATCCACCAAAAAGAAATATACAATTAGAACTCAAACAATCCAACCAGTAAGGAATATGTACACCATTTCCTTTGACTATACCCAAAAATAGCACTCTCCAAAAAGTTTCCCATCGACGGCGCACTCGCTCTATTTGCCGCTAATCGAGGAACCTGAAAAAATTAAAGGAGGAGTGGAATGAGTAACAACAGCTCAATGAGTAATACATATCTTCTAAACAGATCAAACAACCACTATGTATATATACAAAGTAATACCAACTTTATAATGCCAACTCAATATATAAAATACATATCAAATCATATAAGAGTCATTTGATATCATCAAAACTTTATACTAATATGGAAAACTCATTTAAATCACCATCAAAAGTCAAGTATCAATGGTCAAGTCCATTAAATAATCTCTCCATCAAATATAGCATATCAATGGTCCATCCATTGATTAATCTATTACTCAATATCCCACCATTGTCACGACATAACGCTTTGTGACAATGCGACCAAGTTTTTTCCCCTTGGCAAGGTCTCCACCTACAAAGTCGATGGTTGGGCCCAAAAGAATATCCTAAATTTGGTATGCATACCCAAAAAAACCCTTTATTGGGTTCACAGTCATATTGAGCATAAATAACCATCCTCCAATACCAAAAATCCAATTCAAAAATTAATATCTTAAACCAAACAAATAACATTTGCAGCATAACCCATCATCCATTTCATATCAATTTCTCAAATCATTATAAACTTTTCCATAAATCAATCGCAAAGCAATTTCATATATATATTTCTTCACTTACTTTGTATAACACGTTTTTCAAATATTCATAATCAACCAAAGAGTAGCAATTGTTCGATCTGGCTTTTATGCATAAAAATGCTCTCCTCAATTCAATGTATATACATATATACTTTAAGACATGAATTTTTCAAAACCAAAAAAGATATAGAACCACTCACTTCGTCGCCTACGATCAAAGATACTCGTATCGTCGAACTTAAGGCCCTATCAAATAATCGAGGAATGATGTTAAAATCTAATAAAACTCTTATCTTGACTATGAAATGACTAACTTATGCCTTAACTCTAACAAAAGGACTTCTACGCGCTAACAAATTGTATAACCAAAACGATTGTTTAAGCGATTCGCAATGCAGAAATTAAATGCAAAACTTGATCACGCCTTAACTTCCTCCTCCGAACCCCGATCCAAACGAATTTATAGTCAATAGAGAGTCCTTGACACATATAACAAGAATCCCAACTTCACCGTCCCAAAATCAAGCTGAAAGGTGACAAAATATAGGCCAAAAGCTGCTGGACGCGTACTGTTTACTGCGTGCGGAAAACTTTGAAATTTTGTTTCGGACAAACCACAAGCTCAAATCACGATTCGTAATGTCCCACGTCTCCACAACACCCTAAAGTATCATTCCCACAAAAATACACAGCTCAATGACTCCAAAATCGAACTTCGCCACTTGATTTTCTAACAATTTCGAATTTGAGCTCTAAACTCATAAATAACTTCAATTGGACGAACGAGGGGCCTAATCTCTTACCGGGTGCTGCGTTATGGAGTAGAGTCGGCTTGGCGAAGCATCTGTGGCGTGCACGTGCCAAAATCATTTTCCTTTCTTCCCTTTTTTCTTCTTCTTCTTCTTCTTTTCTTTCTTTTCTTTCTGGTGCCCGAACGTGGGCTTTCTTCCTTGTTATCTCTTCCCTTTTCTTTTTGTTTTCTTTTTTTCTTTCTTTATTTTTCTTCCTCTCTCTCTCTCTCTCTTCTCTTTTCCCTCTCTCCCGAAGACTCGATTCCTCTCTTTTGCTGTAGCTTCTACCTTTTCTTTCCTTCTTTGACTTTTCAACATTTCTTTCCTTCTTTTGGGGCCACCAGCCTACTATTACAGGTAGTGCGAATTCGTAGTGGGCGACTGACATGGGCTCTAGAAAAACAGAGTTAAGATATTAGTTTATTTCGACCAAAAACAAATCATTTATAACCTATTTTTTTGAGTTCAATTTTTTCTCAACCCAATTTAGCTTATTTTACAAATAAACAAAAAAAAGAGTTATCCACTACGAATTTGGCCTATTAAGTCTGACTCACAAAATGTGGCCCTATATGTAGCCGATGGGTTTGTGAAAGCAATTTCCTTTTTGAGCCTCAACCGTCTATTTTCGAATAGCAGTTTTAGGCGTCTTTGTCAAAAATGTATATAGAGTATGAGATATTTGGAATTTCAGCTATGTGGTCCCTACACATGGATATATACCTATGTGAACAACTGATATGTCGGGAAACTGTTTAGGTACTGGATTTAATTATCCTTTAGTAACAATAATATGATATTACACGATCAAAACAATGCTTCTTCCATGCCGAAAAAATGAGACGTAAATGAATCGCCACTCAAAAGGGCACAAAGATTAGATGGTAGCGACACAATGTGTTAAACAAGGGGATTTTCAAATAAAAACCATTCACTAATCTGGTAAAGCCCGGGTATAAACATGTTGAGGAGAATCATGAGGGGGTTCCGACATCCCGGGTCATCTTCTGATTTACGGCTGCTGTTAGCGACCGCCTCATTTTTGCTCCTTCAACTATGTGCACATATCAATCTCGCTATGCCAGTTTCCAAGTAGAAAAGGCGTATAGAAACCGTCCCTTCCATCCTATCAACAGCCACTTGCCGACTTCGTCTACGACGAAATCTTTGTGGTAGCGCGAAGCGATATTGTTGATCACGAACCGCGCTACGCTCCTGCTTAAGGGCACCTGCACAAACCCGGCCCTCATGTTGCGTAATTGCCACTGCTTGTACGACTCCGGTCTCTCCACTCTCTCCCATCCCTCACAGGCTATCGTATTCAACGCCTCCCTCCCCAGCATATCCTTCTCGATCAGCATCCTCTCCCGGTTTTCGCCGGGTACTATAGTGTCAAGCATGTCGAATAGAGAAGAGAAGTGATGCAAAGCCTCCCGAAACCGAGTGACGAAGAACGGGGCATTGTGGGTCCCGTTGGTAACACCGTGGATGAAGAGATCCGGCTGGGCTCTTCTTATCAGGTTGAGGACAATGTCTCGTGAACTTTCTTCCGCGATGGTCTCGTCGAACAAGTTCTCGAACCTGAACATGCAGTTGACTATAGTCAATTCGTCCCTATCGATCTTGAGTTCCTCTAGTTCAATGAACTCCCACCTCTTCGCAATGGCGCTGTACTCAAACGGCACGTTGAAACTTTCAGCGTAATTTGCCAAGCGCTGACCCGTTTCCTTGACTCTTTCTGCGGGCCTGAATCCAGGTTGAGGCAGGTCTATACCGGTGATCCGGAGCTTCGGTACACAAGGTCTCTGGGAAAGGCGCTCAATCAGAGTGGGCCATCGGAATCCATAAAGAATGCCGAAATCGATGACGTGAATCTTCATCTTATCTGCTACTGTATCTAATATCGTATAGACCGGGATCGCGTTAGAATACCTTTGGAATGGACAAGCTGCAAGGTACAGTTGGTACGCATTCAGCATATCGGCTGCTGTTGTTTTCCTATTGACGAGGCCTCTATATATCTGGCTGCCTGTGCCGGCCAACCGCGCTTCAAGACCATTAGCGAAGTAGTGCGCGAGTCTCTGGGTCCCATTGCCAAAAGGCGAGGCGTGTTTCCTGATCTCATTCAGCAGAGCATTCGCGTTTCTATGATCATTTGATGCCACGGCTTGTGCACATTGGATGAGGAGCGTCCTCACATCGACTACCTCCACTTTCCCTCTTTTCTTCTTGCTGCGGCCTCTGCCCGCTTTGGGCTCTTGGATCTTGTGTTCAATTTCGTTCGCTCCATTCTTCAACGATGCACGGAGATTCATAAGAAGCGCCAGGCCCTCCCCTTGGCCATTAAGTAGAACGATGTCGAAAGCATCCGAGCGAAGTACGGATTCTTCATGAACAAAAGCCTGCTTGCTACTTCTCTCTTCCATGTTTCCTTCCTCCCTATGGAGACTCTCTTTTCTCTTCGATGCACCGAGGCAGTCCCTTTTGTCAATCTTTCTATTCGGTTTCAGAGGTAGAAGTTTGGTAGGTGCTTGATTAGGAAGAAACTTGCTGGATTCCTCAATCCCCATCCTAAACTGCCGAACGAATTGGCTCTCACCCCACAAGTCAAGCCTCTGTGCATTACCTCCTCGATTAGGTTGAAATGCCGCTGGACGAATTTCTTTTTCAAAACTCATTGTAACATAATTGCTTGGATTTTGAACCCGACCAATATTGGCAGAGGATCCGGTTTTCCTACTGCCGATAGTGCTAGTATATCTAGTGCTATCTAAGAGACTGTCATTCGAGTGTTTGTCATTGTAGGTGCTGCAATTCGTGCGACTTGGCTCAGGTGAAGGCGGGTACTTTTTGCCGAGGACCTCATAAAAGGATTTTTCAGCTGACAATAGATCCAAAGACTCTTGAAGCATGCATGTCTTCTCTTCTATGTCTTCTTCCATGAGTATGCGACTTATGTATTCGAAGACTGCATCAGAGAATTCGGTCTCTTCAGTATCCAGTGTATCACGACAATCATTTGAAAATGGGGCAACATCAACCAAATGATGCATGTTTCCACATCTGTTGGGTGCGCTTTGAAAAGTTGGTCTAGAAACTAAACAACGATCTACAACAGCAGATATTGACTGATCGTCCGATTGGAACCCATCAGAAGGATCCAAGTCTCCCATCAGTGGATCCATCGTTGCTTTCTCACTCACTCTGACGGTAATAGAGCATGAAAATACCAGCTTCGCTGCAATAGACCGGTTATCTTAGCCCAAAGTTCGTGGTTTCGTTGCTCCCTTCTGAAAAATAAAAAAAATTCTCGGCTAGCTGACTTATCCTATTGTAACCTCAGACTCCGATTGCCAACCCAAACCCTAAAAGAATCAATCTGCAGAAGTTCTGATATTTTCCATTAATGTTTGAAAAGGCGACGGTTTCTTTATGCCGATCGTTGTTGTCAGTGACAGTAGATCAAGTAACCAAACCAATGATAATCTGCAGATACCCTTCTACCTCATTCACATAAAATTCTCAAACTCACATGTCCTCTATGATAGTAGATGACTTCAATCCACCTAATCTCTGCTAATAATTTTGTTTGCATCTAGTTTTGACAGGAAGATCGAAAGCATACCTGAAGGATATCCCGGTTCTGAAGAGAGAAATATGAGGCAGCAGAAGCCAAGCCCAGTCTTCGTGCGCCTGAAGAACGGCAGCAATTACTGCCACTACCCACCGAAAATTATTTAAAGACCATAAATTTTCTTCACATGCTTACCACCCTGTCAAGCGTGGAAAATTTATTAATGTAATGGAATCTGTCGCACTAAAATATTATGTGTGGTGATTCGTACGTATATACTTTGGAAAGAAAAGCACATGAACAAAGTTATTGTTTTCTTTTCGAAGTCTGGTCTGCAGCGATTACTAATATTATAATGGATGGGGCATCCTCATTGCGGGTATCAATGTCAAAATAAAAAAGTTCCCCCTACCCGGTCAATCTCCCGCGAAAATATTTCACTCCATATGCTCTTTCATTGGCTGCAGAACTGGAAAAGAGGAGCAAGGTAAAGACTGATTTTGCACCAGGTGGGAGGAGAGGACCGCTTCAAAATCTGTCGTTTATTTCTCGTTCTCTCCATGTGAATGGACCTGCCAAAATGAACTCAAGACACTATGTTATGTCTAAAAAAGTTGATCCAGAATCACAGGACCATAAACATAAGGCGCAATATTTAGGATGCCTTTGTAACTTTTATTAACTCTTGCTATCTACATCTATGGTAAATCTCTCAAAAATAGGAAAACTTTCTAACGAAATTCCCATTACCTATTGCGGGCATGCTCAATCAAGGTGAGGACACAATATACCAAATGAAAAATCAAGCAACTCCACAATTCTTTAGGCTAGTCGAAGGTTTTTTGAGGTCGAAATATGTACAAGCTATGAGAGTGGAGCCTCTTGTGACCTACCCCTCAAGGGCCACTCTCGGCGAATAGCTTTAGAGGTATTTGCTCAAAAGATGGTTAGAATGGTACATACAAGTGACGGTCTTAAATGGCCCACCAAATGATAACACCGCAAAATGGAACATCAAAATTAAGAGCGCGTGCTCTTCCAAGCTTATACCTCACATGACACGAGATTTCATTTTAAAGTTCTTAGCCACTTAAATATTTTTAGAAGTTGCTACTAGCCATCTTTGGGGGTCAGTTAGAGCCCAGTCGAGATGTAGGGGTCTCAATTTTTACTCAACTAAAGAGGGACGGGAACTTGCTTATGCTAATTTTTTCTATTAGAACCTTTTAGGTACCTAACTTGATAGTGTGTAATCTAAGTGACAAATTACTCTTGATTATCATTTATAATCCCATTAATCTCGAGGTGACTATATAGATGTTTTTGAAGGAAGTTCATTAAAATTCTAATATAATATTATCCTATTCTAGAAAAGGAAATTGGCAATCAATATATTGAAATGATGGTGTAATAAGTAAACACCCAAGTAATTGAAATACATCTACCTAGGTGCGAGAACTGAAAACAACCCACTACTTGTTGGGTAAAGAGTTATACAAAGCTCTATTATTGAGCCTCGAGACATGAACCCTCGTAATCTTGCTACTTGAACTTAGGCAAGCTTAATTCTAATCAATTGAATAAGGTGAAATCTCCGACTGTAAAAAAGAAGAAGGTGAAATCTAAGCTAAACAATTCTAATCGTTTATTTGAATCTGAGGCTAAGTCAAATTGATTTTATTTAACAAAGCATATGCTAATGAGGCTATCGACGTCTAAACTAGGCTAATTGGAATTAATCTAAGATAAACTATTACAAGAATTAAGGCTGGCTTGGACATTCGCCTAAAACCACCAGGGCTCCATTTGGTCGCCGCCTCTTCTGGTCGCCTACGGCCAGTACCCATTGGTGTCGGTTTCATCAATTCAACTCTTCAATCAATGCAATCAAGCCAATCAGAACATTGGCAAAGCTCATACCTGGGAAAAAACCCAGGTGTAAAAATTTTGAGGAGAATCATGAGGGGATATTCCGACATGCCCGGTCATCTTCTGATTTTTGACAGCCGCTGTTAGTGACGACCTCATTTTTGCTCCTTCAACCATGCACACATATCGATCTCGCTATGCCGGTTTCCAAGTAGAAAAGGCGTGTAGAAACCGTCCCTTCCATCCTAGCAACAGCCACTTGCCGACTTCGTCTACGTTGAAATCTTTGTGGTAGCGTGAAGCTATCTTATTAAGTACGAACTGCGCTAGCCTCCCGCTTAAGGGCACCTGCACAAACCCGGCCCTCATGTTGCGTAATTGCCACTGCTTGTACGACTCCGGTCTCTCCACTCTCTCCCATCCCTCACTGGCAATCGTATTCAACGCCTCCCTCCCCAACAGTTCTAGAATGTGCCCCCAACTTTAAAATTCTGTTCCGAACAAACTGTAAGCTCAAATTAAGTTCCGTAAGATGCTATAGCTTTACAACATTCCAAAATACCATTTCTACAAAAATATGCAGCTCAACGACTCAAAAATCAGGCTTTGCCACACAAATATCCAAGAAATCCAAATTTTGAGCCATAATTACGGCGATTACTTCAAGTAGATGATTAAAGGCCCTGATCACTTACCGGCGTTGTAAAACGGAGTTGAGTTGGCTTGGTGAGGTGTCCGGGTCGTGTGCACATCAAAATTTTTTTCCTTTTCCGTTTTTCGTTTCTCTTCTTTCTCTCCTCTCCCCTGTTTCTTTCTTTCCCCTGCTTCTGCCTGTGCTCTTCTCTCTCTCTCCCTCTCTTTAAAAACACAGCCGAAGCTTCCTCCGCTTTCCTTCACTTCTTTTGTTGACTTTGCAAACCCTTTCTTTTTCTTTTTCTTTTTTTAGCCCATATATTACAGATTGTCTGAGCGGAACCCGTTAGAAGGATACAAGGCTCCCATCAGTGGATCCATCATTGCGTTCTCAGTCTGATGCTATTCAGAGCATGAAAATACTAGCTTCACTGCAATAGATTGCTTATCTTGGCGCAAAGTTTGTGGTTTCTTTGCTCCCAACTAAAAATACTATTTTCGGCTAGCTGACTTATCCTATTGTTACCTCGGACTCAGATTGCCAACGCAAACCATAAAAGAATCAATCTGTACAAGTTCTGCTATCTTCCAGCAACATTTCAAAAAGGCGACGGTTTCTTGATGCGATCATTGTTGCTAGCGAAAAGTAGAACAAGTCACCATACCGACCATAATTTGCAGATAACCTCTTACTGCGTTCATATAAAATTCCGAAACTCACCTGTCCTCTATGAGACTCGACGGCTTCAATCCACCTAAACCCTGCTAATAGTTTTCTTTGCATCGAGTTTTCACAGGAAGATCGAAAGTGTACCTGAAGGATATCCTGGTTCTAGAGAGATAGATATGAGGCAGCAGAAGCCAAGCCCAGTCTTCATGCGCCCGAAGAATAGCTGGAAATTGTTGCACCACCCAAAGACAATTGGTTAAAGACCACAAACTTTCTTCATATACTGCTACCTTGTAAAGCGTGGTAAATTTAATAATGTAATGGAATCTGTCACACTAAAATTTATGCTTGTTGGTTCCTATGCATGTAGTCATTGTTTTCGTTTCATAGTCTGGTCTGCAGCGATTGCTAATATTTATAATGGATCGTGCATCCTCATTGCAGGAATCGATGTCGAAGGAGGTACCCATGCTGGTCAATCTCCCGTGAAAAGATTTGACTCCATGTACTCTTCATCGACTGCAGAACTGGAAAAGAGGTTCGAGGTAATGAGTTAATTTGCACGGGGTGGGAGGAGAGCGACGACTTTGAGATTTGTCGTTTCTGTCTCGTTCGTCTCGTTCTCTCCATGTGATTGCACCTCCCAAAATGAGCTCAGATACTATGGTATGTCTAAAAAAATTGATCCTGACTCACAGGAGTATATCACAAGTCGCAATTTTTAGGATCCAGTTGTAACTTTCAATGTCTTATTATCTACTTGTATAGTAAATCTCTCAAAAATAGCAAAACCTCCTTATGAAATTCCCATTACCTATTGCAGACATGCGCAATCAAGTTAAGAACGCAATATACCAAATGAAAAATCATGCAACTCCACAATCCTTTAGGCCAGTCGAGTACTTTTTGAGGTCCAAATATGTACAGGCTGTGAGGGTGGAGACACAAAATCATCCAGAGGAATTACCTTGTCCTGAGAGAACAACAAAGGAGAGGTAAATGAAATGGTTGTTCTAGGGACGGAGGTGCTGGATCGCTTAGCTTGTGAAAAGTGGGAAGGGCAAAGAGATCGGAAACTAGTTCAAGGGCCTCATTTGTGCAGCAAGCCCTTGCGCTGAAAAGGTTTGAGGACTACAATTGATAGAGTTATTCAAGAATTTCTTAATAAATCGATCAATTGGTAAATCGGTGTTATAGGGACGGACCGAATTCGAGGTGTGCTGTCTATAAATGGGGATTTTTTTTTTCCACAGAAGAATTTTTTTTTGGCTAGTTGGTGAGGTTAGGCCTTTTTTTTTGACACTAACATGGTCATTTCAGGTTTTTATTTAAAATAAGATCTACTTTGAACCTTTTTTTTTTTTTTTGAGAAAATGATATCACTTTTATATTTTTATTTGAAATTTCCTCTAAAAAAATTCAAGAAAATATGGGGGCGAGCCCATCAAGATTACATTTAAAAAGTTGAACAAGAAAACCAAAAAGAGTTGTACTTTCTAGACTCTTCTTGGCTCATGAATTCAATGCCACAACAGAATATGTAGTCCTGGGCGTCTATTTTAAATTAATTAATTTTGAGTAAATATATTCTTAGTTATACAGGTCACATATAAAAGTGCTAATATAACGAAAAATCCTAAATTGATAGACACGTGATAAATTTACTCAAAATAAGTTTTTGACTACAAATCTTAAATTGGTATACTGTTACAAGTTTACCTAAATTTAATTTTTTTTTTACTATGAAAAATTTCAAATTAGTACATTTGTAACAAATTTATCCTTCGTTAATTTTGTTAAATTGGATTAAAATCATGAAAAATCACAAACTAGTACACCTATGATAAACATATGGTGAAACTGCAAATTTGTACACTTGTCAACTGACATGCATTACCAACTCAGTAATCTTATAATAAAATTTAACAGAAACTAATTGAAGGTAAATTTATCATAGATATAACAATTTGAAAATTTTGATGGTCAATAAATTAGATTTGAGTAAATTTATTATAGGTGCATCAATTTAGGTTTTTTTTTTTTTTGTGGTATTAACCATTTATGAAAAAAAAGTTGGGTGGTCGATTCATATAAGTTATATGTGCATTTTATTCACATATAGGTTGCCTTTCCGTCACTATGAGGTCCATTTCATAAAGTTAGACCCTAGGCATTCTTTTGATCAAGTTATTCACCCATTATGTGTAGTCCAATCTACAAAATAGAATCTCGTGGGATGATTTCCAAAATGATGCGCAATGATGGGCAAATCAAGATCTCAAATTTTGGTCATCTACAAAAATAATGATGGAGGAGGATGGCAACCCCACATCAGGCCTGATGAAATGTTATTGATGAAAGTGTAATTTAATATCTTCATGTTGTGATAGCCTCCATTAGATGTGATTAGGGTTGTTAAATGTGCGGATCGGGTTTGTTGAGGAACCATTTTTAAATGATTATGATGATTTCTTAACTATCCTTAGTATGATTTTTACTATGGTAAATGCAAATGTTCATGACAAGTATCAAAGTCTACGTGATGACCATGGTGTGATCTAGGTGATGAAAGATTGAGAAATGTCTCAATACGGTTTTCCACTAACAACACCAACAGAGCTAAAGATTAGCTAAATTTGATGTTTGTATTCAAGGTTGTACACATTAGGTAACTAGTACTATGACAACAACATTCATTTGATAATGTTTGTTGGTTCTCATTGTGAAAGTGGATATGCGCATCAACATAATCCGGATGATAACAACAATTGAGAAATTAGGTTGTTTGACATGCCTATCATAAGCTGCAGCATAGGAACAACAGCAAAAGCTATTTTAAGATAGTCTGCGGATATTCAGGAGAAGAACTATATAGGAAGTTCTATCTCTAGATAGCAGCATCAACAATAATTTTAACGACTCTTTTCTTCTACAATTCACCTCCAATGAATAGATTGAAGATGAGTATAAAACAGAAGATCCCTGAAGCCAAATGAGAGACACGTGTAATACAAAAGACCGAAAATCTGCTATATGCTATGTCTTTAGCTAAACGTTCTCTTTCAACTTTTTTTTGAGTGTTATGTTCTTACTATTTGAGTAATTGTGCTAAAGATTAAGTATATAAGAGTAAGAGCATAATTTGAAATGTAATAGTGTGATCTATTGTGTAAAAGGATTAGTACTTGCCAATTGTAAATTTTTTAGCAGATTACTGGTATAATCTAGCCCAACTCATGGTTGTTAGTTTGAGAGTGGATGTAGTCTTGGGGATAGAACCAAATCACTATACATCTTTGTGTGCCACTGTTTTTTTTTTCTTATCACTTTTACAAACACAAAATACACTCACGAGTTTTGAAAATCACCTTGACTCGATCTTTACTTAGTTTTAGTTATTTCCCGAAAAGATTCCCAATATTTCCATAATAGCCTACTCACCCCCTTTAGATTGTATTGTTAGTCTCCTACAGGATCGGGTAAAAAATGGTTTGACCCATTTTCCATGCAATATAAATGTTATGACCTCTACTCGACCATATTCATATTACCAAAACACATTAATATTTAACCCAATTTATGAAAACCTGTACCCATCCATTTAACCTACTTTAAGCTCTTCACATATATATGTTACATGGATAAAAAATTCACATCAAATTGAAAAAAATAAATTAGCACAATAAAAAATTAATAAATAAGTAAAGTAAAAAAATGTAAAAAAACCTAACAATTGAAATAGTTACAAAGAGTTTTTGATAAGAGAAAGATCGATAAGCTAACCATTGACACGAATATTACATTTGCTTATAAGAACTCTTCTAACATGCAACAGTGTGTTCTCTAAACATTTAGGAGCATTAAAATCAGTATTACATTAAAATAGTATGACATTTGAGACTCGTAAAATAAAAAACTTCCCAACTTCCGATTAATCTTAAAGCTTGTTTTATATCTAGTACCTTTTCCTAGAGAATATGGATAAACATGGTTCCAAGGTAGAATATGGAATCGAAGAATTAGATCAATAGGAATATGTTCGAATTCAGGTTCCAAAAATTGGAAAATTTGTTTCGACGAGTAGGTTCAAGGTAGGTGGAACGTGGAACTTGAACCTAGAATAAATTTTGGTGTTCTTCTTGGTCTATGTCTCTACATGATTCTATGATATTCCATGGTCCAGTGATGAGTGTATAATTTTGAATCACTAGTTTGAACTTCCATTTTATGACTGAGACTTTTACCTTATTAATATTTCATATTCTTTGTGTGTTTAAATATAAGTCGTGGCCAGTGGATTAACAGTAAGTTGTGGTCATTGAACGAGATAATTTACTGCAATCATTTGATTGATAATACAGATGGAACCTGGGTATAACCTGGAACTAGATGTATTAAATGGGTAGGTTAGGTCATTTTTGGGTCAGTTTATAAATGGTCGAACTCAAATTGACCTATTAATCCGTTTATGACCCATTTTTACATAATGTAAATTTTTTTATTCATACCTAGCTCATATCCGGCTCAACCTATATTACTTACATACTTAACCTAATTTAGGAAACTCATTCTTGTGATTTAAAAAAAATATATGTTGCTAAAATACTTTCAAATCTAGGAACACTTGTTTCTTATGATTTTTTTTTATATAAAAAAATGATATTGCTAAAACACTTTCATTAAATACAAATCTAGGGGACAATTTTTATAATTTTCTTCAAAAATCAAGGCTCCATTTTTCTTGAAAAATATTTTTTAGGAAGTCATTTTCTAAGAAAATAATAATATGTTTTGGTATTTGCTTGAAATTTGGAATTAGATTTGATTATTCACTATTGGGTATGAAAAATCTGATACGATTTTCTTTCGTGCATTCCTTTTAATAATTTTTATTTTGTTTAATTTTTATCTTACAAAAATCATTTTTTTAATTATTTGTAATTATTATTTTTTAAAGAATTGATTTTTTAATTATTTTTCTCTTTCTCTTTCTTTTTTATTTTCCCTTCTTCTTCGGCTAGTCATTGAAAGGGCTAGTAATAACACCTAGAGGGGGGTGAATAGGTGTTTAACAAAAAATTTCGCAAGGTTTAGTAGAAATAGTTTGTTTATAGGAAATCACAATCTAAGAATGACTTCAACCTTTAGTAGTTTCAAATAAAATCAAGGAGTTTAAGCTTTAAACAATTAATTAGAGCAACGAATCAAAATAAATGAGTTGAGGGAAGAGAATAAGAACACAAGGTTTATAGTGGTTCGGCTTAGATCAAGCCTATGTTCACTCTCTCGAGCTGATAGCCTACTAGCTGGATTCCACTAAGAAACAAAAGTGATTATATAGTCTTGCGATCTTGACTTCACAGTGAAAAGTCTCTACTAGTCTCTTACAAAGTCTTACTATGAGTTTCTCTATTTTGTATACAATTTTGAGCTCAGTGAATGAGATAACAAGGAACTAGGAAGTTTCAGACTTTCAATTTTTTTTTTTTCAAGCACTATCTCGAACAATTGGAGAGTCTGCCTTAAATACTCTTTCATGTCTTCGCGATCGTTGGCACTTTCCTAAAGAATTCTTCCAATCTACCTATTGGACAGAATTAATTAAGGAGATCTCGAGTCGTTTGATAATTTGTGATAAAAGCCCATCAATCCTGTTCGCCCATACAATCAGGATATTGGTTTCCATAAGTACGGGATAAAAACACTACAAATGCCATAACTTGGCACAAAAGGACACTTAAGTGCCATAACTTTCGAAAAATACACTTAAGTGTCACATTTGAAGAAAAGTGGGACACCTGAGTGCCACCTCTGGTGAAGCCGGCCGGAAATCATACGTGGTAATTAAATATTAATATTTCTTGCTGAGGTGGTTCGCCGGAGAGCCGAGTCAGCTCTAATTCATTCAAAACGACGTCGTTTTGGGTGTTGGCCAAAATAGAGCCATTAAATTAGCCAAAACGACGTTGTTTTGTCATAATTTGAATTTTAATATAATATAAAAATTAATTAACTTAAATTTAAAACAAAATAATAATATAATTTTATTATTATTATTATTATTATTATTATTTAAAAAAACGGAGGAGGAAGGCGGTTGGCGGCCGAGGGCCGAGCCCTTGCCGCCGCCACCTCCCCGCCGTCACCGAAAGGGGGGAGGGGGTCACTGGGGCTCAAGCGAGCCGAGGGCCGGCGGCCCCGGCCCCGTCGCCGCCGCTGCCTCCCTCTTCCTCCTTCCCCCTTTTTCCTTCCTCCTCCCTTCCCCCCGGCGGTTGGATCTAGGTGAGGGCCGCGAGCTCTCGCCGGATCCGGGCGAGGGCCGCAACCCTTGCCCCGATTCGGGGGCGAGGGCTCACGAGCCCTTGCCGCTTGTCGGCCGGGGTCGCTAGCCCTTGGCCAAGGCCCGGGGACCCGGTCGACCCCTCCCCCCCTCCGTCGCCGCCCTTTCAAGCGATGGCGGGAGGCGGCGGTGGTGGCTAAGGGCCGAGTCTTCAACCGCCTTCCCCCACCCCCTTTTTCTTAAAATATTAAAATTATTATTTTTAAATATTTTTACTAAATTTAATTAAATTAATTTTTATATATATATTTTTTTATCATGTCAACCCAAAATGATACCCTTTTTGCATTATTTGGCTATGTCAGCATGCAAAATGGTGTCGTTTTGCACTCGTTTCGCCGGAAAAATACCACATATGCAATTTAGCTGTATTTTGGCTGGATTGTCACTCAAGTGATCCAACTTTGCTCCGATTTTGGCATTAAAGTGTATATTTCGAAAGTTATAGCACTTAAGTGTTCATTTCTGACAAGTTATGACACTCTAGGGGTTCGCACCTCGTAAAAATTTCCAAGTTTACTTGCCTTCCAAAAGATTTGATTATCGGACTTGATTTCAATAAGGATAATCAATCATGTAGGTGCTATATCCAGCCATAAAATCATCCATAAATCATACGAATTGATTTCTTGAAGAAATAAAGATAATATCGCATCTAGATAAGTCTTCATTTTTCAGTCTGGAAACTATTGGTGTGGGAAGACTTTGAACCTAAAGTCGGCAGTCTTCGACTTTGACACTAGAGTTTGGAAGTTTTCAGACTAGACTTTAGAAAGGTTTTGTCAACTTCAAAACAATTAAGGAGTTTTCTCCAACAATCTCCCCATTTTTGATGGTAACAAAACTTTCCTGTAGACTTGAGAACTTTTGACCTGCAAAATAACTCTTAAGCAATACATGATATCTTATAAAAATAAGTTGATTAGGATTTGGATAGCATTGATTCTGCAACTATAGAAAATATGTTAACTCTGAAAAGATAAGACAAATAACTATCCAACCATAATCAGTATCATCAACAGTTACTACAAGCGTCAAAAGGTTTAACAAAATAGTCAAACAACAATCAAACAAAAGTTAACAAAAGTCCAACAGCATCAAAAGTTTAAATTTGCACACATTCTCCCCCTTTTTGTCAATAGCAAAAAGTGAGAGAAGGAGAAAAAGTTCAATAAAATTAGGGCTTTTTAGGGATGCGAACAAGCTGGAAATCTCCCATTGATTAAATTGTGTCCTCTAGCTTTCGCAATGACTCCTTCACCTTCTCAACATCTTCAGACTTGGCAATCTCTTGAATTTGAAGTTTAAGGTCTTGTACCTGATTGTGCAGAGAGATTGATGAAGCTTTCAATGCAGATTGGAGGATTTGAATTTCACACTCCATGCCATATTGTTGTGCTTTTATCTCCACAAGGAGCTCTAGCAGCCTTTTAAAGTCTGCAATAGTGTTTGTTTGTGTATTAGCTTTAGCATGTTCAGTTTGAGGAGTGTTGATAGATGAGGGAACTTCAACTTGAATATCAAGACTTGGAGAGGATGCCTCAACATTAGCTTCAGGAAAATGGGAGGCATAGACATCCTCTGGATTGGCAGGAGATCTGATAACATCATCACTGTTAGAAATAGGAGAAGAAGAAGTACCTATTTTCTTAGCAGCTCCCTCTGTTTCCATATCTACAATTGGAGAAAAGAATTTTTCTTCTTGTTTCTTCTCAGTATCAGCACCTAAGTGATGTTCTTTTTCTCTTCTATCTCCTGCAGTTTCACTCCTAGTCTTCTCAGAATCCTCTGACAAGGATACTGCAAATATTAGTTCAAAAGAGTCATCTTGACCCTCTTCCTCTTATACTTCCCTTTCTTTTTCTCTTTCTCTTTCCTCTGCTCTTCTTTCTTCACTTCCTTCTCTTGTCTCTTCTCTTCCTTCCCTTCTCTGCTCTATTTCTTCTCGTCCTCTTTCCTCTCCGTCCTGTGGCTGCCCAAGACTAACAAAACTCCGAAGATTCTTCAAGGCAAAAGCAGAAAGAGTAAGATCATCCTCATTCTCTTCATCCTGCAGGATAAGGGCTCTTCTCTTCTTAATAGGTGCACTTATAGGCTCCTTGCCTTTTTTTTTTTTTTTTTTTTTTTTTTTGTAGAGTCTTGTTTTGTTTTGCTGGGGGACTTGTCCTTTAAGCACTCCAAAGTTTTGTTCAATTACTTTAGTGATACCATTTTCAGTCCTATAACCATAGGAGCAATAGTTCAAACATAGAGAGATTCTGGAAATTGAATTTGAAAGTATCTAAACAATTTGGTGACCAGCGCTGAGTAAGAGAGTTGTCCCTTATTCTTCACAATAGTCTTGTACATGTGCATTAGGATTGTGTGTGGCAGCAAGAACTTCATTCCATTACTGATGGCGAACATCAGTTTTGCTTTAGAACGAGAGACATCTGTCTTGGAGGTTGAATTTGGACGAATGCAATTAATCACAATCTTGTGCAGCAAAATGCTGGAGGCAATCATTCTAGAATAGATAATGCCGCCTTTAGAAAGTTTGTCCTTCACAAGAAAACTTGTTGCATGACCAACAATTACATTAATTGGTCGGAAACTCTCTCTTTCCACACCAATAACATCCGCCAATGTGTCCACATCCACCAAATACTCTTTTTCCCTCACAATAAAACAAAATCTATTCGCATCAAGAAAAGACAAGTTCGAATAGAAATATGCAGTCAATTTAGCATATGCAATAGAAGTTTCAAAGTAAAATTTTTCAAGTTGAAGGAGAGTTAGCTTCTCCCTCAAGTTCACCTTCAAAGAATTTAAGAAATCAAAATCCACAGATCAAGGGTTCATCACTTCTCTTTTTAGCAAATTCGAATAAACCTTTTTGTGCTCTTTAGAACGAAATAGACTCATTCCATCACCACGTATATTAGCAGCAACGCCCATTCTAGGTTGAAAATTCGCATACATTTTCTCATCATTATCCTTCACCTCTGGCTGATTAAAAGAACTAAAATGTGGATCAATTGGAAAGTTAGCAAACGTCTTGTCTGCCGTTCCTTCATGCGCTATGCCTAACCTTTCCATTTGCATAGAAACTTAGACTCATTCTTGTATCCTCTTTCTTTCAAAAATTCATCAATAAAAGACATGGCACTACCACCTTGCTTCAACTGATTGTAGAGTTTAAAGAGAAACTAGGGTTTCAATATCGTTACTGGTTTGGCATCTTCCATGACTTCCTCTTCCACTGGTTGGTGCGGAGGAATTTAAGTGGCATGCTATGGAGAATGACGTTGTTGTTGATGTGGAGAATCTATTTCCTTGGTCAAGTCAAAATGAGTAAGACTCTCTGGTATATTCTGTGGTCCCCTGTTTGCGATCCGAGATGATTTCCTTTGGAAAGACATCTCCACAGTCGAGGAAGATTTCTCGAACTCGTTTGTTTGAAAAAGATGAAAACTTGGAAAGCAAACTTGAGAGTAGAAATGAAAAAGTGAGAATTATGTATTCTAGGGTTTGAGAAATTGTAAATGGAGAAGAAGTATTTCGACGGTATATAAAGCAAGTGAAACGGGGTATACGAACAGTCACAAAGGAAAAAATAAACTGCTTTTTTCAAAAATGAAAACTGCCAAAAATTCAAAAATTCAAAAAAGATAATTTCTAAAAATAAGCACATAATGATTCAAAAATCAATTATACCTGTTCGAAATTTTTATGCTAAAATTAAATTACCTGCAATGAGAAGCTATTAACTTACAGATGTAATTTTTGGATATTATGAGTCTAACCAACTTCAGACTTTAACCGGTAGGAAATATAATATTTAGTCTGGTGTCAATAGAGTCAAATAGACTTTTCTCCAGTGACTTTCTAAATATGTTTGCCAACTGATTCTTCGAGTCAATGAACTGAATCATAATTTCTCCATTTTGAACATGATCTCTTATGAAATGGTGTCAAATTTCTATATGCTTTACTCTTGAATGAAGAATTGGATTCTTCATAAGATTAATGGCACTGATGTTGTCACATTTGATCTCAGTGCACAATTCTTCAATTTCAAAGTCTCTTAGCTGTTGCTTTATCGACAAAATTTGAGAACAACAGCTCCCAAGAGTTACATGCTCTGCTTTTGCTATTGATAGAGTTACAATGCTTTGTTTTCTTGAGAACCAAGACACCAGCTTATTGTCCAGCAGTTGACAAGTACTAGAAGTACTATTTCTAATAACTTTACAACCTGTTAAATCTATGTCTAAATATCCAAGGAGAGTAAAGTCTCATTCCTTGGGATACCACCGACCTAGCTTTGGAGTAGTTGCAACGTATTTTATGATGTGTTTTGTAGCACTTAAATGAGATTATTTGGGATCTGATTGGAATCTAGCACACATGCAAACACTAGACAAAATGTCAAGTCTAGATGCAGTAAGGTAAAGAAACGAACCAATAATACTTTTGTAAAGCTTCTGGTCTACTTTCTTTCCTTCTTTATCTTTGTCCAGCTTCGAAGAACTTGACATTGGTGTCTCTGTCTTTTTGCAATTTTCCAATCCAAATTTCTTGATGAGATCTTTTGCATACTTCTCTTGATGAATAAATATACCTTTATTTGATTATTTAACTCGCAATCCCAGAAAGAAAGTTAACTCACCCATCATACTCATCTCGAATTCATTCTGCATACATCTAGAGAATTTCTTGCATAAATTTTCATCAGGAGATCCAAAAATAATAACAATAACATAAATTTGAACCAGTAGAAAATCATTACCCTCTTTTTTTATGAACAAGATAGTATCTACATTTCCTTTAGCAAAACCATTTTGAGTTAGGAATTTACTTAACCTTTCATACCAGACTGGAGGTGCTTGCTTCAGTCCATATATGGCCTTTTTTAGTTTGTAGATTGAGTTTGGCTTTTTTGGATTTTTAAATCCAAGTGATTATTCTACATAGACTTCTTGGATAAATTTATTAAGAAATGCACTTTTGACGTCCATTTGGAATAACCTGAAATTTTTATAGCAATCAAAAGCAAGTAATAATCTAATTGCTTCTAACCTCGCTACTGGTGCATAAGTCTCATCATAGTCTATCCCTTCTTCTTGCATGTATCCTTTGGCCATGAGTCTTGCTTTGTTCCCGACCACTTTACCTTTCTCGTCCACTTTGTTCCTGAAAACCCTGAAAACCCATTTAGTCTCGATAATAGACTTACCTTTAGGTTTAGGAATTAGCACCAAAACATCATTGATGCTGAACTGTCTGAGCTCTTCTTGCATAGCTTTGATCCAGCTTTCACTAAACAGGGCTTCTTCTACACTTTTGGGTTCTATCTCAGAAACAAATGCTAAGGCACTAGACTCTTCTCGCATTTTGGATATAGTGCGAATTCCTTTATCAATGTTACCAATAATGAGTTTCTTGGGATGACTTGACTTATGCTTTTAGTTATTGGTTGGTCTGAGAGTCTGCTGATCCTCTACGTCAATTGATTCTTCTGGTTCTGCTTGTTGTTGATCTCCAGAGGTTTGAACCACTTTAGGGGAAGTATGCTTTGTAAAGTCTGGAGCAGGTTCAGATTCTTTAAGTTGAGTCTGATCCAGTTGATTCTACATAGAGTCTTGAAACTTTACGTTTATAGATTCTTTTATAGATTGAGTTTTCTTGTTGAAAACTCTGTATGTTTTGTTTGAGGTTGAGTAGTCAAGGACTTTATCTGATCTTTGTTCAAACTTTCCAGTTCGATCATTTGCATTTTTCAAAACATAACACTTATAGCCAAATACATTAAAGTAAGAAACATTTGGCTTTTTCCCTTTAAACACTTCATAAGGAGTTTTCTCTAAAATAGGCATCAAGAACACTTTATTAGTAATGTAGCAAGCTGTATAAATTGTTTCAGCCCAAAATTGAGAGGGAATTTTACTCTCAATTAAGAGGATTCTGATCATCTCCTGCAAGGATCTATTCTTCTTTTCCACAACTCCATTTTGTTTTGGAGTGTATGGAGAAGAGAAAACATGCTGGAAGCCAAATTTATCACAAAACTTCGCAAAGTCTTGATTTTCAAATTCACCTCCATGATCGGTTCGTATGCTCGAAATATCATATCATTTTTCATTTTGAATCTTCTTGGCAAACTTTGAAAAGTGAGAGAAGGCTTCAGACTTATTTGACAAAAAGTAAACCCGAGTAAAGTGAGAGTAATCATCCATGATTACTAAACAGTATCTTTTTCCACAAATACTTTAAGTTTTGGTTGGTCCAAAGAGGTCAATATGCAGAAGTTGCAAAGCTCGATTAGTTGAAACTTGATTTACAGGTTTAAAAGAACTTATAACCTGTTTTCCCAAAACACAAGGAGTGCATAATTCAGATTTTTGATAAGCCAGGTTGGGGAGACCTCAAACAAGCTTCTTGGATGAAATCTTGACAATTTGCTTCATGTTGACATGACCAAGCTTTCGATGCCAAATATTTGCTTCATCTTGAATGGATATAAGATATTGAGAAATTTCTGGTTTTATATCTAAAAGGTAAATGTTTCAATGTCTTCGTCCAATGAAAGATTGAAAGAAATCTCTACTTGTTCCCGAACATATGCCTTCTTGGAAACTAATTTTGAATCCAGTATCACAAAACTGACTTATGCTGAGTAGATTGTAATTTATACCTTCCACCAAGGAGACATTGTTGATAGTTAGGTTTCTAATTTTCACGACTCCACAACCAACAATTCTTCATTTGCTATTTTCACCAAAAGAGACTTTTCCACCATTTATTTGAACAAGTTTTATAAAATAGCTTGAATCTCCTGTTATGTGCCTCAAGCAGCTACTATCCAAATACCATTTGATCTCTTTCTTACTAGTGACCTGTGATCAAAAGAAGAACTCAAGCTTTTTTTGGTACTCATATTTTCTTGGGTCCAAAAGAGTTAGTGTTGAAAACAGTCTTTGCCCAATTCCTCTTAACAGGTTTCCAAACTTTGGGATATTCATTCTCAAAATGTTCTGAGCTGCCACACTTTGAACATTTGAGGGCACTTCGGCCAACAGATTTTACAAAAACTCTTTGAAAATGATTTTTGTTAAATGCTCTTGTGGGTCTTTGTTTGATTCTTTCTTTAACTTTGGGAAAATCAATTAAAGGAATGGTTTTTGAAGTCATTCCCAAACTAGATTTGTTAAAATAAGGTCTTTGTACTGAATTTTTTCCAACTTCTCAAATCATTTTGAAAATCTTTTTGTGATATTTGAAATATCTTCTTTCAAAAAAGCATTTTCCTTCGAAAGAGAATATGAATTTTCTTTCAAATCAACAAAACTCTTATCTAGATTTTCAAACTTTTCTTTCCAAGAAGTTTCCTGTTGCATCAGTTTAGAATTCTCATTCTTTAGCTCGGAAATCCTTTTAAGAGATGTTTTGAGGCTGTGACAGAGTTCATCTATATACTTCAAGATTTTAACGGGAATTTTTAAATTGCTAACCTTAACTTCTTTGTCTGAGTCTGAATCAGAATTTGTTTCAAAGTCTGAGTCTGATTTTAAATTGTCCATCAAACATATGTTGGTATATTCTTCATCACTTTCTTTACATTCGGTATCGCTCCAAGTTTATGTTTTTAAAGGCTTTTTGGATTTCTCTATTCTTCCTTTCTTTCTTTTTTTTTTTTTTAACAAATGGCAGTTGGGTATGATGTGTCTCTTTTTCTTGTATTTAAAGCATATCACATCTTTGTTGGTTTCACTGTCCTCAGTTGGTTTATTCTATTATCTTTGAGTACTCTGCTTCTTCTAGTTGTATCTTCTTCCCTTCCCGTTCAACTTTTTGAACTTCTTGATCATAAGTGCTAGCTCCTTATCATCCATTTCATCTTCTGAATCTGTATTATCAGAATCATCGTTAGATTTTAAAGCAACTGACTTTTTACCTTTAGGATCTTCTTCCCCATTGATCTGCTCCACTTCATATGATTGAAGTGTGTCCACAAGTTCGTCTACTGAAAGAGGCATGATCCTCTGGGTTTCTCTACTTGACGTCTTCACGTGATTCCAGTCTTTGGAGAGTCATCGCAGCAGTTTATTGACCTTTATTAGTCCTGAGATTGGTTGTCCTTGATATGCTAATCCATTCACAATTTCAGTGAAACGACTGAACATATTAGTGATGGATTCTCCATGCTTTATTTTGAAGGCTTCGTATTGTCCGAGTAGAATATTGCTTTTCATTTCCTTTACTTGATATGTTCCTTTATAGGTAACGTGCAATCTGTCCCAAACTTCTTTAGCTATTTCACAGGAAGAGATTCAGTTATACTCAATAGGAGATAAGGCACCGTATAAGGTGTAGATAGTCTTAGCATCAAGAGCTTGTCTCTTGGTTATTTTTTCTTGTGTCATTTCGCCAGCATCTGTAACTTTATTTCCTCTTTCTGAAGTTGATGTAGCTTTGGGATTGATCACTTTTTCTACCACATTTCATTCCGGGGGATCTTTAGATCTCAAAAATGCTTTCATCTTATTTTTCCACACATTTTATTTCTTCCCATCAAAGTAAGGAGGTTTGGTGTTGCTTTGGCCTTCAACCAAACCTGGAGCCAAAATACTAGTCATAGATCTTTAGCTTAGAAGTAAAAACACTTCAATAAAATGAGTACACAAGCTCTGATACCAATTGAAAGGGCTAGTAATAACACATAGAGGGGGTAAATAGGTGTTTAACAAAATTTTTTGCAAGGTTCAGTAGAAATAGTTTGCTTATAGAAAATCACAATCTAAGAATGACTTCAATCTTTAGTAGTTTTAAATAAAATCAAGTAGTTTAAACTTTAAACAATTAATTATAGCTACGAATCAAAATAAATGAGTTGAGGGAAGAGAATAAGAACACAAGGTTTATAGTGGTTCGGCTTAGATCAAGCTTATGTCCACTCTCCCGCGCTGACAGCCTACTGGCTGGATTCCACTAAGAAACAAAAGATATTTTACAGTCTTGCGATATTGACTTCACAATGAAGAGTCTCTACTGGTCTCTCACAAAGTTTCACTATGAGTTTCTTTCTTTTGTATACAATTTTAAGCTCATTGAATGAAATAACAAGGAATTAGGAAGCTTCAGACTTTGAAAATTTTCTTTCACGCACTATCTCGAACAACTGGAGAGTCCACCTTAAATACTCCTTCATGCCTTCACGATCGTTGGCACTTTCCTAAGGAATTCTTCCAATCTCCCAATTGGACATAATCAAATAAGGAGATCTCAAGTCGTTTGATAATTTGTGATGAAAGCCCGTCAATCCTGTTCGCCCATACAATTAGGATCTCGGTTTTCATAAGTAGAACTTTCCAAGTTTACTTGCTTTTCAAAAGATTTTATTATCGGAATTGATTCCAATAAAGATAATCAATCATGTAGGTGTTATATCCAGCCATAAAGTCATCCATAAATCATACGAATCGATTCCTTGAAGAAATAAAGATAATTTCGCATCTGGATAAGTCTTCATTCTTCAGTCTATAAACTGTTAGTGTGGGCAAACTTTGAACTTGAAGTCTGGTGGTCTTCAGACTTTGACACTAGAGTTTGGAAGTCTTTAGACTAGACTTTGGAAAGGTTTTGTCAACTTCAAAACAGTTAAGGAGTTTTCTCCAACAATTGGATAGAATCAATTAAAGAGATCTCGAGTCGTTTGATAATTTGTGATGAAAGCCTATCAATCTTGTTCGCCCATACGATTAGGATCTTAGTTCCATAAGTAGAACTTTCCAAGTTTATTTGCCTTCCAAAAGATTTGATTATCGGAATTGATTCTAATAAGGATAATCAATCATGTAGGTGCTATATCCAGCCATAAAGTCATCCATAAATCATACGGATCGATTCCTTGAAGAAATAAAGATAATCTCGCATCTGGATAAATCTTCATTTTTCAGTTTGGAAACTGTCAGTGTGGGCAGACTTTGAACCTAAAGTCTAGTAGTCTTCAGACTTTGACACTAGAGTCTAGAAGTCTTCGGACTAAACTTTGGAAAGGTTTTGTCAACTTCAAAATAGTTAAGGAGTTTTCTTCAACAATCTCCCCATTTTTTATTATGACAAAACTTTCCTGCAAATTTGAGAACTTTTGACCTGCAAAACAACTTTTAAACAATACATGATATCTTATAAAAATAAGTTGATTAGGATTTGGATAGCATTGATTCTGCAACCACAGAAAACATGTTAATCTTGAAAAGATAAGACAAATAACTATCCAACCATAATTAGTATCACCAACAGTTGTTGCAAGTGTCAAAAGGTTCAACAAAACAGTCAAACAACAATCAAACAAAAGTTAACAAAAGTCCAACAGCATCAAAAGTTTAAATCTGCATACAGTCATTAGCCACACTGGTGGCCAACGAGGCTCAAGCTTGTTCAACTCCAAGGAGACTTGAGCTTGCTGGCCTCTAGTGAGGTGGAGCCTCGCCCAAGGTTAGCAAGGTTTAGCTCGCTAGATCGGTGAGGTTCGAGCTTTGCCAAATGTCGGCGAGGTCTTGGTCTCGCCAAATCAGCGAGCTCAAGCTCAAGTCTTGCTAGATTAGTGAGGCTTGGGCCTCGTTGTACGTCGACAAGGTCTTGACCTAGCCAAATTAGCGAGCTCGAGCTCGCCCAAGGCTGGTGAGCTCTAGTCTCAATAGATCGGTGAGGCTTGAGCCTTGCTAGATATTGGCGAGTCTGCGCCTTGCTGGCACCAAACCTTGGTGAGCTTGTCCCTTGCCTGGCTAGCCGTCGCCATGGTCGTGGTCGGCCATCGGCCAAGGAAGATGGAGGTAGGAAGAAGAAAGAAAAATAAAAAAATAAAGGAAAGAGAAGAAAAAAATAAAACTAAAATGATTTTGATTTTCTAAAATTATTTTTATAAGTGTAGAGAGAGAGAGAGAGAGAGAAAGAGAGAGAGAGAGAGAGGGTGAGCCTAGTGGGTTGAAAATGGGTCCTAAACTCAATCCATATATACCCATTTAAAGAAGACTTTTCAAAATTGAGTGACCAATATATGACCTATTTTAAATATAAAAGGGTTATATATGGGTTTAAGACCTATTTTGATAGGTTTGCTTGGAATTTGTGATAGAGTAGTCTCAAGATTTTAAGGTATGTAAGGTAGGTTTCAAGTTCCACAAAATGAGGAAGTTATTTCAATGAGTAGGTTTTAGATTTTAGATGGAACCTATACAAAATTTGGAACAACTATCTACTGGAGAATATAGTCCTTGAGGATTGTTGCACCTTAAGGTAATAGTCCATTCCAAGAACTGTCAATCAACTAGAATTCCTCAAGCAAAGTTACTGGTCCAATGCCATTGTTTGCCTTATTGCTTCCTGGTGTTATCTCTGTCTTAGCTCAAGCTACATGTGCATATACATATAGCCAAAAGTAACGTCTCAGAGCTATCCTCATTTCAACAAATTTTAGTCTTTCAACTCTTGTAGAGTTTTCTACCAAAAAAAAAAAACTCTCGGGGAGGCAAGCGGCACATTAATTTCAACAAATCATACATGTAAGTTAGCTTAGCTTATTTTCTGAAACTATCTTATGAAATTCTTGCAGTACCATCGTACTTAAAACTCTTTCATGTGCCCTTTTGTCTAAATCCGTCCTTTTCCCCGTCCATTGCCCAATATCTTCAATAGTTTTAAGCTCAAGTCCTCGGCATCCTTAGCACTGCTCATGAAGGGACAATGTTAATTTTTTTTTTTTTTGGGTCATACAAGGCAGATGATGCCAGTGAGTAGTCCAATATTGATGACACGACCCAGATGGCTTCCGTGAAAATGGAGCACATTCCAGGAGGGACTGTTGAGGCCTTCTTCTAATTTCCCAATCTAAAGGTTGACCAGGGCCAAACAGAGGAACCAAACGCCAACGCGACAACCAGAACATCGTCACAACTACAGGACAACATTACACAATTCACATGAATCAAGAGGGACGGACAAAATCAGCAAGAGACAGAGACTAGAAACTTTATAATTAACACCCATTCCTGTAATGAAGCAAGCCCTCAAACAAGTACAAACCCAAACCATGGATTCCATAAAATTAACAGAAACCATACGTGTAATATATGGGCTCTTTAATAAAATAAAAGGAAAAGAAAGAGTTTGTAAAGTCAAAAAAGGGAGGCTGAAGAGAACCGCGGAACCTTCGGCTGGGCTTTAAAAAGAGAGAAAGAGGGAGAGAAAGAGGAGCACGGGCAGAAACAGGGGAACGAAAGAAACAGGGGAGAAGAGAGAAAGAAGAGAAAGGAAAAAGGGAAAAAGGGAAAAATTTTGGCACGCTCGTGACCCGGACGCCTTATCAAGCTGACTCAAGTGTGTTTTGCAAGGCCGGTAAGAAATTGAAGCCTTTAATCACTTGCTTGAAGCAATTGCCGCAATTAGGGCTCGAAATTCGGATTTCTTGGATATTTGTGTGGCGAAACCCAATTTTTGAGTCGTTAAGCTGTAAATTTTTTTAGAAATGGTACTTTGGGATGTTGTGAAGCTATAGCATCTTTCGGATCGTGATTTGAGCTTGTGGTTTGTTCGGAACGGAATTTTTAAGTTGGAGGCGCAATCTGGTACTGTAGCGAACAGTAGCTTCGAGTCTTTTTTATTTTGCTATTTCCGGTACTGTTTTGGGGCGGCTGAGTTGGGGTTGTTGTTGTACATTAAGAGAGCTTTCTAAAGACTATAAGACGGCTTGAAATGGAATTTTGTGGAGGAAGTTATGGCGTGACGAAGTTGGCGCATGGGCCGCACTTAGCTGAAAATGATGGGTTTATGCTAAATTGTGAACTTTTGGGGCGCGTAGGTGTCGTTTATCGACTAATAGGCCTAGTATAGGCAAGTCGTTATAAGAATATCATTTTTACTCGGCTTTTTGATATTTTTCCATTAATTGTTAGGAATCCGAATGCGTCGGTTTGTGTGAGCGTCGTAGTTGATTTTTGGCTTTTCCCAGGTGAGTGACACTATTTCTTCTTTGTATTTTAAACTCATGTTTTGAGAAACATGGTGGATTAAATACTCTATGAGTTGATAAAAAGCATGTTTTGTTGCATAAAACAGGATCGAGCTATTACTAACATTTTTGTTATTCGAAAGGAATTATATTTTGACGTTGATTTGAATGGTTGTGTGAAAAAGGGATTTGTGAAAATCTTTGTGAAAGAATCTTGAAATGTTGTAGAAAATGCTTTGATATTTATATATATCAAATTTGGAGTTGTGGCATGATTCTCTTTCTGATGTTGGATTATTGGATATTGTAATTGGTGGTTGGTGCTCAATGTCTTTGTGGATCCTGAGGGGTGTGGGTATGCGCATACTATTTTAGGATATCCTTGTGGGCCGAGCCACCGGTTAATAATATGTGGAGACCTTGCCAATGGGGGAATTTTGGTCGTCTTGTCACGGGCATTACGTGTGATCATGGCTAGACATTTGAGCATGAATTGATCAATGGAGTGGACCATTGACGTGTGATTTGAGTTTGATCGATGGAATAGACCATTGATGTGATTTGATGAGATTAATCAATGGAATAGACCATTGATGCATGTTTTATGAGATTGACTAATGGACTGGACCAGTGGTATTTTGGTATTTGAGTTATGATTATGTATTTGAGTTATGTTTTAAATGTGCATAGTGATTTCTCGATCCGCTTAGAAGAAATGTATTACTCACTGAGCCGTAGTAGCTCACTCCTTTCTTATACTTGTTTTTCAGGTTCTTCAGCAAGTCGCGAGTAGGCGTAAGCGTTTGCTCGGGGAGGACTTTTGTGGTGGAACTTTTTGGTATGACTTGTGCATAGTTAATGGGTTTATAAGTTAGTCCTTGTAGAAGGTTTGTGTTTTGATTTTTGTGGATTATAGATATACGCTGATATAGATTTTTCAACCAAGTGCCCCTTTTTGTCAAATATATATATATATATGTGGATGTATATATGTTGATATTGGGTTGAAATTTTGGTTACGTTGAGGCTGCGTCCTTTGAAAAAGGACGGCCATGTCATGCCCCTTCTTCTTGTAAATCGGGGTGTGACAATACGCATTGACACTTCTGTGTAATTGCAGCAAAGGATGGTTACGATTTTGCAGAAGATGAGATTGCGATCAAACAGACTGATACTCAAAAACACTGGACCCCGTTTTGGGTTAATCAGAGATGATGCGAAGACGACAGACAGTGAATAATCCACGAACGAACGAAGAGATCACAGAAGCACATACATGACACATGGTGCTCTCTGTTCAAGGTTGTTCAGATATACTCATGGTATCAACCTAATTAATTCAGGACTCGTGCCCCCCTCGAGGCCACAAAATTCCAACTGTAAAGGAGCGGTTGAGGAGCATATAGACTATGATAGAAACCAGGACGCTCAAAAACAACATTACTCGCCGCGGGGCGCAAAGCCAGCGACGCCGGAAACAGATGAGCACGGATTGCGAGCAAAAGGTCTGCTGTGCCACAGCGTGAGCGACGAGAACTTGGATTTGATCGTCTAGATATGGAACTGGAAGCAAGCTGCAAGTTACTTGGGTTAGGTAGTGCGTATTCGTAGTGGGCGACTGACATGGGCTCTAGAAAAACAGAGTTAAAATATTGGTTTATTTTGACCAAAAACGAATCATTTATGACCTATTTTTTTGAGTTCAATTTTTTCTCAACCCAATTTAGTTTATTTTACAAAAAAAAACGAAAAAAAAGAAAAGAGTTAGCCACTACGAATTTGGCCTATTAAATCTAAGTCACAAAATGTGGCCCCATATGTGGCCGGTGGGTTTGTGAAAGTAATTTCCTTTATGAACCTGAACCGTCTACTTTGGAATAGCGTTTTAGGCGTTTTTGTCAAAAATGTAAATAGAGTATAAGATATTTGGAATTTCAGCTATGTTTACCCTACGCATGGATATGTACCTATGTGAACAGCTGATATGTCGGGAACTGTTCAGGCGCTGGATTCAATCATCCTTTAGTAACAATCATATGGTATTACACGATCAAAACAATGCTTGTTCAATGCCAAAAATATGAGACATGAATGAATCGCCACTCAAAAGGGCACGGAGATTAGATGGTAGTGACCCAATATGTTAAACAAGGGGAATTCCAAATAAAAACCATTCACTCATCCGGTAAAGCCCAGGTATAAACATGTTGAGGAGAATCATGAGGGGATTCCGACATCACGGATCATCTTCTGATTTACAGCTGCTGTTAGCAACGACCTCATTTTTGCTCCTTCAACAATGTGCACGTATCAATCTCGCTATGCCAGTTTCCAAGTAGAAAAGGCGTATAGAAACCGTCCCTTCCATCCTAGCAACAGCCACTTGCCGACTTCGTCTACGACGAAATCTTTGTGGTAGCGCAAAGCGATCTTGTTGATCACGAACCGCGCTAGCCTCCTGCTTAAGGGCACCTGCACAAACCCAGCCCTCATGTTGCGTAATTGCCACTGCTTGTACGACTCCGGTCTCTCCACTCTCTCCCATCCCTCACAGGCTATCGTATTCAACGCCTCCCTCCCCAGCATATCCTTCTCGATCAGCATCCTCTCCTGGTTTTCGCCGGGTACTATAGTGTCAAGCATGTCGAATAGAGAAGAGAAGTGATGCAAAGCCTCACGAAACCGAGTGACGAAGAACGGGGCATTGTGGGTCCCGTTGATAACACCGTGGATGAAGAGATCCGGCTGGGCTCTTCTTATCAGGTTAAGGACAATGTCCCGTGAACTTTCTTCCGCGATGGTCTCGTCGAACAAGTTCTTGAATCTGAACATGCAGGTGACTATAGTCACTTCGTCCCGATCGATCTTGAGTTCCTCTAGTTCAATGAACTCCCACCTCTTCGCAATGGCGTTGTACTCAAACGGCACGTTGAAACTTTCAGCGTAATTTGCCAAGCGCTGACCCGTTTCCTTGACTCTTTCTGCGGGCCTGAATCCCGGTTGAGGGAAGTCTATACCGGTGATCCGGAGCTTCGGTGGACAAGGTCTCTGGGAAAGGCGCTCAATCAGAGCGGGCCATCGGAATCCATAAAGAATGCCGAAATCGATGACATGAATCTTCATCTTATCTGCTACCGTATCTAATATCGAAAAGATCGGGACCGCGTCAGAATATCTTTGGAATGGACAAGCTGCAAGGTACAGTTGGTACGCATTCAGCATATCAGCTGCTGTTGTTTTCCTATTGACGAGGCCTCTATAAATCTGGCTGCCTGTACCGGCCAACCGCGCCTCAAGACCATTAGCGAAGTAGTGAGCGAGTCTCTGGGTCCCATTGCCAAAAGGCGAGGCGTGTTTCCTGATCTCATTTAACAGAGCATTCGCGCTTCTATGATCATTTGATGCTACGGCTTGTGCGCATTGGATGAGGAGCGTCCTCACATCGACTACCTCCACTTTCCCTCTTTTCTTCTTGCCGCGACCTCTGCCCGCTTTGGGCTCTTGGATCTTGTGTTCAATTTCGTTCACTCCGTTCTTCAACGATGCACGGAGATTCATAAGACGCGCCAGGCCCTCCCCTTGGCCACTAAGTAGAACGATGTCGAAAGCATCCGAGCGAAGTACGGATTCTTCATGAACAAAAGCCTGCTTGCTACTTCTCTCTTCCGTGTTTCCTTCTTCCCTATGGAGACTCTCTTTTCTCTCCGATGCACCAAGGCGGTCCCTTTTGTCAATCTTTCTATTCGATTTCAGAGGTAGAAGTTTGGTAGGTGCTTGATTAGGAAGAAACTTGCTGGATTCCTCGATCCCCATCCTAAACTGCCGAACGAATTGGCTCTCATCCCACAAGTCAAGCCTCTGTGCATTACCTCCTCGATTAGGTTGAAATCCTGCTGGACTAATATCTTTTTCAAAACTCATTGTACCATAATTGCTTGGATTTTGAACCCGACCAATATTGGCATAGTATCCAGTTTTCCTACTGCCGATAGTGCTAGTATATCTAGTGCTGTCTAAGAGACTATCATTCGAGTGTTTGTCATTGTAGGAGATGCAATTCGTGCGACTTGTCTCAGGTGAAGGCGGGTACTTTTTGCCGAGGAACTCATAAAAGGATTTTTCAGCTGACAATGGATCCGAAGAATCTTGAAGTATGCATGTCTTCTCTTCTATGTCTTCTTCCATGAGTATGCAACTTATGTATTTGAAGACTGCATTGGAGAATTCGGCCTCTTCAGTATCCAGTGTATCACGATAATCATTTGAAAATGGGGCAAGATTAACCTGTTGGTAAAAAATGGCTTCGAATTTGGTAGAACAATAAAATCGAATCTTTAGAGTAATCAAGTCGTACTTGGAGGCATGATATCACTTTCTTTAAAGATTTATTTGCCATTACAAAGTTGCTAATGATTATCGGCAAATATCCTCCAAGATACAACAAAGTACTAGATAGTAATTCTAATATTTCTCCAGGGTCTCTATAGAAAACAATTGAAAAAATAGCTGTAATTTTTCAGAAAGAAGACTCGAAAACATAAAGATGATCACACACACTCTTCTGGAAAACTGACATGTTTATATAAATCAGTCTTAAAAATGTAGGCAACTTTTTGTGAAAAATTGCAAAGTGAACAAATGTATCCTTTCAAAAAATTGCCTAGATGAACAAAAGCGTCTATTTGGAAGAAATTGAAAACATGAAAAAATGCAACCTTCCAAGAAAGGTTGCTATTGAATTGATTAAAGTTAATAAGATAACCGTAAAAAATAAAAAAATAAAATAACAAAGTGGTTAGTGCTAATTAAACCACGTGCATGTGTGCTAAGTGTGCCTAATAATTGCGCACCCGCACGCGGGTATGGTGAGGTCTAGCCCACACCCAATCATTTCTTTAGGTATGCTAAAGAAACTGCACACTTATTAATTGGTTTACTTTCTTCCACTTTTCCTATATAGGATAAGGAAAAATACACTTAGTTTGTTTTACAAACAAACTTACAACATAACCAAATAATGCATCTCTCCACATCTGTTGGGTGCGCTTTGAAAAGTTGGTCTAGAAACTAAACAACGATCTGCAACAGCAGATATTGACTGATCGTCCGATTGGAACCCACTAGAAGAACACAAGGCTCCCATCAGTGGATCCATCATTGTGTTCTCACTCACTCTGACGGTAATAGAGCAAGAAAATACCAGCTTCGCTGCAATAGACTGGTTATCTTAGCCCAAAGTTGATGGTTTCGTTGCTCCCATCTGGAAAAAGAAAAAAAATTCTCGGCTAGCTGACTTATCCTATTGTAACCTCAGACTCCGATTGCCAACCCAAACCCTAAAAGAATCAATCCGCAGAAGTTCTGGTATTTTCCAGTAATGTTTGAAAAGGCGACGGTTTCTTTATGCCGATCGTTGTTGTCAGTGACAGTAGGTCAAGTAACCAAACCAATCATAATCTGCAGATCCCCTTCTACCGTATCCACAAAAATTTTCAAACTCACATGTCCTCTATGATAGTAGATGACTTCAATCCACCTAATCTCTGCTAATAATTTTGTTTGCATCTAGTTTTGACAGGAAGATCGAAAGCATACCTGGAGGATATCCCGGTTCTGAAGAGAGAAATATGAGGCAGCAGAAGCCAAGCCCAGTCTTCGTGCGCCTGAAGAACGGCAGCAATTACTGCCACTACCCACCGAAAGTTATTTAAAGACCATAAATTTTCTTCACATGCTTACCACCCTGTCAAGCGTGGAAAATTTAATAATGTAATAAAATCTGTCGCACTAAAATATTATGTGTGTTGATTCGTACGTACATACTTTGGAAAGAAAAGCACATGAACAAAGTTATTGTTTTCTTTTCGAAGTCTGGTCTGCAGCGATTACTAATAGTATAATGTATAGGGCATCCTCATTGCGGGTATCAATGTCAAAATAAAAAAGTTCCCCCCACCCGAAATATTCTCTTTCATTGGCTGCTGAACTAAAGACTGATTTTGCACCAGATGGGAGGAGAGGACCGCTTCAAAATCTGTCGTTTATGTCTAGTTCTCTCCATGTGAATGGACCTGCCAAAATGAACTTAGACACTATGTTATGTCTAAAAAAGTTGATCCAGAATCACAGGACCATAACATAAGGCACAATATTTAGGATGCCGTTGTAACTTATTAACTCTTGCTATCTACATCTATGGTAAATCTCCCAAAAATAGCAAAACCTTCTAACGAAATTCCCATTACCTATTGTAGGCATGCTCAATCAGGGTAAGAACACAATATACCAAATAAAAAATCAAGCAACTCCACAATTCTTTAGGCCAGTTGAAGGTTTTTTGAGGTCCAAATATGTATAAGCTATGAGAGTGAAGACTCTTGCGACCTACCTCTCGAGGGGCCACTCTTGGCGAATAGGTTTAGAAGTATTTGCTCAAAAGATGGTTAGAATGATACATACAAGTGATGGTCTCAAATGGCCCACCAAATGATAACGCCGCAAAACAGTACATCAATATTAAGAGTGTGTACTCTTCTAAGCCTATACCTCATATGATGATTTTAAAGTTCTTAACCATCTATCGTGACCTACCTCTCAAGGAAGGAAATAAGTTTAGGAGCATTGCCTAAAAGACGGGCCTATGGGCCATGATCAGATACGGGCTCCCTTAAGCTCATACCTCGCGCGACATGGGAGAATTTATAGGAATTTTGTAACAAAGAGTTGCCACTAACCTATTGGGTCGGCTAGAAACCAAGTGAGGCATGGGAGTATACCTCACTTCCTGCACAACCAGAAAATTTAGGTTCGATGACTTGATTACACTAATTAGCCAATTAGTATCATTTTAGTATCTAATCTTGTTCATTTAAAAAGAGAAGAAGAAGATGTTTTTGTCAAACAATCTAGATTGATTTATACTTATCCACTAACATGTGAGGTGATCATATGAATGCATAATCATTAAAATAACAATTAGCAGCTAAGGAAAGTGATTAAATAAATTGCATGGGAGAGCAAAATTTAACATCAAAGAAAATATAAATACTAATCCTAACTAGGCTAAAGGGAAGCCTAAATCAACATACCAAAATTGCACAATCAAGGGTATTCGTTTTTAAGAATAATTAAAACCTCTTGAGTAGAATTCTAAATTGAAAGACTTCCATCTTTTTAGGAGAAAATAAACCAATGGATCAATTTTAACTTTTTTGAAGATTTTTTATTTTTTTATAAGTTTTTGTATTTTTTGGAAAAATTGAATTTTCGAATTTTCCAAAACATTTTGGGTTTTTTTTAATCTTTTTGAGTTTTTTTTTTGTGCCTTTCTAATTACTACGGAAATGTTTAGACTTTTCTGAATTTTGGAATTTTCTGAAATTTTTGAATTTTCCTTAATTTTCTGATTTTCTTTTTTAATTAATATTTTTTAAAAACTCGAATTTTCAATATTTTCTGAAAATTTTTGAATTTTTTTTTTCTTTTTGAATTTTCTTTGAAAGATGTTGAATTTTCGAAATTTTTTTGAATTTTTATTATTTTTTGAATTTTTTTAAATTTTATTCTTATGTTTGATTTTTGTTGAAATATTTAGTATTTTATTAAATATTATATTCGAGGAAGCAGGTTCGGACCGGATAAATCCAATCCGACTTGCTAACTTGACCCAATCGGATAAAAATGAATTTTTTTTGTTTTTTTTCTTTCTTTTTTCTCTTTTTGTCTTTTCCCTATTTTTTCCTATTCATTGCACCCCCTACTTCTTCACCTAACGTCCCCATTCGCAGTCCTTTCTTCCCTCTCTTTTTGATTTCTTTTGCTTTTCTTTTCCTTTCACTTTTCTCCTCTTTTGGTGTTCTTCTTCTTCGTGCGTTCTCTGCACACCGAAGCCACCTTATCTCCTACACTCTTTTTCACTGAAACTCATCGACCAAACCAACGCCATTTTAAATGAGCCTCACCTACCCTTCGTCACCAGCATCGACACCACCTACACTCGGGCCACTGCCGAGCCGACACCCACTCTCTCACCTATACGGACAAGGAGGAAGACGGGACACAACTTGCACAAAAATAAGCCCAAATCACAACATATGGCCATAAGCCCTAACCACGACAATGTAAACTCGAAATGGACGAAACAAAAGCGTGTAGAACAACAAAAGAACACATCTAGCAACAATGGACGCCTATAATGAACAAAGGTTCAGAAATAGTTATGCGGGCTTCACTTAGGCATTTATACAAATAGTCCGCGAGCATTACCAAATGTTTAGATTTCCTACTTAACCGGGACTCGAAATGGGATTGAGATTCTCATATGAAAACAACCAAAAACACACAAAGACTTGGATAAAGACCTACGGGGTCCAGAGGGACCAAAGTGCTGATATTGTCTTGAATTCCACAATATTCAATCGGGAAATCTAGGAAGGCTTGAAGATTGCAGGCTATTTATTTCCTAATATATTTCCTAGATTTGGGTTTCGAATTTGATAATATCTTTATGGTGGAATTTCTTTCCTACTAGGTTTAGGAAAGTGGGGATTTAAAGATCTATTTATTTCAGCATTATACCTTGTACTCTGGTGATACGCTCAAATAAGAAATCATCTCTCTCTCTCCCATGGATGTAGGCGGATTTTTTCGCCGAACCACGTAAATCTCCGTGTTCTTGATTATTCTTGTTTTTTTTTTTCTCATCTAGTTAGGGTGTTCTTCCACACAACAATTGGTATTAGAGCAATCTAGGTTCTCTATTCCTGTATTGCGACTTCTAACTAGATGGCTGGAAAAGGTTCAACTGTTCGATTTGATATTGAATGATTCACTGGGAAGAATAGTTTTACACTATGGCGGAGAAGGATGAAGGATCTGTTGATTCAACAAGGTTTATCAAAGGTTCTTCTGGGAAGATCAAACAAGTCGAACAACATCATTGATGATGATTGGGCCGACATGGAGGAAAGGGCGTGCAACGCAATCCGATTGAACCTATCGAATGAGGCCCTTCAATATGTAGCGGAAATCGAATCTGCTCCGGAGGTATGGCTCAAACTCGAAAGCATTTACATGACGAAATCTCTTACGAACAAGTTGTTCTTAAAGAAGAGATTGTATTCACTTTAGATGAGTGAAGGAGGAGATCTGTTGAAACACCTCAACGTGTTCAATAAGATGATTAGTGAACTTACAAGCTTGGAAGTAAAGTTTGAGGATGAAGACATAGCGCTTCTACTACTGGCATCGTTGCTGTTGGAGAAATCTTCTTGAAGTGTTTTGAAGCTGACAAAACGTTTCCATCAGTCTAGTCTGAAGGTTTGCAGACTCTGCTATTTAAAGTCTAAAGACCTCCGGACAGCCAGACTCAAGACTCAAAGTCTATCCTCATTAACAGTCTCTAATCCGTTGAAGAAAGGTTATCAAGAACTGGATGTTTCATCAAGGATATGACCTTATCGACTGGAGAAGATTTCTTGGCTGGATATGTCATAACGGAATCCCTTTAGATTGATCGAGATTGATTTCGATGATCAAGGATCTGATAATTGGCGAAATATTCGTGGAAGGTTTTACTTATGGAAACCGAGATCCTGATTGTATGGGCGAACATGATTGATGGGCTATCGACACGTTCCTTTAATAGCTCGAACAATCTTCCTAATTGATTCCGTCCAACGGGTAGATTGGAGGAATTCCTTTGGTAAGTGCCAACGGGTATGATGGCGTAAATGAGTATATAAGGAAGACGTTCTAAGTTGTTCGAGGTGTGCGCGATAGAAGAATTCCAAAGACTGAAGCTTCATGCTGTTTTTAGTCAATTCATTTGAGCGAAAAACTTGTACTCAAAAGAGAGTTTAGACTTGTGAGAAACCTTGAGGAAGTGTGATAGAAAATCCACACTATGGAATCAAGGAAGAACTGTGTTGTAACATCTCTTTTGTTCATAGTGAAATCCAGCCTATAGGCTGTCAGTGCGGAAGAGTGGACGTAAGCTTAGGATAAGCCGAACCACTATAAACCCTGTGTTTAATCTTCTATTCCCTACTCTTTACTTTACTTTGATCGTAATTCATTTTGGCAAAACAAAAGAGTATCTCCTTTCTATTATTTGCTTAGCATTACAGTGGTATCTCGAGAAATTGTTTTTGCACCTATTCACCCCCCTCTAGGTGCTTATACTAGCTACATCAATTGGTATCAGAGCCTGTGTACTCACTTTGTTTGAAGTGTTTTACTTCAGAGTTAAAGATCCATGGCTAGTATGTTGGCTCCAGGGCTGGTAGAAGGGCAAAGCAATACCAGACCACCTTACTTTGATGGAAAGGATTACAACATATGGAAAAACAAAATGAAGGCGTTTCTAAGATCAAAGGATCCTCTGGAATGGGATGTTGTAGAAAAAGGAATTACTCCTAAAGCTGCACTTGTCTCAGAAAGAGGAAAAGATACTGTGGAGTCTAGCCAAATGATTCAGGAAGAGATAATTAAGAGACAAGCTCTTGATGCAAAAGTAACTTATTCTTTATATTGTGCTTTATCACCTACTGAATATAACAGAATATCTTCTTGTGTTACAGCTAAAGAAGTCTGGGATAGATTACATATTACCTATGAAGGAACCGATCGAGTGAAGGAGACCAGAATCAACATTCTCCTCGGTCAATACGAAGCCTTCAGAATGAAATCGGGAGAATCTATAACTGACATGTTTAGTCGTTTTACAGATATCGTGAATGGTCTTGAAAATCAAGGTCAACCAATTTCTGATCCCATGAAGGTAAACAAGCTACTGCGATGACTCTCCAAGGATTGGAATCACATAAAGACCTCAATCAGAGAGACTCAGAGAATCATGCCACTATCTCGTTGATGAGTTGGTTGGAACTCTTGTCTTATGAAGTAGAACGAATCAATGAAGACGAAGACCCTAAAAGTAAGAAATCCATTGCATTAAAATCCAATGATGATTCTGATGTTGCAGACTCTGAAGACGATATGGACGATGAGGAGCTTGCTCTCACGATAAGAAGATTCAGAAAGCTGAACAGAAAAGGAAGAAGATTCAATCCAAGGAAACAAAGTTTTCAAAAGTAACATACTAAGTCTGTTGAGGATGATGAATCAAACAAAGATGTAGTCTGCTTTGAATGTAAGAAAAAGGGACACATCAGACCCAACTGTCCTCTTCTGAGGAAGAAGAAAGGAAAAGCTGAAAAGTATCGAAAGGCTCTTAAAGCAAAAACCTAGAGTGATACAGAATGTGAAGAAAGTGATGATGATTATGCCAACATATATCTGATGGCACAATCGGATTCAGATTCAAACTCCAAGACAGACTCAGACAGTGAATTTGAGGTGAGTAACTTCAAAATCCCTATTAAAGTTGCTAAATACATTGATGAGTTGTGTCTTAGTCTTAAGACTTCTCTTAAAAGGATTTCCGAACTCAAAAGGAAAATTCTGCCTTAAAACAACAAGAAAATGTTTTGAAAGAAAATGTGAAATGTTTAGATGTGAATGTTTCTTCTCTTAGAGAAAGTGAAAATAATCTTTCAAAAGAAAATGCATTTTTGAAAAATGATATCTCAAACATTTCCAAAAGATTTTCTATAAGATCTGAGAAACTAGAAAAAATACTTTCTGTTCAAAGACCTTATTTCAATAAATCTGGTTTGGGAATGATTGCTGAAACCATTCCTTTAATCGATTTTCCTAAAGTAAAAGAAAGAATCAAACAAAGACCCTCAAGAAATGCTTATAAAAATCATTTTGAAAGGACCTTTGTTAAACCAGTAGGTCGTAATGCTCTCAGATGTTCAAAATGCAATAGTGCAGATCATTTTGAGAAAGAATGTCCTATGGTTTGGAGACCTTCAATAAAGTTTGGGCAAAAACTACATATCAGACTAACTCAAAAGGACCCAAGAAAATATGGGTACCAAAGAAAGTTTGAGTCTCTTTTTAAATGCAGGTCACTATCAAGAAAAATGTGAAATGGTTCCTAGATAGTGGATGCTCGAGACACATGACAGGAGATTCAAATTGTTTCATAAAACTTGTTCAAATGAATGGTGGAAAAGTTTCTTTTGGAGGAAATAGCAAAGGAAGAATAGTGGGACTTGGAACTGTGAAGATTGGAAACCTTACAATAAACAATGTTTCATTAGTTGAAGGACTCAACTATAATCTGCTTAGTGTTAGCCAGCTATGTGATACCGGTTTCAAAATCTACTTTCAAGAGGGAATATGTTCAGGAACCAGTAAAGACTCTACTCAGTCATTTATGGGTCGAAGGCATGGAAATATCTACCTCTTGGATGTGAAACCAGATGAATCGCAATGTCTAATCTCAATTCAAGACGAAGCGAGCGTGTGGCACAAAAAGCTTGGGCATATTAACATGAAGCAGATAGCCAAAATCTCAGCAAAGAAACTTGTTCGTGGTCTACCCAATTTATCATACCAAAAGTTTGACTTATGTACACCATGCATATTGGGAAAACATGTAAGAAATTTCTTTAAACCAATAAATCAAGTTTCCACTAACCGTGTACTGCAGTTTCTGCATATGGATCTCTTTGGACCAACCAGAACGCAGAGTATTGGAGGTAAGAAATATTGCCTAGTAATTATGGATGACTACTCACGATTCACTTGGGTGTATTTCCTGGCAAGTAAGTCTAAAACTTTCTCTTACTTTGAAAAATTTGCTAAAAAGGTTCAAAACGAAAAAGGATATGTTATTTCAAGTATAAGAACAGATCATGGAGGTGAATTTGAAAATTAAGATTTTACAAAATTTTGTGATGAATCTGGTTTTCAGCATTTGTTCTCTTCTCCATATACTCCAGAGCAAAACAGAGTTGTGGAAAGGAAGAATAGATCTCTTCAAGAAATGGCTAGAACTCTTTTAATTGAAAGCAATATCTCTTTACGTTTTTGGGTGAAGCAGTTTTCTACAAAGATGTTACATTATTAATAGAGTTTTTCTAAGGCCTATTCTAGAAAAAACCCCTATGAACTATTCAAAGAAAAGAAGCCAATTGTTTCATATTTTCATGTATTCGGATGCAAATGTTTTATACTGAAAAATGTAAATGATCGAGTTGGTAAGTTTGAAGAAAAGTCAGATGAAGGCATCTTCCTTGGATATTCAACCACAAGCAAAGCGTATAGAGTTTACAACAAGAAGACTCAAACAGTGGAAGAATTAATAAATGTCAAATTCCAAGATTCTACTCAAAATGAATCTATTCAGACTCATCTTGAAGAGACTAAACCTACTCCAGACTCTACAAAGTCTAAATCTCAAGAAGCAGCTCAGACTTTGAAGGATCAGCAACAAGTGACTGTTGAAGATTCAAGTGAAGGAAGTGACCATCAATCTGATAAATTAACCAGCAATTGGAAACATAAGTCCAGTCATCCCAAAGATCTTATCATTGGCGACATCAATGAAAGAATTCGCACAAGATCCAAAAGGCACGAAGAGTCTAGTGCCGTGGCTCTTATTTCTGAAATAGAACCCAAAAGCATAGAAGAAGCTTTATCTGATGAAAGCTAGATTGAAGCTATGCAAGAAGAACTCAGGCAATTCAGTATCAATGATGTCTGGGAATTGACTCCTAAACCTAAAGGTAAATAAGTTATTGGAGCTAAATGGGTTTTCAGAAACAAGATGAACGAGAAAGGCAAGGTCGTAAGAAACAAAGCAAGACTCGTGGCCAAAGGATACACACAAGAAGAAGGGATTGACTATGACGAGACTTATGCACCAGTAGCAAGGTTAGAAGCAATTCGTTTATTACTTGCATTTGCTTGTCATAAAAATTTCAGGTTATTCCAAATGGACGTCAAAAGTGCTTTTCTAAATGGATTCATCCATGAGGAAGTCTATGTGGAACAACCACCGGGGTTTGAAGGCCTAAAGAAACCAGACTCAGTATTTAGACTCAAAAAGGCCTTATATGGCTTGAAACAAGCACCTCGAGCTTGGTACGACAGGCTGAGTAAGTTTTTAATTCAAAACGATTTTGTGAAAGGTAAAGTAGACACTACTCTATTTATCAAAAAAGAAAGCAAAAGTTTTGTGCTAGTTCAAATATATGTCGATGATATTGTATTCGGATCTCCTAATGAAAGTCTGTGCAAGAAATTCTCTAAGACTATGCAGGATGAATTTGAAATGAGCATGATGGGTGAGTTAACTTTCTTTCTTGGACTTCAAGTGAAACAACTAAAGGAAGGAACCTTTATTTGTCAAGAAAAATATGCTAATGATCTTGTCAAAAAGTTTGGACTGGACAATTGCAAAAAAACTGACATTCCAATGTCAAGTGCCTTGAAGATAGACAAAGATGAAGAAGGAAAGAAAGTCGACCAGAAGCTATACAAGAGTATTATTGGCTCACTTCTTTATCTTACTGCTTCTAGACCTGACATTTTGTTTAGTGTTTGCATTTGTGCTAGATTTCAAGCAGACCCTAAAGAATCTCATTTAAGTGCTGCAAAGCGTATTATCAAATACATTGCTTCAACTACAAGCATCGACCTATGGTATCCTAAAAGGGGAGACTTTACTCTTCTTGGATACTCAGACGCAGATCTAGCTGGTTGCAGAGTTGATAGAAAGAGCACCTCGGGCACCTGTCAACTACTTGGAGGCGGGGACGGTGTCTTGGTTTTCAAGAAAACAGAGTACGGTAGCTCTCTCTACAGCAGGCGAGTATGTAGCTCCCGGAAGTTGCTTTGTTCACAAATTCTATGGATAAAGCAACAGCTAAGAGACTTTGGAATTGAAGACTCATGCACAGAGATTAATTGCGACAACACCAGCGCTATCAATCTCACCAAAAATCCAATTCTTCACTCAAGAGCAAAGCATATAGAGATTCGACATTACTTCATTAGAGATCATGTTCAAAATGGAGAAGTTTCTATTCAGTATGTTGATTTAAAGAACCAATTGGCGGATATATTTACAAAGCCTCTAGAGAAAAATCAATTTGAAATTATTCGCTCCAGACTCAACATTTTAAGGTATGAGAAAATCAAAGTCTAAAGACTCTCAGACTCAGACGTACAAGACCTTGACTGTAAGTTAGTCTCTCTCTCGAATCTTATCTTGAAAAGGTACGATCGTCGAACCGTGTCTTTTTATTGCTATCTTTAATCGGCGTAATTATTGCATCGTTTCCTTTTCAAAAAAGAAGTTATTTTTTGAAATGACTATTTTCGCGGAAAAATGAAAGTTATTTTGAAAAGGCATCTTTTTATTTTCCTTTGTGATGATTCGTTTACCTCTCTCTTTAACCGATCGTGTACTGTTGATTCTGCTTCACTTTACTCTCAAAAACCCTAGAAAGCATCGATCCTCCATTCTCGTCTTCTTCCCTTGTTAAATCTTCAAAAAGTTGTCGTCTTTCTTGGGAAAGTCAAGCAAGGAATCTTCCAAAAAACTGAGAAAGATGTCATCTTCAAGAAAGTCTTCAAGAATTGCAAGCAGGGGACCACGGCGAATGAGTGAGGGGCCTACGCACTTTGATCTCACTGAAGAAGAAGTGTCTCTAGATCAGCAACAGAGCCCACAACATTCTCGCAGCATCATTCTCCACCAACTAGTCCTCAAAATGTTGGTCATCATCAAGAAGAAGAAATCGTTGAAGACGCGGATCCTGTAAGAGTCCAAAGGCCCTCTTTTATTTATAAGCTTTATCGTGCTTTAAAAGGGACTGGTACTCCATTGAACTATGTCGATGATTTCCTTAAAGACAAAGGATATGGGAACGAATATATCTTTTTGCGGAAAATGGAAAGTTTGGGAATTGCTCGTAAAGGGGTGGCGGAAGAAACCCTTGCGAATATCTCAAGTGATCCTCGTGATTGGGGAGTTAATCCTGTAGATGGGAATGATGATGACAAACTGTACAGCTAATTTCAACCAAGAATGGGTATTGCGGCGGAGAATCGAGGAAAAAGAGGAGAGTTGTTCAGATCGAAAGAACAGAAGGATCTATACTCAAAATTGCTGAAGCGTGGGGTGATAAACCCTAGGATTGTAGATTTTGATTTTCTGGATGCTGTAAATGTGAACTTGAGGGAAAAGTTCGGTCATCTTTAACTTGAAAAGTTCTACTCCGACACCACAGAGGCCTATGCTGAACTGACCGCATATTTCTATTCAAATTTTAGCTTTTTGGATGCGAATAGATTTTCTTTCAGCGTCAAAGATCAAGATTTTGTTGTGGATATGAATATGCTGGCAGATGTGTTAGGAGTTGAGAGAGGAAGATATTAACCGATCAAAGTTTCTATTGCTCGGGCTACACTGGAACTGGTGAAGGACAGGAGAATAGAGGAGAAGATCACCTACTTAAGGATGAATGCATTCAACGTCTTGCTTCACAAGATTGTGATCAATTGCCTCCGACCAAAATCAATTTCCAAGACTGATGTCTCAAGTTCAGAGGCAAAGCTAATGTACGCCATCCTCACTGGTAAAAGGTTTTCTCTTCCTTACACTATCATGTTCCACATGTATAGAGTCATGATGAAGGACATAGGTCAACTTCCTTACCCAAGCCCTGTTACGAAGTTATTCAGACATCTGAATATTCAGCCTCCGCAAATATTTTGTGTTCGATCGTGCGATCATTTGGTGGTAGGACTGAGAATGGTGACAAAGATGCGTCTAAAGGAGCTAAGCAAGGAGTTGGAGAAATTTAAGGAGAAGACTCCTGTAAAGTCTCATCAATTCTCTTCTGCATCTAAAAGGAAAGGGAAGGAGCCCATGGTTGCTCTACCCAAGAAATGAAGAGCTCTCATCGTGGAAGATGAAGAGGATGACGACCTTACCATTTCGGCAATAGCTTTGAAGAAGCTAAGTCGCTCTGTTCCAGAGTCAATGGAACATCATGAGACGAAGGAAAGGAAAGAGAAGGACAAGAGAAAGAAAAAGAAGAGAGAGCGAAGAAGAAAGAGAAGAAGAAGAACAAGAAGCGAAGAAAGAAAAAAGCGGTGGCGAAAAGAAGCAGAGGAGGAAAGACTTGCAGAAGAAGAAGAAGAGAGAATGAATCAAGAGGAAAGAGAGCTTGAAAAACATTCTTCTCCACCTGAAGGCACCGAAACAGAGGGAGACAATGAGGGAGTTAGCCGCTCTCCAGCCGACCCAGAAGACATTCATGCCTCTCATTTTCCTGAAGAAGAACATGATGCTTCATCGCCTAATCTGCGTGATTATTCTGATATGCCATCATCTCGCAGAGCGTCTTTGAAGCGAGTACGTTGCATGACGGCTCGGCAGACTTTTGCGGAATTATGGATACTCTCTTGGAGATGCGCGGTCAAATCTATGCCGGGATGCGAGGTTCAAAGCTTGAATGCGCAGTCAAGTTTCTTCAGTTTCATTGAAAGATCAGATCCAAGCCCTCTCTGTTCAGATTCAGGCCAATGCAAAGGGAGAGGAGGTTGCTCAACTGAAGGAAGACTTGAAAAGGCTGGAAGGGATCGTTCAGTCCATGGGAGATTTCCAGCTTGTCCGCGTTCCCAAGCAATCTTGACTTTATTCCATTTTCATCTCAACCTTTTTAATGCTGACAAAAAGGGGGAGAGATGCAAGATTTTAAACACTCTGACTTTTAATCGTGTGGTTTGTTTGGATTGTTTGATTGATGTTTGACTTTAATTTTGTGTCTGGATTTGAATTTGGATTTGACTGCTTTTATTAACTACTATTTATATCTTATGGATGGCTTTATCATATTCAAGACTAACCTATTTTCTGTGGTTGCAGATTCTAGTGTTATTCATTTAGCCATTTATCTCTATAAGATATGCATATGTGTTTGAGAAATGTTTTGCAGGTCAAAATTGTCCAAATATGCAGGAAAGTTTTGTCACCATAAAAAATGGGGAGATTGTTGGAGAAATCTTCTTGAAGTGTTTTGAAGCTGACAAAACGTTTCCATCGATCTAGTCGAAGGTTTGCGGACTCGCTATTTAAAGTCTAAAGACCTCCGGATGCCGAGACTCAAGACTCAAAGTCTATCCTCATTGACAGTCTCTAATCCGTTGAAGAAAGGTTATCCAGAACTGGATGTTTCATCAAGGATATGACCTTATCGACTGGAGAAGATCTCTTGGCTGGATATGTCATAACGGAATCCCTTTAGATTGATCGAGATTGATTTCGATGATCAAGGATCCGATAATTGGCGAAATATTCGTGGAAGGTTCTACTTATGGAAACCGAGATCCTGATTGTATGGGCGAACATGATTGATGGGCTATCGACACGTTCCTTTAATAGCTCGAACAATCTTCCTAATTGATTCTGTCCAACGGGTAGATTGGAGGAATTCCTTTGGTAAGTGCCAACGGGTATGATGGCGTAAAGGAGTATATAAGGAAGACGTTCTAAGTTGTTCGAGGTGTGCGCGATAGAAGAATTCCAAAGACTGAAGCTTCATGCTGTTTTTAGTCAATTCATTTGAGCGAAAAACTTGTACTCAAAAGAGAGTTTATACTTGTGAGAAACCTTGATGAAGTGTGATAGAAAATCCACACTGTGGAATCAAGGAAGAATCTGTCTTTGTAACATCTCTTTTGTTCATAGTGAAATCCAGCCTATAGGCTGTCAGTGCGGAAGAGTGGGCGTAGGCTTAGGATAAGCCGAACCACTATAAACCCTGTGTTTAATCTTCTCTTCCCTACTCTTTACTTTACTTTGATCGTAATTCATTTTGGCAAAGTAAAAGAGTATCTCATTTCTATTATCTGCTTAGTATTACAGTGGTATCTTGAGAAATTATTTTTGCACCTATTCACCCCCCTCTAGGTGCTTATACTAGCTACATCAGTTGCCAGATTCGTTTGACCACTTGGTGACTACGCTCCTTTATGGCAAGGAAACCCTGGAGATCGGAGAGGTGACTGCTGCCCTAATTTCAAACTACACTCGGAAAAGGGCAAGTAGTTCAAAATCTTCAGGAGAGGGACTCTTTGCAAAGGAGAAAAGCAATGAAGGAAGAGGAAGATCAACAGATCGAGGATCGAGTAGTAAAGGTCGACTAAAATCCAAGGGAAGGTTCAAAGGAAGATGCTACGGGTGTAATCAGGAAGGGCATACCAAGAGATTCTGTCCAAATAAGAATGAGAAAAAGAAGAAGAGCTCGGATGAGGCAAGTATAGCCGACAACATTGAGACCAATGATGGGGATGTCTTGTCCATATCGTCGGGGAAGGACACCTTTGAAGATTCGTGGATCATGGACTCCGGATGCACTTTTCACATGTGTCCTCATCGAGAAGCCTTTGATGAGTACAAGGCATATGATGGTGGTTCAGTTCTCATGGGGAATGATACTTCGTGCAAGACTGTGGGTGTTGGAACCGTGAAAATCAAGATGTTTGATGGCATGATTAAAACCTTGGCGGACGTGCGTCATGTTCCGGGTCTAAGGAAGAATTTGATCTAATTGGGAGCACTTGAATCCAATGGATGCAAGTACACGGCTCAAGGTGGAGTCTTGAAGGTGATTAAGGGAGCTCTGGTTGTTGTTAAAGGACAGAGGCACGGGAACCTATATTGACTTATAGGAACCATAATGCAAGGTGGAGCATCTGTGTCCACGGATGCTATCACAGAGATAGATAACACCTATCTATGGCATATGCGCCTCGGGCATATGGGAGAAAGAGGATTGAAGAAGCTTCATAAGAGGAATGCACTCAAAGGTATAAAAACATGCAAATTAGATTTCTGCAAATTTTGTGTGTTTGGAAAACAATGCAGAGTATGGTTCAATGCTGCAACTCATACAAGTAAGGGCGTGCTCGAGTATGTACACACGGATGTATGGGGTTCTTCACCGGTAAAGTCAAAAGGAGGGAATGAATACTTCGTGATATTCATTGACGATTTCTCTCGCAAAGTTTAGGTCTACTTCATGCAACATAAAAGTGAAGTCTTTGAAAAGTTCAAAGAATGGAAAGCTGAAGTTGAGACTTCAACGGGGAAGAAGGTTAAGTGCTTGAGATCGGACAATGGAGGAGAGTACAAATCGACACCATTCATGGAGCTTTGCAAGAATGAAGGGATTAAACGTCACTTCACAGTTTTGAATATGCCCCAACAGAATGGCGTAGTGGAAAGGATGAACCAGACCTTATTAGAGAGAGCTCGAAGCATGAGGCTACATGTGGGACTGAGCAAGGAGTTTTGGGCAGAAGCTGTTTGCATGGCATGTTATCTTGTGAATCGGTCTCCATCAACTGCAATTAAAAGCAAAATTCCCGAAGAGGTATGGACTGATAAAATTGTCGATTATTCTAATTTAAGGATATTCGGTTGTCCTGCTTTTGTACATGTGCAGAGCTCGAAGCGCTCGAAGTTGGATCCAAAATCAAAATAATGCATATTTCTCGGTTACGAGAAAGGAGTGAAAGGCTACAAATTATGGGATCCAAGTGAAAAGAAAGTTCTGATGAGCAGGGATGTTATATTCGATGAATCTGCAATGTTGAAGTCAGGTTGCGTGCCACGTGTTGGAGAAATCTTCTTGAAGCGTTTTGAAGCTGACAAATCGTTTCCATCGGTCTGGTCTGAAGGCTTGCAGACTCTGCTGTTTAAAGTCTGAAGACCTCCGAACAGCCAGACTCAAGATTCAAAGTCTATCCTCATTGGCAGTTTCTAATCCGTTGAAGGAAGGGTATCCAGAACTGGATGTTTTATTAAGGATATGACCTTATCGACTGGAGAAGATCTCTTGGCTGGATATGACTTATCGGAATCCCTTTAAATTGATCGAGATTGATTCGATGGTCAAGGATCCGATGATTGGCGAAATATTCGTGGAAGGTTCTATTTATGGAAACCGAGATCCTGATTGTATGGGCGAACATGATTGATGGGCTATCGACATATTCCCTTAATAGCTCGAATAATCTTCTTAAATTGATTCCGTCCAACGGGTAGATTGGAGGAATTCCTTTGGAAAGTGCCAACGGGTATGATGGCATAAAGGAGTATAAAAGAAGATGTTCTAAGCTGTTCAAGGAAGTACGCGATAGAAGAATTTCAAAATCTGAAGCCTCTTGTTGTTTAGTCAATTCATTTGAGCGAAAAAAAACTTGTACTCAAAAGAGAGTTTATACTTGTGAGAAACCTTGAGGAAGTGTGATAGAATATCTATACTTTGTGGAATCAAGGAAGAAGCTGTCTTTGTAACATCTCTTTTGTTCATAGTGGAATCCGGCCCAATAGGCATCGGTGCGGAAGAGTGGACGTAGGCTTAGGATAAGCCGAACCACTATAAACCTTGTGTTTAATCTTCTCTTCCCTTCTCTTTACTTTACTTTGATCGTAACTCATTTTGATTAAGCAAAAGCGTATTTCCTTTCTATCATCTGCTTAGTATTTCTGTGGTATCTCGAGAAATTGTTTTTACACCTATTCACCCCCCTCTAGGTGCTTATACTAGCTACATTACCACGTGCGGTTGCTGAAGAGGAGAGTGATAAATCTATCGTGAAGGTGGAGCTTGAAACCAAAAAATCTGCAGAGAATGGCGAGTCATCCGATCAAAGAAACGGTAGAAGTTTCTCGTACCATTGCGACGGGTCGAGGAAGGCGCACTCCCAAAGCACTGGAGAGGTACGGTTTTGAGGATATTGTTGCTTATGCTCTTATTGTAGGCTCTGGCGATCCAGGCTCCTACCATGAAGCTTTGAAAAGTGATCACAAAGAAAAGTGGATGACCGCAATGATGGAGGAGATGGAGTCGTTACAAAAGAATGAGACATGGGAACTTGTGAAGAAGCCCAATGATTGGAATGTCATTGGTTGCAAATGGGTTCGTCGAAGAAAGGAAGCAGCAACGAAGAAAGAGCAAGAGAGATACGAGGCCCGACTTGTTGCTAAGGGCTATGCATAGAAGGAGGGGATTGATTACGACGAGATATTTTCCCCTGTTGTAAAACACACATCAATTCGTGTTTTACTAGCTATGGTAGCCATGTATGACTTGGAGCTTGAGCAGCTAGATGTTAAGACAGCATTCCTTCATGGTGACTTGGAGGAGAAAATTTATATGGAGCAGCCCAAAGGCTTCAAGGTGGAAGGGAAAGAGGATCATGTTTGTTTGCTTAAGAGATCACTTTACGGTTTGAAGCAATCTTCGAGGCAATGGAATAAAATTTTTGATTCTTTTATGCTTCGTATTGGCTACATGAGGAGTGTGCATGATTCTTGTGTCTACTACAAAGTTTTGGATGATAAGTCGCTTATTATGTTGATGCTCTATGTTGATGATATGTTAATTGCTGCAAGAAAAATGAGAGACATTATTTCCCTAAAGTCTCAGTTAAGTAGTGAGTTTGATATGAAGGATCTTGGTGCTGCAAAAAGGATCCTTGGCATGGAAATCTTTCGAGATAGACATGTAAGTAAGCTTTGGGTGAATCAAAAGAAGTATGTTGAGAAGGTCTTGGAGCGGTTCAACATGGGTAAAGCTAAACCGGTTAATACACCCTTAGCAAATCACTTCAAATTATCTGAGAAACAATGCCCTGTTTCACATGAGGAAGTTGTAAAGATGTCTCGAGTACCCTATGCCAGCGCAGTAGGGAGCCTCATGCATGCTATGGTTTGTAGCAGACCGGATTTGGCTAATGCGGTGAGTCTCATCAACCGATACATGAGTAATCCGGGTAAGGAGCATTGGGAAGCTGTTAAGTGGATCTTTCGTTATTTGGCTAGAACTGTCAGAATGGGTTTAATGTTCAGTTCCAAAGGAGGATCGATCAATTTAGCAGGTTATGTTGATTCAGATTTCGCTAGTGATTTGGACAAGCGAAGGTCCATCACAGGATATGTCTTTACTCTTGGTGGTGGAGCTATTTCGTGGAAGGCCATGCTTTAACCTACTGTAGCATTGTCTACAATCGAAGTTGAGTATATGGCAGTAACTGAGGTTGCGAAGGAGGGAATATGGCTGATTGGTTTGGTCACAAAGTTGGGTATAAAGCAAGAAAGTGCTACATTATATTGCGATAGTCAAAGCGCAATATGCCTCACGAATAATCAAGTGTTCCATTCTAGAATGAAACACATTGAAGTTCGGTACCACAAAATTCGAGAATTTGTGGAGAATGGTAGCATTGCTTTGAAGAAAATCCATACTAAAGATAATCCCGCAAATATGCTCACGAAGACGGTTACTATAGAGAAGTTCAAGTCCTGCAGGGACTTGATTTCTCTCACTCATCAATGAAGTTGATGGAGGCCGCACCGATCCAGGTGCGGGCGTACCTTTGTGAAGGTACGGTGGAGGGAGAGATATATTCGTTTTCTTGGTTCAAGTGGAGGCTTGTGGTTTATTCAAGCCAAATGTGGAGATTTGCTGTTGTTGTCTTGAATTCCACAATATTCAATCGGGAAATCTAGGAAGGCTTGAAGATTGCAGGCTATTTGTTTCCTAATATATTTCCTAGATTTGGGTTTCAAATTTGATAATATCTTTATGGTGGAATTTCTTTCCTACTAGGTTTAGGAAAGTGGGGATTTAAAGATCTATTTATTTTAGCATTATACCTTGTACTCTGGTGATACGCTCAAATAAGAAATCGCCTCTCTCTCTCCCGTGGACGTAGGTGGATTTTTTCGCCGAACTACGTAAATTTCCGTGTTCTTGATTATTCTTGTTTTCTTTCTCATCTAGTTAGGGTGTTCTTCCGCACAACACAAAGCTCGTGCGAACGGGTCGGCCATGAGCTCCAGTCCGATGCCCTACAAAAACAGAGCATACATGACCAGAGAAAACCTACTTGGTTTGGTTCGGTGGGGGGTACTGCGGCAGCCAGCGGCTGACGGAAAAACCACCGACGACGGCTGATTACTCTCTTGGGTTTATGTTCTTGTTGCTCTCTCTCGGCCAAAACCTGCAGAAAAAACCAGAACCCCCCTTGGATTGCTCCTCGATCTCTCTTTTAAGCTCGGCCAGCAAGCGCACATGAATCCCGCCATAGCCAGCTGCCTTGCCGGCCTGAATCTGACCTTGGGATCATGTTGTGTGATTGGCCGTCTCTTCTGCTTCCTCGCCATCCCCGTCTTCTCTGGATCGTACTTTGCTTTTCCTTCTTTCTGCAGAGAGCGTGAGGGAGAGAGAGAGGAAGAAGAGAAGAAGATTGGGCTGAAGAAGGAAAGGAAAAATGAAGGAGGCTGGGCTAGGCCCAAGCCAATGGAAATGGATGAAGAGAAAAAGAAAGAAGGTCGGGCCTTCTTTTTTTTTTTTCAATTTTTTTAATTATAGATTTAATAATTAGTGATAGTTATCTAAATGCTCCTAATGTCTATGCGTAATGGATTTTAATGAAAACATACATGATGCATTTCAATGAAAGTTATTTATTTTACTCTTTACTTCTTTTTTTTTTTAGCAACTAATTCATAATTTTGTACACGATTAAATCCTAACTAAAATGGTAAAATTTATGTGTCAACACCACTTAAATATTTTTAGGAGTCACTGCTAGCCATTGTTGGGGGTCGGTTAGAAATCAATCGAGAAGTAGGGGTCTCAATTTTTACTCAACTAAAGAATTCTAGGGATGGGGATTTGCTTATGCTAATGTTTCCATTAGAACCCTTTAGGTACCTAACCTAACGGTGTGTAATCTAAGCGACGGATTTCTTTTGATTACCATTTTTTTTTTTGGTAAAAAACTTTTGATTACCATTTATAATCCCATTAGTCACAAAGTGACTATACAAATGTTTTTGTAGGAAGTTCATTAAAATTCTAATATAATATTATCCTATTCTAGAAAAGGAAATTGACAATCAATATATTGAAATGACTAGAGGTGAGCATCAGTCTAGGGTCAACCTTGGACTGACCCTGGACCGGCCCAACCCTACTAGTTCTGATCCGATTCCCAGGGAGATTGGGTCGGTTCTTGGTCCTAGAATTTTTGAACCAGCGCTGTGCGGGTCGATTCTCGATCCTGAGGATTCCGGGTCGATCCAACCCAGACCCACCTTGACTATATAATATTATAATTTCTTTATATAGAGAAAATTTTAAAATAAATGGCGTCAACAACATTACACAACTATTTAGTGAGGAGTTCAAGTAATTTTACATTGTTCTTTAATAACTTAGGTTTTTAATGTCTTTTACGACGTTAATAGTCATAATTTACAAATGAGGAAATTTTTTTTGTGAGGAGTCCTTACAGTGTCCAAAAAGACACTTTATAGCATTCTCCTCTAGTATTTGTTCTCTTCTATCTTATTTGAACAATCATCACTCAACACTTGCCTTGCTTGCTTTGGGTCACTTGTGCCGCTTGCCGCTTGATGCTCACTTGGCTTGTTGCTCATCGCTCGACATTTGATGCTCATTCAATTTGACGCTCATTCCACTTGACCCTCACCGCTTACCTTCCTTAACTGACCTCACTCATTATCGAACCCATTGGGTCGGTATGGTCATCGGTTGCCTTTTCAAAGAGTACAAAAAATGAAATAAAAAATTATTTGTTGGTCCAAGGTTGACCTTGAAACCGGATCAAATCCATTGGGTTAGTCCGATTCTTAATCGGTTTTTTTAAGGAGTACAAAAAATGAAATAAAAAATTATCGGTTGGTCTCAGGTTGACTCTGGAACCAGACCGAACCCATTGGGTTGGTCCGGTTCTCAATCCCAAACTCAATAGGGTAAGTCATCGATCTCAAAAATTGAGGACCAATGTTGTGCGAGTTGGTCATAGGTTTAGGGGGTAGACCGGCCCAATCCGGACCATGCTCACCCCTAGAAATGATGGTGTGGTAAGTAAACATACAAGTAATTGAAATGTCTCTACCTAGGTGCGAGAACTGAAAAAAACCCATAACTTGTTGGGTAAAGAGTTATACAAAGCTCTATTATTGAGCCTCGAGACATGAACTGTCATAATCTTGCTATTTGAACTTAGGCAAGCTTAATTTTAATCAATTGAATAAGGTGAAATCTAAGCTAGACAATTTTTGTGACATCTTGAAAATTCGACCCTATCTCAATTAAATGAAATGGGCTTTTCATTGATGCGCCTATGGTCCTTTTCTCTAAACTGATCACTCACGAGATAATTGATCTACCATGTGAAGCCTTTAAGGGATATAAACGTAGTAGACTTGAGAATTCGATCAAAAATTGATTGCTCGATCGTGCTAATCGGCAAGGGTCAATATGGTATCGTTATAATCGATTAGAAACCGGAGATATGTCGATTCGACAGAAGCACGTTATTAAATTGTGGGTGATTTCACCTCATTGCAAAATTTGCGTCAAACGACACTAAACTGATTTTTTTATCGATTTTGTACCCGGTACCCGTAATTGAAACTTTGAGATTTTTACAACAACTGAAAGTCATTATGAGTCGGAGATGCACAATGTGGATCGAGAATTATCGACCATGGGTCAAACGTTATAAAATCCCTAAAAGTTACCAAGTAGGTTAGATCACTCTAAAATCGTGTCGGTTGATTTTAACCACGAAATTGAACTCGGTTTTGGGAATCGAAAGTTCGAGCGTGTCACGATTTGTTTTTGAGATGTCGACTCATCCTTTGAAGAATTTTTGGCAAGCCCGGAATTTTGGCAGAAAAATCAAAATTGGCAAATTAAAGTGGTGGAAATTCGGATGGGCAAAATTGATGGACTTTTTGACCTTCAAAGTGGATTAGTTTGTGAAGGAAATTGTGGAAATTGGTATGAGCAACCTCCTTAGGAATTTTGGGCATCAAATTGAAGAAGAAATTTAGCAAATTCGTAGGGTGATGGGCTACTGAATTTTCGCCTTCAAATTGATTTATTTGGTGAAGATTTGTGAAGAAATTGGCTTGTGGATGAAGCTTGGATAGTAAAAGCAGAAGATTTTGGTGCCAAAATGATCATTGCCTAGATATTTTGCTTGCAAGCCCATTAGCTCAAGCCAAGACTTTCAAACCTCTTGTTCCCCTTTTGTCCCCTCTCCTTCCCCCTCTTTTCCCCTTGCTCAACCACCCTTAGCAAAAACCCTTTGCAGCTGCTTCTTCTTCTTCCTCATCTCCATTTTCCCTTTCCTTTGGTTTTGCTCTACCTTGTTTCCCTTAGTGTTGCAAGCCAGTAGCGAGCTAGCAGCCATAGCAGTGCCCCTCCGGCTCGCTCATCCTCGTGTCGTCTGAACTAGTGATGGCTTGCGGCCGCTCGACCGCCAGCCCGCTAGCTCGCCACCACCGTCAACCCGCGCTGCCGTCACTGCCTCCAGCCACCCTTGGCCGACCGTCAGCCCCTCACTGCTCCAGTAATGCTGTCTAGCCCGTTCTGGTGTCGAACCGCCTCAGCTCGATTGGTTCAACCCTTTCGCAAAACCGAACTCACAACTTGAGTTGTGAGCTTGCGGGGCCGTTTTCAGCCTTTGCTAGACCTCCTTTGGAGTCGTCGTAGGCCTGGGTCTTGATTGCCGTCACGCCACCGTCGCTGTGGACCAATTAGCTCGCTTAATCGGTGAGTTGACACCCTAATCTCTAATTAGGGGGTTAATTGCACTTAAAAGGGGGTTAGTTTAGGTTGAGCAAGTGTTAGGGGGAATTAGCTTAAGGTTAATTAGGCGTAGGTGATTTAGTTAATGTAGCTAATTAGTTAGATTTGTTAATTAGATTAAATAGTTTAATTAGGAAGTTAGTTAGGTTAATTAGTTAGTTTAGTTAGATTAAATGTAGCTAGCCTAGGTGGATTAATTTAATTAGTCCAATTAGGTGGTTAGATTAGTTTATGTAGGTTAATTAAGGGTTTAATTTAAATAATTTGCAATTTATTTAATTAAATGCAATTTATTTATTTATTTATTAATTAGTGTAAATTATACTAGGATAGCCAGTTGTCAGAATTTTACGCTAATCGTCGTGGTTGTATTGGTTTGTGCAATTGATTATTAATGTATGCAATTGAATGCTTGGTGATGATTTTTAATTATTATTTCAAAAATATGAAATTTTGATATTTAATTAGAAAAATACCAGGTGTTGGTTTTTTACGTCAAAAATATTTTAAGTACTATATAAAATCGTGAAATTTTAAAATGGGAGAATATCACGCTTTATGGTTCGATTTGACTGTGTTACAATGCATAATTATTTTACAAGGTGTTTTTAATATGAAGAAAATAGGCCAAGTACATTATTTGAAATTGAGGCATTTGAGTGCAAAGCACGATATCCTTAGCTGAGATTGGATGTGCGTGTGATCGCTAGTGGAACCCATTACGATGCATTTATGCCAGACGATGCTTGATTAAATTCAGATGCCCCACGTCAACGAATGTTGGTCATAATGGAGGCTCGGCCGATGCTCATTCGGGAATGTCGTCTAGATGTAGACATTGCCGTGCCTGACGAAGCGGGATGACGCTTGGTTATGCCAGATGATCACCGACTGTTGAGTTGGTCGTGGCCGTTGGGTCGTAATTAATTGGGACACGCTTGAGTGATTGAAATAGCTGCGCCTAATTATGGGATGAAATTGTGTGGCACGGAATGTGACGTGTCATAATAATTTGGCCTTATAATCGGGACTCATGTGATTGATTGATATATGTTATGAGGTGTTTCGATTAATGATTTACGGTTGTTGTGTTTGTATATGTTATATGAGATGTACTAGTGTGCAGGGAGATGCTGAGGCAATGTAAGTCTTATATGGTGTATATTTAGGCTGCCTCTAGGTGAATTCTCGTCCTAATTGGGGTTTAGGGCGTTGACTCGCTGAGACTTTGTCTCACCCCATTGTAGTTTAAAATTTTATAGGTTCTTAGATGGAGGTGCGCCACGTTCGTTTTGGGTGGCCACGGGAGGTGAAAACCCAGCGTATCATACTCCCTATCCACGAGAACCCTGACTGGACCTGTGAGCTCATTGTTAACATTATTTGGGTCGATGAGGGCCTACCTCAATTGATATCTCATCGATTCAGAGCGTGGTTCCGTCACAGGCCCAATAGTTTTCGGGAGGGCCCCTTGGATGGTTTCGACGGGCCTGCTGTCGATGCCGAGTATGTGGTGGATCTCGACCCCGTGCATGATGCCGATATTATAGCTGATATTGAGGCGAACCAGGGACCCGAGGTTGAAGAGCCCATAGTAGAGTAGCTGACCCATTAGACATCGACATCCCTGATGGTGTTGTGGTAGACCCAGATCCCAAGTAGATAGGGTTTGGAGTTGGCTTAGTAACTCCTTTTTGGGTCTAGATCTTTTGTGTATAACTCTGTAGGGCTGAGTTGGTTTGCTTATAAAACACATTTTGTGTTAATTGGTTGTCCTACTTTTCTATCCCCGTGTTGATTGTTGTTTGGAGATTTATTAATTCGCTTCCGCATGTACATAAAATGAATAGGTCGGCGACGAGTCCTAGAACGTCGCAATTTGATTGACCATTAATGGATGTGCGCACTCGAGATTCGGGGCATGACAATTCTAATCGTTTATTTGAATGTGAGGCTAAGTCCAATTGATCTTATTTAACAAAGCATATGCTAATTAGGCTACCAACGTCTAAACTAGGCTAACTGGAATTAATCTAAGCTAAACTATTACAAGAATTAAGGCTGGCTTGGACATTGACCTAAAACCACCATGGCTCCATTTGGTCGCTGCCTCTTCTGGTCGCCTCCGGCCACTCCCGATGGGTGTCGGTTTCATCAATTCAACCATCCAGTCAATGCAATCAAGCCAATCACGACATTGGCACACCCAGGTATAAACATGTTGAGGAGAATGATGAAGGGATTCCAACATCCCCGGTCATCTTCTGCTTTTTGACAGGTGCTGTTAGTGACGGCCTCATTTTTGCTCCTTCAACCATGCCCACATACCGATCTCGCTATGCCGGTTTCCAAATAGAAAAGGCGTATAGAAACCGTCCCTTCCATCCTATCAACAGCCACTTGCCGACTTCATCTACAACGAAATCTTTGTGGTAGCGCGAAGCCATCTGGTTGAATACGAACTGCGCTAGCCTCCTGCTTAAGGGCACCTGCACAAACCCGGCCCTCATGTTGCGTGATTGCCACTGCTTGTACGACTCCGGTCTCTCCACTCTCTCCCATCCCTCACAGGCTATCGTATTCAATGCCTCCCTCTCCAACGTAACCTTCTCGATCAGCATCCTCTCCTGGTTTTCGCCGGGTATTATAGCGTCAATCATGTCAAATAGAGAAGAGAAGTGATGCAAAGCCTCCCGAAACCGAGTGACGAAGAATGGGGCATTGTAGTTCCCGTTGATAACACCGTGGATGAAGAGATCCGGCTGGGCTCTTCTTATCAGGTTGAGGACAATGTCTCGCGGACTTTCTTCTGCGATGGTCTCGTCGAACAAGTTCTCAAACCTGAACATGCAGTTGACTATAGTCACTTCGTCCCTATCGATCTTGAGTTCCTCTAGTTCAATGAACTCCCACCTCTTCGCAATGGCGTTGTACTCAAACGGCACGTTGAAACTTTCAGCGTAATTTGCCAAGCGCTGACCCGTTTCCTTGACTCTTTCGGCGGGCCTGAATCCGGGTTGAGGCAAGTCTATGCCGGTGATCCGGAGCTTCGGTGGACAAGTTCTCTGGGAAAGGCGCTGAATCAGAGTGGGCCATCGGAATCCATAAAGGATGCCGAAATCGATGACGTGAATCCTCATCTCATCTGCCACTGTATCTAATATCGAACTGACCGAGACCACGTTAGAATATCTTTGGAATGGACAAGCTGCAAGGTACAGCTGGTACGCATTCAGCATATCAGCTGCTGTTGTTTTCCTATTGACGAGACCTCTATATATCTGGCTGCCTGTGCCGGCCAACCGCGCCTCAAGACCATTAGCGAAGTAGTGAGCGAGTCTCTGGGTCCCATTGCCAAAAGGCGAGGCGTGTTTCCTGATCTCATTCAGCAGAGCATTCGTGCTCCTATGATCATTTGATGCCACAGCTTGTGCACATCGGATGAGGAGTGTCCTCACATCGACTACCTCCACTTTCCCTCTTTTCTTCTTGCCACGACCTCTGCCACCTTTGGGCTCTTCGATCTTGTGTGCGATTTCATTCGCTCTGTGCTTCAACGATGCACGGAGATTCATAAGATGCGCCAGGCCCTCCCCTTGGCTGTTAAGTAGAACGGCGTCGAAAGCATCTGAGCGAAGTATGGATTCTTCATGAACAAAAGCCTGCTTGGTACTTCTCTCTTCCATGTTTCCTTCCTCCCTATGGAGACTCTCTTTTCTCTTCAATGCACCGAGACGGTCCACTTTGTCAATCTTTCCGTGTGGTTCCTGATGTAGAAGTTCGGTAGTTGCTTGATTAGGAAGAAACTTGCTGGATTCCTCGACCCCCATCCTAAACTGCCGTACGAATCGGTTCTCACCACACAAGTCAAGCCTCTGTGCATTACCCCCTCGATTAGGTTGAAACGCCGCTGGACTAATATCTTTTTCAAAACTCAGTGTACCATAATTGCTTGGATTTTCAACCTGACGAACATTGGCATAGTGTCCTGTTTTTCTACTGCTGACAGTGCTAGTATATCTAGTGCTGTCTAAGAGACTGTCATTCGAGTGTTTGTCATTGTAGGTGATACAATTCGTGCGACTTGGCTCAGGTGAAGGCGGGTACTTTTTGCCGAGGACCTCATAAAAGGATTTTTCAGCTGACAACAGATCCAAAGAATCTTGAAGCATGCACGTCTTCTCTTCTATGTCTTCTTCCATGAGTATGCGACTTATGTATTCGAAGACTGCATCGGAGAATTCAGTCTCTTTGGTGTCCGGTGCATCACGACATTCATTTGAAAATGGGGCAACATCAACCAAATGATGCATCTCTCCACATCTGTCGGGTGCGCTTTGAAAAGTAGGTCTAGAAACTAAACAACGATCTACAACAGCAGATATTGACTGATCGTCCGATGGGAACTCATCAGAAGGATACAAGGCTCCCATCAGTGGATCCATCATTGCGTTCTCACTCACTCTGACTGTAATAGAACATGAAAATACCGGCTTCGCTGCAATAGACTGGTTATCTTAGCCCAAAGTTCGTGGTTTCATTGCTCCCATCCAAATATTAAAAATAAAAATTCTCGGCTAGCTGATTTATCCTATTGTAACCTCAGACTCAGATTGCCAACCCAAACCCTAAAAGAATCAATCTGCACAAGTTCTGAGTAATATTGAAAAGGCGATGGTTGCTGGATGCCAATCGTTGTTGTCAGTGATAAATAGATCAAGTAAACAAACCAATCATAATTTGCGCATACCCTTCTACCACTTTCATATAAAATTCTCAAACTCACATGTCCTCTATGATAGTAGATGACTTCAATCCACCTAATCTCTGCTAATAATTTTGTTTGCATCTAGTTTTGACAGGAAGATCAAAAGCATACCTGAAGGATATCCCGGTTCTGGAGAGAGAGAGAGAGACAGAGAGAGATTAGGCAGCAGAAGCCAAGCCCAGTCTTCATGCGCCTGAAGAACAGCAGCAATTACTGCCACTACCCAAAAGAAAATTATTTGAAGACCACAAACTTTCTTCACATGATGACCACCTTGTCAAGCGTGGAAAATTTGATAATGTAATGGAATCCGTCGCACTAAAATATTATATGTTGATTCGTACGTATGTACTTCGACTAGGAAACACATGAACAAAGTTATTGTTTTCTATTCGTAGTCTGGTCTGCAGCGATTGCTAATATTATAATGGATCGGGCATCCTCATTGCAGGAATCAATGTCAAAATAAAGAAGGTCCCCGCACCCGGTCAATCTCCCGCGAAAAATTTCACTCCATGTGCTTTCTGCAGAACTGGAAAAAAGGTGTAAGGTAAAAGAGTAAATTTGCAACCGATGGGAGGAGAGGACCACTTCGAGATCTGTCGGTTCTGTCTCGTTCTCTCCATGTGAATGGACTTGCCAAAATGAACTCAAGACACTATGTTATGTCTAAAAAAGCAGATCCAGAATCACAGGACCATATCATAAGGCGAACTTGTTGTTACTGATCAAAAACAATAAACAAGAAACAAAAAACCATAAGCTATATTTTTCAAATGAGGAAGAGAAGCGTAGAGAAACAGAACACAAACTTGCATACGTCTGTTCTCAAGAAAAAAACTGTCGAGTACCACAACTAAATACAAAGCAAAAATTGCTCATGTATGTGCAACACATAACTGCACACAAACGTGCTATTAACTTCCTAGAAAATAGCAAAAACACTAAATACGTAACTAAATGAACTTGGCTGTTTTTTAATAAAAAAACAGAGTAAAACGGAGGAAAAAAAACAAGACAGAAAATAGCAAAAACTGAGACATTATAATCCAACAAACTCCTCCTTGGATCAGTTGCTGCTGCATACTCCAATTTTCTTTCTTAATACTTCAAATCTTCCAGCTTGAAGTGGTTTTGTGAACATGTCTGCAAGCTGATCTTCAGATCTACAATAGACCAACTTAACTTCGCCACTTTGTTGCACCTCATGTAGAAAGAAAAATTTTGACTTTGAAATACTTGGTTTTGCCATGAAAAACTGGATTTTGTGATATTGCTAAGGCAGCCTGATTATCTACATTAACTTCAATGCAATTACTGGAATTCAACCACAAATCTTTCATTATCTTCTTCAGCCACAAAGCTTGATTTGCAGCTGCAGTAGCTGCTATAAACTCAGCCTCTGCTGCGGACTGAGCTACAATCTTTTGCTTTTTGGAACACCAGGAGAAACAAGCAGAACCAAGACTGAAACAATACCCAGACGTACTTTTCATGTCATCCACTGAACCAGTCTAGTTACTATCAGAAAATCCTTGCAAATTAAATTTCTGACCTTTCTTAAACTTCACACCAAAGAACAATGTTCCTTTAAGATATCTCAATACCCTTTTTGCTGCAATCAAATGTAACTGACTAGGACTACTCATAAACTTGGATAAAACACTCACAGCAAATAGAATATCTAGTCTGGTTGCTGTAAAATATATGAGACACCCAATTAGACTTTTATACATGGAAGCATCTACTGCATCTTTTCCATCATTCTTCTGCAACTTCTCTTTAGCAGCCATAAGAGTGCTTACACTTCGACAATCTTCCATCTGAAACTTCTTTAGAATTTCTTTCATGTATTTTTTCTGACAGATGAAGATCTCATATGAAGCCTGTTTGACTTCCAGACCCAAAAAATAAGCCATCTTTCCCAAGTCTGACATTTCAAAAACTGCAAATAGATATTGCTTCACATTCTCTATCAATTCCATATCATTCCTCGTCACTAATAGATCATCTACATAAAGTGACAGAATTACAACACTGTGATTCACCTTCTTGACATAAAGAGTGAACTAACTTAAGCTTTTTACAAAGCCAAAAATCCTGCAAATATCGATCTATCTTCCCATACCAAGCTCTTGGAGCCTGCTTCAGTCCATATAGAGCTTTCTTCAACCTGTATACACTCTTTTCTTGCCCTTTGATACTGAAGCCTTCAGGTTGTTCAACAAAAATCTCCTCCTCAAGCTCTCCATTCAGAAATGCAGATTTGACATCTAACTGAAATATAGGCCACCCCTTCTCTGTTGCAATAGCTAACAGTAGCCTTATTGTATCAAGTTGTGCAACAGGAGCAAATGTTTCAGAATAGTCTACTTCCCATATTTGTGCATAGCCTTTCACCACCAGTCTAGCTTTGTGTTTATTAACAGAACCATCCGGATTAAGTTTTGTTCTAAACACCCACTTAACCCCAATCACATTCTTATCAAATGGTCTGTCAACAAGCTCCCATGTGTGGTTTTTCTGGATCATTGCAATCTCCTCCTTCATTGCTGCAATCCACCTCTGATCCTCCTTAGCTTCCACAAAGTTAGATGGTTCGAGCATTGCCACATTGCTTCTTTTATAGATTTTAGCAAGTGATCTTGTGCCTCTCACTGGTAAATCATCTATACTGTCTTCCAATCCATCTATAACCTTATCAACCTCTACATCTGTTGCAGGTTGTTTTTCGAACTGCTGCTTTTCTGCACTCTTTCCTTCCATCCAATTCCACTCATCTTCCTCTAGAAAAACAACATCTCTGCTTACAGTCACCTTTCTTGTCATAGGGTGAAAAATTCTGTAAGCCTTTGATTGGAGACTGTACCCAATGAAGATTCCAAGCTCAACTCTTTTATCCAACTTGTCCCTCTTGACCTGAGGAACATGAGTATAACACAAACACCCAAAAACCTTCAAATTTTTTACGGAAGGTTTAACACCATACCAGACTTCAAAAGGTGTTGACTTCTCTAAAGCCTTTGTGGGCAATATGTTCAATAGGAACACTGCAGTATTAGCTGCTTCAGCCCAGAACTTCTTAGGCAACATCTTCTCCTGTATCATACATCTGACCATCTCCATAATACTTCTGTTTTTCCTCTCACTGACCCCATTCTGTTGAGGTGAATAGGGAGCTTGATGAAGCTGCCGCTTTGCACAATTCGCTTGCTCACAATTCAACTTAAACTTGTGAGCGGTATACTCGAGAACCATTATCGACCGAGTATTTTAATTTTCTTCCCACTCGATTCTCAACTAAGGCTTTAAACTTCACAAACACATCAGCAACTTCAGACTTGGCTCGCAGAAAATAAATCCAACTCATCCTAGTCATATCATCAGTGAAGGTAATGAAATACCTGTTACCATTGAGAGAAGACTCAGATATAGGTCCACATAGATCTGTGTGGACCAATTGCAGCTTCTCACATGCTCTCTAGCCTCCTCCTTTGAAAGGAAATCTGACTTGCTTGCCAAGAAGACAAGTTTTGCACTGTGGAAATTCCTCCTCCAAACTTGGCAAGTCATCGCAAGCTATTTCTCCGCATAAACGACATGCTCTTCCTGTGAACATGCCCAAGTCTTTTATGCCATATCTCTACATTTTCTTCTTTGCACTTTAAAGCCATTTGTTGCATTTCTTGTGGCTTGAACATGAAACTCTTGTCCTTCATTGGGATTCTTAGCACTTCTTTGCTATCTGCATTATTAATAAGACATTCCTTCCCTTCGAACTTCACTTTATAGCCCTTCTCAACTAATTGACCAACACTTAATAGATTATGGTCAATATTTGGCACAAAAAGAACATCACTGATCAGCTTCACCTCCTGATTTCCTTCAATAGCCACTGTACCATTCCCTTGCACTTCGATATACTGTTTGTTGCCAATTCTGACTCTGGACTTGACTGACCTGTCTAGAATCCTAAACAGCTTCGGATTACCAGTCATATGATTGGTACAGCCACTATCCACCAGCCATGCATCATTTCCAACAGAAGATTCAGAATAAGAAGCTACAAATAAGTGCTCTTCCTCAGTTTCATTCACTGCTACCTGGGCTTTTCCTGCTTGCTGGTAATTTTTTTCTTTGCAGATGGCTTCCATGTGACCAAACTTGTGACATCTTTCGCATCTAGCATCGAGGCTTTCTCCAACATCTAAAAAGCGATGATTAGTTCCACCACGGTATTGACAAGGCTTTTTGTTCATCTTCCATTTGCTAGACCCACCAGAATTTCCTTCTTTTGCTACAAACTTGGAGTCACCAGCATTTTCTCTGGACCGAATCCATTTCTTCCCTTTGCCTCCATCATTTGATTTTACTCTAACTTGCAGCGCACCCTCTACAAACTCTTCTCTTCTCATCAGTCTTACGTGCTCCCCGTGCTCGCAGAGAGCATTTAACAATTCTCCGCAAGCTTTATATCGGGTAAGTCTCTTGTATTTTCCAGAGACGCTATGGTGGCTTCGAACTTCTCTCGGAAGAGACACCGGGATCTTACGAACAAGCCTTTCATCCTTCAAGTTAGTCCCTAAAACTCGATTCTATCCTATCCCCACTAGCCTATCGAGTATTCCTTCACCGACTCGAGACTCTTTCATCCGCTTTGTCTCTCAAATTCTCTCAAGAGATTCAGCACATTCATACCTCTTATCTACTCATCTCCTTCATATTCTTCCTTCAAGAAGTCCCATATGGCCTTTGCAGAGTCACACTTCATAATTCTGGTAAAGATGGTAGGCGAGACAGCAGCATATAGGCAAGATTTTGCCTTGGCTTTTCTTGTGGTTCTCTCTTTATGAAGTTTGATTTGATTCATGGTCGGATTATCTAAAAGTGGAGTAACTTCATAATCATCCTCCACAGCTTCCCACAGATCATGATCCTCCAAAAATGCTGTCATCTTAACAACCCATGCTTGATAATTCTCTCCGGTAAATACTGGAGAAGCCATCGCAGAGAAACCACTCGACCCTGTCTCCATCACCCTTTAACTTCTTTACACTTCGATACTTGCTTCACTTCATAGTCCCTCAAGATCATACACGCTCTGATACCACTGTTGTTACTGATCAAAAATAGTAAACAAGAAACAAAAAACCATAAGCTATATTTTTCAGATGAGGAAGAGAAGCGTAGAGAAACAGAACACAAACTTGCGTACGTCTGTTCTCAAGAAAAAACTGTTGAGTACCACAACTAAATACAAAGCAAAAATTGCTCACGTACGTGCAACACATAACTGCACACAAACGTGCTATTAACTTTCTAGAAAATAGCAAAAACACTAAATACGTAACTAAATGAACTTGGCTGTTTTTTAATAAAAAAATAGAGTAAAACAGAGGAAAAAAAACAAGACAGAAAACAGCAAAAACTGAGACATTATAATCCAACAGAACTATTAGGATGTAGTTTTAACTTTTATTGACTGTTGCTATCTACTTCTATGGTAAACCTCTCAAAAGTAGCAAAACCTTCTAATGAAATTCCCATTACCTATTGCAGACATGCTCAATCAAGGCAAGAACACAATAATACCAAATGAAAAATCAAGCAACTCCTCAATTCTTCAGGCGAGTCGAATACTTTTTGAGGTTCAAATATGTACAAGCTGTGAGACTGGAGACTCTTGCAACCTACCCCACGAGGGGCTGCTCTCGGCAAATAGGTTTGAAGGTATTTGCTCAAAAGACGGTCATAATGGTACATACAAGTGATGTTCTTAAATTTATCACCAAATGATAACACTGCAAAATGTACATCAATTAAGATTGCATGCTCTCCCAAGTCCAAATCTCACATGACACGCAATTTCATTTTAAAGTTCTTAACTCCTTTAAGTATTTCTAGGAGTTGCTATTAGCCATTATTGGGCGTTTGTTAGAACCCAATCGAGACGTAAGAGCGTGGTCTCAATTTCTACTCAACTAAAGAATTCTAGGGATGGGGATTTGCTTACGCTAATGTTTTTATTAGAACCCTTTAGGTATCTAATTTAAAAATGTGTAATCTAAGTGACAAATTACCCTTGATTACCAATTATAATCCTATTAGTCACAAAGTTACTATACAAATGTTTTTGTAGGAAGTTCATTAAAATTCTAAGGCTCCGTTCATTTCATGGAAAATAACTTGCGGGAAAACGTTTTTCGAATTTTCCGGTGTTGGTTTCATGGAAAATGAATTGCTTGAGGAAAACCTTTTCCATGAAAGGAAAAGAGTCTTCTAAGCTAGGGGAAAATATTTTCCACTTTTGAAAAGTGAAAAATATTTTCCTCACTTGATCTCTCTTATCTCACATCTCTATAAACCCTCACTTTCTCCTCCTCCTCCTCCTCCATTTTTTTTTCTTTTGTTTTCCCTCTTCTTCTTTATTTTTATGTTTTCATTTTCTTTTTTCAAACTTAGTTTTTAATTCTTTTTCTTTTTCTTCCCTTTTCTTTTCTTCTTTGTTAGCCGGTCGCTAGCCATGGCGGCGATCGGCCATCAGGGTCAGCCAACGGTCGGTGATCGGCTGCCACGGCCAGTGACTGGCGACAGGCCAACTCTAGCCTCTCCTAAGGCCAAATCCGGCGAGGGCGAGGCTTGAGCTCGTCGAACTTGACAGAGCTCGAACTCGCCTGGATTGAGCAAGCCATGAGCTTGCTGGCCTTGGCAAAGCTCGAGCTCGCTTGGATTGGGTTGGCAAGCTCGAGGCTCGGCTGATCCAGGTGAGTAGCGTCCATTGTTCGACGCTGCTCGCTTGCATCGGCCAAGCCTCGAGCTCGTCGGATTTGGCATTGCATCTTGGTTGGTCGCCGGGCAGCCGACCACATCGAGGCACGCGACGATGAAGGAAGGAGGAGGGAGGAAAAGAAAAAGGAAAAATAAATAAATAAATAAATATTCCATTTTTAAAAATAAAAATAATTAAAAATTCAATTTGTTTAAATATATAAATTAAATTTAAATTTTCTTGGTAATTTTTCCCAAAAAATCAAATTAGATAACGAACAATGAAAAAAAAAAATCACTTCAATTTTAGATTTCAGCCAAATACAAGAAAATATAATTTTTTTTTCATGGAAAATGACTTCCTATAAAATATTTTTTGGAAACGTGATATTTTTGCAAAACGAACGGACCCTAATATTATTTTATTCTAGAAAAGGAAATTGGCAATTGATATATTGAAATGATGGTGCAGTAAGTAAATACCCAAGTAATTGAAATGCATCTACTTAGGTGCGAGAACCGAAAACAACTTGCAACTTGTTGGGTGAAGAATTATACAAAGCTTCATGAACCCTTGCTATTTGAGCTTAGGCAAGCTTAATTCTAATCAATTAATTAAGATGAAATATAAGCTAGATAATTCAAATCATTTACTGAAATGTGAGGCTAAGTCTAATTAATTTTATTTAACAAAGCATACGCTAATTAGGCTACCAATGTCTAAACTAGGCTAACTGGAAATAATCGAAGCTAAACTATTACAAGAATTAAGGCTGGCTTGGACATCGACCTAAAACAACCATGGCTCCCTTTGGTCGCCGTCTCTTCCGGTCGCCTCCAGCCACTATCCATGGGTCTCGGTTTCATTCATTCAACCATTCAATCATTGCAATCAAGCCAATCGCAACATTGGCAAAGCTCATTCAATTCAACACTCAATTTCCTTAGGATTGACTCTTGATTACTCATGCAAATCGACTAAACCCTTCCTAATCCACAAAGGTTTACTGATTAAGATTAGTAGTAATTAGCCTCTACTTGTACTCACAAAGTGATATGGCTAAGCCACTAATCACTAATTAGCACTGATCATCGCCAATAAACAACCCGTTGATCAACACATGACGTGAGCCTAATCACTCATCTAGCAATCACATAGAAAGTTCAATTAATCATGCCTTCAGGTTAATTAGCCTTGAACAATCAACAAATAATGAGTGAGCCAATGATTGGATCACTTGCTTCTCTTTCCCGATTCTGGGCAATTATGTTTGCACTCAATTTGGAAGCTGAATGAGCTACCCATTAAGCAATTCCATTGTCATTAGAAATCTTGAAGTGTGTAGTTACTTCATGAAGACCACTTAACCGATTTAAATTCTATTGACCCAAAATTGACCCAACACCGAGACTGCTCCAGATTAGACTCAGTTCCAATTCGAGATTTGAAAAATACGGAAAAAATTTCAAAATCCCACCGAATTTTACAAGGAGCTGGTTCATTCTGCTACAAACAAATTTAGTAGGTTTGAACTTTTGCTAATAAGCCCCTCAACTATCTGAAAATTGTAGGTTTTTCTAGGAACTTAGTTGAAGACAATTTTGTAGGCCAAAAACGACCTTCTCCGATTTAGCCAAATTGGCCCCCTAAACTTTGCTATCTGGTCCTCAAACTTTCCAGTCTACTCAATTCGACCCGATGAACAACTTTCTAGTTTTAAGTTTTTACAGAGAAGGACTTGAATTATGTTGAATTTGCAAAATAATGTTTGAGAAAATATAAAATCATTTTCCACTGAAAGCTCAAAAATCTACCACTACTTTACGGATACGAGATCTTCGATCAAATGACTTTGGAATTTTACAAAAAAATACAATTGCAAAGATTTCGATATGTATTGATGGTGATGTTTCACGAAGATTTTTGAAATTCTTCTCAAAAAATTTAAAAAAATCTGAGAACACCTTGGGGTCATTGGACTCCAAATTCCAGTTTTGCACAAACATATTCAATCATCAAATCATGCAATTTCAAACATCCACTCTCCCGCACTGACAGCCTACTGGCTAGATTCCATTAAGAAACAAAAGAGATTTTATAGTCTTGCGATATTGACTTCACAATGAAGAGTCTCTACGGGTCTCTCACAAAGTCTCACTATGAGTTTCTCTCTTTTGTATACAATTTTGAGCTCAATGAATGAAATAACAAGAAACTAGGAAGCTTCAGACTTTGAAACTTTTCATTCACGCACTATATTGAACAACTAGAGAGTTCGCCTTAAATACTCTTTCATGCTTTCACGACTGTTGGCACTTTCCTAAGAAATTCTTCCAATTTACCCATTGGACAGAATCAATTAAGGAGATCTTGAGTCGTTTGATAATCTGTGATGAAAGCCCGTCAATCATGTTCGCCTATATAATCAGGATCTTGGTTTTCATAAGTAAAACTTTCCAAGTTTACTTGTCTTCCAAAAGATTGGATTATCGGAATTGATTCCAATAAGGATAATCAATCATGTATGTGCTATCTCCAGCCATAAGGTCATCCATAAATCATATGAATCGATTCCTTGAAAAAATAAAGATAATCTCGCATATGGATAAGTCTTCATTATTCAGTCTGGAAATTGTTAGTGTGGGCAGACTTTAAACCTAAAGTTTGGCGGTCTTCAGACTTTGACACTAGAGTTTGGAAGTCTTCATACTAGACTTTGGAAATGTTTTGTCAACTTCAAAACAATTAATGAGTTTTCTCCAACAATTAGACAGAATCAATTAAGAAGATCTCGAGTCATTTGATAATTTGTGATGAAAGCTCGTCAATTATATTCGCCCATACAATCAAGATCTTGGCTTTCATAAGTAGAACTTTCCAAGTTTACTTGCCTTCCAAAAAGTTTGATTATCGGAATTGATTTCAATAAGGATAATCAATCATGTAGGTGCTGTATCTAGCCATAAGGTTATCCATAAATCATATGAATCGATTCATTGAAGAAATAAAGATAATTTCACATCTGGATAAGTCTTCATTTTTTAGTGTGGAAACTATCAGTGTGGGCAAACTTTGAACCTAAAGTCTGGCAGTCTTCAGATTTTGACACTAGAGTGTGGAAGTCTTCGGACTAGACTTTGGAAAAGTTTTGTCAACTTCAAAACGAGTTTTCTCTAACGATCTCTCCATTTTTTATGGTAACAAAATTTTCCTGCAGATTTGAGAACTTTTGACTTGCAAAACAACTCTTAAGCAATACATGATATCTTATAAAAATAAGTTAATTAGGATTTGGATAGCATTGATTCTACAACCACAGAAAACATATTAATCCTAAAAAGATAAAACAAATAACTATCCAACCATAATTAGTATCACCAACAGTTGTTGCAAGTGTCAAAAGGTTCAAAAAAACAGTCAAACAACAATCAAACAAAAGTTAACAAAAGTCCAACAGCATCAAAAGTTTAAATCTGCACCCAGTCATTAGTCACACTAGTAGGCAGTGAGGCTCAAGCTTGTTCAACTCTAGGGAGACTTGAGCTTGCCGGCCTCTAGTGAGTTAGAGCCTCACCCAAAGTCGGCAAGGTTTAGCTCGCTAGATCGGTGAGGTTCAAGCATTGCAGGTTCAAGCTTTGCCAAATGCCGGCGAGGTCTTGGTCTCGCCAGATCAGCGAGCTCAAGCTCAAGTCTTGCTAGATCAATGAGGCTTGGGCCTCATTGGACGTCGACAAGGTCTTGACCTAGCCAAATCAGCGAGCTTGAGCTCATCCAAGGCCGATGAGCTCTAGTCTCAATAGGTTGGTGAGGCTTGAGCTTTGCTAGATATCGGCAAGGTCTTCGCCTTGCTGGCACCAAACCTTGGCGAGCTTGTCCCTCGCCTAGCTAGCTGTTGCCATGGTCGTGGTTGGCCATTGGCCAAGGAAGATGGAGGTAGGAAGAAGAAAGAAAAAAGGAAAGCAAAAAGAAAAAAATAAAGGAAAGAGAAGAAAAAAATAAAACTAGAATGATTTTGATTTTCTAAAACTATTTTTATAAGTGTAGAGAGAGAAAGAGAGAGAGAGAGAGGGGGTGAGCCCAGTGGGTTGAAAATGGGTCCTAAACTCAATCCATATATACCCATTTAAAGAAGACTTTTCAAAATTGAGTGACCAATATATGACTTATTTTAAATATAAATGGGTTATATATGGGTTTAAGATCTATTTTGATAGGTTTGCCTGAAATTTGTGATAGAGTAGTTTCAAGGTTTTAAGGTATGTAAGGTAGGTTTCAAGTTCGCCAAAATGAGGAAGCTATTTCAATGAGTAGGTTCTAGATTTCAGATGGAACCTGTACGAAATTTGGAACAACTGTCTACTAGAGAATATAGTCCTTGAGGATTGTTGCGCCTTAAGGTAATAGTCCATTCCAAGAACTGTCAATCAACTAGAATTCCTCAAGCAAAGTTACTGGTCCAATACCATTTTTTGCCTTATTGCTTCCTAGTATTTCCTCTGTCTTAGCTCAAGCTACATGTGCATATACATATAGCCAAAGGTAACGTCTCAGAGCTATCCTCATTTCAACAAATTTTAGTCTTTCAACTCTTGTAGAGTTTTCTACCAAAAAAAAAAAAAAAAAAAACTCTCGTGGAGGCAAGCGGCACATTAATTTCAACGAATCATACATGTAAGTTAGCTTAGCTTATTTTCTGAAACTATCTTATAAAATTCTTGCAGTACCATCGTACTTAAAACTCTTTCATGTGCCCTTTTGTCTAAACCCGTCCTTTTCCCCGTCCATTGCCCAATATCTTCAACAGTTTTAAGCTCAAGTTCTCGGCATCCTTAGCACTGCTCATGAAGGGACAATGTTAAATTTTTTTTTTTTTTTTGGGTCATACAAGGCAGATGATGCCAGTGAGGAGTCCACTATTGATGACATGACCCAGATGGCATCCATGAAAATGGAGCGCATTCCAGGAGGGACGGTTGAGGCCTTCTTCTAATTTCCCAATCTAAAGGTTGACCAGGGCCAAACAGAGGAACCAAACGCCAACGCGACATCCAGAACATCGTCACAACTACAGGACAACATTAAACAATTCATATCAAGAGGGACGGACAAAATCAGCAAGAGACAGAGACTAGAAACTTTATAATTAACACCCATTCCTGTAATGAAGCAAGCCCTCAAACAAGTACAAACCCAAACCATGGATTCCATAAAATTAACAGAAACCATACGCATTGACTCTTCTGTGTAATTGCAGCAAAGAATGGTTACGATTTTGCAGAAGACGAGATTGCGATCAAACAGACTGATACTCAAAAACACTGGACCCCGTTTTGGGTTAATCAGAGATGATGCGAAGACGACAGACAGTGAATAATCCACGAACGAACGGAGAGATCACAGAAGCACATACATGACACATGGTGCTCTCTGTTCAGCTTGTCCAGATATACTCATGGTATCAACCTAATTAATTCAGGACTCGTGCCCACCTCGAGGCAACAAAATTCTAACTGTAAAGGAGCGTTGAGGAGCATATAGACTATGATAGAAACCAGAACGCTCAAAAACAACATTACTCGCCGCAGGGCGCAAAGCCAGCGACGCCGGAAACAGATGAGCACGGATTGCGAGCAAAAGGTCTGCTGTGCCACAGCGTGAGCGACGAGAACTTGGATTTGATCGTCTAGATATGGAACTGGAAGCAAGCTGCAAGTTACTTGGGTTAGGTAGTGCGGATTCGTAGTGGGCGACTGACATGGGCTCTAGAAAAACAGAGTTAAAATATTGGTTTATTTTGACCAAAAACAAATCATTTATGACCTATTTTTTTGAGTTCAATTTTTTCTCAACCCAATTTAGTTTATTTTACAAAAAAAAGAAAAAAGAAAAAAAAGAGTTATCCACTACGAATTTGGCCTATTAAATCTAAGTCACAAAATGTGGCCCTATATGTGGCCGGTGGGTTTGTGAGAGTAATTTCCTTTTTGAACCGTCTACTTTGGAATTGCATTTTAGGCGTTTTTGTCAAAAATGTATGTAGAGTATAAGATATTTGGAATTTCAGCTATGTTTACCCTACGCATGGATATTTACCTATGTGAACAGCTGATATGTCGGGAACTGTTCAGGTGCTGGATTCAATCATCCTTTAGTAACAATCATATGGTATTACACGATCAAAACAATGCTTGTTCCAAGCCAAAAAAAAAATGAGACGTGAATGAATCGCCACTCAAAAGGGCACGGGGATTAGATGGTAGCAACACAATGTGTTAAACAAGGGGAATTCCAAATAAAAACCATTCACTCATCTGGTAAAGCCCAGGTATAAACATGTTGAGGAGAATCATGAGGGGATTCCGACATCACGGGTCATCTTCCGATTTACAGCTGCTGTTAGCGACGACCTCATTTTTGCTCCTTCAACAATGTGCACATATCAATCTCGCTATGCCAGTTTCCAAGTAGAAAAGGCGTGTAGAAACTGTCCCTTCCATCCTAGCAATAGCCACTTGCCGACTTCGTCTGCGACGAAATCTTTGTGGTAGCGCAAAGCGATATTGTTGATCACGAAACGCGCTAGCCTCCTGCTTAAGGGCACCTGCATAAACCCGGCCCTCATGTTGCGTAATTGCCACTGCCTGTACGACTCCGGTGTCTCCACTCTCTCCCATCCCTCACAGGCTATCGTATTCAACGCCTCCCTCCCCAACATATCCTTCTCGATCAGCATCCTCTCCTGGTTTTCGCCGGGTACTATAGTGTCAAGCATGTCGAATAGAGAAGAGAAGTGATGCAAAGCCTCCCGAAACCGAGTGACGAAGAAAGGGGCATTGTGGGTCCCGTTGATAACACCGTGGATGAAGAGATCCGGCTGGGCTCTTCTTATCAGGTTAAGGACAATGTCCCGTGAACTTTCTTCCGCGATGGTCTCGTCGAACAAGTTCTTGAATCTGAACATGCAGTTGACTATAGTCACTTCGTCCCTATCGATCTTCAGTTCCTCTAGTTCAATGAACTCCCACCTCTTCGCAATGGCGTTGTACTCAAACGGCACGTTGAAACTTTCAGCGTAATTTGCCAAGCGCTGACCCGTTTCCTTGACTCTTTCTGCGGGCCTGAATCCGGGTTGAGGCAAGTCTATACCGGTGATCCGGAGCTTCGATGGACAAGGTTTCTGGGAAAGGCGCTGAATCAGAGCGGGCCATCGGAATCCATAAAGAATGCCGAAATCGATGACGTGAATCTTCATCTTATCTGCTACTGTATCTAATATCGAAAAGATCGGGACCGCGTCAGAATATCTTTGGAATGGACAAGCTGCAAGGTACAGTTGGTACGCATTCAGCATATCAGCTGCAGTTGTTTTCCTATTGATGAGGCCTCTATATATCTGGCTGCCTGTACCGGCCAACCGCGCCTCAAGACCATTAGCGAAGTAGTGAGCGAGTCTCTGGGTCCCATTGCCAAAAGGTGAGGCGTGTTTCCTGATCTCATTTAACAGAGCATTCGCGCTTCTATGATCATTTGATGCTACGGCTTGTGCGCATTGGATGAGGAGCGTCCTCACATCGACTACCTCCACTTTCCCTCTTTTCTTCTTGCCGCGACCTCTGCCCGCTTTGGGCTCTTGGATCTTGTGTTCAATTTCGTTCACTCCGTTCTTCAACGATGCACGGAGATTCATAAGACGCGCCAGGCCCTCCCCTTGGCCACTAAGTAGAACGATGTCGAAAGCATCCGAGCGAAGTACGGATTCTTCATGAACAAAAGCCTGCTTGCTACTTCTCTCTTCCGTGTTTCCTTCTTCCCTATGGAGACTCTCTTTTCTCTCCGATGCACCAAGGCGGTCCCTTTTGTCAATCTTTCTATTCGATTTCAGAGGTAGAAGTTTGGTAGGTGCTTGATTAGGAAGAAACTTGCTGGATTCCTCGATCCCCATCCTAAACTGCCGAACGAATTGGCTCTCATCCCACAAGTCAAGCCTCTGTGCATTACCTCCTCGATTAGGTTGAAATGCTGCTGGACTAATATCTTTTTCAAAACTCACTGTACCATAATTGCTTGGATTTTGAACCCGACCAATATTGGCATGGTATCCAGTTTTCCTACTGCCGATAGTGCTAGTATATTTAGTGCTGTCTAAGGCCCTGTTTGGCAACGTGCCAAACGGTGACTGATTCTGATTTTTTGTTCCCAGAATCAGTTTGGGACGAGAATCGTGTTTGGTAAAATTTTTGTTCCCAGAATCAGTTTGGGAGAAGATTTGAGAATAAAAAAAAAGTTGATTCCGCGTCCGATAATCAAAAAAAAGAATCAACACAATAAAACTCTTATTATTTCCTTCCGCCATCCCGCAACCGTCGCCTGCCGCCGACCGCCGCCGTCCGCCGCCACCCACCACTGCCTGCCGCCGGTCCGGCGAGCTCGCCGGAGGCTCGCTTGGCCAGGGCGAGGCCCGGCAAGCTCGCCGAAGGCTTGCCCAGCCCCGGCGAGGCCCGCCTATCCACTGGCGAGGCCCGCCTGGCCACCGGCCAGGCTCGCCTAGCCCGGGTGGCCGGGCGGGCCTCGCCCGGCCCCGGCGAGGCTCGCCTCGCCTAGCCCGGCCCGGTGGCCGGGCGAGCCTCGCCCAACCTCGGCGAGGCCCGCCTATCCACTGGCGAGGCTCGACTGACAAGGGCCGGCCTCGCAAAGGGCCGGTGACGCTCTGGTGAGGTTGCCGGCCCTTGTTCGGCTGTTTGCCGGTTCGGCAACCGGCCACAAGAAGAAGAAGAAAAATAGGAGAAAAAGGAAAAAAAGAAAAGAAAAAAATGAAAAAAGAAAAGGAAAAAAAGGAAAAAAAGGAAAAAAAGAAAAGAAAAAAAGTAAAAAAGTAGAATTTTTTTAAAAAATTAAAAAAATAATTTGGAACATAATTAATGAACACGTTATCAAATGCAATTCTATTCCAGAATCAGAAATTTTAGACAGTTACCAAACATATTCTTTTACTCAAAATCAGTTCCTGGGAACAGAATCGTGACCAAACGCGCCCTAAGAGACTATCATTCAAGTGTTTGTCATTGTAGGTGATGCAATTCGTGTGACTTGTCTCAGGTGAAGGCGGGTACTTTTTGCCGAGGACCTCATAAAAGGATTTTTCAGCTGACAATGGGTCCGAAGAATCTTGAAGCATGCATGTCTTCTCTTCTATGTCTTCTTCCATGAGTATGCGACTTATGTATTCGAAGACTGCATTGGAGAATTCGGTCTCTTCAGTATCCAGTGTATCACAATAATCATTTGAAAATGGGGCAAGATTAACCTGTTGGGAAAATATGGCTTTGAATTTGGTAGAACAATAAAGTTGATCTTTAGAATAATCAAGTCGAACTTTGAAGCGTGATATCACTTTCTTTAAAGATTTATTTGTCCTTACAAAGTTGCTAATGGTCACCGGCAAATATCCTCCAAGATACAACAAAGTACTAGATAGTAATTCTAATATTTTTTCAGGCTCTCTATAGGAAACAATTGAAAAATTAGTTGTAGTTTTTCAGAAAGAAGACTCGAAAACATAAAAAATGATCACACACACTCTTTTGGAAAACTGACATGTATATATAAATTAGTCTTAAAAACGTAGGCAACTTTTCATGAAAAATTGCAAAGTGAACAAATGTATCCTTTCAAAAAATTGCACAGATGAACAAAAGCGTCTATTTGGAAGAAATTGAAAAAATGAAAAAATGCAACCTTCCGGGCAATGTTGCAAACCTATTGAATTGATTAAAGTTAATAAGATAACCGTAAAAAAATAAAATAAATAAAATAACAAAGTGGTTAGTGTTAATTAAACCACGTGCATGTGTGCTAAGTGCGCCTAATAATTGCGCACCCGCACGCGGGTATGGTGAGATCTAGCTCACACCCAATCATTTCTTTAGGTACGCTAAAGAAACTGCACACTTATGAATTGACCCACTTTCTTCTACTTTTCCTATATAGGATAGGGAAAAATACACTTAGTTTGTTTTACAAACAAACTTACAACATAACCAAATAATGCATCTCTCCACATCTGTTGGGTGCGCTTTGAAAAGTTGGTCTAGAAACCAAACAACGATCTGCAACAGCAGATATTGACTGATCGTCCGATTGGAACCCACTAGAAGAACACAAGGCTCCCATCAGTGGATCCATCATTGTGTTCTCACTCACTCTGACGGTAATAGAGCAAGAAAATACCAGCTTCGCTGCAATAGACTGGTTATCTTAGCCCAAAGTTGATGGTTTCGTTGCTCCCATCTGGAAAAAGAAAAAAAATTCTCGGCTAGCTGACTTATCCTATTGTAACCTCAGAGTCCGATTGCCATCCCAAACCCTAAAAGAATCAATCCGCAGAAGTTATGGTATTTTCCAGTAATGTTTGAAAAGGCGACGGTTTCTTTATGCCGATCGTCGTTGTCAGTGACAGTAGGTCAAGTAACCAAACCAATCATAATCTGCAGATCCCCTTCTACCGTATCCACAGAAAATTTTCAAACTCACATGTCCTCTATGATAGTAGATGTCCTCTATGATAGTAGATGACTTCAATCCACCTATTACACTTATGCCAATTCAGTCCTAAACCTTTTAATTTTGTCAATTGAGTCCTAAACCTTTTCACTTTTTGCCGATTAAGTCCATCCGGCCAATTTTGGCCGGAAAATGCTGACGTGGACATCGGCAGTGCCACATAGGACTACCGGCGCGACGTGGACAATTTTTAATAATATTTTAATATTTTAATATTTTATAATATTTTTAAAATTTTTTGAATTTTTTGAATTTTATTTTTATATTTTCTGTTTTTCTCTTTTTTTTCTTTTTTTTTTTTTCTTTCTTTCTTTTGGCTTTTTCCTAGGCCTTTTCCGGTGGCCGGCCACCGGCCACGGCCCGGCCGGGCGAGGAGGAGCACCGGCGAGGGCGAGGGCAGGCGCAGCCCGGCGAGGGTCGCTTGGGCGAGGCCGACCCTCCCCCAAGCGAGGGTGGCCTCGCTAGGCGTCAGCCGAGCGACGGCGACGCCGGGCGAGGCCGCCCTAGCCCCGGCGAGGGCCGGCCTTGCTAGATCCGGGGAGGGAGCCCTCGCCGGGGCTCACCCTCGCCCGGGCGAGCGTTGGCCTCGCCCCGGCCACAAGCCGACGCCCGCCCGGCCCGGGGCGAGGGCCGGCCTCACCAGATTCGATCTAGGCGAGGCCGACGCCGCCCGGGCGAGGGCGACCCCGGCGAGGGCTCCCCTCGCCAGATCTAGCGAGGTCGGCCCTTGCCGGGGCCAAGGCGGCCTCGCCCGGCGTCGCCTTCGCTCGGCCGACGCCTGGCGAGGCCACCCTCGCCTGGGGGAGGGTCGGCCTCGCCCAGGCGACCCTCGCCGGGGCGCGCCTGGGCAAGGGCTTCCCTCGCCCTTGCCGGTGCTCCTCCTCGCCCGGCCGGGCCTCGCTTGTGGCGGGCGAGGCCAGCCGGCTGGCTGTGGCCGGTGGCCGACCGTCGCCTGTGGCCGGTCACCGGCCACCGGAAAAAGCCAAGGAAAAAGCTAAAAGAAAAAAAGAAAAGAAAAAGAAAAGAAAAAGGGGAAAAAACAGAAAATAAAAAAATTCAAAAAAATTCGAAAATATTAAAATACTATTAAAAAATTGTCCACGTCGTGCCAGCAATCCTACGTGGCACCGCCGGCGTCCATGTCAACATTTTCCGGCCAAAATTGGCTAAATAGACTTAATCGGCAAAAAGTGAAAAGATTTAGGACTCAATTGGCAAAGTTAAAAGGTTTAGGACTGAATTGGCAAAAGTGCAATAGGTTTAGGATTTTTTGGATAAGTTTCCCTATATTGAAATGATGGTGTAATAAGTAAACACCCAAGTAATTGAAATACATCTACCTAGGTGCGAGAACTGAAAACAAGCCACTACTTGTTGGGTAAAGAGTTATACAAAGCTCTATTATTGAGCCTCGAGACATGAACCCTCATAATCTTGCTACTTGAACTTAGGCAAGCTTAATTCTAATCAATTGAATAAGGTGAAATCTCCGACCGAAAAAGAAGAAGAAGAAGAAGAAGGTGAAATCTAAGCTAGACAATTCTAATCGTTTATTTGAATGTGAGGCTAAGCCTAATTGATTTTATTTAACAAAGCATATGCTAATGAGGCTATCCACGTCTAAACTAGGCTAATTGGAATTAATCTAAGATAAACTATTACAAGAATTAAGGCTGGCTTGGACATTGGCCTAAAACCACCAAGGCTCCATTTGGTCACCGCCTCTTCTGGTCGCCTCCAATCACTACTGATGGGTGTCGGTTTCATCAATTCAACCATTCAGTCAATGCAATCAAGCCAATCACAACATTGGCAAAGCTCATACCTGGGTGTCATGTTCTATTCATTTTCCCAACATATGTCTTGGGTTCCATTTTTTGTATAAAACCCAACGAGTTGTGGGTTTTCTCTTTTTTTTTTTTTAGTTGTGTTCTCTTTTATATTTTTAGGATTGCACGATAGATTTTCTGCTTTCCTTGATTGTTTACTTCATGTCTTGTAATTTCAATTCCATTGATTGTTATCTTTGTTATTGTTTTTCTAGAAATAGAATAGAACGAAAATGACCAATCATGTATGATCACTTAGTCTAGAACTGATGATCTCGAAAGTGTAAAAAGAAATGCATGGACATGTTAGGAAAATACAAGATATTGTTTAGGTACCGAAAGGGCGTTAATAGAAATATTAGCGTAACCCAAGTCCCCGAACCTAGATATTTGGTTGCGTAGGAATCGAGGGAATACTTTCGACTCTCGATTGGGTTTTCTAGTCGACCCTCAAAACGAGTCTAGTGGCGACTCCTGTTTATTTTTAGGTTGTCATAAATAATTAGACCGTACAAAATTCGCTATCACACGGGATACGAGCCTAGGAGAGCTCTCGATCTCGTGGAAGGAACTCTCGTGATTAGACCGTACAAAATTCGTTGTCACACGGGGTACGAGCTTGGGAGAGCTTGCGATCTCATGGAGGGAACTCTCATGATCAAAGTACCCCTAAACCCGACCTTTCCCCCTTTGATTCGAGGGTGGTGAGATTGGGTTGTGACACTGGGTAAAAACCCAAGTATAAACATGTTGAGGAGAATGATGAGGGGATTCCGACATCCCCGGTCATCTTATGATTTTTGACGGTGCTGTTAGTGACGGCCTCATTTTTGCTCCTTCAACCATGCGCACATACCGATTCTCTATGCCGGTTTCCAAGTAGAAAAGGCGTATAGAAACCGTCCCTTCCATCCTATCAACAGCCACTTGCCGACTTCATCTACAACGAAATCTTTGTGGTAGCGCGAAGCGATCTTGTTGAATACGAACTGCGCTAGCTGTTATAGATAAAGCCAAATATTTGTTTTTAGGGGCTTTTTTGTCTTTCTATTAGATTTCCTTTTAGGTTAAAAGTAGTACCTATATATTAGCGATGGCAAAACCCTAGCCGTCAAGACGCTGAAAAAGGAAATAGAGAGGCAAGAAAAAGAGATAAGAAAAAGTGAGTTTTTCTTGATGAGAGTTCTCAATCTCTTTGTACCCCGATCTTGAGAGAAGATCGTCGTTGTATTCCAACTTTTTCGAAGTCTAGTGGATTCGCAGAGTGCCCTCGCGCGGAAACGTAGCCCAGGTTTGGGTGAACTTCGATAACAAATTTTCTGGCGTGTTCATCCGATTCTCGCTCTTTTATTACTATATTCCGTCCGGAGAATTGTTTGCGAGTGTTATTTTTCCGGAATCGACGTGCGATTTCGTAACAACTGGTATCGAGCTTGGGTTGGCTAATCGAGAACATCGAGGGTTTTCGGTGACGTTCGATTGAAAGCAAACAGGATGGCAGAAGATAAAATCAGAATCGATAAATTCAATGGAGAGGATTTCGGATGGTGGAAACTACAAATAGAGGATTATCTTTATCAAAAAGATCTCTATGCACCACTTGAGGGTTGGAAACCCGAGATGGCGGAAGTGGATCCGACAGCGAAGCCGGATGGAAAATTCTTGATCGAAAGGCGTTAGGTGCGATTCGTCTAGGGTTGACGAAAAGACAGGGTACCACATCGCGAAAGCAAAAACTGCAAAAGAAGCCATGGATATTCTAACAAATATTTTTGAGAAGCCATCCACATCAAATCAGGTATTTTTTTGAAGAAACTGGTTAATATGAAGTTATCCGATAGAGATTACGTGGCGAGCATATTAATAGTTTCACGCAGTCACGGGTCAATTAGAATCCGCAGGCATAAATTTAGATATGAAGCTTCAAGCTTTATTATTTTTATGTTCTCTTCCGTAAAAGCTACAATACCGCGGTGCGGGGAATTTCGAGCACCATGAAGGATGATTTAACTCTTGATGATGCTGTGAGTAGTATCATGGATGAAGAGATGCGAAGGAAAGTCTCGAGGTGGAGATAATCTTTTTGCATCTACATCTTCAACGGCACTTGCAAAGTGGAGAACCGTGGAAGAAGTAAAAGTAGAGGAAATTTCAGCGGTCGTGGCGAGATCACAATCAAGGGGTAAGAGACAGGTTGCAAAAGATGAGTGTTGGTTTTGTCACAAAACCGGACACCGGAGGTTTCAATGTGAAGCCTACAAAAAGAAGCAGCAAGATGAGAATCAAGGTGCTAATGTAGTTAGCGATAAATCTTTGCTAGATAACTTGTGTTTGTCTACAGGGTTTGATTTGACAATAGATAAATGGTTTATTGATTCGGCGCTTCTTTTCATTGCACCTCGCAAAGAGACATATTTGATGATTATGCTAGTGGAGATTTTGGACAAGTGGTTGTGGGAAACGGCCACATGTGTCCAATTGTTGGGAAAGGAACCGTGATCTGTGAACATCTCGGGTGGAGGACATCTAGTTTTGCGTGAAACTAGGCATATTCCAGAATTAAAGAAAAATCTGATTTCAACCAAGTAAACTTGACCAAGAAGGTTTGGTAATAACCTTTGGCTGTGGAGAGTGGAAGATAACCTCGGGGATAAGAGTAGTAGCAAAGGGAAAGCGTACGGTACACTTTACCTTCTCCAATGAGACAATATCGGTGATATAGTTGCAACTACAATGGCTACGGGTAATTTATCTACTCTTTGGCATTATCGTTTGGGACATCTTGGTGAAAAGGTGTAAAGCAATTACACTCGAGGAAATTACTTCCGGGTTTACAAAAAGTTGAGTTAGATTTTTGTGAGAGTTGCATTTATGGAAAATGTAAGGCTGTTAGTTTTCAATTGAATGGGCAACAAAATAAAGGCCGAAGCTAGAGTTGGTTCATACCGATGTATGGGGACTCGCTCGGGAACTCTCTTATGGTGGTAAGAGATATTTTGTCACCTTCATTGATGATGCAACAAGAAAGACTTGGGTCTATGCTCTTAAAGAAAAATCAGAAGTATTCGGGATGTTCAGGATGTGGAAGACTATGGTAGAAAAAGAAACAGGTTATCAGATTAAAGCTTTGAAATTTGATAATGGTGGTGAATACACAAGTAAAGAATTTGCAAATTATCTGAGTCGAGAAGGCATACACGGGCTAAAGACTGTTCCTAGAACTCCTCAAGAGAACGGTGTAGCTGAAAGAATGAACAGGACTATTCTAGAACGTGCGAGATGCATGAGACTACACGCGGGTCTCCCGCTACACTTATGGGCTGCCACGGTTGATGCAGCTGTTTATCTTATCAACGAAGTCCATCTAGTGCGTTGGATGGAGAAATACCACGGGAGCGGTGGTCGGGTAAGAAGATTAATTATTCACATTTAAAGGTGTTTGGTTGTATTGCATATGCTTTGATTGACGGGGAGGATAGGAAAAAGCTTGATGCTAAGTCCCAGTGCGTCTTTATCGGATACGGTGGCGACGAGTATGGTTATAGACTTTGGGATTATGAGAATAATAAAGTTATCCGATCGCAATGTGGTATTCCATGAAGAAAAGATGTACAAGGATCGTCGGACGAGAGACGAGCATGAGAAGGTAGTACAATCGAATATGTTGAATTAGACACAATGCCCGTGAAGATGTTTCCGGTAGATCAAAGTTCACCCGAAAGAGAGGTTCAAGATGAGCCTATTATCAGTGAAGAGGTAGTTCAAGAAGAACGCAGTGATTCGGAACAAACGAATGACCTTGAAGTACCTGTCTTGAGAAGGTCTACACGTGTGAGAAAGCCAAAGGTAATTTTTGATCCATCAGCTAATACTGTTCTAAGTCATGTCTTATATACAGATTCGGGAGAACCGGAAACTTACAATGAGGCAAAGGCAGACACGTCTCACTTGCAGTGGGAGTGTGCTATGAAAGACGAGATGAGCTCGTTGCTTCAGAACAAAACTTGGGAGTTGACCAAGTTGCCCACAGGTAAAAAAGCTTTATTAAACAAATGGGTGTACAGGATTAAGAATGAAGCAGATGGTAGTATTAGATACAAGGCGAGACTTGTAGTTAAGGGCTTTTCTCAAAAAGAAGGGATCGACTACTCCGAGATATTTTCACCGTAGTGAAAATGACATCAATTAGAGTTTTGCTAAGTATAGTTGCAAAGTGGAGGATCTTTATCTTGAGTAGTTAGACGTAAAAACAGCGTTTTTACATGGTGACTTAGATGAAGAATTATACATGGCACAACCTAAGGGTTTTGAAGTCAAAGGTAAGGAGCACATGGTATGTCGCTTGAAGAAAAGCTTGTATGGCTTGAAACAAGCTCCGCGACAATGGTACTTAAAATTTGATGGTTTCATGCAAGAAAAAGGATTTACACACTGTGAGTCTGATCACTGTGTTTATTTTTGCAAATATGATGATGGTGACATTGTGTATTTATCTTTATATGTGGATGACATGCTGGTGGCTAGTTCCAATATGAAGAGAATCGTAGAAGTGAAAAAGATGTTATCATCACAATTTGCTATGAAAGACTTGGGAGAGGCCAAGAATATTTTAGGCATGAAAATCATTAGAGACAGGAAAAATAAGAAATTATGGTTGTCTCAGGAAGACTATGTGAACAAGGTGTTAAAGAGATTTAACATGGACAAGGCAAAACCGGTTGCAACTCCTTTAGCGAATCACTTCAAACTTTCCAAGGATATGTGTCCAAGCACTCGGGCTTTGAAAGATGAGATGGCGGTAGTTCCATATGCATCAGCAGTGGGGAGTTTGATGTATGCCATGGTGAGCACGAGACCGGACATTGCACAAGCAAAGTGGGAGTTGTGAGTCGATATATGCGAGAACCGGGTAGAGAGCATTGGAATGCGATTAAATGGATATTGAGATATCTAGCGGTACTTCCAATTACTCACTTTGTTATAGTGGTACATCTCTAAAGTTGCGGGGTTATGTAGATGCGAGATCATTCGGGTGATCGAGATAGTGGTAAGAGTACCACCGGATATGTCTTTACGTTGCGGGTACAGCGGTGAGTTGGGTATCTCAACTACAAAAAGTAGTTGCTTTATCGACAACGAGGCGAGAATATGTAGCGATTACGAAGCCTCCAAGGAAATCATGTGGTTACAAGATTATATGGAGGAGTTACATCGAAAACAGCCGGTCAAGTACATCGTGGAGTGATAGTCAAAGTGCGGTGCACTTAGCAAAGAATGCAGCTTATCACTCAAGGACTAGACATATCAAGAAGCGTTATCACTTTATCGTCGGCATTGAAAGATAATGAATTAAAGCTACAAAAGATTGATGGCTCGAAGAATCCAGTGACATGATGACCAAGGTAGTAGACAGAGAGAAGCATATTTTCGTACTACTACCATTGGTATTACTCCATGTTGATTGATGAGGAGTATCGCAGAGGCACAAGTTTCACAACTACTATTTTTTGAAGAAGATGGATGCAAAGTTGCTTGGTGCTTGGGTATATTTGTCTTCAAGTGGGAGATTGTTATAGATAAAGCCAAATATTTGTTTTTAGGGGCTTTTTTGTCTTTCTATTAGATTTCCTTTTAGGTTAAAAGTGGTACCTATATATTAGCGATGGCAAAACCCTAGCCGTCAAGACGCTGAAAAAGGAAATAGAGAGGCAAGAAAAAGAGAGAAGAAAAAGTGAGTTTTTCTTGATGAGAGTTCTCAATCTCTTTGTACCCCGATCTTGAGAGAAGATCGTCGTTGTATTCCAACTTTTTCGAAGTCTAGTGGATTCGCAGAGTGCCTCTGCGCGCGGAGACGTAGCCCGGGTTTGGGTGAACTTCGATAACAAATTTTTCGGCGTGTTCATCTGATTCTGCTCTTTTATTACTATATTCTGTCTGGAGAATTGTTTGCGAGTGTTATTTTTCTGGAATCGACGTGCGATTTCGTAACACTAGCCTCCTGCTTAAGGGCACCTGCACAAACCCGGCCCTCATGTTGCGTAATTGCCACTGCTTGTACGACTCCGGTCTCTCCACTCTCTCCCATCCCTCACAGGCTATCGTATTCAACGCCTCCCTTTCCAACGTAACCTTCTCGATCAGCATCCTCTCCTGGTTTTCGCAGGGTATTATAGTGTCAAGTATGTCGAATAAAGAAGAAAAGTGATGCAAAGCCTCCCGAAACCGAGTGACAAAGAATGGGGCATTGTAGTTCCCATTGATAACACCGTGGATGAAGAGATCCAGCTGGGCTCTTCTTATCAGGTTGAGGACAATGTCTCGCGGACTTTCTTCTGCGATGGTCTCGTCCAACAAGTTCTCGAACTTGAACATGCAGTTGACTATAGTCACTTCGTCCCTATCGATCTTGAGTTCCTCTAGTTCTATGAACTCCCACCTCTTCGCAAAGGCGTTGTACTCAAACGACACGTTGAAACTTTCAGCGTAATTTGCCAAGCGCTGACCCGTTTCCTTGATTCTTTGTGCGGGCCTGAATCCGGGTTGAGGCAGGTCTATACCGGTGATCCGGAGCTTCAGTGGACAAGGTCTCTGGGAAAGGTGCTGAATCAGAGTGAGCCATCGGAATCCATTAAGAATGCCGAAATCAATGATGTGAATTCTCATCTTATCTGTTAAAATATGTCTCGAGTTTAAGCCCAATGTAAAATTACGAATATTCCGAATTGGATATGTTGCGGATGTTCGAAATCGAGCAAAGAATATCTGAAGATCAACTTCCCAAATTTGAATCTGCGTTGGAGAGTCTGGCTACTAAAATAGGAAAGTCCAACTTTGACTAGGACTTGGATTTTGTTTAAAATATACAAAGATATGTTTTGGATAGGAAACAAAATCCTATGAGAAGTTGGCAAAAGAATAAGGGTTTTACTTATATATAGACTTGAGGCCGTGGGTGATAGAGGTGGATCACAAATTGTCTTGAAGCGCCACGTGAGTGCTTGGTGTTCCGCCGTTGATCGTGAAGAATTGGTCTTGAAGCGCCGCCTCGTTGTCGAGTGCTTGGGAGGGATTTTTTTGTCGTGAATTACATCCAAGAAGGTTTAGTGTTGAAGTCAATTAAATCTTGTGGTAAGATTTGCGTGTAATTCCTTCGTGAGATTGAGAGATTATTTCTTGAGGAATTTCGGAGCTAAACATTATGTGTGTTATTAGGTGTAATTGGGGCTTGGGAAACACCGAGAGAATGTTTGAGTGGCTTGAGTGTGTAATCTCATTATATCGCTTGATCTATAGTAAAATTCCCTGCTGCTCTCCCCGTGGACGTAGGTCTTTACGACTGAACCACGTAAATCTGGTGTTTGATATATTTTCTTTTTCTATCTATATTATTGTTCAATCACTCGCCTTATCGCAACAAGTGGTATCAGAGCCAGGCTTGGCTAAGTTGAAGCGAAACGATGGCGATAGAAGAAATAAAAGTGAGAATCGACAGATTTGATGGGAAGGATTTTAGTTTCTGGAAGATGCAGATTGAAAATTATCTTTATCAAATGAAACTGCACTTGCCTTGTCTGGGGAGAAACCAGAGACGATGAAGCAAGCTGATTGTGATTTGCTGGATATACGAGCTATGGGTGTGATTCGGCTGACGTTGGCTCGTAACGCCGCGTTTAACATCTTGAAGGAGAAGACCACTGCTGATTTGATGCAAGCCCTGTCGGATATGTACGAGAAGCCCTCTGCGATCAACAAGGTCTGTTTGATGCGACGTTTGTTTAATTTGAAGATGAGCGAAGGTGCGTTAGTTGCTGATCATATTAATGAATTTAATGTGATTGTTAGTCAATTGAGTTCAGTTGAGATTGACTTTGAAGATGAGGTACGTGCTTTGATTCTATTATCCTCTTTACCCGATAGTTGGAATATTACTGTTACTGATGTTAGTAATTCCTCTGGGTCAACGAGTTTGACGTTTGATGGGGTTCAAGATTTGATTATGAGCGAGGACATTCGTAGAAGAGAATCTGGCGAATCTGTGTCTACTGCTTTAGTAGGTGAAAATAGAGGAAGATCTGTAACACGTGTGGGTAACAATAGTACCAATATGAACAGACGTAGTCAATCTAGGACTGCTAATGTTATCTATTGGAACTATGGTAAGATGGGGCATCTTCGAAAGGATTGCCTTAAGCTGAAGAAATGAGAAGGGTAAGGAAATTGTAGTTGATTCTGCAGATAATATTACAGCTATAACAAATAATGCCGATTATGTCTTGTTTGTCACTAATGATTCATCGTTTGATGGATGGATTATGGATTCTGGTTGTTCTTTTCGTATCACACCAAATAGAAACTGGTTTATCACTTATCAGTGCACAGGTAGTGGTAAAGTTCAGTTAGGGAACAACGCTAAGTGCGATGTTGTGGGTGTTGGTAATGTTAAAATCAGAATGCACGATGGCATTGTGAGGACATTGATTGGAGTGAGGCATGTTCCAGAGTTGAAGAAAAACTTAATTTCCTTGGGTGCCCTAGATTCAGCTGGTTGTAGGTATTCTTTAGAATGTGGAGTTTTGAAGGTTGCTCGAGGTGCCCTGGTGATAATGAAAGGAATCAAGCACGGAGACCTGTATAAACTTCAAGGTGAGACAGTGACAAATTTCGCTACAGAGACGTCGGATGCATCTGTTCGAGAGTCTATTGACTACTCAAGGAAGACCTGGATGTTTGTGCCAATGCACAAGTTTAATGGTGATGTCAGGATCACGCGATTGAGAGCTTTAATCGAGATTGAGACTAGTAAGTCGATCAAGCATGTACGGATTGATAATAACATAGAGTTCTGCTCGGAGCTAACAAATGAATTCTGCATGAAAGAGAGCATAATGAAACACCGCACTAGTGCCAGTAAATCACAACAATTTGCAGAATTGATGAACAAAATATTACTAGAGATGGCTTGTAAAATAATCTCTAGTGCTGGTATTGCTAGGAGAATCCTAGCTGATGTGCTTAGTACGATAAGCTGCCGGTGAATAGATCCCCATCAACTGCTATTGAATGGTGGACTCCTGAAGAAGTGTGGTCAGGTAATGTTGTTGGTTATTCTATCATTAGAATGTTATGTTGCCCATATTATTTTCGAGTGAGTGATGGTAAGCTTGATGGGAGGGCAAGGTGCATATTCTATGGCTATGTACAAGATGAGCGAGGCCATCAGTTGTGGTGCCTAGATATAAATTCACCTATTAACAATAGAGAAGTTACTTTTGACGAGTCTCCAGTACTTTTGGCTAGGAGTAATTATAGCAGTGTTCAAACGGATCTGAATGGTGTTCAGCTTGAGGTGGAGTTGCGACCAGAAACTCCTGAGGTAGCGAGTACGAGTACTAGCAAAGTAATCGACACAATGATGCTCATAGCGAGGTGAAGCCTATAGAGCCAATGGTTGCTGTAACTGCTGAAATTAACAAGGTACGTAACAGATATGGATGCGACAATGGTTTTGCTTTATCTGCGGTTAAGGAGGTTATGTCGGAAAATCCTTACGGAGTAGTTAAAGATGCATGTGGAGTTGGTATTCTGATGAGGTCCTCGGTTATAGCGAAGTTCAAGCGAGGCTTAGACTTGGACAATATCTGTGGCGGTTGAGCCCATTGGAGGTTAGGGAAAAGTAGCAGCAGAGTTTGAATTTTTGCGAAGCGATTGCGACTTAGCTTAAACGTCGAGCCAATGTGGAGATTGTTAAAATATGTCTCGAGTTTAAGCCCAATGCAAAATTACGAATATTCCAAATTGGATGTGTTGCGAATGTTCGAAATCGAGCAAAGAAGATCTGAAGATCAACTTCCCAAATTTGAATCTGCGTTGGAGAGTCTGGCTATTAAAATAGGAAAGTCCAACTTTGACTAGGACTTGGATTTTGTTTAAAATATACAAAGATATGTTTTGGATAGGAAACAAAATCCTATGAAAAGTTGGCAAAAGAATAAGGGTTTTACTTATATATAGATTTGAGGCCGTGGGTGATAGAGGTGGATCACAAATTGTCTTGAAGCGCCACGTGAGTGCTTGGTGTTCCGCCGTTGACCGTGAAGAATTGGTCTTGAAGCGCCGCCTCGTTGTCGAGTGCTTTGGAGGGATTTTCTTTGTCGTGAATTACATCCAATAAGGTTTAGTGTTGAAGTCAATTAAATCTTGTGGTAAGATTTGCGTGTAATTCCTTCGTGAGATTGCGAGATTATTTCTTGAGGAATTTTGGGGCTAAACATTGTGTGTGTTATTGGGTGTAATTGGGGCTTGGGAAATACCGAGAGAGTGTTTGGGTGACTTGAGTGTGTAATCTCATTGTATCGCTTGATCTATAGTAAAATTCGTTGCTACATTTACGACTGAACCACGTAAATCTGGTGTTCGATATATTTTCTTTTTCTGTCTATATTATTGTTCGATCACTCGCCTTATCGCAATATTATCCGCCACTGTATCGATTACCATCCTGCTTGAGACAGTATTAGAATATCTTTGGAATGGACAAGCTGCAATATACAGGTGGTAAGCATTCAGCTTATCAGCTGCTGTTGTTTTCCTATTGACGAGGCCTCTAGATATCTGGCTGCTTGTGCCGGCCAACCGCGCCTCAAGACCATTAGCGAAGTAGTGAGCGAGTCTCTGGGTCCCATTGCCTAAAGGCGAGGCGTGTTTCCTGATCTCATTCAGCAGAGGATTTGCGCTCCTATGATCATTTGATGCCACAGCTTGTGCACATTGGATGAGCGTCCTCACATCGACTACCTCCACTTTCTCTCTTTTCTTCTTGCCGTGACCTCTGCCACCTTTGGGCTCTTCGATCTTGTGTGCGATTTCATTCACTCTGTGCTTCAACAATGCACGGAGATTCATAAGATGCGCCAGGCCCTCCCCTTGGATGTTAAGTAGAATGACGTCAAAAGCATCCGAGCGAAGTACGGATTCTTCATGAACAAAAGCCTGCTTACTACTTCTCTCTTCAATGTTTCCTTCCTCCCTATAGAGACTCTCTTTTCTCTTCAATGCACCGAGGCGGTCCACTTTGTCAATCTTTCCGTGTGATTCCTGATATAAAGGTTCGGTAGTTGCTTGATTAGGAAGAAACTTGCTGGATTCCTCGACCCCCATCCTAAACTGCCGTACTATTCGGCTCTCACTCCACAAGTCAAGCCTCTCTGCATTACCCCCTTGATTAGGTTGAAACGCCGCTGGACTAATATCTCTTTCAAAACTCATTGTAATATAATTGCCTGGATTTTCAACCCGACCAATATTGGCATGGTATCCGGTTTTCCTACTGCCGATAGTGCTAGTATATCTAGTGCCGTCTAGGAGACTGTCATTTGAGTCTGTCATTGTAGGTGATGCAATTCGTGCGACTTGGCTCAGGTGAAGGCGGGTACTTTTTGCCGAGGACCTCATAAAAGGACTTTTCAGCTGACAATAGATCCAAAGACTCTTGAAGCATGCGAGTCTTCTCTTCTTTGTCTTCTTCCATGAGAATGCGACTTATGTATTCGAAGACTGCATCGGAGAATTCGGTCTCTTCGGTATCCAGTGTATCACGACAATCATTTGAAAATGGGGCAACATCAACCAAATGATGCATGTCTCCACATCTGTTGGGTGCGCTTTGAAAAGTTGGTCTAGAAACTAAACAACGATCTACAACAGCAGATATTGACTGATCGTCCGATTGGAACCCATCAGAAGGATACAAGGCTCCCATCAGTGGATCCATCGTTGCTTTCTCACTCACTCTGACGGTAATAGAGCATGAAAATACCAGCTTCGCTGCAATAGACTGGTTATCTTAGCCCAAAGTTCGTGGTTTCGTTGCTCCCTTCTGAAAAATAAAAAAAAATCTCGGCTAGCTGACTTATCCTATTGTAACCTCAGACTCCGATTGCCAACCCAAACCCTAAGAGAATCAATCTGCACAAGTTCTGATATTTTCCAGTAATGTTTGAAAAGGCGACGGTTTCTTTATGCCGATCGTTGTTGTCAGTGACAGTAGATCAAGTAGCCAAACCAATGATAATCTGCAGATACCCTTCTACCGCATTCACATAAAATTCTCAAACTCACATGTCCTCTGTGATAGTAGATGACTTCAATCCACCTAATCTCTGCTAATAATTTTGTTTGCATCTAGTTTTGACAGGAAGATCGAAAGCATGCCTGAAGGATATCCCGGTTCTGAAGAGAGAAATATGAGGCAGCAGAAGCCAAGCCCAGTCTTCGTGCGCCTGAAGAACGGCAGCAATTACTGCCACTACCCACCGAAAATTATTTAAAGACCATAAATTTTCTTCACATGCTGACCACCCTGTCCAGCGTGGAAAATTTATTAATGTAATGGAATATGTCGCACTAAAATATTATGTATGTTGATTCGTACGTATATACTTTGGAAAGAAAAGCACATGAACAAAGTTATTGTTTTATTTTCGAAGTCTGGTCTGCAGCGATTACTAATAGTATAATGTATAGGACATCCTCATTGCGGGTATCAATGTCAAAATAAAAAAGTTCCCCCCACCCGGTCAATCTCCCGCGAAAATATTTCACTCCATATTCTCTTTCATTGGCTGCAGAACTAAAGACTGATTTTGCACCAGATGGGAGGAGAGGACCGCTTCAAAATCTGTCGTTTATGTTTTTTTGGTAAAGAATCTGTCGTTTATGTTTCGTTCTTGTTGACGCCTAAAAATTAATTAGGTTTTAATTTATTTTATTTTTTATTTTATTTTATCTTTTTCGAATAAAAATATATGAAGAAACAGAAAAAAGCATAAAAGCCCTCGCATGGGCCCGTGAGGCCCATTTCCGCCTCAGCCCAGCCCAGTCGAGTCTTCTTCTTCCTCGCGCAGTTGCAGCGCACGCGCAAGGGGGCGCGACGCCGGAGCGGAGGGGAGGAGCAGCGACGATGCACGTGAAGCAGGGGTAGCTAGTGTCGGATGGGACACCGGTTCGGCCGGCGAAGGCCGTGGTGACCGACGGTAGAACTCCGTCGACCGGCCGCCCCTTGGCCTATAAATAGGCCGTCGATCCCAGCAACCAAGACACACAGAGAGAGGGAGAAAGCAGAGATAGCAGAGAGAGAGAGAGAGGCCAGCCGAAGCTCAAGGTCCCCTGAAAGACTTCGGGGAGCTTGAGTGTAGGGTTAGCCGTGGCGTGGTGAGCTCGGAGGGGTCCTCGAGAGACTTCGGGGAGATCGAAGGGCGAGCCCGAGGGAGAGAGAGGGTAACCCGGCGCTGGATCTGGCCAGATTTGACCGTCCAAGATCCACCGTCGCTATCGTTGTTCGCCGCGGTCGTCGCCGTTGTCAGTCTGTCCTTGCCCTTGTTGCCGTCGCTCGTCTCTGCCGTTGCCACCTTCGATCGATCTAGCATTGTCGCTGTCGCCGCCCTTGTTCGAGGAAAGGTAAAAACCTGTCGCCATCGTCCCTGCCGTCCATTGCAACCCCATTCTGTCGTCGTCGCCGCCGTTGTGTCCCCATCGTCGTTGCTGTCACCGCCATAGCCGTCATCGTCGCCGTAGCGCTTCGATTTCCTCCCCGACACCGCAGATTCGCAAACCCTAGGGTTTGCAATTTTCCAGGTCGCAAAGCGGATTCGGACCCGGAAAATCGGGTAGGGTTTGCGATTTGGGGGCGGCTGGAGGACGGGTCGGGTGCCGGAGCCGGGTCGGGTAGGGTTTCGCCGAGGAGTGGGTTGTCGGAGCGGGTCATCGGGCCGGGGCGGGTGTCCCGAACGCCGGCCACGATCTTGTCTTTAAAATAAAAATAAATAAATAAAAGAAAAAGGAGAAAAATCGAGTCGGACCCGCAACGCGATCGAGTCGCCGGCCCGGTCGGTTTATTTTATTATTTGAATATAAAATAATGTTTTGATGAATAAATAAATAATTTATTTTTAAAAAACAAATAATCTATTTTCAAATAAATTAAAAAATGTTTTATTTTCAAAAAATATTTAAAAAATGTTTAAAATGCTTTATTTTCAAAAAAATCGAGAAAAATCAAAAATAATTTATTTTCCAAAAATATTAAAAAATATTTTATTTTCCGAAAAAATTAAAAAAATCAAAAATATTCCATATTTTCCAAAAAATGCCAAAAATTCAAAAAAGGCCAAAAATTCATGAAAAATCCAAAAAAATCAGAAAAAGCCAAAAAGATTTGTATTTTTCCAAAAATACCAAACAAATCCAAAAAAATCCCTTTTATGTAAAAAAAAAAATTAGAAAAAAAGACTCAAAAATGTTTTTCCTCCAAAAATGCATGGAAAATCCCTCGAACATCCAAAAAATCTCAAGGTTTAAATAAGATTAGGTACCGAAAGGGCATTAGTGATTAACTAGTATAATCAAGTCCCCGATCCTAATTTCTCTAGTTGCGCAGGAGCGAGTATTTCTCCCGATACTTTACTTGGATTTCTAATCAATCCACCCCAAATCGATTAGTGGTGACTCCATTTTAAAAATTGACTTGCAGGTTAAAAACTTAGATTATTAAAGTCGTGAATTGGTGGACTTGGGAGAGTTCGGGCATAACTAATTTCAGCCGAGCCATTAGCCTCCTTAGGCGCTCGTACCCGATTGCGGGCACCGAAAAAAAAGAGGTCGCGACAATTCTCTCCATGTGAATGACCTACCAAAATGAACTCAGACACTATGTTATGTCTAAAAAAGTTGATCCAGAATCACAAGACCATAACATAAGGCGCAATATTTAGGATGCCGTTGTAACTTATTAACTCTTGCTATCTACATCTATGGTAAATCTCCCAAAAATAGCAAAACCTTCTAATGAAATTCCCATTACCTATTGTAGGCATGCTCAATCAGGGTAAGAACACAATATACCAAATGAAAAATCAAGCAACTCCACAATTCTTTAAGCCAGTTGAAGGTTTTTTGAGGTCCAAATATGTATAAGCTATGAGAGTGGAGATTCTTGCGACCTACCTCTCGAGGGCCACTCTTGGTGAATAGGTTTAGAAGTATTTGCTCAAAAGATGGTTAGAATGATACATACAAGTGACGGTCTCAAATGGCCACCAAATGATAACACCGCAAAACGGTACATCAATATTAAGAGTGTGTGCTCTTCTAAGCCTATATCTCGTATGACGCGATATTCCATTTTAAATTTCTTAGCCATCTATTGTGACCTACCTCTCAAGGAAGAAAATAAGTTTAGGGGCATTGCCTAAAAGACGGGTCTATGAGCCATGATCAAGTACGGGCTCTCTTAAGCTCATACCTTGCGCGACATGGGAGGATCTATAGGAATTTTATAACAAAGAGTCGCCACTAATCTATTGAGTCAGCTAGAAACCAAGTGAGGCATGAGAGTATACCTCACTTCCTACACAATAAAAAAAATTTAGGTTCGGGGACTTGATTACACTAATTAGCCAATTAGTACCATTTTAGTATCTAGTCTTGTTCATTTAAAAAAAGAAGAAGAAGAAGATGTTTTTGTCAAACAATCTAGATTGATTTTATACCTATCCATTAACATGTAAGGTGATCATACGGGTGTACAATCATTAAAATAACAATTAGCAATCAAGGAAAGTGATAAAATAAATTGCATGGGAGAGTAAAATTTAACATTAAAGAAAAGATAAATACTAATCCTAACTAGGCTAAAGGGAAGCCTAAATCAATATACCAAAATTGCACAATTAAGGGTATTTGTTTTTAAGAATAATTAAAACCTCTTGAGCAGAATTCTAAATTGAAAGACTTCCATTTTTTAGGAGAAAATAAACCAATGGATTAATTTTAACTTTTTGAAGATTTTTTAAATTTTTAGAATTTTTTTAATTTTTGGAAAAATTGAATTTTCGAATTTTCCAAAACATTTTGGGTTTTTTAAAAATCTTTTTGAGTTTTTTTTTTTGTGCCTTTCTAATTACTACGGAAATGTTTAGACTTTTCAGAATTTTGGAATTTTCTGAAATTTTTTGAATTTATATATTTTAAAAAAACTCGAATTTTCAATATTTTCTGAAATTTTTTTCCTTTTTTAATGTTCTTTGAAAGTTGTTGAATTTTCGAAATTTTTTTGAATTTTTATTATTTTTCGAATTTTTTAAAAATTTTATTCTAATGTTGGATTTTTTTGAAATTTTGAAATTTTATTAAATATTATATTCAAGGAAGCGGGTTCGAACCGGATAAATCCGATCCGACTTGCTAACCCGACCCAATCGGATAAAAAAAAAATTTCTTTCTTTTTTCTCTTTTTGTCTTTTACCTATTTTTTCCTATTCATTGCACCCCCTACTTCTTCACCTAACATCCCCATTCGCCGTCCTTTCTTCCCTTTTCTCTTTTTTTATTTCTTTTTCTTTTCTTTTCTTTTCCTTTCACTTTTCTCTTCTCTTTTGGTGTTCTTCTTCTTCATGCGTTCTGCACGCCGAAGCCACCTTATCTCCTACACTCTTTTTCACCGAAACTCATCGACTAAACCAACGCCATTTTAAACGAGCCTCACTACCCTTCGTCACCGGCATCAACACCACCGGCACACCGGCTACTACCGAGCCGAAACCCACTCTCTCACCTATATGGACAGGGAGGAAGACGGGACACAACTTGCACAAAAATAAGCCCAAATCACAACATATGGCCATAAGCCCTAACCACGACAATGTAAACTCGAAATGGACAAAACAAAAGCGTGTAGAACAACAAAAAAACACATCTAGCAACGACGGATGCCTATAATGAACAAAGGTTCAGAAATAATTATGCGGGCTTCACTCAGGCATTTATACAAACAATCTGCGAGCATTACCAAATGTTTAGATTTCCGACTTAACTGGGACTCGAAATGGGATCGAGATTCTCGGAAAACAACAAAAAACATACAAAGACTTGGATAAAGACCTACGGGGGCTGGAGGGACCAAAGCTCGTTCGAACGGGTCGGCCACGAGCTCCAGTCCGATGCCCTACAAAAACAGAGCATACATGACTGGAGAAAACCTACCTGGTTTGGTTCGGTGTGGGGTACTGCGGCGGCCGGCAGGTGATGGACAAACCACCGACGACGGCTTATTACTCTCTTGGGCTCACATTCTTGTTGCTCTCTCTCGGCCAAAACCTGCAGAAAAAACCAGAACCCCCTTGGATTGCTCCTCGATCTCTCTTTTAAGCTCAGCCAACAAGCGCGCGTGGTTTCTGCCCCCGCCAGCTGCCTTGCCGGCCTGACTCCAACCTTTGGATCATGCTGTGCAATCCGCCGTCTCCTCTGCTCCCTCGCCATCCCCGTCTCCTCTGGATCGTACTTTGCTTTTCCTTCTTTCTGCAGAGAGCGTGAGGGAGAGAGAGAGGAAGAAGAGAAGAAGATTGGGCTGATGAAGGAAAGGAAAAATGAAAGAGACTGGGCTAGGCCCAAGCCAATGGAAATGGATAAAGAGAAAAAGAAAGAAGGCCGGGCTGACCTAGCCTCGGTCCAGCCTCGCTTTTTTTGTCTTTAATTTTTTTTAATTCTGATTTTTTAAAAAAGAATTATAGATTTAATAATTAGTGATAGTTATGTGAATACTCCTAATGTCTACACGTAACAGATTTCAATGAAAACATACACGATGCATTTTAATAAAGGGAAAAGGTCACGAAAAACTCTAAACTTTATCAACTGTGACACATTTATCCCAAACTTTTTTTTTGTGACAATAAAAAACCCAAACTTTAGCCCACGTGACACATCTACCCTCTGTTAGGGTTCCGTGAAAAAACACAGTTAAAGATCCTACATGGCTGATGACGTGGATGACGGAATGCAAACGGCGCTCACATGGCACCCGTTTAATAAATAAAACAGCGTCGTTTTACATCTAATGTGGCTTAAGAAATAAAAACGCCATCACGTGCCCCTCTCTCAAAAGCTTTTCATTCAAAACTCCATCCTCCATATTCAAGAGTTCTTTGAAGCTCGATTCTCTTACATCTCCATGAATGAGCCCCTTACTTGTGCTATGTATCTCTCTCACTTGCTATGCTTGAAACTTCCATTGCTCCACTGTCCCCCCCTCTCTTCCTCTCTTGTTGAATTGAAGAGCACGTGTGCCCCAAATTCTAGGGTTTATTCATGCTATCTCTCTCTGGAAAATCTCATTTGCTCTCTCGATTCGTTTCTCCACGTTCTTTGGTGGTCGATGTTCCCTCTCCATCTCTCTGAAGCTTTGTTTATTGGTCGGCTCATTGCTCCATATGAGACTCGCTCGAGGAAACTCAATTTTAGCTCGGTAATTATCTGAATTTGAGTAATCATAGCTTTTGGAGTGCTTGTGGTTTTTTTTCATACCTTGTTTGTCTAATAAAGTTGACAGGAAAATGGTAAAAAAAAAAAAAAAAAAAAAAAAAGAGTTGAAGAGCTTGTGGTAAATCGAAGAGTTGTTTGCCTTTGATAATGCCGTCGCATTGGGTCTTAAGCATGTTTGCATAGAAAAACTAACATGTCAAGTTCATATTTATTTAGAACATGATATATCGTTAAAGCATGTAACCTTTTCTTTGTAGGGAAATGTAGGAGTCTTCTGACTTTAGTCTCTTGCATACAAAGAGATGAAGCGTCATATAAGGGGAACGACAAATATAGTTGATATTGAAATAGTGGATGACTTCGAGGCTAAGATTTGGGGTGGAATAGGGGGTGCTAGCCAGGGTGGAGATAATGAGGCTAGAGTTGAATTAACCGATAAAGTTGGAACTGAATTGGTGTTTAGGCCTAAGGTGAGGCTTGATTATGTTTGTGCTAGCCAAAGTGGAGATAGTGAGAGTGATGATGGCTTTTTTTTTTAGAGTGATGATAGTGAGATTGATTTATTAAGCTGGATGTGTGATGAACACATTATATCTAGAGATAAGGAAGGGATACATAAGGTGGGAATGGTGAGGGAGGCGACATTTGCTATTGATGATAGACAAGAAGACATGAATGAGGATGAAAATGATGAGGACATTGAAGGGCATGAAAATCTCAGTCCTCTTAACTTTAGAGATGAGGAAGTATATGACCAAATAAGACCTTTGACAATTAGATATGACCCTAACTGCAATCATAGAGAATTGCAATTTCAAGTAGGCATGAGATTTGAGTCTCATACTCAATTTAAGAGGGTAGTGTAGAAATATGCAATCACAAATGGTTACAACATTAGTTGGAAGAAAAACAAATTTAAAAAGATGCACACGAAGTGTGTGACCGGATGTAAATGATCCCTTTATGGTAGTTGGCTCTATAAAGAGAAAATATTTGTTGTCAAGACTATTGACGAAAAACATACTTTCCCTAGAAGCATGAGAAATAGAAATGTATCTTACATATGGCTTGAGGAAGAGTTCTTGCCTAAGATCAGAGCTAATTTGAAATATACCACAACATAATTGCAAGCAAATGCGATGGAGATGTGGGGACTCATGCTCAACAAAAGAACCTGTTATAGAGCAATTAATAGAGCTCTTAAGACTATCTAGGGTCCATTTGTTGAGCAATATAAGTTATTGACATCTTATAAAGCTCAATTGGAGCAATCTAGTAAGAACAACACATTTCATCTTTTACTTAAACAACCACAAAACATGTTTAAGAGATTTTATGTAGGCTTTGAAGGGCTGAAAAAGAGTTGTCTAGAAGGTTGTAGGAAAGTAATTGAACTAGATGGTTGTTTTATTAAAATCGTAGTAAAGCAAATGCTACTTTGTACTATTGAAAGAGATGGAAATAATCAGATGTTTCCAGTCGCATGGCTGTTGTTGAAGCGGAAACACAAGATAGTTGGACTTGGTTCATCAAGTTTCTATTTACAAACCTTCAAGTAGGTAGAGGTGATAATTGGACATTCATAAGTGATCAACAAAAGGTAGAATGAGTCTCAAATTTCATCAATTCCTTTATAATAGTTAGTGAATTATGTCTTACAAGGCTTTATTAATGTATTTCAATTATGTTTTGTAAGGTCTTATCAATGCAGTTTCTTTATTGGCTTCTTGTGTTGAACATAGGAATTGTTCAAGGCACATTTGTGCAAACTAGAAAAAATTGTAAAGGGAGAAACATTTCTAAATTACTTCTAGAGAGCTGCATATGCCACATACGAGGTTGAATTCAATATAACAATTGAAGGAATGAAGAGGGAGCCTGTTGATGCCTATAAAGATTTCATGAGGCAAGGGTCGAAGCATTTCTACAGGGCATTTATAAAGGTTGTGCGAAAATGTGATGCCGTTGAGAATAATTTGAGTGAAACTTTCAATACATACATTTGCAAGCAAAGAGATATGCCAATTGTTGATATGTTAGAGGCAATAAGAACAACTTTGATGGTGAGAATGTATGAGAAAAGCCAATTGATGATGGGTTCCCAAGATGAATTATGTCCACGAATTAGGGCAAAGGTCGAAGAAGCAAAGATGAAGTCTAGGTATTATGTTACCAAACCATACATTGGGGAAAAATTTGAAGTTGAAGTTATTAAAGCTAGTATGAACACTTAGAGGGGGTGAATAGGTGTAAAAACAATTTCTCGAGATAAGTGTGCAGCACTAATTAATAATAGAAAGGAAATTCGTCTCTTGTAAACAAAACGTGTTATGATCAAAGTAAAAGAGCGTAGAGAAGAGAATATGAACACAGAGATTATAGTGGTTCGGCTTAATTCAAGCCTACGTCCACTCTTGCGCACTGACAGTTCATCGGCTGGATTCCACTATGAACAAAAGAGTTGTTACAGAAAAGCTCTTCCTTGATTTCACAGTGTAGAAACTCTACTACACTTCCTCAAGGTCTCTCAAAGATATAAACTCTCTTTTGTGTACAAGATTTCGCTCAACAGTTTAATTGACAAAGAACAAGAAGCTTCAGATTTTGGAATTCTTCTATCGCGCACGTACTTAAACAACTGGAACGTCTTCCTTATATACTCCTTTATGCCATTACACCTGTTGGCACTTACCAAAGGAATTCTTCCAATCTACCTGTTGGACATAATCAATTAGGAAGATCTTCGAGCTATTTAAAGAACATGACGATAGCCCATCAATCATGCTCGTCCATATAATCAGGATCTCGGTTTCCATAAGTAGAATCTTCCAAGTATATTTCGCCAATCAACGGATCCAAAATCCTTGAATCTATCTTGATTTGAATAATGGATTCCGAAATGCTATATCCAACCAAGAGATCTTCTTCAGTCGTCAAAATCAAATCCTTAACGAAATTCTTCATTTCGGATAAGCCTTCTTCGACGGTCTTAGAAACTGTCAATGAGGATAGACTTTGAGTCTTGAGTCTGGCAGTGCGGAGGTCTTCAGACTTTGATAGTAGAGTCTGTAAGTCTTTAGACTAAACTGATGGAAATATTTTGTCAACTTCAAAACACTCAATGAAGTTTTCTCCAACAATCTCCCCCTTTTTGATAGTGACAAAATTTTCCTGCAGATTTGGATAACTTTGACCTGTAAAACATTACTTAAGCAAAAAAGGATATCTCATAAAAGATAAATGGCTTAATAAAGATTGGAATCTGCATCCACAAAAAACAAGTTAGTTCTGTAAATGAGCAATGCCATGAGATATCAGTAGTGCTCAAGATAAAAAAACGTTCAAACAATCAAATCCAAATCCAGTTCATATCCAAACAACCAAATACAAAAGTCAAGTCAACATAATCGACATAAAAGTTCAAAAAAATGAGTTCAAAGTTTAAAATCAAATCTGCACCACATCTCTTCCCCTTTTTGTCATCATTAAAAATGTAGAGATGAAAAGAGAATGGCTTTAAGATTACTTGGGAACACGAACAAGCTGGAAATCTCCCATTGACTGGACAATCCCTTCCAGCTTCTTCAAATCCTCCTTCAATTGCGCCACATCTTCACCCTTAGCATTTACTTGAACTTGAATAGCAAGGGTATTGATCTGATCATGCAAAGAAACTGAATAGGTTTGACCTGCATTTTGCAAGTTCTGTACTTCGCATTCCAAAGCATAAATCTGGCCTCTCATCTCCAAAAGAACATCAAGAATTCTGCGAAAGTCTGCCGAATTGTCGGTCTGAGTACTTGCCTCTGCACGATCAGACGAAGTATTGGCAAATGATGACACTTCAGCACGATCACACAGATTGGGCGATGAAACCTCATGTCCTTCTTCAGGAAATTGAGTGGCATAGATGTCCTCTGGATCTACTGGAGAACAACTTACTCCTTCGCTAGTTGTAGGGAATGAGGACATTCCTCTTTTCTCAGGATCTCCCCATGTTTCCATGCCTTTAGGTGGAGAAAAGTATTCCTCATGCTCTGCTTCCTCTTCTTCTTCCTCAATTCTTTCCTCCTCTGTATCTCTCTTCTCTACTTCTTTCTCCAAATCTTCTCTCTCTCCAGTCCTCTGTTCTGTCTCATCCTTGTTTTCTTCTTGTCTCTCTGTCGATTCTGGAATAGAACGACTCAGGTTCTTCAATGCCATCATAGAAATGGTGACATCATCATCATCCTCTTCATCCTCAATGATGAGTGCTCTTCTTTTCTTGGATGGAGCAACCATGGGCTCCTTCCCTTTTCGCTTTGCCACAAAAGAGACTGAATGAATCTTGACAGGGGTTTTCTCCTTGAACTATTCCAAAGCCTTGGTAAGTTCCTTCAAATGCATTTTTGAGACCACTCTCAGTCCTACCACCATATGATCGCACGTTCGAACACAAAGAACCCGGGGAGGCCGAACGTTCAAATGTCTGAATAACTTAGTCACAAGAGCTGGATAAGGAAGTTGACCCTTGTCCTTCACCACTACCATGTACATGTGGAACATAATAGTGTGTGGAAGAGAGAATTTCTTACCAGCATTGATGGCGTACATCAACTTTGCTTCCGAGTTTGAAACATCGGTCTTTGAGGTTGATTTTAGTCTAAGACAGTTAATCAATACTTGAAGCAAAGTGTTGGACGCATTCATTCTCACATAAGAAATCTTTCCTTCCGTCCTTCTATCCTGAACAAGCTCCAACATTGCACGAGCAATAGACACACTGATAGGTTGATATCTCCCTCATTCAACCCCAATCACATCAGCCAACGTATTTATGTCAACCACATAGTCCTGATCGCGAACACTAAAAGAGAATCTATTTGCATCTAAAAAACTGAGATTCGAATAAAAATAAGTAGCAAGTTCAGCATAAGCTTCTGTAGAGTCAGAACAAAACTGTTCGAGTTGAAGAAGACTGAATTTTTCCCTCAGATTGACATTCACAGAGTCAAGAAAGTCAAAGTCCACACTTCTAGGATTTATTACCCCACGCTTCAGCAACTTCGAGTACAGTTGCTTGTGTTCCTCCGATCGAAATAAATCCGTCATTTTGCTTCGAACTTTCGCTGCAACACCCATTCTTGGTTGAAACTGACTGTACAACTTATCATCATCGTTTCCATCTGGTTGATTAAACCCTCCAACCCGTGGATCAATTGGGATATTTGCCAAAGCTTCTTCCGCCGACCCCGCAGGGGCAATTCCCAAATGTTCCATGATGCGCAAGAAGAAAGTTTCATTTCTATACCCTTTGTCCTTAAGAAACTCATCAATGTAGTTCAACAGAGTACAACTTCTCTTCAAAGCACGGTAAAGCTTATAAGTAAAAGAGGGCTTATGAGTTCTTACGAGCTCTGCGTCTTTGATGATTTCTTCCTCTTCTCGATGTGCAACATCCTGAGATCTAGATGGAGGAGATGGACGCTACTGAGAATGTTGTGGGCTCTGCTGCTGTCTAGGAGATTCTTCTTATTCGGTGAGATCAAAGTGCGTAGGCCCTTCACGCATTTGCTATGGTCCCTTGTTCGCGATCCTCAAAGACTTTCTTTGAGACGACATCTTTCACAGTCTTTGAGAGATTACAAGCTTATTTCCCAAGAAAGATGAAAACTTTTTCGAGGATTAAACAAGAGAAGAAAATAGAAGTAGAAGATCAGTGCTCTCTTAGGGTTTTTGTGAGTAAAACGAAGAAGAACTGACAGTATATAAGGCAATCAAAGCGAGGCATACGGAACAACGTAAAAAGGAAATATAAAAATGCCTTTTTAAAAATATAACTGCCTTTTAAAAACAAATTAGATAACTGTCATTTCAAAAATAATTTCTTTTTTGAAAATGCAGGTTCGCAATAATCACGAGAACTGGGAAATAACACCAATCAATTTCGGATGATCGTACATTTTCAAGATTTGATCCGAGAAATAAATTTCTAAAATAGAAATAGCTTACAGTCATAGATTTTGATTGTTCGAGACTAAGAGCCTTTAGACTTTCAGTGCTGAGTCTGAACTTCCTCAAACTTTAAGATATTGAGTTTGGAACGAATAACTTTAAATTGATTTTTCTCCAAAGGCTTTGTAAATATATCCGCCAATTGATTCTTTGAATCAATAAACTGTATCGAAACTTCTTCATTTTGAAGATGATCTCTAATGAAATGATGTCGAATCTCTATATGTTTTGCTCTTGAATGAAGAATCGAATTCTTGGTGAGATTGATTGTGCTGGTGTTGTCACATTTGATCTCAGTACATGAATCTTCAATTCTAAAGTCTCTCAATTGTTGTTTTATCCATAGAATTTGTGAACAACAACTTCCAAGAGCTACATACTCTGCTTCTGCCGTATAAAGAGCTACTGTACTTTGCTTCCTTGAAAACCAAGATACTGTCCTGCTTCCAAGTAGTTGACAGGTGTCCGAGGTGCTCTTTCTATCAACTCTGCAACCAGCTAGGTCTGCGTCTGAGTATTCGAGAAGAGTGAAGTCTCCTTCTTTAGGATACCAGAGACCTAAGTTTGAAGTTGATGCAATGTATTTGATAATACGCTTTATAGCACTTAAATGAGATTCTTTAAGATCTTATTGAAACTTGCACAAATACAAACACTAAACAAAATGTCAGGTCTAGAAGTAGTTAAATAAAGAAGTGAACCAATGATACTCCTGTATAACTTCTGGTCTACTTTCTTTCCTTCTTCATCCTTGTCCAGCTTCAAAGAACTTGACATTGGTATGTCCGTCTTTTTGTAATTTTTTAGTCCAAACTTTTTGACAAGTTTTTTAGCATATTTTTCTTGATGAATAAAGATTCATTCCTTCAATTGTTTCACTTGAAGCCTGAGAAAGAAGATTAGCTCACCCATCATGCTCATTTCAAACTCATCCTACATAGACTTAGAAAATTTCTTGCACAGATTTTCATTAAAAGATCCAAAAATAATATTATCAACATAAATTTGAACAAGTAGAAAACTTTTGCCTTCTCTTTTAATAAACAATGTAGTATCTACTTTACCTTTGACAAAACCATTTTGAATTAAAAACTTATTTAGTCTACCGTACCAAACTCGAGGTGCTTGCTTTAAACCATATAAAGCCTTTTTCAATCTGAATACAGAATTTGGTTTCCTTGGGTCTTCAAAACCGAGTGGTTGTTCCACGTAGACTTCCTCTTGGATAAATCCATTCAGAAAAGCACTTTTAACGTCCATTTGGAATAACCTGAAATTCTTATGACAAGCAAAAGCAAGTAATAATCTAATTACTTCTAACCTTGCTACTGGTGCGTAAGTCTCATCATAGTCTATCCCTTCTTCTTGTGTATATCCCTTGGCCACGAGTCTTGCTTTGTTTCTTACGACCTTTCCTTTCTCGTTCATCTTGTTCCTGAAAACCCATTTAGCTCTAATGATGGATTTACCTTTTGGTTTAGGAGTCAACTCCCAGACATCATTGATACTGAATTGCCTGAGTTCTTCTTGCATAGTTTCAATCCAACTTTCATCAGATAAAGCTTCTTCTATGCTCTTGGGTTCTATTTCAGAAATAAGAGCCACAACACTAGACTCTTCGCGCCTTTTGGATCTTGTGTGAATTCCTTCATTAATATCACCAATAATGAGATCTTTGGGATGACTGGACTTATGCTTCCAGTTGCTGGTTGATTTGACAGACTGTTGATCTTTTTCCTCATTTGAATCTTCGTTGATCATTTGTTGCTCGTTTTCTGAATGTTGAACTACTTCTGAAGATTTAGACTTTGTAGAGTCTGGAGCAGGTTCGGATTCTTCAAAATGAGTATGAATCGATTGATTTTACAGTTGATGTTGAAGAGCGTAGAGAAGAGAATATGAGCACAGAGATTATAGTTGAAGTTGTGAAAGCTAGTATGAGCACCTAGAGGATGGTGAATAGGTGTAAAAATAATTTCTCGAGATAAGTGTGCGGCACTAATTAATAATAGAAAGGAAATTCGTCTCTTGTAAAAAAACATGTTATGATCAAAGTAAAAGAGCGTAGAGAAGAAAATATGAACGCAAAGATTATAGTGTTTTGGCTTAATCCAAGCCTACGTCCACTCTTCCTCACTGACAGCCCACTGGCTAGATTCTACTATGAACAAAAGAATTGTTACAAAAAAGCTCTTCCTTGATTCCACAATATAGAGACTCTACTACACTTCCTCAAGGTCTCTCAAAGATATAAACTCTCTTTTGCGTACAAGATTTCGCTCAACAGTTTAATTGACAAAGAACAAGGAGCTTCAGACTTTGGAATTCTTCTATCACACACACACTTGAACAATTGGAACATCTTCCTTATATACTCCTTTATGCCATCACACATGTTGACACTTACCAAAGGAATTCTTCCAATCTACCCGTTGGACAGAATCAATTAGGAAGATCTTCAAGCTATTTAAGGAACATGACGATAGCCCATCAATTATGCACACCCATACAATCAGGATCTCGATTTCCATAAGTAGAACCTTCCAAGTATATTTCGCCAATCAACGGATCCAAAATCCTTGAATCTATCTTGATTTGAATAATGGATTCTGAAATGCTATATCCAGGCAAGAGATCTTCTTCAGTCGACAAAATCAAATCCTTAACGAAATTCTTCGTTTCGGATAAGCCTTCTTTGACGGTCTTAGAAACTGTCAATGAGGATAGACTTTGAGTATTGAGTCTAGCAGTCCGGAGGTCTTCAAACTTGATAGTAGAGTCTGCAAGTCTTCAGACTAAACTGATGAAAACGTTTTGTCAACTTCAAAACACTCAAGGAAGTTTTCTCCAACATAAGTCAATGATGATCAATTTGAAGTAGACTTGAGAGGGAGGACGTGTGCTTGTAGGCAATGAGATATCTCAGGAATACCCTGTAGCCATGCTATCTCATGCATTAATTATATGAAGTATGAGATTAATCAATATGTTGATGATTGTTTCAAAAAGGATGCTTACGAAAGATACTGCCAATTTCCATTACTGACATTGAATGGGAAGAAAATGTGGCTACTATCCACTGAAGAGCCAATATTGCCTCCGCCATTCAAAAAGCTTCCAGGGAGACCAAGAAACAACGCAATAAGCAAGGTGAGAATGTTGAGAAAAGGACAAGAAAGGGGAAGGCCATGGTTAATCCAAATACTAATTTGAATAAATTGTCAAAAGTCGGGGTAATCATCTCATGCTCAAACTATCAAGACTTGGGACACAACAAGAGAACATGTCTGAAGCCTCTAGTAACAACACAAATCAAACCTCCGGTAAGAGAAAAAGAAAGACCAAGAAAACGTATATAGGCTTAAGCCTTCAATACTAACATTGTCTCATGACAATACTTATTGTAACTTACTCATGCTTTTCTATGCAGGGTAAAAGGGGGAGACCAAGAAAACATCCAAGACCAGCCATGATGAAAAGGACATCTACCAGACAAGGAGATACAATAACACAAGAATTTGCAAGTCATATCAACCATGTCTCAACTGAGGCTTTTGGACCATGTGGAACTCAAGAATCTACAAGTAATGCTCCACATTGAAGTAGATGTGAATTCCATCCAATTGTTTATAGCCAAGAAGTTGTTGCTTGTTACTTTTTTGTTGTAATTCGAATTCAACACTAATATAGAATTTCCGCTACTTGTGCTTGTTTGGTTGTAAATGAAAACAAAGAGTGCAAGCCTTTTTACTGTAATCCAAATTCCTTTTTGGTTGAACTGCAAGAGTTCATTTTTTGTTGTAATCCAAGGTAAACACTAATTATGAATCACTATACAATTATGGATATGCTAATGTGATTAGATTATTTATTTTGCTTTCAGTTGAGACTTCCACTTTCCCTCATTTCTTCTATCACTTTCACTTCTCTTTAGGATTGACAATAAAGTGTGTGAAGAAAATGAGAATCTGTAGAGCGAGGGACCTGCTTTAGTGTCATTATCTTTTTGTGCAGGAGACTAAAGCCAAGAAACTACCTGATGCCATAATAGGAGAAATGTTGAGATATGACAAGAATGATATGTGGCAACCATAAGAGAGTCACTTAGTTTGAGCAATCTTAATTATATGGAGGATGAGTACTTCAAAGTTCAAAGTTTAATCGGGTCATGACAATAAAAGTGAAAAACAATTGTACATTAGTGTGCTAAAGAAGATTTTGCACATACAATGACAAAAGAATATTCAAGATGTTACAATCTTCAGGGCCAACTTGATCAAGCCCTCTACATAGATCACAAGAGAGAAAGTTCCAAGTAGAAATTCTGATTAATGCCTCAAGCTGTCTCATTGAGATGTACAACTCATTCCCATATTTAAGAGGATAATCTCAAGAGCTAAAATCACAGGATAAGAGTTTTTTCTGCTGTTCTGGCAACCATAGTGAGCAAGTTGTTTTTGAATGGGTTGCTGAGGTACTTAGCAAGATTCTCAACAAGTCCCTCCCTGGTAATGTATGCTTGCAAGAAGAAACTGAGCATGGACAACATGACGAGGTGACTGTTTTTTATCTCCTTCACCTTGAGGATGGTAGCCTGGTTCAAGTCCTTAGCAAGACTTGACGGCTCAAATGAACCACCTTGGTGGAGTTTGTCCTCCAAATCCTAACAAGAGAATAGAGAGAGAATTAGTGGAAGAAAGAAAGGTGAGATGTTAAGGACCAAATGGTGTGTTTGCGTAGCTATATTTGTAATCTAACCACAACAAATTCACAGCACAACATTGATATTTTTTGTTTGACTGAAAGCAAAAATTGGTCTACTTTCTATATTTGAAAATTTAAAGCTAGTGATGGTTAATGATGAAAATCATCTGAGGATATGATCTAAGTTGTCTTAAAATGGAACAATAATAATAATAATAATAATAATAAGAACAACAACAAAGCATTTGACACCGTGGCAAGGTATATGTATTCTACTAAATCACTGCACCCAATCCAACACAATGTCTAATGTCTCTTATGATTGCAAATTTATGCTCAAATTCACTGGTCAAGGCTCGAGACTACCAATTTAATTCCTACTAGTTAGTTCAAGGCATTGTCTTGCTGCCTGTGGCTAACCTTACGGCCAACACGGTAGCGTTCAATTTTATGCACTTGCTAAAGGATATGCTCTGACTCAAGATACAAAAAGTAGTCACTAGACAGAGATTCGACATGTCAATTCTAAAGCAATATGGATTCGGCATGTCAATTTTTTCCTGAGCAAACATGCTTAAGACCCAATGCAAATTTTGAGTGGAGAAGAGAGAGAAGAAATGATCTAACCCCATCTATGAATCCAACTCTCTCATCCTTCTTCCCAACTTTAAATTCCTAGACCCAATAAGTAGATCACCCTAGAAACTCTCAGCATCCGCCATTTCCTTTTGAGGTTTTCTTGATACACCTCGATATCAGGAAGCAAAAGAAAGGAGGATATATTATCAAAGGGAGAATCCGAAACCAACGTGTCGTCCTTTCTTAAGTGGTTTAGATGGAGCACCTCCCAGCTCAGCCATATTTGGCCTTGAAAATCAACCTGCATAATGCCAAATCGGCGTTGTCCTGGCGGTGGATGGCACCACAAGCTCTTCAACTCTATTTTTTGACCATTCTCCCATCAACTTTATTAGACAAACCGAGGTATGAAAAACACCAGAAACACTCCAGAAGCTATGATTAGTCAAATTCAGAGGATTACCAAGTTAGAATCGAGCTTCTTTGAGTGAGTCCCAAATTGATATGGAGCAATGAGCTGACCAATGAACGAAGCTTCAGAGAGATGGAGAGGGAACATTGACCACTAGAGAACATGGAGGAACCGATCGAGAGAGCATATGAGATTTTCCAGAGAGAGATAGCATGAACAAACCCTAGAATTTGGATGTGTTTTTCAATTCAACAAGAGAGGTAGAAAGAGGGGGGAGGGAACACTGGAGCAATAGAGCTTTCAAGTAAAGCAAGCGAGAGAGGCATAGAGCACAAGGAAAGGGCTCACTCATGGAGATGTAGAACAGTTGAGCTTCAAAGAGCTCTTGAATATGGAGCATGGAGTTTTGAATGAGAAGCTACTTAGAGAGGGTGGGACACACGATGGCCTTTTTATTTCTTCAGCTAAATTAGATATAAAACTACACCATTTTACTTCTTAAATACCATGTGAATGCCATGTGAGCTCCATTTGCATTCCGTCATCCACGTCAATGGCCACGCAGGATTTTTAACTGTGTTTTTTCACGGAACCCTAACAAAGGGTATATGTGTCACGTGGGCTAAAGTTTGGGATTTTTAGTGTCACAAAAAAAGTTTGGTTTAAATGTGTCACAGTTGATAAAGTTCGGGATTTTTGGTGGCTTTTTCCCTTTAATGAAAGCTATTTATTTTACTCTTTACTTCTTATTTCTTTTTCCATTTTTTAACGACTAAATCATAATTTTGTACACGATTAAATCCTAACTAAAATAGTAAAATTTAGGTGTCAACACCACTTAAATATTTTTAGGAGTCACTACCTGTGTAGCACGGACACGGCGACATAGACATGCGACATAGACATGCGACACGACACGACACGACACACGACACGTCATTTCTCAAAAAGTAGAGAATTTCGACACGTTCCGATATGTTAAATATTAAATAAATATTTTTATTTTTAATTAATTTGATTCAAATTCACAAATAAATAAAGAGTTTACAATGAATTTATACTAATAATATTAATAAATCTTACACTTTTTTTTTTTATTTCATTATCCCAAATTTACATTTACCACCCCCCTCGGCGCCCAAACCTCCCTCGTCTCTTTTGCCCCCAAATTTTTTTTTCACTTTTTTTCCCTCCCCACGTCGTCCATTTTCCCCCACTTTAGTCATTGACAGACAGGCTGTCCTGTCACTTCCCCTCCCCCAATATACGTGATGGCCATCCTATCAAAAACCCTAGCTTTACTTTACCTCATTCTCCTCTGCCACTCGCCGCACGACCCTTCCTCTTCTCCTCCTCTAGATCTGTCTCCTTCCTCGCCACTTGCCGCTCACCGCTCACCGCACGACCCACTTCTTCTTCTTGATCTCCACGTTCTCCTAGTACACGCCTTTTTCCACGTAGATCATGAACCAGCGTGTCCTGTGATTGAGCACGGCCGTGATCAAGCACGGCCGTGATCGCATCCTCCACCTTGGTGAAATTGCCGCTCCACCGCCACCAGAGTTGGAGCTAGAAGATGGGTGGACCATGGTGAGGAGTCGTGTGACTAGTGAAGTGATTTGGTTGAGACTTCTGGAGATGACGCTCTTGACAATGCCGCTAGTGCCCTCAATCCCATCTCTGTATGTCTCCTGGTTTGCAAGTGCAGCACTTAGCCATGTCCTCGCCGCTCGCCGCACATGACCCCCTTCCTCGCCGCTCTTTCTCTGGCCGTCTCTCGCCGTCATGGGCTCGCTGTCAGTCCGTCTCTGCTCCCTCACCGTCACTTCCACCCTCCATCGTCTGCCGGACACACGTGTCCAAACGTGTCAGGCAAAGGTTGACTATGTGTCCGATTTCCGACACGCGTTGACTGCGTGTCCAACACGTGTCAATGTGTCCAACACGCTCTGACACGTATCGGACACGACACGGAATAGGTCACTACAAGCCATCGTTGGGGGTTGGTTATAAACCAATCGAGATGTAGGGGTCTCAATTTTTACTCAGCTAAATAATTCTAGGGATGGGGACTTGCTTATGCTAATGTTTCCATTAGAACCCTTTAGGTACCAAACTTAACAGTGTGTAATCTAAGCGACAGATTACTCTTGATTACCATTTATAATCCCATTAGTCACAAAGTGACTATACAAATGTTTTTGTAGGAAGTTCATTAAAATTCTAATATAATACTATCCTATTCTAGAAAAGGATATTGGCAATCAATATAATGAAATGACGGTGCGGTAAGTAAATACCCAAGTAATTGAAATGTATCTACCTAGGTGCGAGAATTGAAAACAACCCACAACCTGTTGGGTAAAGAGCCTCGAAACATGAACCCTCGTAATCTTGCTATTTGAACTTAAGCAAGCTTAATTCTAATCAATTGAAGAGGGTGAAATCTAAGCTAGACAATTCTAATCGTTTATTTGAATGTGAGGCTAAGTCCAATTGATTTTATTTAACAAAGCATATGCTAATTAGGCTACCGACGTCTAAACTAGGCTAAATGGAATTAATCTCAGCTAAACTATTACAAGAGTTAAGGCTGGCTTGGACATTGGCCTAAAACCACCTTGGCTCCATTTGGTCGCCGCCTCTTCTGGTCGCCTCCAGTCACTACCGATGGGTGTCGGTTTCATCAATTCAACCATTCAGTCAATGCAATCAAGCCAATCACATCATTGGCAAAGCTCATACCTGGGTAAAAACCCAAGTATAAACATGTTGAGGAGAATGATGAGGGGATTCCGACATCCCCGGTCATCTTATGATTTTTGACAGGTGCTGTTAGTGACGGCCTCATTTTTGCTCCTTCAACCATGCGCACATACCGATTCTCTATGCCGGTTTCCAAGTAGAAAAGGCGTATAGAAACCGTCCCTTCCATCCTATCAACAGCCACTTGCCGACTTCATCTACGACGAAATCTTTGTGGTAGCGCAAAGCGATCTTGTTGAATACGAACTGCGCTAGCCTCCTGCTTAAGGGCACCTGCACAAACCCGGCCCTCATGTTGCGTAATTGCCACTGCTTGTACGACTCCGGTCTCTCCACTCTCTCCCATCCCTCACAGGCTATCGTATTCAACGCCTCCCTCTCCAAAGTAACCTTCTCGATCAGCATCCTCTCCTGGTTTTCGCTGGGTATTATAGTGTCAAGCATGTCGAATAGAGAAGAGAAGTGATGCAAAGCCTCCCGAAACCGAGTGACGAAGAATGGGGCATTGTAGTTCCCGTTGATAACACCGTGGATGAAGAGATCCGGCTGGGCTCTTCTTATCAGGTTGAGGACAATGTCTCGCGGACTTTCTTCCGCGATGGTCTCGTCGAACAAGTTCTCAAACCTGAACATGCAGTTGACTATAGTCACTTCGTCCCTATCGATCTTGAGTTCCTCTAGTTCAATGAACTCCCACCTCTTCGCAATGGCGTTGTACTCAAACGGCACGTTGAAACTTTCAGCGTAATTTGCCAAGCGCTGACCCGTTTCCTTCACTCTTTCTGCGGGCCTGAATCCGGGTTGAGGCAAGTCTATGCCGGTGATCCGGAGCTTCGGTGGACAAGGTCTCTGGGAAAGGTGCTGAATCAGAGTGGGCCATCGGAATCCATAAAGAATGCCGAAATCGATGATGTGAATCCTCATCTTATCTGCCAATGTATCTAATATCGACGAGATCGAGACCTTGTTAGAATATCTTTGGAATGGACAAGCTGCAAGGTACAGGTGGTACGTATTCAGCATATCAGCTGCTGTTGTTTTCCTATTGATGAGGCCTCTATATATCTGGCTGCCTGTGCCGGCCAACCGCGCCTCAAGACCATTAGCGAAGTAGTGAGCGAGTCTCTGGGTCCCATTGCCAAAAGGCGAGGCGTGTTTCCTGATCTCATTCAGCAGAGCATTCGTGCTCCTATGATCATTTGATGCCACAGCTTGTGCACATCGGATGAGGAGCATCCTCACATCGACCACCTCCACTTTCCCTCTTTTCTTCTTGCCACGACCTCTGCCACCTTTGGGCTCTTCGATCTTGTGCGCGATTTCATTCGCTCTGTGCTTCAACGTTGCACGGAGATTCATAAGATGCGCCAGGCCCTCCCCTTGGCGACTAAGTAGAACGACGTCAAAAGCATCTGAGCGAAGTATGGATTCTTCATGAACAAAAGCCTGCTTGGTACTTCTCTCTTCCATGTTTCCTTCCTCCCTATGGAGACTCTCTTTTCTCTTCAATGCACCGAGACGGTCCGCTTTGTCAATCTTTCCTTGTGGTTCCTGATGTAGAAGTTCGGTAGTTGCTTGATTAGGAAGAAACTTGCTGGATTCCTCGACCCCCATCCTAAACTGCCGTACGAATCGGTTCTCACCACACAAGTCAAGCCTTTGTGCATTACCCCCTCGATTAGGTTGAAACGCCGCTGGACTAGTATCTTTTTCAAAACTCATTGTACCGTAATTGCTTGGATTTTCAACCTGACGAACATTGGCATAGTGTCCAGTTTTTCTACTGCTGACAGCGCTAGTATATCTAGTGCTGTCTAAGAGACTGTCATTCGAGTGTTTGTCATTGTAGGTGATGCAATTCGTGCGACTTGGCTCAGGTGAAGGCGGGTACTTTTTGCCGAGGACCTCATAAAAGGATTTTTCAGCTGACAACAGATCCAAAGAATCTTGAAGCATGCACGTCTTCTCTTCTATGTCTTCTTCCATGAGTATGCGACTTATGTATTCGAAGACTGCATTGGAGAATTCAGTCTCTTTGGTGTCCGGTGCATCACAACATTCATTTGAAAATGGGGCAACATCAACCAAATGATGCATCTCTCCACATCTGTCGGGTGCGCTTTGAAAAGTCGGTCTAGAAACTAAATAACGATCTACAACAGCAGATATTGACTGATCGTCCGATGGGAACTCATCAGAAGGATAAAAGGCTCCCATCAGTGGATCCATCATTGCGTTCTCACTCACTCTGACTGTAATAGAACATGAAAATACCGGCTTCGCTGCAATAGACTGGTTACCTTAGCCCAAAGTTCGTGGTTTCATTGCTCCCATCGAAAAATTAAAAATAAAAATTCTCTGCTAGCTGACTTATCCTATTGTAACCTCAGACTCAGATTGCCAACCCAAACCCTAAAAGAATCAATCTGCACAAGTTCTGAGTAATATTGAAAAGGCGATGGTTGCTGGATGCCGATCATTGTTGTCAGTGATAAATAGATCAAGTAACCAAACCAATCATAATTTGCACATACCCTTCTACCGCTTTCATATAAAATTCTCAAACTCACATGTCCTCTATGATGGTAGATGACTTCAATCCACCTAATCTCTGCTAATAATTTTGTTTGCATCTAGTTTTGACAGGAAGATCGAAAGCATACCTGAAGGATATCCCGGTTCTGGAGAGAGAGAGAGAGAGAGAGAGATTAGGCAGCAGAAGCCAAGCCCAGTCTTCATGCGCCTGAAGAACAGCAGCAATTACTACCACTACCCAAAGAAAATTATTTGAAGACCACAAACTTTCTTCACGCGATGTCCACCTTGTCAAGCGTGGGAAATTTAATAATGTAATGGAATCCGTCGCACTAAAATATTATATGTTGATTCGTACGTATGTACTTCGACTAGGAAACACATGAACATAGTTATTTTTTCTTTTCGTAGTCTGGTCTGCAGCGATTGCTAATATTATAATGGATCGGGCATCCTCATTGCAGGAATCAATGTCAAAATAAAGAAGGTCCCCACACCCGGTCAATCTCCCGCGAAAAATTTCACCGCATGTGCAGAACTGGAAAAGAGGTGCAAGGTAAAAGAGTAAATTTGCAACCGATGGGAGGAGAGGACCGCTTCGAGATCTGTTGGTTCTGTCTCGTTCTCTCCATGTGAATGGACTTGCCAAAATGAACTCAAGACACTATGGCTTCGTTTGGGAATAGCTTTCCCAAGGATCCTTGAGGAGCTAAAGGCCTTTGGGCCAAATGTTGAGTGTTTGGCAATTTTTTTTCACTTGCCTTTGCCAAAGGCAAAACCTTGCCAAGGCTGAAAGCCCAAGGCAGGTTGGGGGCTGCCTTGGGCATTCTCGGCATGCTGGCTTTGAGGATAATAAGTTTTTTCTTCGAAATTGTCTTTGTTAATTTTTCGTTTTTCCGGCTTTACCCCGACTACTGTTCATCGTCTTCATCCTTCCCTTCTCTCTACTAAGAACACGGCCAGCATCAGCGAGCAGTCGCCGGCGAAAGGCAGGTGGTCCGGCGAAGGGCAGGCGGTGCGGCGAAGGGCAGGTGGTCCGGCTAGGGTCCCACAACCCTCTGACGAGGGTCACTGCGCAGAGGACGCCGGCAACCCAGATCGTGCGCAGATCTGGGTCGTGGAGACCAAATGGTGAGCGTCGATGACCTCCGCGGCGCGGTGGGTCGCACGACAGCTCGGCGAGGGTCGCGGCAACCGAGATCTCGCGATCTGGGTCGCCGCAACCAGATCGAGCGGCACCGACGACCTCCGCACGGAGGTCGCGGCGCGGCGGGTCGAGGCGACCGTCCGGCGAGGGTCGCAACGACCCGGATCACCTCCGTGCGGAGGTCGTCGGTGCCGCTCGATCCGGTCGCGGCGACCCAGATCGCGAGATCTCGGTTGCCGCGACCCTCGTCGAGCCGTGTCCTCCACACGATGACGCTAGCCAGATGCCGCCCTTCGCCGCGCCGCCTCCCCCTCGCCGGACAGCCTACCCTTCACCGCGCCACCTCCCCCTCGCCGGACCGCCTACCCTTCACCGGCGGTAACCGGCAAAGCCCTTGGCCGGCCAACTCTCACTTTTTCCATTTTTTTTAATAACAAAAGCATTTTGCAAATTTAATTTATCCAAACACTATTTTGCTCAAACATACTTCACAATGGACTTTCACAAGCACCATTTACCAAACATAATTTGCATTTTGAAAAACTCCTTTGACTCAAGTATCTTTACATTTTCTCAAGGACTTTCCCCAAAAGTCTTCCCAAACGCACCCTATGTTATGTCTAAAAAAGCAGATCCAGAATCACAGGACCATATCATAAGGCGAACTATTAGGATGCAGTTGTAACTTTTATTGACTGTTGCTATCTACTTCTATGGTAAACCTCTCAAAAGTAGCAAAACCTTCTAACGAAATTCCCATTACCTATTGCAGACATGCTCAATCAAGGCAAGAACACAATAATACCAAATGAAAAATCAAGCAACTCCTCAATTCTTTAGGCCAGTCAAATACTTTTTGAGGTTCAAATATGTACAAGCTGTGAGAGTGGAGACTCTTGCGACCTACCCCTCGAGGGGCTGCTCTCAGTGAATAGGTTTAGAGGTATTTGCTCAAAAGACGGTCAAAATGGTACATACAAGTGACGTTCTCAAATTTATCACCAAATGATAACACCGCAAAATGTACATCAATTAAGATTGCATGCTCTCCCAAGTCCAAATCTCACATGACACGCAATTTCATTTTATAGTTCTTAACCACTTAAGTATTTCTAGGAGTCACTAAGTAGCCATTATTGGGCGTTTGTTAGAACCCAATCGAGACGCAAGAGCATGGTCTCAATTTCTACTCGACTAAAGAATTCTAGAGATGGGGATTTGCTTACGCTAATGTTTTTATTAAAACCCTTTAGGTACCTAATTTAAAAATGTGTAATCTAAGTGACAAATTACTATTGATTACCAATTATAATCTTATTAGTCACAAAGTTACTATACAAATGTTTTTGTAGGAAGTTCATTAAAATTCTAAGGCTCCGTTCGTTTCGGGGAAAATAACTTGTGGGAAAACGTTTTCGAATTTTTTGGTGTTCGTTTAATAGAAAATGAATTGCTTGAGGAAAACATTTTCCATGAAAGGAAAAGAGTTAAACTAGGGGAAATATTTTCCACTTTTGAAAAGTGGAAAATATTTTCCTCATTTGATCCTCTTATCTCACACCTCTATAAACCCTCACTTCCTCCTCCTCCTCCTCCTTCTTTTTTTTTTTTTTTTTTTTGAATTATTTTTTATTTTCTTTATTTTCCCTCTTCTTCTTTATTTTTATGTTTTCATTTTCTTTTTTAAAATTTAGTTTTTAATTCTTTTTCTTTTTCTTCCCTTTTCTTTTCTTCTTTGTTAGCCGGTTGTTGGCCATGGTGGCGATCGGCCATTAGGGTTGGCCAACGGCCGACGATCAACCACCATGGCCAACGACCGACCACAAGCCAACTCTAGCCTCTCCTAAGGCCAAATCCGGCGAGGGCGAGGCTTGAGCTTGCTTGGACTCGGCGAGCTTGAACTCGCTTGGATCGAGCGAGCTGCGAGCTTGCCTGGCCTTGGCAAAGCTCGAGCTCGCTTGGATTGGGTCGGTGAGCTCTAAGCTCAACTGATCTAGGTGAGCAGCATCCGTTGTTTGACGCGGCTCACTTGCATCGGCCAAGCCTCGAGCTTGTCAGATTTGGTGATTGCATCTTGGTTGGTCACCGGGCAGCCGGCCACATTGAGGCACGCAACAGAAGGAAGGAGGAGGAAGAAGGAGGAAGAAGGAGGGAGGAAAAGAAAAAGGAAAAAATTAAAAATTAAAAAAAAAAATTGAAAATTCAATTTTTTTTTAAATATTTATATAAATTAAAATTAAATTTTCTTGGTAATTTTTTCCAAAAAATCAACTTAGATAACGAACACTGAAAAGAAGTTTTCACTTCAATTTTAAATTTTAGCCAAATACCAAAAAATATAGTTTTTTTTCCCTTGAAAAATGACTTCCTAGAAAATATTTTCGAAAATGTGATATTTTCTGTAAAACAAACAGACTCTAATATTATTTTATTCTAGAAAAGGAAATTGGCAATCAATATATTGAAATGATGGTGCAGTAAGTAAATACCCAGGTAATTGAAATGCATCTACCTAGGTGCGAGAACTGAAAACAACCCGCAACTTGTTGGGTAAAGAATTATACAAAGCTTCATGAACCTTTGCTATTTGAGCTTAGGCAAGCTTAATTCTAATCAATTGATTAAGATGAAATATAAGCTAGACAATTCAAATCATTTATTGAAATGTGAGGCTAAGTCTAATTAAATTTATTTAACAAAGCATACACTAATTAGGCTACCAATGTCTAAACTAGGCTAACTGGCATTAATCTAAGCTAAAATATTACAAGAATTAAGGCTGGCTTGGACATCGGCCTAAAACAACCATGGCTCCCTTTGGTCGCCGTCTCTTCTGGTCGCCTCCGGCCTCTATCCATGGGTCTCGGTTTCATTCATTCAACCATTCAATCATTGCAATCAAGCCAATCGCAACATTAGCAAAGCTCATTCAGTTCAACACTCAATTTCCTTAGGATTGACTTTTGATTACTCATGCAAATCGACTAAACCCTTCCTAATCCACAAAGGTTTACTGATTAAGATTAGTAGTAATTAGCCTCTACTTGTACTCACAAAGTGATATGGCTAAGCCACTAATCACTAATTAGCACTAATCATCCCCAATAAACAACCCGTTGATCAACACATGACGTGAGCCTAATCACTCATCTAGCAATCACATAGAAAGTTCAATTAAACATGCCTTCAAGTTAATTAGCCTTGAACAATCAACAAATAATGAGTGAGCCAATGACTGGATCACTTGCTTCTCTTTCCTGATTCTGGGCAATTATGTTTACACTCAATTTGGAAGCTGAATGAACTACCCATTAAACAATTCAATTGTCATTAGAAATCTTGAAGTGTGTAGTTACTTCATGAAGACCACTTAACCTGATTTAAATTTTATTGACCCAAAATTGACCCAACACCGAGACTACTCCAGATTAGACTCAGTTCCGATTCGAGATTTGAAAAATATGGAAAAAATTTCAAAAACCCACCGAATTTTACAAGCAGCTGGTTCATTCCGCTACAAAAAAAAAAAAAAATAGTAGTTTTGAACTTTTGCTAATAAGCCCCCAACTATGTGAAAATTGTAGGTTTTTCTAGGAACTTAGTTGAAGACAGTTTTGTAGGCCAAAAATGACCTTCTCCGATTTAGTCAAATTGGCCCCCTAAACTTTGCTATCTGGTCCTCAAAATTTCCAGAATACTCAATTCGACCCAATGAACAACTTTCTAGTTTTTAGTTTTTACAGAAAAAGGACTTGAATTATGTTGAATTTGCAAAATAATGTTTGAGAAAATATAAAAATCATTTTCCACTTAAAGCTCAAAAATCTATCACTACTTCACGGATACGAGATCTTCGATCAAAGTATATTGATGGTGATGTTTCACGAAGATTTTTGAAATTCTTCTCAAAAAATTTTAAAAAATCTGAGAACACCTTGGGGTCACTGGACTCCAAATTCCAGTTTTGCACAAACATATTCAATCATCAAATCATGCAATTTCAAACATCCACAAGGCTAATTCTATCACATATAAGCATCTTTTGGCCATTTTCAGCAAAATCCATCTTAAATGCGATTCTATGCACATAATCAAACTTGGATCAAAGTTGAAAATATCCTAATTGGCATATGTCCAATCTATGATCATTTAACAAAACTCAAGCCTCTGTCAATCCTAATCATGAATCTGAATAGGGCCTCAAATTGGGATTTCATGGAGTTGAGGGCGGCAATCACAAGGTCGAGAAGCTCTAGGGTCGATAGCAGAGGAGTCGCCGAGGACTCAGCGGCAAGGCCAGGGCGAGGCTAGATCTGGGCTAAAAAATTAATTAAAATTAATAAAATTAATAAAAAAATTCGAAAAAAATCATTAAAAAAATCATTAAAATTGCCACGTAAGCGTCTAGCCACCGGCCAACGTCCACGTCAGCACCGGCCAGCCAAAATTGGCCAAATGGACTAAATTGGTACCAATATTAAAAGGTTTAAGACTGAATTGGTCCAATTGAAAAGTTTAGGACTGAATTGATACTAATGCAATAGGTTTATGACTTTTTTGGTACTTTTCCCAAATGTCAATTACTACAAAGCTATTTTACTTTCTATGTCAATAAAAATGTAGGTATCCCACGATTAGTATTACAAACCTCTCAACAAAGCATTAAAATAAACAAGGTATCCAATTCCTAATAAAAAGATTTATTAAATAGATTACACAAATCAAACATATTTTCAAAATGTATCATGGATTCTAGCAAGTACAAATATGTAAGAAGGACAAGTATAAAACAGCTTTCATAGTCCCATAAGGCCAATATGAATGGAACGTTATCCTTTCACAATATCTTTATTAAAACCAATTTCAAACCACTCACAAATACTAAAAAGTAGTATATACTTGATTCGGACTTTTATTCAACGAAAATGTTATTTCATAACTGATAATATATATATAATTTATATTACTTTCAAAATATGAATTTACAAAGTAGAAGAGGAGATAACACTACTCACCTAAGAATACCCAAAACTAAACAACGTAGCTATTTGAGCTAACAATTTCGTAATCCTATCAATTAAATGAGAATAGGTGTCAAAATCAAGTAAAACACTACTTTAAATAACAACTTGTCTAAAGTATGCTTAATTGCTAACAAAATAGCTCCTATGTGTCAACAAATTGCTGGCTCATAGCAATTATTCAAAGATAATTATAATGTTGAGCTCAACTCGTTAAACTCGACTAAACCGTCACTTCAAATCAACTACCATCAAACCCCAAGACTCCACAATGCCCTAATCCATGATTTTCATGAAATTTCAAAAATTAACAACTCTAAAATCGAACATCACAGTTTAAATTTCACATAATTTTGCCCTAATTCTAAAAATTACTCTGATTTGATGAACAAATGGGGTAAACCCTTACTTTTTTTTTTTTTTTTTTTGGGTCAAAATAAGAAATATTATAGCACTAAATAAAAGGATTACAACATCCCGCAGCTTGGGCATCCGCGTACATAAGATCCGAAAGGAGGGGAGGGAGTGAGGAGGCCCAGTTGGGTGATATGCTACCATGAGAATGTTGCGAAACGATGTAAATTTGGTTTGGCGAGGTCTTTGTGGCGTATACTCCTTCCCTTAATTCTTTTGTCGTTATCTTCTTCTTTTCCTCTCTATTTGCAAGCACTTTCTTTTCCTTCTTCCCCTTTGGACTTTGGTCCCTCGGTCGTCTCTTTGCTTTAAATGAAGTGGTCTTCTTTTTCTTTTTCTGTTTTTTATTAGCCACTTTAATTGATCAAGTTAACAAACCCAAGTGTTAAGAGTTACATGGAAGGACCAGATTAGAGGTGCGCTCGTTTCCACATTGCAAATCTATAAAAAGGGATTTTCTAGGATGATTATGTTTCGACGGTTCAAAGCCATTCTTCTCAGACAATATGCAGCTACAGAATTCGATCCTGACTTAACTAGAACAGGAAACGAAATTTATTGCAATTATGAACATCCTAGACCGAAAACAGGAGAAGGTACTAAAAAGAACATTTATATACAATCAAAGCTTACTGCTGAACATGTGCTTCATCAGAATAAAAAATTGAGCATAGAATGCAGGTTTCCAGAACTACATTCCAATTCTTCAATCAAGAGATTACATTAACATCTATCTACGCTGTCACAGAAGTCTCAACCGCGACCGCGCCAGAGTAACTGACTTCTGACTTCAAATCATCTTCCCATAGTTCAGGCAGCGCTTCCCTCAGGTTGTGGATGCTTTCCAATGCATAGTCTGCGCCTTTACACCGTTGAGATTTTCCAACCTGCACATGTTTTATAATCTTCTTCAGTTTCAGTAGAGTGAAGATTTTGGTACAGGACTTCAGTTTTGACTCACCAGCACGGTGTGAAGTCCAACTCTTTTCCCTGCCTGTATGTTGCGAACGCTATCATCAAAGAATATCTGAGACACACGAGCAAGAGAAATATTACTCATTATTATGACGTAAGAGCGGGTCAGCCGCAAAAATGGCTGTCAAAAATAATCTCACCGTTCTGTGAGGATTGATGTCCGCAATCCTAAGTGCTTGCTCTATGGCTTCCTCAGATGGTTTACATACAATTGGCGTCTTTGGTAATCCCAAACCCAGATCGGGTCCTGAGAAATGCCCGATGATGTCAAAAATCCTTGAACTCCCACCGTAAGCAGTGCTAGGTGATTCCGCAAACTCAGCGTTGTCCTCATTGCCAGATGCAACACTGCTGCAAATAGTATTTAACGTATCAAAGCAAATGACCCCTTCAAAGCAGTCTTCTAGACCGAGCCTGCTCAAGACTTTCACGGCATGGATCTTATCAGCATTCGTGAATATCTGGCCAATTCACAGAATGATGTCAGATGGGTTTCAAGGGTACTCATGAATAACTGTGTCATTAGGCTGGGATATATAGATGGTGAGGCACTTACAATTTTGCGGTAAGGCAGGCTGAGCAAGAGACTCCTAAGGACCGGGTCTGGTTTCAAGCTTTCATAGGGCAATCTTCCGTGGACGAAACTGTAGACCCCATAATGCTTTTAGCCACATTAACATAGAAAAAAATTCATCTAGTCAACGCAGATTTTAATCAAGGGTGGTTTCACTTTGTCTTACCTATGGTACTGGTCATAATCAAAGTCATAGCCGATCCCCTGCTCAGGAAAAGGCGAAAAGCAAAAAAAACTAATCAATATAATCCACGAACTAACCCTGCGCCCTTCAAAAAACTTTCGAAGAATGACGAGTAACTAGAAAGGGCAGTGACCAGAATCATACCCTGAGACCTGCCATTGTTGTCCCATAATTTTTGTACAGCAGGTTGCACAGAGCATCCAATTTGCTCTCATCTATGCCAAGCTTTTCAACCATATAATCTACAGAAAGATAAATAAAATAAAATAAAATTAGAGGTTCCACATCATAAATTGCACTAAAAAATTGATCTCCTCCTCAGCACACAAGTACAGTTCAAACAGAGAAGACAGAGAGCCGAGGCAAGGCATGGCGAATTTACCTTGAATATTCTTAAGGCATTCTTTGGCAATGCCAGAACTGAGCGGATAAAGGGTGTCATCTAAATCTGCAAAATGCATTTCAAGGACAGAACTTTCTCATCAATCCTCCCATTCTGAGCTGAAAAATGCAAAGATTTGAGGACACATACATACGAAAGAGATCCAAAAACATGGGGCAGGAGGTTCAGATTACCAAAGAGAAGGCAGTCATATTTGGGACTCTGAGATGAGCAAAACAGGTCCTGGAACTCCATCTCCGTCACAGAACCTTGAAAAGAAAACGAAGAGGCGTGAGTACTGCGTTCCATTGAACTCGCAAGTTCCCTAAGGTTATCTGAAAGTTCAGCCTGAGTTTTAAAGTGAGGAACTTCATGGCTGTTATGAAGCCAAGAGTCATTGCTGAGATGACAGCAAGAGAAAGGAAACAGTTAAAGAAGATGAGTGGCCATTAACAGATGGATGGCTTGGTTTTGTCGAGAAAACAAGCCATGAACAACCAGCACCGCCAACACCACCACCACCGTGTGGTGGAGGTAAGAGAACAATTGGACCACTGGATTTTCCATCGGCTGAACAAGTGGTCCATCCACCTCAGTGAGGCGCGTGACTTGGAAAATTGGTGTCGATCTTAAAAATAGCATTGATAAGAGAATATGTGAGCTTGTCGGCCACGGGAAAAGGTGTGATGAAATCCAGAAGACAAACGAGCATGATGAAATGACGTCGGATGAAGCCAGCAGGAAGAAATAATGTCATTTTCAAAAATTTGTATTTTCTAATTGCATCGCATTTCAATTTTCAAACGTAATGTGCATGGATGACTCCAATCGTGACAACAATGAGCCACTTAAACCGTCCATTTGGGAGAGTTGATTGAAATGGAGTCTCAATTATAGAAAAGACGCCCTTTAGACCGTATGCTGCAGAAATTGCTTCCAGCAAGAAGTCCCAACTCCACAACTTTGTCTAACAAAATACAGACTCGAACAGAAGAACCAAATCGAGCTTCATCTAAAGAAACTTAACGTACCAGTTGAAGATGAGCAATGCAGGAATTACAAGAAAGAGACAGAGAGAGAGAGAGAGAGAGAGAGAGAGAGAGAGATGAACGAATGAGGGTGAATGCGAAACAGCAGAGAGAAGCAAGAGAGAGCGGGGGGAGGAAGAAGGGGAGGCAGAGAAGGAGTATATATAGGCAGGAAAGCAAAGGGCATCTTGGTTCATAGTCACGAGTCGCTTTCGTATGAAATAATCTACGGTTTTAGCTTGTCCACGTTCAGTTGATCAAATAATTAACTAATAGCGAAAACGTAGTTGATAAGAAACCATACTTTACGTGCCTGGCCCAAATATAAAAAGCTCGAAAAAGAAATTGGGGAAGAGCCCATCAAGATTGGCATTAGAAAGTCGAACAAGAAAACCTAAGGAGTTGTACTTTTCGGACTCTTTCTGGCTCGTGAACTCAATTCCACGACAGAATATGTAGTCCTTGGAGTTGGATCCGCTTGTTTATTTCCTTTTTTTTTTTTTATAGAGAAGGGGGTCTTTTTTAAATAAATTAATTTCGAGCCAATAAATATATTCTTAATTTTGTAGGTCATATATATATATATATATAAGATTGGATGTTATTTGCGCATTTTATTCACATATAATGGCCTTTTCATCACTGTGAGGTCAATTCCATAAAATTGGACTTTAAACATTCTTTTGATCAACTTATTCACTCAATGTGCAGTCCAGTCCATAGACCAGAATCTCGTGGGATAATTTCCAAAGCGATTCGCAATTATGTGCAGATCATGAAGTCGGAAGTGGGTCCTCACCGTATAATCTTTTGTAAAACAAAAATCTTTTACATGGTTTTGGATTCAAACAGAACTTTCAATATGAATATAGATCACAATACATGCTAATTTATGTCAATTTCAATAATAGAGTACAATATCTGATTACGATATTGAATCGGAAAAGCGCTTTGATTCTTTCTTCTGCGGGACTTGATCTTCAAGGGTTTGATGGCTTAACATCAAATCAGATATCACGAATAATCGAATCCACTTCACGAACTTGACCTGGTGGCTGATCCTCAAGTCGAAGACGATCTGAGTGTCGACGACCCTAGTCCGATAGAGCTTCTCGTTCTTAAAAAGGTATCGTTCTTGAAGAAATAAAAGTTTTACAAACTAAAATGATTTTTTTCTCTATTCCCAAGGGATGTCGATATAAATGAGAAGCCTTCTATTTATTAAGGAGTGGGAGATAAGCCTTTTATCCTTATACTTCAAAGGAACTTAAAGTTTTCCATCTATAATTTGAAATTTAAATAAATATCTAATATATTTTAATAGCGACCAAATAAATGTTGATTCAGTTTATTTAAATGATTAATTATGGAATGAGAAGCTCTCGTCCGATTTTTTTTTTTCTCTAGAGAATGATGACATTTTCAGAAGGATGAAGTACATTTACATACACAAAGAATAGTTAATCCACATTCCACTCAATTATTGGTACCAAGTGCTAATAAAAAAAATAAAATTGAATGGTCCCCATTCTTCCTCCCCCTTCCTTGTGGTCTTCCAACGTGTTCTTGATGGCAAGTAACCGGACGGACTCTTCCTAAGATGGACTCTTCCCAACTTGGTTGCTTTCGGCACAAAAGAAATTCCTTAGGACATGGCAAAATTATTGAGTGCTTTCGTTGCTCATAAAATGACAAATTGCTAATAGACTTGCTCCTCTTTTTTTGGGTAAATCTAATTGCTTATTTTTCATAATCGAACGGAGATTAGCAATTTAGCTCCTCATCGCAAAATAAGTACCTGATAATCTATTAGCTCGAAAATCAAGAATTCTGTGGTAACACGTGATTCATTCTGGTTTTCCTCGTGTTGTGGATGTCAAACGTGTTTTATTTTTTATTTATAGGAGTCGTGAATGAATAAAGCAAGGGAAAGCATTGAAGTTCAACTTAGACCGCCAAAGCAATGCGACTGACCGGTCGATAAAGAATTAGTCTTTTGGGGGGTTATTCGTTGTCATCGAGGGAGATGACAGGATGTGGAATTGAAGTTAGATGCCAGATCGTGAGGCCACATGCGAAGGCACAGACGTGGAGAAGAGGTCAATTACCACCAGCTGACATAAAAGTGTCGAGACTGGAGTAAATATACTCGTAATTCGAATGGAGCACGCCTTTGATTCATTGTCCGCTTTGCCTTATTTAAAGAAAAGAGGAGTGTGGAAGCAAAGGCTGAGATCTTTTGGGAAGGCATTGGTCAAGTTTGGTTGGGATGCTTTGGATGATAGCTGTAAAGCGTGGCCAGCGTGAAAGACCTCGGAAGGTTGGTTCCAGGGCATCTTCCTCCTTTGGAAAAGATGGGTGTGAATGATCCGAATTTTGGATCCCCGGATAAGAGCAGACGAAAATAATATAAATATATATGGGCTTCGTATTGTATGATAATCAACCAATTAGATTTTAGAATATCAATTCATCTATGATGAGGGATGAGCACGGTTCAATATGGATTGAAATGGAATGCCAAAATATTATGAACAGACTTGGAATGGGGTCCGAACACAAAATGAAATGAGTTGTACCTAGATATTTGGGAACCAAACGAGATTGCATTCCTTTTTATTTATTTTTTCCTTTTTTGGTCGCTAGTTTCAAGCTCAATTTCTTACGAAGAAAAAAATACATCGAAGTTCATGTCAATATATATCTGAGATGAATTGCAATTATATGTTGGCGCAAAATTGAGGTTTTGGATATTCTTACTCTATCTATATGAAAAGGCTTTTCTTTTTTATTTCTTTTGGACAATTAAAAGGCAAGTCCTAAATCTTATTGTGACAATACACTTGAGTTCTAAAAGCATTCATTTTGTGCATCTTAGTCTAGTATTTGTAAGTTCAATGTATATGAGTTCATTCGTTAATTCCGTCCTATATAAGTAGATTAAAAAGGCTATGGCTTGTTTTTTTCTTTTTCAACCTTATTTAGCCCTGAATACAAGGTAAACGTGTGGATTTTGTCTACTAAAACCTAATGGAGCTGACGAAAAGTAAAGTGGACAATTATGACAAGTTTTGCATGACTTAAATGCACAAGATGCTAGTGCATTGTTGTGACAAGTAATGGGAATCCCGCTGTAATTGTCCCATTTCACAGTGTGTGCCTCTTTTCCTAGTTTTGAAGGATTGAAACAATGTGCTAGAACTTTTGTTATATCAAATCTACATAGAATTGATTAAGAAACCACTATAAAACATATTTATTTTGTTTAACAGATGTGAATCAAACGATGAATTCAAATTGCATTTGTCATGTCTTAATGAAGGTTGGATCTAGATAGGCCCTTAAAAAGCTTAAAGGGAATAAATAGATGAGAGATCTACCCTGAGGTGGGAGACCTTGCAATATTACTCCGTGTTCCCACTCACCTGAAAAGAAAAGTTTGGGTGGGAACCAAGGAGTTTTTTCAGTGGAGAAGGTAGACTTCACGTTAGTGATTTTTTTTTTTTTTTGCTTTGCTAGACGTCAGTATGATTTAACATGGTATTCTCTTAGGTCTTTCTTTATGAGTATTGACAATTCTATTTTGTATTCTCTTCCTTCCTGTTATGTTCCTTGCAAGAAAATGTGGTTTTCTATTGATATTATGTATCCGTCTTCGTAAGTAATGTAATCTATGTTGTTTAGGTAGAATTTTCCGTTCTGTAAAAAAGAATTATTTAAATAAAGATGAAGTCAACATTGACTGAATATTGATTGAAAAAGTTCTAGTTGAAAAAGAATTTTCCTTAATCATTAGTCACCAAAGAAAAAACCTTGCTAGTCGGCAAAATATATAGATTCACATAGAAAATTTCTAAAATAAACTTTGAACTTTATAATTCTTTAAGCTTATTGATAACTACCATGCACTATTCTCTATTTTAGTTCATTAAAATCTAGCATAGAAAAATTGGAAAAATTGCTAATTCTAAATTTATTTTTTATTATATGGATATCAGTTTTCTCTCAAAACTTTCCAATTCTACTAATGTAGCTCTAAATTTTTGTGTAAAATTTCAATGTAATCTTTCCAATCAATTACTAGTAGAAATGGTTGACATGACAGTCCACGTAACTATCTAGGTCAGATCACTGCTCGTGTCATAGAGGACGACCGGCGAAAGTTAGACACATTGTCAGTAATTTCAAGTCAAAATTGACCGAAATGATTATTTTGAATTTTTATAAACGAGGTTAGGACTTCATTGGCAAAATTGAAAACTTTAAGATTAAATCGACATTCAAATGATAGGTTTAATATTGATTTAGGAATTACTTGAAAAAAGAAAAAGAAACTGTTGACTCCCTATTTCTTCAATGACTTTCACCCCCCTCAATTCGAAACCCTACTACTTGATCACTAAACTGAGTGATCCGAGTAACTGTAATCTATTTTTGATCATAGACATAGGCGGACTTGGCTGAGGCATGTGAATCCCTTTATCCAGTTATTTCTCATAATTATCCGCCATTCCATGATTTAATGCAATAAACTTGGACACGTGTTATGATCTCAGCCGTGGCTTTGAGCTAAACAATCATAGTAAATAGTAATGCCTTATTATCCTCTAATTTCTAACTCCAAATGATGTCTTGATCATTTCCAGTTATTTGTAATTGGCCTCATTTTCAGCATTAGAACAAGTTACAATTGCTTCTCATGACCCAATATGTTAAATTATGATGTCCCTTCTATAACGTATTAGACTCCATTTTTGTTTCCCAACTTAGTCTACGATTTTTTTGTGTGTGCAATTGAATTACCAAACTCGTTGGAAGATCTGACATTAACTGCGGAAGATTAATCATATTGGTCATACATTATATTTGTCGTAGAACTCTAAGCTAGAGGATTTTTTTTAAGAGTATTTGTGTACCTAACTATGACCTCATGGAGCACGTAACTGCATAGAAAGTCTCTGCTCAATCGACACCAAAAATAATGTTTCAATTGATGCCTTGCTTCTTTATCAAGACTTGCTCAAGAGTATGACATAATTTTGGAAGGAGACTCATTTGTTAAGCCTAGATGATCTCTGTTGTATCGATGTCATGATTACCAATTACAATTGCTTGTTGGTGAAGAAGTCTCCTGATTAATGTTATATAGTTGTCATAGAAAGATGAAAATTATTATTATTATTATTGTCAATGTGTCCATTTCCCATAGATGCGGGAGCGTATATTAAAGAAAAAAAATAAGAGTTAAACTATAGATAGGCACATAAGGACAACGACTTTGGGGTGGTTGAATATTGTCTCTTCTGGAGGACAGCAAGATGGGTTAGTCATAAGGGCCCTAGAAACGCGGCAGGTTCCTATGATGGTTTTCAACGTGCTTGGTTGGCAGATGATGCTTGTACGACCATAATACGATGGGTCCATTCGTTTAATTTATACATTTAAATAGGGTTAATGCTACAAAAATTATAATTTTTTGCGTACTCCAATAAAAATTTACCTCCAATTTATAAGCTTACATTTGCTCCATTACTACTTTTTTGAAAATCATGATGTGGAACGTGTGATTTGAGGTGAAGACTTTCAAAATGGCGATTCGAGTATATGTGAAAATCCTTGGTGTGACAATATTTCCTCGCCTTGTACCGTGAGGACTATAATATACAGTTATAAAAGTTTATATGATCGTACCTAATAGTAGAAAAGTAATTTCGTGCTAATTATTAAAATATAATAGTCTTCAATATAATGATTAGTTATGATACTATCAAGATAACATAATTATCTTCACCAAAATTGTTTAGTTATTATTTGATATTTTATTTGTCAGTCATATAATATATGACTATGTCAATATTATTATAATTGTTGTTATCACTGTAGAAATAATTAAAAATAAATTTAGTTGTAAGTTACGTAATTAAAATTAATAATCTAACATCGGAAGAATGAGTGGAAGAAAAGACACGGGATATTTTGGGAATAGCCATTACATCTAGGTTGCAATAACTATTTCAATTAGGAGGCATATAATGGTTATTACAAATTTGGTTGTTATATGGATTGCGCTATAATAACTATTACTTTAAATAAAAACCCTAACTAACAATCAACCTGTAATAGATCTGTAACATTATAGTTATTATTGCCACCAAACATGCTGTTAGGACAATCTACCTAACTTTCCATGGGACACGAGCTAAAGATGGGAATTGATCATCTCCTATTGAGACAAGGTACATTGACTTCGTTTATTTTGGATGGAAGTCTCTAATTTTGTAATAGCGTGATCTTTCTGTTATGTCTTTATAGCCCAAAAGCAGGACCTGGGATCAAAAGTTTCGCAATTTCACTTCTATCTTAGAGACTCCCATTTGATCACCTATCCAAACTAACTATCAATGCATTAACTTTTGCGCAATCTATTAAGAATTTTGTAAGATCCAATTCATATATCACATAACGCATTGAGAAAAAATTTCAAATCGAAAATGGCGGAATTGAGTTAAATGAAAATGGTTAAAAGTAGTTCATCATTTGAGGAAGATATTTTAGATCGTAAGAAGAGACAAAAATTAGCTTTGAAGTATAATCTGCAACATTAGTTTTTTCGTCTTCATCAGCAAATAGTTGAACTTAAGAAAGTGACAACTTATATAAAGACTAACCAAGAAGGGGTGTGATATTGAGATATCCAGCACAGCATGATGCTCGCGCATTTCAGTAGCTCGAGGTCAAGCAGCTCACAAGTCGCGATCGAGCACTTAAGCGTTTCGTACCTTTTTAGTTATATGTATACATCGATACATACCGTAAATGTAAGTACACAGAATTGGTTTTACTTTTCTTCATTTACGGAGTTACTTGAAGCTTAACCCAAGCTTATTAAACCTGCAAGATTGAGTGGAGAGGACCCGGAGCTTATTGAAAATGCAGTTGAGTTGAGCTCAAGCTTTGAAAAAACCATATCCCTACGAGCTCAAGCATAGCGTGCCATCTAAGCCACGAGTGCCTGAATCAACTCAAGCTTGATATTGAACCCTATGGACTCCATCGCACCCTTCAAGCTCAAGAAGAGTGTTGGATCCAATCCATGCATAATCGAGTCGAGTTGAATCGAGCCGAGCTTGATGCTAAATTGTGTGGAGGGGCACTCCATTTAAACCCTTTTCTCGAGCATGAAAGTCCAGTGAATCTCCTTTTCTTCAAGCAGGCCAGCCTCATGATCATCACAATTCAAGAAGACAAAAACTTAATTTATGTGAACACTAGCGGTGCTATGCGAGAAGAGATCGCTACTGAAAATCTAATTGGCCCAGCTAAGGGTCAGCCAATAAACCATGCTTACAATCCCCATTAAACAATCGATGATCTTGAGTGTCTACGAAGTACACCATCGATTTAAGATCTCTTTCCAGCCGCAAACTTCAAATGTTCCAGCCCAAGACCTGACCAATCAAGCCCTCAGTTTTGTGCTCCCACCATAAGTCAATCAATAATCATGTGTCGGAAAGAATAATTGAGAGGGGTCGGAAGAATCAAATGAACGAGACACCCCAAATGGTTGGCGATGAACCAGTACGTACGCCCTTTGATGGGGACTATCCTCGTCGTCCTTTCGCTTTACAGCCAGGAGCCCATTGATAGTTAGGACCCCTTGCACCTTTTCTGGCTAATAGGCAAATTATAATATGGGGAAGGCCCTTGGCTCGAGGGCGAAAGCGATCGTCCAGCTATACACTCATTCGAATCCCGACACGTGTCTATTGAATAATCCGATTAAAAAAAAGACACGGATATTTGGGTCACGGATGATTGGCTAAATGGATGTGTGGATGAAAACTTCAACAGAATAATCTTTTGAGAGTTAGATGGTCCCGTAACTTTCCAGCGTAACCCTAATTATTCAATTGCTAGTTGTCTTGTGTAAGAATCTTTTGAAAATTCAATGGTCCTGGAACTTTCCAATGTAAACTCGAATTATTCGATTGCTAGTTGTCTCATATCTTTAATTAGAGATATCATATTTAAGAGGGCAATCAAATTTCTTTTGGGACTTGATCGACGCCATCCTTCAGGTGGCATCTGGTCATCTACTTCGAAATTTTCTATTGATGTCCATTTGTTTCGAAATTTTCTATTGATGTCCTTCAGATAGAGACCCAACAACAGTTACCTTGCTTTTAATTTTTTAATTTTTTTTCTTGTTTCTAAAAACTAGCATTTATTAAATATGTGGTGTCCAACTTTATACAAATAGAAAGCCCCAAAGATGGCTGGAAATATGGGTGGGCTTAGCCCAATAGGAATCCAAAATTTGGATTATTGGATCACTGACAATCGCCAGCCCGACGGTCAACCGTTGTGCCAAAAAGAAAATTATAGTCCGTGACCCAATGGCCATTGATCGGTGACTGCTGAAAACCCTACCCTCCTGGCCCAAACGACTTGCCAAAAAAGATTTGCCCTTTATAAATTAGCCCCCTCCTCTCGTTTATCACCATTCCTCAATAGTCACTCACATATTACTCCCTAATACTTTTGCTCACTAAAATCATTTGTCAATTTCGTCTATTTTCTCTTATAACAATCTAATCGCATTTTGAAAAAACGTAGAAAGCAATAACAACTATTGTTTTTATTATTACAACTCGATCCGGACTTTATCATGCGATTTTCATGGGACTCGTTCATTGAGTTTCACGACAATAATATACACATGTCGGCTCTGCCCTCGCAACAAGCCGGATTCCATGACTATGAGACACAACGACTCAACGATAGGAAGGAATTGCTGGGTGACTACTGGAAGCTAGTCTTTGACAGGACACTTCCGCAGATGAAACCCTTACCACTGGAGAAAGGCCCCAAGCAGCTGCACAACCAGCTTGGCTGATAAGTACGTTCGAAGTCTAGAGGATATTTCAGCCCTAGATCGATGCCAATTGTCAAGAAGGCCATTTTGCACAGTATGTGATGCCAAATTCTTGTAATATTACAAGAACATTCCGCCTATTTTCGTGTCCTCTGTCTTGGATCTGTTCAAGTTGGAGGGGCTTGAAACTCTTATTGTTCCATTTTATGAAAATTTGTATGCTGCCAATTGATTTGATATGATATGTTCTTCCCCATTGGCGGAGATGGAGCCCTTATTGAGTGGTTGCCTAGAAAATTTGTACGGCTTTTGCTTCGTTAGAAGATTACACACCCTGCAACCTTTCGCTAGCTCTTCATCTTCATCTACTGATGAGTTGGAGATGTGCTTGACAACAAACTACTGTAAGTACATTGAAAGAGTTGATGAATACAATGCTGACTTCATGAAATGGTGGAAGAGGAGAGACGCCAATTTTCTGAATCTTTCACCATGACTCGTGACTTATTTATCCCATTGGCGTTTATGGTACTATGAGAGTCCATGTTCACTACTTGCCAAGGAACATTAAAGACGATAGGAGCGACTTGGCAACAAAAAATACGTAAGTAACTTTCTGTGAGCATGATTGGTTATCTCAAGAATTGACTCCAATCAAACACGCCTAACATGAACAAGAGGACAATGATGAGGGACACATTTGAATTATGGTGAGGGACACATTTCGAAAACATTAAATTTATTAAGCATTTACTTGGGTGAAATTTGTATGTTATAATTATTAGGGCATTAATGAGTGCATTTTTTTTTCTCAAACTACATGAAAATGTTCTCGTACTTAATACTTGTTTAAATGAATAACACTCGACATTTTTCCTCAATCAACTTTTCAAATATTTGAAAATGAAAATTAATAATATTTTCAAATATATTCTTTCATTAAAAAAGGTTCAATTTTCAAGAAAAATGTTGGCCTAGGTCAACTATGCTCAGGCCAACACGGCCTAGTGGCCAGCCTACTTGAACTTGGATTTAACGGATTGAATCAAACATAATTATTGATTTTGTGACATGCATTACGAGCGAGCAATTTTCATTGTAGCCAATCTAAAATTAATAAGAAAAGGTGCACTTGATAGTTCGATTTCAATCCGAATGAGATGAAAAGTATCCTATGTTGGCCTTTGGTGATGTATTTTTGAATATTCAAAGTTGAATAAGTCCAAATAAAAAGAGTTTAAATAATTCTTTCGCTAGGATTGAGATAGACCCAAATAGGTAGGAATTTTTTTTGAAAAAAATCACGATGTGGCTCCAAGAGTGGCACCAACCCCTCGTTTTCTATTAGAACCTTGCGGTACTTGCAGCACTCCACGAGGGACCACTATAGCAATGGCCGTCGTCGTCGTCCTCTCTCTCTCTCTCTCTCTCTCTCTCTCTCTCTCTCTCTCTCTCTCTTACTGATATCCTCTCTTTTTTCTGCCTTATTAAGTAGTTTAATTGATATTTTTTATTTGTTTAATCATATCTGAATATACCAAAAACTTTGTAGAGTTAGATATCCGCAATCTCTTATCCTATCTTATTTTTGACCCGAACAACCAAAAGCAGTCCAAGAGAGTCTCAGCTCCTAGAGATCCACTCCCTTCAAGATACGAGAGGCCTTGAGTTCGATTCCTAACTTCACCATCTCCCGTTCTATCTATAAATAGAATAGACAATGGTCGAGGAGACCAACAAAATCAAAACCTATCATCACTTCATTTGGGCTTAACAGGTTATCCAATCTTAAAGGCAAAACAAATTAACAATCCATTTTGTGGATCGAAGAGAAACACCCCATCGATGATAATATAGCCATAATTGGCCCACTGAACATAGCCTTGGAGTCGATCATGAACAGCCCGAGTCTTGCATTTGATAGGCAATTTGCTTGAGTAGGTCCACAACTCAAGAAGGTAGTAAGCTCCAATGCACATATCAGCGCCCATATTAGGACTTCTCTCTACTTTGTTTAGGCCTAAATTAGAGCGATCCACTTGTCAAAACGACTCAAATGCACGATAAAATTGAATAACAATACACAAGCTGGACTTTATATAATATGACTATCGCTTATTACAGTTATATATAGATGAACCGAGTACGTTTCTGTCACAATGCAAAGAAACCTTAGAAACATTGCCTAATTATTCACCTTTTAAACTATATATGACTTTACGTATGTGCAGACATGTTCACTTGATGCATGAACCGAGGCCTATGCCATAATATGGCGGTGCATAGCTCGGGGAGCATGACTGATAAGAAGGCGAATTCGGGGGCGAAAGGTGGTTGTACGACGATGAAGAGGAAGACGACGAATGGGCCGAGACAACATTGTTCATTGTTGGGTTCCTAATCATGAAAGGCACCACGTCTTCGAGAAGCCCGAGCCCTTGGTGGCCCATTGCTTCTTGGGTCAGGCCCAGAGGACAGTCTTCCATCGCAGTTTGGGCCAGCCCAGTCGTGAAGGCGTCGGTGCTTACTTCCGCTTCCAGGACTTCATTGGGCTTGTCCTGGGCTTGGTCATCGGTCGACAAAGCGGCCTTCTTGGGCTTCTTGACCGGGGGGTCCAGTTGGTGGACGGGGCCGAGGGGGAAGTAAGGGTAAGCGAAGTGGAGGTGGAGACCTTCATAGGTAACGATGAGTGTGTCCGGGTCGTCGCCGGATCGCTCCACCTGCTTCTTGGCGTTGCACCTTGGGTTTGTGCACTTGTAGTAGCTCCTGTTTCATACAAACATTGAGTAAACATATTAAGCTCTCAAGGAAGGGTAGTATTTTCTACCATGACATTGAAGAATTAGATGTTATCGAACGGCTTGTCCATTTGTCGTACCAGAACTGCGAACTATCATAACGCAAGTTTATATAAGTAGCGTGTGCTTATGCAGCCTTATTAATGAAAGGATAATTTGTATTTCTCGAGTCTTCAACTTATAAACCGAACGATTCGGGAATTTCAAGCTACGTGTTGAAGACAGAAAAGCTAAGACTGTTAGCTAATGGTGTGGTTTGAAAAGAAGAAGACACGGTAGTTACCTCGGATTGGCACTGTTCTTGATAGACTTTTGGCCGTATTTCCTCCATTTGTATCCGTCATCGGTCGTCCCATTCCCACAGCTCTTTATCTTAAGCGTATACTTGTGGTCAATCTTGTCGAGCCCCCTCTGGAACGACGAAGTTTGAGGCCTGAGCCGCGAGAAGAACACGCCATGAACAACTAATCATACAAAACTGTAATAGCAGTCCTAATTCACCCAATACTACACGTTTAGGCCGAAAAATCAGAAATAAACCTGGCTGGTGAATAATCTTGCGGTGGTTGAATATCCATTGGGTGGGCGCTCAAGAACAAGGCGCTCTCGATGTCCTGGATCGTGGGGCCTGAATAGACATTGGACATGAGCCGCTTGATGGCGGCCTCTTGATTGGACGACTCCGTCGATGGGTCCATCGTCATGAAGAGAGGAGATTCGTTGTTGAGAAGCTCCCTCACAAGCTCTTCTTCGTCACCAAAACCATTGTCTTCCTCCATCATATCTTCAAGCTCTTCAAGCAAAATATTAGGGTAACTTCAAGTTGAGAGAGAGAGAGAGAGAGAGAGAGAGAGAGAGGGAGATGGAGTTCAGAAGTGAGAGCGAGGAGATGATGAGAGAAGCTTAAGAAAAGGAATGTTGTGGAGCAGATGAAGAGAAGAGGAAGTTGTTGTGACGTCTACGTGTTCATCTTGGCCTCTACTATGGCCATATATCATATGTAACATACATATTGACTTTTTGAAGCGAAAGGCAGACATGAGAGTTTCTCTTGTACGTACTCGAAATTGACTTCTTCGAGAATTCCACGCCTGTCAACTGCTCTGCACTGTCGATTGGCCTTCGCGGTGGGTCAATCTAAGAAAGCATCTCTTCATAAATGGGACTGTTGAGGATAGTGAACTAGGTAACTTTAATTATTATAATCATGCAATGAACACCTCTAGCTTTTTTTCGCACACGATGACTCAAATCCGGATCGATAATTAACAAGTCCCTTTCTTCCATCACGTCTGCATGAGTGTACAAGAAGCTATATTCGAAAATTCACGCACTACTTCAAGTATAGTGATCAAGCCTACCTAATTCAGATTTGTTGAGAAGACCAAAGATAGCCGGTACTAATTACTCATATTGATGAGTACAATTTGCAGAGCACTTCCTATGAAAATTGATAGCTTTTATTCTTCATCAGGGATTTTTATCTGTCAGAGTGTGAACGCATCAACGGGCAATCATTCCAATAATAAAATCTTTTTTATTAAGAACTATAAAAGCGGTATGTGTAATGTTTCGTTACACATAATGTTCTCGACTGATGAGATATGTATGTAAAGAACACACACCATTTGATTGAGTTAATTTATGAAAAGAAAATTTTACATAATTATGAAAAACCCTATCTTTGATAGTATGCATTAAATTGCTCTAGTATGTAAATAGATAGAGAAATAGATAAATGTTTCATTGTTTCAGAGAGTACTGACTTCTGGTTCTGGTGTTTAGTGCGTGTTTGTCTGTGTATGCCATGGATGGATGCATAGAGGTGGACCAAAGCTAACTCATCCAGGACCCATTTCCAGCAAAAGAAGAGTCAACCACTAAAGAAACATTAATAAATACCTTCAGAAATTGTCTAGAGTCTTCCTCCTTTTCGCTGAACTATTCTTCTTATAATATTCAGGGATGAAACCAACTTTGGATAGGAATATATTAATTACACATATCAAGAATGGATTTTTGAATAAAAATGTTTTTAAATACCCAATACCCTTTTCTATTCCCCTAAGAATATTACATTCTCATTAATAATTCAAATAAAAGCGATTTGACAATGTCAATTCTAGTACAAATTCCGTAAGAAATGTAGTATATTCTACTGTAAAAAATCTCGTTAGATTGTTGTCAACACTCATCCTTATGCATAGATTGGGATTTGGCCTAAGATTGGAATGTGGAAATGTTTAATTAAGGAGGTGAAAAGACACTTGCAAAGATTTGAACTTGATTCCTCCTTTAATGCTATGAAAGAAATTGGGAGACTATTATCATATGTTGTAAAAATTCAAGTTATTTAATTGGATTGATACTTAATATTAAACATATATAAATTAGACTCGTTGATGGATGATGAATCAACCTCTCCCAACTCATTAGGATTTTGAGTATGCTGGTTGAATGTTGGAAATTTGAAAGTTAATGGCGCAATGCAGGTCGCTTTAGCATAAATTTATATTATGAACATCTTTTGGTTAACCCAATGTGATATAACATTATTTAGTCACACAGCATTCAATAAAATGATGCTATGGATTAAGTTTATATACAGCATTAATCACAAAGCATACCATCCGAGAGAACTTAATGTTATCTATCGTGCGTCCCACTATTTTCACATTAGTTGTACTCACTTTCAGATTTCAAGTATATCATTTTGATCAACACCTAAGCTCACTTATGAAGTATCCACTTCTTTATTCCCTTTTCTTCTATTTGTCAGTTTTATCAGGTCGGTTTTTGCCACCTTTATTTGCGTCTCTATTTTTGGTTTTTTGAATTTCAGTTAGGGGCTTCCAAGCTTCCCTGTCATCATGTCCTTGGATTTACTAATCCCTCCTCTTTTCGTCCTTCATAATTCATCCCAATCTTAATTGCCTTCTCATTGAATAGTGATGATGGTGCCTAATGGCTGCCACGCATGATATATACTCAGCACTATCTCTCCCTTGCACGCAAGCTAATAATACACGCATGAATTTGTTGCCTAGGAACTATATAGATTGTGAAAATTAAATATAAAAAATATCGAAATTGGCCCTATAAATTTCTCTTTTGGGGTAACCCCCCATGTGTTATTTTAATACCCGTGATGAGGAGACCACTTCCCGGAATCTACGTTTGAAGTTTCTGCTTGGGAAGTGATTGTTCCCACGGGGGCAAAGAATCTGATTGTATTGGTGATTTTGCAACATTAATTGAGCAATTATATATCTTCATCAACACATCTTTTAGGACTGTAGTCTAGTCATATTCACTCTTCATTAATGTTATTCTCACATATCCTAACATCTCGATTCTCTCTAGAGAAATTAACCTAAATTATACTCTAATCTAGATAAAAATATGTGAGTGTTGAAATTATATTGTTTGTGTGATTGAAATGCATTTATTTAGCAATCGTCTTTTCATGATCTTGAGGAGGTGTTAGTGCGCTTAGCTCTCTTAGTTGAAAGGATGACAATCCACTTTCAAAAACGTTGCAAAAGAAATTCTGCCATGTTAAATGTTATCAAATCTCATCATATGGTTCCATTGAAGTCATATCATTAAATCTAAATTGAAAAGGGCTTTTCTCGCAAGTTTAGCTTGAGAGAACATTTGCACCCGAGAAAAACATAATTTAATTTGTCTCATTTAGAGAATTGTGGGGATTGGCCCGGGATTAAAGTCAACTTCTTCTTTCCATAAGGGATGCGGTACTTCATTTCACGAGATCCGGGGCAAACGTGATCGGTAAGTCATGTGCTTTTAGGAAGGGGGATTGGGACATATCTCGTCCTATGAACGTGACCTGTGCGACTAAGTACGGTATCACCTCCGATTAGACATGGTTCACGATGAATGCCGTCCCCGGCCCGCACAAGCTTGGCCTACCTCGTCCCTTGTCGCTTCTATCGGATCTCCCTGTGATGAGATCTCAAACTTCCACCGCAAATCGATAGATAGGGAATGGATAGACGAAGCCCAACATGTTAGTCTTCTCTCTCTCTCTCTCTCTCTCTCTCTCTCTCTCTCTCTCTCTCTCAATCAGCAAAGCTTAATCATGCATCTACTTACTCTGCCCTAGACAGCCGACCAAGGGGGCGCCACAGAATACCCCATCTCCTGCACAAGCCGACGGTTCCTAATCCCTCCCGCCCCCGCCCCCACCCCCACCGCGTGTGGTTTGCCTTGCGAGCGAGGGAAAGTTATAAACGTTTGTTCGCATGCGGCTTTGACTTTTGGCGAGCGTCTGGGCGTTTTCGAGGTCGTGGCCCCCCCGCCCTCGCCGGGGTGTCCTCTTGCACGTGAGGACAAGGGGCGTTGACTGTCAGAGTGGGCGTAGGTTTAGCTGCTGCTTTGGCTGCGGGAAGCTCACGCCCGTTTCGTCTGCATGCGGGAGGATGGATAAAAGTCAACCCCCCCCCCCCGGGTGGGCCGAGGGACCAGTGGTTGGGGGACACGTGCACCGGCCGCACCCCGGGCGTCACGTGTGGGGAATGGAGCGGTTGGGGAGCCCGAGGGGAATGGAAGTCAAACGGTGAGAGAGAGGCTCGACCGTGTAAATGAGGGCCACCGTTCTTCCGTAAGATTGTAAGTCCCAGGCACGTTGTTAAGCATGGTCCAGCCAATTCGTTCGGGCCTTTTGACATCTGTTAACTTGTGTGGAAAGATGTTTTAGACTTCGGCCAGCTTGGGTGGGCTTGGAGTGACAAGCCTATCCACTTCGAATTCAAAGAAACCACGTAAATTGAATGGATTGGATAGCGATGACTTAAATTGAACATTTATGTCACAATCCTCCTAAGATAAAATCTGAGGGTTTAATAGATTCCCAAGTGGTTGTCAATAATCTTATTGCAAGGAAGGGTTGCATTTTGCATGGCTTGTTGAGGACATTTTCCAAAAAAATCATAAATTTATTGCACTTATACAAATTCCTAACTTAAACAATAAATTAATAATAAAAGGTGTAGGAAGAATAGCATGATAATTTTGTCCAATTTTATTGAACCAAGAACTGAACCGACACTCTCCATCCAAAATCGGCTAATTTGGTCTAATTCGAATAGTTCCCAATTCAAACGATTTTATATGGTTACCCCTTGTGAGTCACATATCTCTCTAATTTTAAGAAAAATTGTTCGAAAAATTCTAAATCTATTGTACAGCTAGCAATTTAGTCTAAAAATTTCCAATTTGATCAATGTTGTCTTTTGACAACTTTTCCATCTAGCCCATCTAGTTAGTTTAGGCCGAAAATTGCAGGCATAACAATTGAATCAGTGCAGAACATCCTATGTGGCATAACCAATGGTTAATGCGGTCTCTCTTAAATGAAACGACATTGTTTTGCAAATTTTTTATAAAATTTTCCTTTTTCTTTTTCTTTTTATTCTTTTTCCTATTCTTTCCCTATCTACTATTCATCTTTTTCTCTCACTGACCATAATGAGGGCCCCCATACTGTCGTGCAGATGTGACTAGTAAGGGCTGTGATGCCCTCGACTAGTCCTCACTAGCTATAAATGAGGGCGTGCAAGGCTTGCCCTCACCCAAATCAAGCAAGGGCATGGCAACTCTCACCAACCACATTCAGGAGAGAGGGTGCAGGCTCTTGCTTGACCCTGATTTTCGTTGGCCATCTTCAAGACCATTATGATCGGTGAAGGAAAGAAGATTGAACAAGAAAAAAAAAATGAAGAGGAAAGAATAGGAAAAAAAAGAAGAAAAAAAGTCAAGAAAAAAAATTAAAAATTTGCAAATGATGTTATTTAATAGCATGGCCGGCGTTAATTGGACTACCAATTTTTTAAAAAAGAAATTGATTTAAATTGATTAGATAGATTACATTAAAATTTCATGTATATATTAAAAGCGTGAGATCCACGAAGAGTCCTGATGAGGCCCTAGATTCTTAGACAAATGGGTGGGGTACACGTTGAGTCACCCAACTTTGCATTGCATCGGTCTCACATGAAAAATGGAAATGCCCTTTCACCAAATCCTTCCTTTCCCGTCTCTCACTCTCTCTCCTTCCATGAACAGCCACCAGCTTACTTCTCTCTCTCTCTCTCTCTCTCTCTCTCTCTCTGCCCACACCGCCCTTTGCCTCTCCGTGTCGTTTTACTTCGGATCTCATGGGTCATGGCATTGCTGTCGATCGCTATATCTCCCCCTCCGGATCTTGCAACACAGCGGTGCTCAATTAGAGAGAGAGAGAGAGAGAGAGAGAGGGAGAGATTGTTATATACGTTGATCTTTGGGTGGTGGGCCTGGTGGCCATGTGGCCAGAGATGCTGTCGGTGGCAGCGGTGGTGGAGAATGCGTGAATCCACCGTTGGCGAAGAAAGAGACAGAGGAAGGCGACCCGGTGGTGCTAACTGCTAAGGATGGCAGCGTGAAGTTGATCGTTGGCGGCGGACACGACGACCCGACTGCGACAGTGATGGAACAATTGAGCATAGGAAGAAGAGAGAGAGAGAGTAGAAGAGAGAAGTTCTTTTGGCTAAGTTGTCTTTTTAGTTTAGTCCTATGATAGTATCCGAGCTATTTAAAGATCCGAAAATTTCCCTGGGCAATTTTTTAAAGAATAAATGTACTAAAAATCCTAAAAATTATTACAAAAATGTAATTGAGTTCTAAAAATTAAGAAAAATTACAATCAATTCTTAAAACCTATTAAATTTGTACAATTGAGTTATTTGGTTAATTCGTGCAATTTGACTAACGGAAAGTACTAACATAACTTCTTCTTCTTTTTTTGTTTATTTCCTCTTTTCAATGTGACCTTGAAGTGACTGAAACATGAAAAATAACAATAAAAAGACATCATTTTGATTTAAATATAAATTTTTAATCTAAATAAAATTTAAATCAAATTAAAACAAATAAAAAAGAAAAGAAAATAATGCAAAGCAAATAGTGAGGGCCCTCCGTCACACCAACATCGTTGGGAAGGACTGGCAATGATGGGGATGGTTGGCCAAGGGTCGAGGAAGGTTTTTGATCCCCAATGGCTTAGCTACCCATGTCAACCACAAATGAGGAGCTCTCGTCCAAATCTAGTTGAGGGCCATCAATAGCGATGGTAAGCTACCACTGGTAGCCCTCTACCAGATTTTGGCAACCCCCATCGGCCATCCCCCACCCTCACTGGTCCTTCTCGGTGATGGTGGCGCAACGGTGGCGACAGATGCAAGTCCTTGCTACATCGTCTCACCCTTCTCCTTAGCTTTTTTCAATTGCCACTAGTAGTCCTCAATTAAATTTGGGTAAGGGTTGGTGACCCTCACCACGCCCGATTTGGGGGAGGGTCATGACACTTGCCTAGATTTGGGTGAAGGCTCGCAGGCCCTCGCTTGTGATTGGCGAGGGTCGCTAGCCATTGGTTGAGGCCTAACCACCCTTGCCAGCCATCCCCCATCCTCATTGGCCCTTCTCGGTGATGGTGGGGCGATAGGGAAGGTCGCAAGTCCTTGCCGCCTAGTCTCACCCTTCTTCCCCCCCTCCCCAAATTTAGGTTTCTTAAAATTTAATTTAAATAAAATTCTGATTAAAATCAATTTTGGATCCAAATGACATTGTTTTAGCCTAATGTTAAATATTTTAGCCATGGTATTGTCACCTAGGAGGCGAAATACATTAAAAAAGGCCACGTCGACATTTTTCATTAGCTAAATTAGACGAAGTTAATTGAAGGACTCAATTTCACCAATTTGATAAGTTGTAGGTTTTCATTGTACTTTTTTGCAAGTTTTAAGACTCAATTACATTTTTGTAACAAGTCTTAAAATTTCTAGTGCACTTTTCTTAATTTTTAATAAAGATTCTATTTGAGAGTTGGGTAGGCTCACATGAGCCCAATTTGTTTTCAAATTTATATATAGTCCATATGCTATCACTATCCACCATGAACTATGGCCCAAAAGATACACATTCTTATAGTGATGTCCGTTCCTTTTGCTCGAGGGCCAATTCAAGGGGAAAAAAAAGGTTTTCCTAACGCGCAATTCTTTGTCATTGATACGTGTTAGACCTTCACAAATCCCATTGCTGGCTGAAAGTGAAACTTTACGCATTTCGACCTTCATTTATGCAATAAACACAACGATTATGTTCTGGAAATCATGCTCAAGGTTACAATTATGCACTAAATAAACTATATACATTCATCCAACAACGGTGGATTACTATTTTCTTTTGCAAAATATATCTATATAATTTTCTTCACGATTAAAGGATGCAATCCTTCGTAACTACGTTGCCATCCCATACATGACGAACTTTTAAACAGAAAATCTTTTTATGGATAGTATGTAGATGTATAAGAAAAAATATGACTACAAGCGAACCACCTGAAAAGAAAAATCAATAATCTCTACAATGTAATAAGTAATCTCGTCTCTAATATCTACTTTCAAGTTGGAACTTTTGTTAATAAAAAAAAGTCCATCGGAACCTATGTAAATTTACTCAAAACAAATTTCAATTATTGGTCCATTCAATCGCAAACAAATTGCATATCAATAATGGGAATGGCATCTCTCAAACATGATAAAAGATTTTCTTTCATTGATAAAATGAAAAACTAAAATTTCAAATAATCTTACTTTAATTGTAACATCTCAAGTCCCACATCGGTTGGAAAATGTCATGTGAAGCTATTCATAAGTTAACACTCATTTCCAAATGCTTAGGGGGGGAGAAATCCTTGAGTCAATCATCGCCTTGGGCCTGGCCCAGCAAAAATTCCTTTCCTCCCTCCCCTTCAAAACACCACGCGAACAACATGATTCCTTTCCAGCCTCAAAAACGGCGGAGCTTTTTCCCGCGCAAAAGAGTTAGGCGCCGCCGCGTTTGAATGGCGCGGTGGCGACATGGCCCACGTCAGCTAAATCCGTACGGTCAGAGCTTAGCTGTCGCCCACCACCGTCGGCACCCGGCTCCCTTCGCAGAAGCCGCGCCTTCCCTCCCCCTGAAGATTCCAAGCTCCTGCGTTTTCAAATTTTCGTTATTCTCGGTCGTAGCCACTGCAGCGAAAGTCCTCTGTTTCTCTCTCTCCCTCTCTCCCTCTCTCGAGTTTTCAGTTTCTTCCTCCGTTTCGAAGATCTTGAGAATTCGAAGCTCGTTTCGGAGGCTCGGGACCCGACGGTAAATATGGCGGAGGAAGGCTGTGTGACGCCCCGGCACGAGGAGTGCAGGATCCCGCCGCCGAGCGTCTGCCCTCCGCCGCCGAAGAAGAAGAAGCAGGAGCCGGCCGGCGGGAAGAGGCGGGACGCGCCGAAGAACGGGTACTTCCAGCCGCCGGATCTCGATGCTCTGTTCTCCGTGGCTCCCAGGAGAGAAGCTTGTGCTTAGCTGGCTCTTGTCTTTTCTTGTTCTGTTGTTCATTCGAGTCTTGATTGGTTTTAATTGTCAGATTAGCGGTAGTGGGTTTTTTTTTTTTCTTTTTTTGAACTGGGATAATTGTATAAACATAGAAAGGATCGCGCAGGATTCTCCATGAGACATTCCTTGATTCGTTGCCAGAATGTAAGCAGCTGTCATAAGTGAATCGAGTTCGTACGATTTGTGTCGATGGCGTTCTTCAGATGTAAGAATAATGGAGGTTTTCTAAGCGTTCTGTCGAGTAGAAATTCCAAAGGCGGGCCGAGACGGGCGTTCGCGCAGCGTCCCATCAATCAGTACGCATAAATGGAGTGTTTTCTCTGTTGCCGTGCATATTTCCCGTGTCTGCGAGTTTCTGTTAGCATTTTCCCTGTTTCCGCGCAAATTTGTTTGACGACTTCATAATGATGTAATGCTCCGAAATGGAGTCCTCATACATTTAGGCATTTCTCCAACAGGAAGTTGGAGAGTCCACCATGGAATTAAATATCAGCAGACATCCACACCATGATCAGCAATTTCTACAACTTCAAACACCCGGGAGACCTACGTATCTCTGTTCAGAAGGAGAACCATGTAATGACACGAACATGATGCAAGTTACCAGAATCTGTAATCTGCAGTTCTGGAAGGATTCATACATGCCATTAAAGTATCCTATCAGAGGCAGTTTGCCTCAACATCTTCCTTGCTGCGAAGCTGCAAAAGATGACCTTAACTAGTCAACAGAAAATGATCTCAAAGAAGTAATTTTCTTGCTCAGATTGATGTTGGATCCCCTTATAGATAATGCTACAGTAGGAATGGAACTCCTTAGCATCCGTGAAAACCAAGACACAACATCCACAATTTCCCATCCTGAAGTTGCTACGAGTACTGGATATCCAGAGAGTCAAGCAGTCAAACTGCGAACTGGTTAGACACAGAATATCTAGAAAATGATGATTGCACGATTTAGTAAACCATGCATCCTAGTGATTTTACTTTGAAGCAGAAACATAACAAAGGAGAGTAAACAAGCTGATGATATCTCACTTCACTGAGATCACTCACACAGTTGCTGAGGACATGGGAGCGAACATTCAATTGTATACCTTTCACCGCTAATTCATGTCATGATATTTTGAATTCACAGAAAGATAGAATTTATATACCTAACATGGAAAGACAAATAATAAAAGTCTAGGAAGATATGAAGAAACGGAAGAATGCAAAATGTGCACCTAATCACAGAATATTAATAGCAAAAGGGCACAAGCAAATCCGCATCCCTAATTTCCAAAGTGAAGAAAATTTAGTGCAATTGTATATAAGGAACATCGCCTTCAATCAACCAAGTCAGTAATTCAGTTATGCATATTTACAAATTCAATTAAGCTTCCCTACATCATGAGCGTGGAGAAGTAATCTTCAAATTCTTGATCAATTGTTGGTTTTCTAGTCCCGTGAAGAGTATCTGCATTGAAGAGTCAGCAACTTATCAGATGGTATATTAGAAAATAAGTTAGAAAAGCTATAACCACAGGCTTCACGCCTCACATCCCAAGAAAGGGAAAGAAAGCATGAAAGGCATAGACTCCCTCCTCTATTATACTAGCTAAGTAGAACCTCCAATTTAATATTGTCATTTATTAATTTTCTACGGAGCATTTAAGTCCCTAACCTTTTAGGTGCCTAAGATTATCTATAAATGCTTAAACATTCACCTCCTGATGTAAGCTTGAGTATCTGTAAGCTACGCCTCTATTTAAATGAAAACCAAATACTCCAGATCCAAGAAATCCAGGTCTAGGTTACAGAAATCACGTTACAAGATAATGCTGAAGAAGATTTATCAGTCATGATGACCTTCTAACTTTGTAAAAAGAAACAAAGCTTTACCATGGTTAGAATTCCATCTTCCTGATGAAAGAACAAGATTATCTGGTTTTGAAGCGTTGGAGTAAATGCTGTCTTCCACTTCTTTGGTTGCACATGTGTCCAAGCAGTCACTTGCATATTCACTTGTGTATCCCATATGGCATCCAAATTCTAAAAGCTGCTCTTCAAGTAACATTTGCAATTCATTGTCTTGATCGGGAGGATCATGCTTCCCAACTCCATTGTTGTTATCAACTCTCATTATAGCTTTTTCAGCACTAGAGTGATGAGGCATGTCTTGTGAGCTGTTCCAGGCCCGTTTGACAGGGGAAGTGGAAGCTCCACTGGTTATCACAGCAATATCTGGGCCTAAATTAAACCCGCCATAAGCAGACGTAGCAGTGTCAGAATCTTCACTAAAGCTGCTGCTGCCTTTTGCTGATTCAGGTTGTGATTCATCATGATTGCAACCTCCCTCAGTTGGCCTCTTTATTCTGAATGCAGGCAAGTCCTCAATATCTGGGTTTGCATCATACTCGGAGAGCAGAACTGGGTCAAAGCCTCCATCCAAGCACTTGTGCTTTGGTAGAGGCAACTCACAATGCTCAGATAGATGCTTCCTTTTCTTGCTTAAATCAACAATATTTCGAGATTTTATTGCTTGAAAGCTGTTAGTAGAGCCAGGATACAAAATGACCAAGAAGAGAAGAGTTTATGTCAAACAGAAGCTGTGCACCATGATTACAATGCCAAACAAGAATTCAAAGCTAAAAAGAACATAGTCTCTAAAGTTCCTTCTTTCCCAAGACATAATTACTGAAGACTTTCACTGAAACTAAAAAGTACAGATTTTGTAAAGAAGAACAAAAGCAAAGACACATTGCACGTATATTCACCATTGATATGCATATGACAGGAACTAGGATGTTCATGCAACACTATAGCTCATAATGGCTTCTAATGTTAGCTTTGCAATTTTTTGGCAATTATTTGGGCAGGGTAAGTGGAGCCTCTTTGTTTCATGTAAATATTTCACCAGAAACTTACAATATTTTGTGCTTTTTCCTCCTTTTGAAAGCTTTGAGAGGTAGGTAGGTAATAACTAGCTTAGAAGTGGCAGCAGCAGGCGGTATGACTAGGGGTCTAGGTTTGTGGTGTTGGAGATGTCAACAGTCATCTGCCGGTGGGTCGTTATACCAGCAATGACTGGTCAGTTGATGGAGGGGGCCATGTGCTGCTACTGCTAAAGGCAACAGTGCTAGTCAATGGCAATCACAGAATGAGCACTGTGGTGAGAGATGAACTTGATTTGGTTTAGCCAAAACCAGTTAAACAATCACCCCAGCTTTCCTTCAACGTGGTTTAGACTAGGAAAATGTTTTCCTTTGATAAGGTGTCATTTAATTCACCAAATATCTGAAAAATCAGAAGAAATCTTATATCTTTTATAGGATCAAATGGCTATCCAAACCTTTGGCTCAACTAATCCCATGAAACAAACTTATGATAATCAAAATAATTCGCTCTTTAATTAAAAAAAAAAATCTTGATTGAAGTGAAGATGAAGAGAAAAACGGCATTTTCTTCAGTTACAAAAACACTAACGTATTGGCATAGAGGAAACCAAAGTGAGATTGCACAGATATCTAATCATAGCCCTCAATTAATAAAGGAGTCTTCACATAAGATACCCTGTTCCCCAACCTCTTACATGGTTAATTTTCTAGGGTTTGAACATCCATATGAAAGTAATTGGGGAAAAATACATGCTGTACTGCGCACTGATAAAGGCAGTCAATCTGCAAGACTAAGAGCAATTCAGCAGCGAAGGACTTGGTAGAGTTTGTTTAAAAGTAAGCAGAAATTGAGTTCTCAAAGTGTTTTATGGACGGTTGGCTTGCTATTTAAAGAATGAAGATAATGCTTTCGGGTCATTTCACTTGCTCGCGCTACGCACACATGTATGTATGCATGACATTAGTCTCGCATGTCAAAATTATTTCGGAATGTGACGCTCATTGATTTAACACCGTCACTCAAAACTAATTTATTTCCATCAGGAACAAAACCAATCACTTAGGAACAGATTGGTACGAGAACAATGATCAGCTCACAACCCAGAAAGCAAAGAAGCATTCCAAGGCATCATCAATAGCCTCCGGCCAAATGCAAAGCACCGGCATCCCAATCACCCCACAACAAGCTGCACACAGTAAAACCTTCTCTCTAATCCTATCCCTAAACGCCTAATTTAGGCATTTTTGGATCCAGCCCAAGTTCCGAACTTTCCATTTTCTTAGCAGAGCAGCCGAAGACCAACCGCCGCAGGTATTAACAGCCTCGAGTGAATCCAACAAACATCACTTCCACCTCCCACCAGCAACTCAACTCCGACCCACATCAGGGCATTCCACAAAAAACAAGGAACCCAGGATCGCAGCCACAATCAATCACAACAAGAAAGGCACTCCAAGACAAAAACTTAACTCAAGAATCCGCAACCGAACCTGCTTAAATCTGATGGGCTGGCCTTGTCTTCCTCCATCGCGACATGAAAAGCGGCACCGAAAAAGAATGCAGGCGATGAAGCGGAAGAGAACCGAGCGTGGACGCTGTTGGAACATGGAGGGTGTCTGGTGTCCCTTTTAACTTCGGACCCACTTCTTTTTGCTTGTCGGAGTGTTATTTTATTACAGAGACGACGCCAGCTACGTGACCGGCCGGAGCGTGCCGGCACGACGGATCGTGGTTGGAGGGATTTGGTCTGCCTCGCCCGGGGATTCGCAATCTCCGGCTAAGCGCGTCTCCGCCGTCGGTCATTCTTGAAAACGCTGCAGTGGCTGAGGCTCGAGTTTGCGCTATGGGGAAAATCGTTACTATAAGGTTAATAGCATGAAAAAACTTCCACCGGACAAACTCACTGCAAATTAATTTTTTAATCATAAATAATTTTAAATTAATATATCTGTTATAAATTTACTATTCATTATCTTTCAATTAATTTTACCGTTAAATTTGCTGATGTGGATGGCATGTGGTAAGTTTATATGAAAATTCATAGGACTAATATTATAGAAAAACATATATTAGTACATTACTATAAATTTATTCAAAACTAATTTTTTTTAATTATGAAAATCTCCAAATCAGTACACGCATGATATATACCTGATTTTTTTTCCCTTGTTAATTCACTACAAAATTTTACCAACGAGGAAAAAGGCTTTGCTATTAAAGTAAAATCAGCGTGACCATATATCATAGCCAACATCCCAAGGTAAAGACAACAAATATTCTTTCGACAAAAAATAAATAGATGAACAAGAAGCAAATGAGCTTGGGAATACAAAGATTAGCCCAAAAACAAGCAACAATAGTAGTCCTGAACAAGAAGCAATGGACTTCCATCTCTATTGCTAAATCAATGGCGAAAGTCGGCAACCCGTCCATTATTAGGACACATGACAGCCGTCCCCGGCGCGGACCTCAGCTGGCCCGAAACTAGCATCTCCCCAAACACCGGCCTTCTCACTGCCTTCGTCAAGGGGAACAACTCGAGCTCCGTAACTGCAGCGCAAGCGGTCCTCCGACAACCCCGTCCGTTATCGCAACGAATCAGAAGCCTGGGTACCGCACGAAACGAGATTGGATGTCGGAGAAACGGAGCAGGCGGCTCTGGATGTAGTCGGAGTTGAAGAAGGTGATGTCCAGATTGGCGAGGCAGAGAAGCTCGGTGAGCTTGACCATGGCGTGCACATGGCTTTTCACCGGGAATGGGAAGACGAGTACGTGTGAGCGGAATGGTGTTGGGTTCATAGTTTCGTTGTTCTTCATTAATCTTTAGCTCCGGATGTGGCCTATGATGAATGAATGGTCGCACCGATTTTACATTAATAGCAAAGGTTTTTTTTTTTTTTTTTTTTTTTTTTTTTTTCATGTTGGTAATATTTTGTAATGAATTAGAAAGATTCAGGTATTTTTGTTAGAAAAATCTGGAACATAAACTCAATTGCACATCACAACTTGGCTATGTTTGGGAGTTGTGACAAAGGGTAAATGTGTCACTCGTGTATAACTTGGGGTTTTTGGTTTAAAAAAGTAGTTCGAGATAAATTTATTATAAATATACCAGTTTGCAGTTTTTCGTGATATTAACCCTATGAATTTCTATATGGACTTACCTTATTAACATATTACGTCACCACGTGTTAATGGCAAAAAATTGATGAAAGAATGGAGAGTAAATTTGTTGCGAACATTTTGGTTTGGGATTTTCTATGGGCAAAAAATTAATTTGGGATAAATTTGTTACATGTGTATCAGTTTGGGGTCTTTCGTAGTATTAATCTTACGTATTAATACGGTAGGGTCTCCTTATTATAAGTTCCAACTCAAGAATTAGCGGTCATTTGATTAAATCTTATAATTTTATGTAAATTGCTCAGAGCTGAAATCAATTACATATGTCGAAGGTCCAGACTTAGTTGGTTTAGGATTTTTCTAAGTAATTTAGCCTCTGTTCGAACGACAAAAAAAAGTAATTTAGTTTTTGTGTTCCTGCGTTCATATTATAAAAAATATGTAAACCGGTAACTTATTTTACTGAGAATTCTGAATAGCTTTGCCATTATTGAAATAAAAAAGATGACAAAAGCCAAATAATTTGATGCTTAAGGAGTCATTAAAAAAAGTACATGCTTGACATGAAAATAAGTTTTGGTATGTGTATGTAGTGTCTCAGTGATTAAATGAGTATACGTTATAAATAAGAAGAGCGAGAGAGGTGGTCATTTGCAATAATTGCTCTCAGTCGTTTTTATAAGATCTCGTTCATGATTCGCAACGTTGGATTTGAGCCGTAATGCTAATGTGTCAAAAATCTCTTCACGTGATATAGGCAATGTCCAAGATACAAATTGATCATAAGCTTGCATGTCACGAGGCTAGAAGTTGCAAAAGAAATATTCACAAAGGTTCAAATGAGATACTTTCGACCGCTTATTGCTCTTACTGTAAAAGAGGATTATTAAATTAATATCTCCATCATGTGTGCACGACGCAAAAGCTCTCATCTTTTGTTTGATTCATCGAACAATGAGTTCCGATATTTCTTTGAGAAAGGTGGACTCTATCCCTTGGTTCGACACCGGTTGGCTCTATTAACAAAACTTCTTTTGGCGTATTGTAAAGAGGAATAGTTAAGGAGAAGAGTGTGGAAGGTTGCCCACTTTACTTCGTTGAGATATGGGATTCGAGTTTAAGCATTACATCTCGCATTGGACTCTCCAAGGAGAAAAAAGAACTTGAAGAAAAAGAATGAATCAAAGAAGAATGCAACAGCTAATCCAAAATTGCACTTGGACAGGGAAAACGAAATTGGAAAAATCAACACTTGGGAAGATCGGCCGGCGGCGGCGGCAACTTTTGCTTACGACCCTTTCCGTCCATGACGACCCATGCCATCTTCAGCCCCCAGCTCGTGTGAACCTCCAAGTGACAGTGCATGAACCACACTCCTACAAATTCGCACGTGATTCCATCATTAGAGATGATTGTGAGTTTTATATCACCGTTCATAAAAGTTGTGTATCTCTATAACGTTACTTTCCATAGCAAATAAAACCTTCTTGAGCTCCATACTAGCATTGTGCATGGAAAATAGTATGTTCACCTGGATTATCTGCAAGAAACCGGATGGCCACCCACCCACCAGATGGGACGCCGACCGTGTTCCTCTCCACCGGGTCGACCAGATTAAAATTCTTGGGGTCCCTCTTCGGCTTGAAGTTCCCAAAGCCCTGACCCACCACGAAAAAGTTGAATCCATGGAGGTGAAGAGGGTGGCTCTCCGCACCGATGATGCTCGTATCCTGCATCACCAGCTCCACGGTCGTGTTGAACGGCAGGACCACCACCTTCGTGCCGCTAGTCACCATCATATTGCTCGGTGGCGTACCCGTGTAGTTGAACTTGAAAGGTGGTTTGGTGGGGAAATCAGTAGTGTAAACCCCGTTGGACTGCTTGAAGAAGTGAGCTTGGAGTAAGGCCGTGCTTGGCATCGCGAAGGAGACGTTGTTTATTGAGGCCGCCAACATGGTGTTGTTCGGACCTTGACAGGTTTGGTTTTTCGGGCACGGGTGCACCCCTAGGCCGACGGTGAAGAAGAACTTCTTGTCCACGGTTTGGGGTACTTTGGCTGGGAACTGAGCAGTATTTAAGCTACGTAACTTTTGGGCGAATTTCATGGCGAATGCCGTGTCGTTGAACTTCGGTAGGGTTGCCTTGAGGATAGGGAGTTTGGATGCTTTAGGTTTCGAGGGTGAAGAGGGCTTAGCATATTCGAGGAATCCAGTGACGGTGGTGTTGTCAAAGGCGCCGGGGCCGGTGGCATAGGGCCGAGCTGCCATGACGAATGTGACATTCGGGGCCTTGGATTTTGCACGGAGCAGGACGTTGGTGGTCTGTCCCGGGGTTATGAGCACGGTGTGGGTCTTGAAGGGCTTCACATAAACTGCGTCGGTTTCCACGATGGTGAGCGTGTGGTTCGCAATGCTGAAGAAGAGCTCGTCGTTGAGGACGGCGTTGATGAGGCGAAGGAGGTAGGTCTTTCCGGGCTTAACTTTGAGCTTGAACGTATCTGATCAAGATGTCACAAAAAGTTTATAACTAATCTGTAGTATAATTGGAGCTCAAGCATGTAAAATCATGATAATTCAGGAATAAGCACCTCTCATAGCCTGCCTAAATTATACTATCTTCTTAATTAAAATGGATTATTTGAACAATTTTATTAAGGCGTACGCCTCTGAGGAGTGCTACCTTTGGCCGAGCAATTGTATAGGGGCCCCGGAAAGCCATTCATGGTGTAGGCATCGGAGAGGTTCGGCGCTCCTCCAGTCTTCAAGGCCTGGCTTATGATGGTTTCTGTGTCGGCTTTCCACCATTCTCCTACAACATCCGAAAGCAAACATCGAAACTCAACGACCGAAATAACTTATGGCCGATTCTCGGATCGATCCAATCTATTCTCAATCTCCCTAGTAACGAGTTATTGTATCGGCTTACCGAAAACAATGGGGACTTCTTTGAAAGGCTGGGGAAAAGGGTAGGAAGCGTGTTTCTTTGGGAGGATCACGATCGGGCCATACAGAGTCGCCCTGAGCCATGATATGTGGGCATGCCAAAACAATGTTCCTCTTTGGCCGGTCACGGTGAAATTGTAGACATAGGTTTGGCCGGTTTGAATCGGGCACTGTGTGATGTATGCCGGTCCGTCAGCCCACCCACTTCTGAGTTGTCGGACTCCATGCCTGTCGATGGATAAGGCAACTCCTTAAATGTGGAATCGGATAATATACTCACTAACCTCGCAAACGCAATGCTAATGATCAAGATATCAGCAACCGCTAAAAATTTATCTCACCCGGTTCATTATATTAGTGGTTATTTTATGGACTCGCAATTTACCTTTCTAACGTGGCCTTTCTTTATTGAAAACCTCAAAAAAAGAAATAAAAGAATTAAGAGGAATTGTAAAGATGGAGCTGCTGATTTTGCGTACCAGTGGATTGTGACATTGTACTGGACGTTGTTAACGACTTTGATTAGCAGCCGGTCGCCTTCTCTAGCGATGATTCGAGGCCCCGGGAGCTGGCCATTGACCGTGACAATGCTCTTCGTCTGGCACAACCTCGTCACATTCTGCATCTTGATCTGAACCATAAACGTACATCAACTTCACCATAACTTAATTAAAGCTTTAGAGACTTATCCATGAAAAACCTTTGCTTACATCAAACTTGTAATGCCTGGTGACACCTCCGTGCTTCGCCTGAGCAAGAGCCGGCAAGAACACGAGAGCGCACAGTGTGAAGAAGGCGGCTCTCATCAGAATCATTCGCGACGAAACCGAGGCACCAGCAGCAGTAGCGGAGCCCATTTTGCGCTCCTCGTCTTCCTCGAGATCAGATGTTGCTTGGCGCAAGTGATGATGGAGACTGAGACAGGATGAGATGGTGTTTCTTGGATGCGATGCTCCAAGATAGGACAAGCCTCGAGGGTTTTATACGGAGAGAGCGAATGAGAAACGGTGGTTCGTTGATTAGGTGATTAGGACCAAGATCACATCTTCAACCATCAACCCGATAGGCGATGGTTCTGGGGGCTGAACCAAGAGCTACATCTAGCTACTGCAGTTGAAGTTTTGTTTTCGAGTTTGGTTGACGTTAGTGATGTTTTGTTAAATTTCATTTTTACTTATAACGGTGTATAATGTGTCTGTCCCAATATGATGACCGGTGGATTTCTTCGCTTTTCTTATTTTTTCTCTTTTTCCCTTGACATTTATTATGTCATGGTCAAATAATATCAAGAATCACCCATCAGATTCGTTAAAATAAGTGGTGAGTCGTCATAAGGAATTTCCAGGAGCAGGAGAACAAATTTGCTATTGGGAAATAGCATGAAAAACAAAACAATATGACCTGAATAATGAGGAAAATAGTCATTTCAGTCAATATTTGCCGAAAATCACTACTATAGCGGTTTAGCCATTGTTAGTCGTTCTACGTGGCCCATCGCTACATCAACAGTTCTGATTAATATTGACTGTAAGGATTACATTGGAATATTTCATAAAAGTTTATAACTAAATTAGTAAGATTTAAAAGTTTATACTTTAATTGATATCTAGTCAAATAAGTTTAGGACTCATTACATTAACTCCCCATTGAAAATGCAGTTCTTCAAGGACGAGGGTTCAAAAACCTAAATCTGGAATGATAAATGGGTAAACCATGGAAGCCGATCCCCAAAATATCCGAAATTACTTTTTAGGGTAAGTTGTCACGGTAAAAAGGAGAAATGTTGATGAGCTTGATTTTACATAAAGTAAAAAGGTTGATTGACATGAATTGGTAAATCAGCGTGGTTGTGTGGTAGCCGTCGGCCTCCAACCACGAAGGCTTGTTGATGAAGTCTTAGCAGAATCAGAAAGTGGAGGTGGAGGAAGTTGCGACTTGCGAGTACATCTTGGTAATTGTCGGTTGTTCCTTAATCCGCAGAGCAACGACAGTTGATGCGACCGGCCTTGTCGACTTTTGTTTGAGTGGGCATGAGTTTGTCCTTTTCCAGTTGCCCATCAGTGGTGCCCTTATCATATTCATTAGTGAAGTTTATTTTGACCAAAGTTATGTCGCCGTCCGTTTCGTTATGGGAATCAATCTCAGCAACAAGTAAATCTTTAGAGGGGTTGACATGTACAGTTGATAAGCGGTTCAAGAAATGAGGGAACAAGAAAACTTGTCGTTTCTCAATAGTCGATTAGCTAGAAAGAAGGTTCGGAGAATCGGCAAGATAAAATTCACGACTGTAGACTCGGCCAAAATGAATCGGCACCTGATTACGAGTCCCGAAAAATAGGGTAAGGATGGACCTTTTTTTCTTCTTCTTCTTTTTTTTTTTTTTTTTTTTTTTTGGTTAGAAGGATGGACCTTTTTCAACCGGCTAAAAAATGGCAACCCGACTCTGAAAGAAAGTGAAGAAGACTATAGAGATATGGAATTCTTGTGTATTTCGTATGTATCTTGATGTACAATTCTTCTGTAATTATAGTACAGAGATGAAATAATAAAAGGCAAACAAATATTTATGAAATCGAATCCAATCTCAGTCTAAAGATCCTAACTAAATTATGCACAATTAAGATCAATTGAGATTCCGAGCATATCTCCTAGTATCGGATTAGAGCATATCTTCCAACACTCCCCCTCAAGCTGGTGGTTGATAGATATCCAAAACGCCTAGCTTGCTCAATAGATATGCATGCTGTCTTTGACATAAGGGTTTAGTGAAGATATTAGCTAGTTGCTCCGCTATTCCAATTCCTGTAGTCTCAATTATCCCTTCTTGAATTTTTTCTCGAGTGAAGTGACAGTCCACTTCTATACGCTTCATTCTTTCATGTACTATAGGATTTACTGCAAGTTTGAGTGCCGCATCCTTGTCACAGAACAACCTGGTCAGACTCTTCAATTTTATTCCAAGATCCCCATGTAGTCCCCATATCCATACTATCTCACAGGTAGTTTTTGCCATAGTCCGATATTCTACTTCAGCTGAAGACAATGATACGGTTGCCTGCTTCTTAGTTTTCCATGAAAGAAGAGAATCTCCAAGTTTAATGCAAAAACCTGTAATGGATCGTCGACTCATGGGACAAGTTGCATAATTTGCATCACAATATGCCGACATTTTCATATTGCATTCCATGGATAAAAGAATTCCCAGTCCGGGGCACTTCTTCAAATACTTCACGACTTTTAAGGCAGCATTCAAGTGAGATAACTTGGGACTGTGCATGAATTAGCTGAGAGTTTGCACTGCATATGATATATCGGGTCTGGTCATAGTTAAATATATGAGCTTCCCAACAAGCTTCTGATAGCCTGAAGGATCATTGAGAATAGGGTCACGATTCTCAGATGTCCCAGCATCATAATCCTTGGTGGTCAACTTTATGTTTTGCTCAATTGGAATAACCGATGGTTTGTATCCCGACAGACCTGCCTCTGATATAATCTCTAGTACAAACTTCCGTTGACTAAGAGAAATCCCACGATCAAATCGAGTAATCTCGATTCCAAGAAAATATTTAGGTGCTTCCAAGTCTTTAATGTGAAAAGTAAGATGCAGATGCTTCTTGAATCTCTCTATTGCAGTTTTTATTATTTCCCATGATGAGAATATCGTCAACATATATCATCAGATAAATAGATGACGTACCTTGAGTCCATGTGAACAAAACGTAATCATATCTTGACTGTTTGAAACCTGCAGAAGTAAGGGCATCGGCAAATTTGGCATACTATTGCCTGGAGGCTTGCTTGAGACCATAAAGAGATTTACGGAGATGACATACTCTATTTTCCCCCTGTCTCCGTAATCCTTGAGGAATATCCATGTAGATTTCCTCATCTAAGTCTCCATGCAGAAAAGCGTTATGTACGTCCATCTGGTGTAAATGCCAATCATTAATAGCTGCAACAGATAAGAAGGATCTTACGGTTACATCTTTGGCAACGGGGGAAAAGGTTTCATGGTAGTTGAAACCTTCTCGTTGAGTAAATCCTTTGGCCACCAACCGAGCTTTGTAACGCTCAATAGACCCATCAGCACGGTATTTAATCTCGTATACCCATTTGCATCCAATGGGTTTCCTATTTGGTGGTAGATGGACCAAATCCCATGTCTTATTTGCAGTTAGTGCCTGCAATTCAGCTCCCATAGCTTCCTGCCATCTTGGATCTTTAGCTACTTCTTCATAAGTGGATGGCTCGATGTCCTCTGATATTCGACTTACATAACATCTATGTTCCGGGGAAAGTCTATGGAACGAAACATAAGATGACATTGGGTAGTTAATACCTGGTGAGTTGAGCGATGCACAAACATAGTCTGCTGTCCAAGCTGGCGGTCGTGTAGAACAGCCAGATCGTCGAGGAGGATTTACTTGAGCTGGAGTTGAAGATATTTCCGTATTGCCAATTTCATCAGAAGATTCTTCCACCATTGGGGAATTTTCTGGAGCATCATTTCCGACAATTGTAGGTTCGGAAGTCTTAGGAGTGATTGGGGTCATCATAAGTGGTTTTGGAGTTCTTGTCACAAAATATTTTGTATTTGAAAAATCTTCCATAGATAGTGGCTTACCAGAAATGTTTGACGTCTCCGTTGAAGAATCCTTTTCTTGAAAGGGAAAAATATCTCCGTGAAAGATAACATCTCTGCTGATGAAGAATTCCAATGTTGATTGATCTAGGACTCGATACCCCTTTTGTAAATTTGGATAGCCCATGAAGATGCACCGTCGAGCACGAGGCCCCATTTTGTCTTGGGGGCCCAAAACAGTAGCGAAGCACTGGCATCCGAATATCCTTAAATGGCCCAATTCTGGTTTCTTCTTGAAAAGTAACTCAAACGGAGTTTTTCCATTGAGTATTTGAGTTGGCATATGGTTGATGAGATATGCTGCAATAATAATGCATTCGCCCCAATAATTTTCTGGAATATACGCCTGAAATTTTAATGCACGTGCAACTTCTAATAGGTGACGATGCTTGCGTTCCACTACTCCATTCTGTTGTGGTGTATATACGCAAGAACTTTCATGGAGAATCCCATGAGATGACAGAAGAGAACTACAATCATTGTTGAAGAATTCCTTCCCATTGTCTGGCCTAACCCGTTGGATAGATTTTCCAAACTGGTTCTTAGATAGAGCAATAAATGTTTTCAAATGTGAGAAAACTTGTCCCTTTGACTGCATCAGAAACACCCAGGTGGCACGAGAATAATCGTCCACAATTGTCAAGAAATAGCGCGATCCATCATGATGTTGGGTATGATAAGGACCCCAAACATCCATGTGAATTAAAGAAAAAATGTGTGTTGCACGATTTTTACCAAGGGCAAAAGGAATGCGTGATTGCTTTGCAAGGGGACATATTTGACACTTAGAATAAGGAAATGAAGCACTATGAACCAATCATGAATGTAGAATATAATCTTTATCATTGGTAGTCGTGTTACACAATGATATTTTATTTGAAGGAAATAAGGGTAAATCAAAATTACTTGGATAATTTTTCTATAGAAACAATCCTTCAGAAAGACTACCCAAGCCCATCACTCTGCCAGTCGAAAGGGCTTGAAAGAAGCAGGTGTCAGAATCAAACAATACATGACATGAATTTTCTCTGCAGACTTTGGACATAGAAATAAGATTGAATCAAAATTCTGGAAGGTAAAGGACATTTTTTAGTATGATTTCTGGGCTGAGTTTGACTGATCTAGTGATTTTGACATGAGTAACGTTCCCATTTGGTAATTGGACAATTATAGGGAATTCTAGGTTCTCATGTATATCTGAAAATAATGCTCTTTCACAGACAATGTGATCACTTGCCCCAGAATCAATTATCCAGGATTTCTTGGAAATATTATTAATCAGGCAGTGAGAAATACCTGAAAAATTTCCTCCCTTGCTTGAGATGTCCAATTTATGTATTGCCTACATTAGTTGTTGGTATTGATCATTTGTAATGAGCCTATCAACAATAGAACCACCAACCTGGTAGGCCGCAGAAATCCTTTTTCCTTTTTCTCCGGGTTTACCGTGTAATTTCCAGCAATTTTCCACTGTATGATGTGGCCTTCTGCAAAAATCACAATATAATTTACCCCTTTTTTTTATTAAAATTCTTTGTAGTTGCCGAAAAAATTCCTCCGTCGTCAGATCCAGAGGAAAAACCACCACCATCGAATGTCTTGCCAGTCGCTCCATCTCCACTGTTGGATCCGGTCGAATAGATGGGTCCTTTTGGACCGTCCGATCTTCGGGCCGAATCTGAGCCGTCCAGTGCTCCCCTTTTAAGGAGATAGGGATCCTCAGATCCAAGCGATCGAAAACCTAGCTCTCCTCCTCCGTGCGCCCCTTTTTCGAGCGCTAGGTTTAGGGTTTTCGATCCCTAATTTCTTCACTCATCGCGACTGGCCAGGGCAAAAACTTCTCCTCCCTTCGCCAATTCTGAAGAAGCAAGCCTCTGGCTTTCTTCTTGGATGACTAATTGGTAGATTCGGCCAAGAGGGGGCACTGGTTCCATGGCCAAAATCTGCGAGCGAAATGTCAGGTAAGAATCGTTCAAGATTAAAAGGAATCAGGTCGCCTTTTCCCTTTCTTTGATCGACCGATATTGTGTGAGTGTCTCCTCTGGACCCACGAGTTTCTCCTCTGCTGTTTCGAGATCGTTCCACAAGGACGACAATTTGTTGTAACATGCCGTGATGGTCATGTTCCCCTGTTTTAACTCACTGAGCTCCTGCAAAAGGGAAAAAATCCGTGCCCGATCTAATTTGCTATACATCTGTTTGATGTTTTCCCACATGGTTTTCGAGTCCTCTGTTGATGGGAGACCAACCGCGACCTCTGGGGAGATGTAGTTGCCGATCCACGTCCTCACGAGTTGATTGCACTTCCTCCAGAATCGGGCTAATCGCTCATTGGCAGGAATCAGAACCATCCCGTTGAGGAATCCATCCTTGTCCTTCGTCACAAGGGCGCGCCAGAAGTCTTGGGACCACCTGGCGTAATTCTCTGGGCCGGTTAGTTGATGGTTGATTAGTTTCAGCTCGAGGCCGTCGGATGTTGAGATGTGCAGGGGATCACTAGGCTCCGGTCGCCCTGTGACGGCAGCGACGGGGAATGGCATGAATCCGGGCGCAAGGTTCGGGTAAGAATTTGTCCATTGGCCCGATTCGTTTGTCCCAAACTGATACCCCGCATTTGAAAGCCTCGGGTAGGGATTCGTTCCTATACCTGGTTCTCCAGATCCGCTTACCTGCTCTAATCCTGGGGTCGAGCTTGCCCCGTTTACGGCTGGTGAGCTTGCCTCGGATTGGACGTAGGCTCCCTGGTGTCCTACATAAATGGGCGATGATGTGTTCAGGTTTGTCCCGACATAGAATGGGTAAGGTACCCACTGGAATGGTTGGCCCGCAAAGGGTTGCCCCAAACCAAACTGAGCCTGTGTAGGTCTCCATTGAATAGGGTGTGCCTGGATTGTTTGTTATTGTGTTGTTGCAGGTAGATTTTGAATCTGCGCCGGTGGTGAGGCTTCTGCGGTGGTTTGGTCGTCAGCCATTGGGGCTCTTGTCTTCTTCTTCGAGAGTGATTCCTATACCAAGATGGCAGATCTGTTATGTGATTTAGATCTCCTTTGGTGGCAATCAAAAGCGGAAGCGAAGAATGGTCAAAAGCCGAAGCTCTAATACCATGAAAGAAAGTGAAGAAGACTATAGAGATCTGGAATTCTTGTGTATTTCGTATGTATCTTGATGTACAATTCTTCGTAATTATAGTACGAGATGAAATAATAAAAGGCAAACAAATATTTATGAAATCGAATCCAATGTCAGTCTAAAGATCCTAACTAAATTATGCACAATTAAGATCAATTGAGATTCCGAGCATATCTCCTAGTATCGGATTAGAGCATATCTTCCAACAGACTCAATCCCAAAATTTTTGGGATCGGACGTGCGAATAATTTTCTTTTTGGCGCTTGAATCATAGTTAGATTTCTAAAATGGTCAAAATCACACAATATTTTGTCTCTTTAGCTAAGATACGTGAATATACTACAGAAGTGCAAGATTTATCTAATTTCTAATATTTAGTCATTGAATGAAAATAATTTGAAAAATGCTAAACCTTTTAAGGGTCGTAAAACTTAAATAAGGTTAAATGATGTGATTGAATTTTGTTTGGTGTTTAAATAGGCTTACTAGCTTAAATGACTACTTAGTGAAGATCATATCACTTTGTAAATTAATTTACTAAATGAATCCTAATATCTTGGCGATTACTAAAGAAATTTTTCAAGGGAAAAAAAATGTTCAATTCTTATGTTGTCAAAACTTAAAAATTGATCTTTCAAATAATTTATAAGGTGAACTTGTGAGCTTTATTCTCTTGTTAAAAGATTGAGAGTGCCTAATTTTTTTTGGGAGAAGTACACTATCGGTACCATAAGTTATGTACGGCGCTCACTTTAGTGCCAAAAGTTTCCGTTGGATCACTTAAATGCCAAATCGGAGGAAAAACGATCACTTTGGTGTCACCGACAAAAGATTCCGACCAAAATGATTACGTGACTTTTTTTTTATAAAAAAATCGACAAGGCCTTTAAATGACGTTGTTTTCGGTCATCCTTAAGAAAACGACGTCATTTTGCCGTCCTACATGGATGGCCTCAAAAAAACGACGCCATTTAACTCATTTGGGAATTGAAATTAGGGTTTTTCCATCGTCGCTCGGCGCTGTTTGGACGCTCTCGATGGCACACGAGGGAGCACCAGCCCCGGTCGCCGGAGCCTAGGTACTGGAAGACGCAGGCCAGGCACTCGTCGAGGAGATCGGAGATGGAGAGGGAGACATCAATGGCAGCGCACTCATTGGCGGCCTCCCCGAGCACCGACTAGATCACGGCCTTTGACTTAGCCGCCGAGTGGCCGTCATCGGGGTTGGGGTCGGGGTCGAGGTTGGAGCTGCGGCCGCCAAGTGGCCATCGTCAGGGTGGGGGTTGGGGTCGAGCCGTGGCCGCCGAGTGGCCATTGTCGCGATTGGGGTCGGGGTCGAGGTCGGAGCTGCGGCCGCTGAGTGGCCATCGTCGGGGTCGGGGTCGGAGTCGGAGCCACGGTCGCCGAGCGCGGGGGCCGTCGAGGATGGCAACTGGTCGGGGATTTAGGGTTTTGAATTGGGGGAGACACCAAATGGCGTCGTTTTGGTGTTAGGATGCTAATTGTACTTCTCGGCGAGCCACATCAGCTTCAAAAATTAATAAAAAGGTGCCACATCGGATTTCCGGCCAACCGGATCGACGTTGGCACCAAAGTGAGCATTTTTCAAACTTTTTAGCACTTAAGTGATCCGACAGAAACTTTTGGCACCAAAGTGAGCGCCATACACAACTTATGGCACTAATAGTGTACTTATCCCTATTTTTTTTGTTTAGTGAAAACTGTAGGGGCTAAGTTAGATTGATCTACTTAGTCTTATTGACTCGGTTGGTTGATATTTGTTAATTTTAGTTTCAGTTGAATTTAATGGTAAATATGAGCAAGCCTTGGTAGTGGTATGTTGAGATATTGTGATGATTTGATTTATTATGATGAGTTCTTATATGTCAAAAAGGTGTTTGATTGATTTCTTTGAGATGTGGTAAAATGTTAGATGTGAAAATAACTATATTGGGTTTGAAAGTGTTATTTTGTGTATTTCAACTCACTTGCCGATTATACCCATCCACTTATTATGCTCACTTGCCGCTTATGCTCACTTGTTGTTTCTACCCACTTGTTGATTATGTGTGTGTAGTCAAACATTTGCTAATTATACTCACTTGCCAAGTATACCCACTTATTGATTATACCCACTTGCCGAGTATGCTCACTTGTCAATAATACCTAGATGTTGATTATACTCATTGCTTGAGTATATCCACTTGTTGATGATACCAACTTAGCAAGCCAATTATATTAACTCAGCGAGTATACCCACTTGTTGATTATACTCATTTGCCAAGTATACTCACTTGTCGATTATACCCACTTGTCAAGTATACCGACTGGTTGAGTATACCCATTTGCCAATTATACCCATTTGTCGATTATACTTATTTGCTTATTTTACCCACTAGTCAATACTACCCCATTGCCGATCTCTAAATATACTACTATTGCTTGCATGAGAAATGAAAGGATGTAAGCATGTCATTATGCGATCATTGAAAAGGCAAGGTAATTGTATGTTGGAAATAATTTGTATGAAGAAAATTTTATGTATTGAACATCAATTATTGAAATGAGTGCTGTTTCGTTGTTGTTGATGTAAGGGAGATCATATTATTAGTATACTATTAAGTGTATTGTGCTATGTGATTATATATGGAAAGTATTATATGAATTATTTTCATCGCCCACATATTAGTTGCAATGCCTTAGAGTTGGCAAGCCCCAAGAGTATTTGGGATGTTTTAGGAGTCGAGATGCCTGGGAGTGCTCGGGATGCCTTGAGAGTCAAAATGCCCATGTGTTCAGATGCCTTTGACTCGAGATGCCCGGGGAGTGTTTAGGACACCTCAGTGGAGATACGTCGCATGTCAAGATGCTCCGGGAATGTTTAAGATGAGATGAAATAATGAATATGATGCACGTTTATGTGTATGCCTAAATGCATATACTCACACGTGTCTAATTAATGATAGCCATGGATCATAATTTGTTATACCATTTGCTTGCATTTAAGTGAATAATCTTATGCAATGATGTTAATGATCTCCATCAGTATATTATTGTAGAAAATATAATACATTTACTTTTGCACTTATCATACATAGATATTTTATACTTGCCTTGAACTCATGTTATTTGTTAGATGATCTCTTACCTTAAACTTAGAGATTTCATTTTCTAGATTTCGGCTCATTCATTTATTTTTTCATATTTGTAGGATGGATCACCCTCTACCACTTGTGAATACCAAATTATGCCTATACTTGAATCGATGTTAGTATATACAAAGTGTAGTTCCCCACATGGATCAACAGGGAGTTTGTTGGATCTCTTAGGGGTTTCAATGGTCCCTCTAGACATGATGATCGTAGGATGTGATGATGACGGAGGCCACCAACCCCTAAGTTGGATGGTGGTTTGGATAATGCATATGCTCTCTTTTGGGTTAGTATGGGTGTAGCAGCGCTAGTTGACCCAACTTTCATCCCGGTGCTTATATAATGTATTTTATATGTTTGAATACCATATCAAGTTGTTAACTAGTGGTGTTATTATGCAAAGCATATGTTTATTAATTAAAGTCGTGCAAATTTCTTCCATGGGATGTTGTGAACTTTTGTTGAACTTCCACATCCTATTAATAACTAGAAGATAATGTTAGAAATGATATGTGTCACATGTGACATTTTAAGGCATCACATTCCAGGATATGGCCTAACTGCCTTCACTTCTCTTTCTTTCTTCGTGTTGGCACCATCACTATTGGCCAATGCCAAATTTCGCACTTGTCAAACTTTTTAATAGCGCAACTCATGCTGGACACAACTTGATGGGCATAATCACCATAACATCTAGTCAATTGGCTTAATATGATCTATTCTCATAAAGGTAACGCCTCTCTCAAATTTACCTATATGTATTTTGGCTATTTTTAGGTGTTGACAATACCATACATTGCTATAATTTGACAATTAAGATTTGTCAATTGATTTTTTTTTTTATTTGTCAATCAGTATCATTCAATTGGTATACTTGTAAGATGCACGTATGAGTAATATTAGAAAGATCCATATCGGATAATTGTTGTGGTTTGGAGAGGTTTATATTTATCATAATTACCCTATAACCCATTAGCTTAAGTTTTTGATTGAAAGTGAGTTCAACTAAATATGTTGATGGGCATAGACTTTGACTTGCTTTTGGGAATCTCCTTAGAAAAATATTGGATTTCTCAAATACATATCAGGATTTGGTGAATATCTCAATGAAAGAATCTAGTGACTAATGGAATTTCCTAGTAGACCGCTCTGGCAAAAGCGACCTCGGGTGAAGATGGTTTTGAAGTAACATGATCCCAATGGTAACATTCATATTTTAGTATAGGGAAAGAGACCACGTTTTTGGGTTCGCAGAAAGCTGGCGTTAGAGATTCAAGTTAAGATATGTTAATATAAAGAGATACTCGAATTAAGGGGAAGCAGACTTAACATAGCTCATTGATTAAAATTTTTGAGTAAATGTGAATCCAGGAGATATATATTGATTGGTTTAGAGCAGGCTCCCTTTTCGGCAATCTCTCCAAATAAATGTATGAAACTCCAACTGCCTGCTCCCAACACATGTGACGCGACAATCTAGGGGGAAAAGTGTCCGTTTTAACGCAAGGCCCTAGGAAAAATGCTTTCAAGGCTTGCGAAAGGCAGCATCTTACAAATATCTTATGCAAAAACAAAATCAGCAGAAAAGATTAGAGTACCCATTAAGATGCCGACCACACGTGCTATTTCGGCCCGCAATCATGCCCTCTCAAGTCCTTTTTTAATAAAGGGCCACGGGGGTTGTCGATCCAACACCGCAAAGGCACATCCGGAAAAAGCCACCGACTCAATTAATGCCATTTGCAACTTGTCATCCCAATATTCTTCGGCGCGAGAGGTCATGTAACGCCCGGACCCATGTAAAATATTAGACCATCCCGTTCAATCCAGTCCATTGAATTTCCATAAAACCAATAAAATTCGAGGAGCTGGATGCCTTAGCTAAAAGTAAAGTCGCATGGGCAATTGTCGGCTACGAAAATCTCGAACATGTCTAACTTTCCCTTTTCGCATCTAAGTTCGGTCGGTGTCTATTTGGTACATGTATAGAATGGAAAAGAGTAAGAAGTAAACGAAAGCTTTAGTCGAGAGTTACAGCAAGCCTAATAGATAATACTTCTACAAAACTTATATGAAACTTTGCATGTACACATAGATTTACCGAGAGTGTCGTTGTCGGTTCCGATCAGCCGCGTCGAAGTTTACCCTGCAGGCCGAGACCGAGTCTCTGACCGACCAGGTCGCACCGTACGTGCGCGAGACCGATCCTGGATTTCTGGAGATCGAATTCCATCCACACGTTCTGTTGATGGTGGTGGCCGATCACGAATGCCTCCACCCCCAGCAAGTCGGCATTCCCAAAGGTCAGGCAATGCACCGAGTCGCTCCCCCTCACTTGGCCCGGGACGCGGTACAGTGCCCGGTCGCCCGGTATGGTCATCTCCGCACCCCGGAACACCAGGCTCACCGACGGCAAGGGCGGCAAGTCCCGTCGACTCAGCGGGACCCGGTAACAGAGATCCATAGCTCCCTGGAACACGAAATTCGGATCATCCAATTGCTGCAACACGCCTCCTGTTTGGAAAAGAACCGTTATGGCAACTCGGTTTTTATGTCGTCGTCGCTATGATTGCTTTGGCAACTAGCTGGGGCAGTGTTTTCACTCACCAGTTTGCTTTAGAAACTCGGATCTCAAGGCGTCATAAACCGGCCCGAGAAGGAAGGTGAACTGGGTGCCCGAGTCGACCATGGTCTGACCCGCCCCCGTGTGATCGGGCAGGAAGGCGGACGCGGGCAGCGGGAGCATCACGTCCGACACCCGGATCCCCTCGAGATGGACCGTGTACGCCGCCCGGTCGAAGTAGGGCAGCGGGGTCGACATCCGGACCATCGGGGTGTAGTTCAGGGGCGCGAGCCAGGACGAGAGGTTGGCGTCGCCGCCGCCGTCGCCGAGCAGCAGGATGCCCGAGAAGTCCGACCCGGAGATGCAGTAGGAGAACTTGGGGAAGCCCATCTGGGAGACGAAGGAGAGCGACCCGAGGTTCATGCCCATGAGCCCGGTGTTGCGGGCGTCCTCCTCCGGGTTGGAGCTGGAGGCGGAGCCCATGCACCCGAACACCAGGCCCGGGATCCGGCCCGACCCGACGGAGAACGTGTCGGCGGCCAGGTTGCCCTCGCTGGAGGAGGCGTCGGCGTAGGAGAGCGTGGCGTGGCAGAGGTTGCCGGCGTCGCAGGAGGCGGGGATGGGGAAGTCGCGGGTGCGGGCGGTGCAGGTCGGGGAGGAGCAGGGGATGGGGGCGTAGGAGGCGGAGCGGGTCGGGTCGAAGGAGAGCGGGAAGGCGGGGGTGCGGTTGCAGTGGAGCCAGGAGAGCTCGCTGCCGGTGTCGATGACCATGGAGACGTTCTGGGGCGGGGTGCCCACGGTGAGGGAGACGGTGAGGCTGATGTTGTGGCGGAAGGCGAGCTTGTTGGGGGGCCTGGGGACGGACCCGGACGGGACTTCCTGGGCCTGGAGGGGCAGGATCAGGGCCTGCGACTGAGCCCGAACGGCGAAGAAGAAGAAGAAGAAGAAGAAGAAGAGGAGGAGGAGAAAGAGGCGCTGGTCCGTCATCGTCGCTTCGGAGAGATCGACGCCGTCACAGACGAGGAGAAGAACATGTGAAGGAGGATAAGCGAAAGTGATTTGAGGGGTTTGGACTTTGGAGAGGTGGGGAACGTGGGTGTTGGGGGATGCGGGGACAGGCACTGTGACGGATCTGAGCGAAACTCATAGCGAAGCGAAATCCCTACGAACGAAAGGAAACTTGGTCCGAGCCTGGCTGGATGAAACGGGGAAAGCTTCTTTTGCTTTGGTCCTTTCGGGGTAGAAGAAAGAGATATAAAATGGAGTTTGACATCTCGAGGAGGAGGAGGAGGGAGAGGGGAGGGGAGTGGGATCTAACGATGTAATAGTGTATATTTTATCGAAGTGAGCAGAGCGAAATGACGTCGTCTGAGTGAGGGGCGTGTTTTGGTGGCCATGCATTTAAAAGCTCTTTGTCGTGTAGGGCAGTTGTCGGGTGAGACATTAAATGGCTCCCGATGCGGGGAAGTCGTCCATTTGACGAGAGCCTCCTATATTGACGAGGGGGTTGGTTACAGTGACTAGAAAAGTTAGATCGATAAAGGTTATTTTTATCGTGGATAATAATTTAAAGTATACTATTTTCATGAATAATCAAAATATTTTTTATCCATTCATTTTTTTGTAGTGATATAATGAATTTTTTTTTTCAAAAAATGCTCTTCAAAATTTTGAGTTTTTTATAAAACACATATCCTCATAGATTGCATATGTGGTGATGGACAAAAGAAAATAGCTTGGTGAAATGTGGCAGCATACTTGAGGCATCTTATTCCCAATCAAAATCACTATTTACGTTCCATTAGTTTCGCAAGAAATTAATTATTGATAATTGAGAAAATGAATTAACGGGAAATATATATCTAAATTCGTTGAAATGACATCCTCTTTTACAAAATTAAAAGTTGATATTTCAGTAAAGATAATTGGACCTCTATCATTGCAAGGTCCTCTTACATGCTTGGATTCAAGTGCCCAATTGACCTACTTGGGAACTCAATGCCCAATAGGTCATGAAAGCCAAACTCAAGATCGAAGTGGCCTAGACTCAAGTCCTTGTGGCTTGGACCTGGGTCTCCATCATCCAAACCTAGGTCGCCACGGCCCAAACAAGGGTCCCTGACACTCAAACTTGGGATCCATTGATCTAAATGCACAACCCCATCACTCCCACATATAAACTAGACTCATTTCCCCAAGAGCCTAGACCTAATACCCAACCAATGAACTTGGGATTGGAAGCTTGTAGATGGAATGTCATGTTGGGCTGCCATGACTCAGGTTGAAGCGTGAGTTCCTAATTATGTCAACTAGGCACTGTTGTCCTAGCACATAAGAAGAGATAAGGCCTTGCAAATAGTGCAAGTCAAGTTGAACTTGAGCCAGTGGAAGTTGCCCCAGTGACCACTCTTTCTACTTGGGAAGGGGAAGGTGGGGAGTTGGATCCTCACATCTTCGAGATTGAGGTGAGGATGTGTGAGTGAGAAAGAAAGGTGTCACGACCTATATACAACTCATAGCATGTATCGTGGCTTATAATATAAATATAGAATGGGATTGAACTAAAAAAGTTGAATTTGAAAAAACTTACCAAATACGAGTTACCTTTTACAATTTTATTTGTTGAACAGATCAAGTGATCATGCTTAGCCAAGATCAAAGAAATAAATTACTGACCAAAATGTGGATTAATGCAAGTAAAGCCACGTGTCATCGATGTAAATCTGCAAGTATTCGGACTATAATGGATCAAGTCCCCACATTTGAAGCACTAAAGAACACCGACCCAAAAAAGAAGAAAAAAAAAAGCACTAAAGAACGGATTCCGCATAATTATCGCTCTAGTTAATTTATCGAGATCTTTCAGGTGGGCGAATGAAGAAGCTTAAAACGGAGGTTAAAAAGCCATAAAGCAAGCAGAATTCTCCTCTCGGTTGCTGCTTGCTGCACAACGCCACTCATACGCAAGGCAGAACTGTGAGTGTGATATCGAATAGAATTCAAGCCGGACCATTTCTCTTACTGTTCTCTCTATGCATTAAGAATGTTGAGCCCAACTTGCTAACCAGGACGTCGAGTGTCCCTCCCACGAAACACTTATGTTGGAAACTTGCACATGCGGTGTCGAATCATTTAACAGCAAGAGATCGTGATTGGCTTTGTGGTTTACTACGATGCTGTTGGACATGTGTCCCATTCTAGCGCTGATGTGACCTAATCATATGAGTCAAAGCTTGAACGTACGTGTTTGTTTTTGTTTTTCCAGTAAGAAAACTGTTCATGTGGTTTCGACGTGTAATTGGCGATGCGCATTCTAATTCCCTCCAGCATGACAATCGGCATCCCTCGGGTGTTAGGTCAGGCTTATTGTTCCAGGGTTGTTTATGATTCTGCCCGAGATCTAGATGTCACAGTGGCTGAGGTTTTATGCAAGGGAGTCGTTGGGTGTGGCCACCTTCAAGATCTAAGGACTTGGTGGAAACTCAAACCATTCTACGCGGCCCAGTTCAACCTTTCTCTGATGTGGCGGGTATAATAGACTCCGCTCTGGTTCTTAAAGGTTGACAATTTACTTATGCAAATGATCGGCGGTTGCTAAAAAGTAGGAATGCTGAGGTGCCTTGGCATAGGCTCATTTGTTTCAAACCAGAAATCCCTTTTGGATAGGCTGCTCACAAGAGATGAAACAAGTCGGCAGCTTGATGATGGTCCAGATACTTGTCTTCTATGTGGCTCGACTTCTGAAACAGGGGATCGTCTATTTTTGAAAATGGTCCTTCTCTATGGCTGTGCAATCATCGCTGCTCGATCTTTGTGGTGTGCAAAAGGCTACAGTGGATTCGAACTCTGAGTATACTTGGTTATGCAATCCTTAAAAGGCAATTCCTGTTATAAAAGAATTCTGAAAATGGCTTGGGTTAGAGCCACTTACCGCATTTGGAAGGAAACAGTGCCTTGCATTTCGGTCCTTGTCCCTCCGTTGTTGTTGGAGTGATTGGAAATACTCCTTTTCCAGTAGGAGTTCAAATGGCTACTTACATTAAGGAGATAAGGCTGAGTACATCTACTGCTGAGAAGGAATTACGAGCCAAATGGAGAACATGGTTTAGGGAGGAGGACACAGTGTTGCTGCAATAATTGGGTTTGCTGCTACTGCTTTTTTAGTTTCCCTGTTCGTGCTGCAATTTTATAGTTGCTTGATATTTGGTATAGATGTAAAATTATACAGCGATAGCCGAAGAATTACTATAGAAAACTTACTATAAAGGAAAAATGGTTATATGCACACCAGTTCCTAAGAATGAAGATTTTAAGAAAATAATGACATTAACTTTGTTATTTAAATTATTTTTTAGTGTTCATCAAACTCTTCTCTCTGCCAACTTTTGGATTCTTGACCTCAAGTCAAGAAAGAAGTCTCTCTAATTCTTCAGTATCATTGTGTTCATGACAGAAACCACCTCATACAAATTCTGATGAATACCTACTTCAGTTCAGGTATAGTGATGTGGCACCTACTTGATCAACACCGGCTTAAAGTTGAGATTTGAGATACCCAATTTGTCAGGTAAAGGAGTTTCGATCCAAGTAATTCAGCTTCACCATGTGGAAGATTCAACAGGATCTTTTCTTCCCCTTCAGCATAAGATTTTACTTTAAGCTGCTTGATACAAACTAACACTCGCAATATGACCATGACTATTCCTAGCATCATCCATTATTCATTAAATGGATGCTTACAGCCACAGATCCACACAAGCGGAGACCTAGCTCTGTCTTTTATTGTCTGCCTAGCCCTCAGTTTTTTAAAACAGAAAGTTGAGTCAAACTGATGGTTTATGCGCATTTTTCATCAGTACAAGTATATCTTGGATCTTTCACCTGAATCTTGCTGAACACTCTCTCATGTAGTCATTCTTAACTTGTCCTGAATTTCCAGCCACTGCCTTCTTTCTTCACTCAAGAGCCATCCAATGCCAAGCTAATAATGCTTAGGTACGCCATCAAGTCTTCCAAATTGAACTACTGATAAACCATGCCAAGCCCTTCAAATTAGACCATTTTGTCCATCAGATTTGTGAACGCTGAGTATGTGCCCATACCAGAGCAAAAGATCCCAAAAGTTATGATGGATCCGCACGCTGCAATCTGCATGGAAGAATTGACAATCTCATTGACAATAATTTTGCTGCTTCATTCAGAAGGGAAGTTGATGAAATTTTGGGAAGAGCAGGGCTATTACCTCCAACTTGGTCAGTCTACCCTTCCAGATTTTGAGATAACACACGCATGGGAAGATGATTGCCTGTTTTCAGAGATCAACGAGCACATCTTCAGTTCCTCGAAACTCATTTTTGTGTAAATTGCGATTCATATTGCAGGAAGGAGAGTCAACTCACCACTAACATTGCAAGAAGAGATCCCATCAGGGCCATCACAAGACCTGCAGCAACAGCGGAACTTCTCATAGTTTGTCAAGTTAAATTTGCTACTTCCTTGGTTTATATTCGGTCAAACAAATGAGCAGACGCAAGAAGAGGAGGAAAATGATATGTGCATCAAGAGTAATGAAGTTCCTACCAAAGAATGGGACTGCCAGTGCTACGATCAAGATTGACATTACTAGGACACTCCTGATGATCAATGCCATGCCATGCGATTTACGATGTGACGAGGGCAAGAGTTCCTCCAAACTCAATGCCACCGGCATAATTGTCAAAGCATACTTTGTCATTGGGTTCACAACCTGCAAAAGAAAGAAAATTTTGAAAGAAACTAAGATAACTATTTTAATTTTATACTATCTCAACGCCGTTGTCCTGTTGTTCCTAGCTTGTGCATTTGCAGGAGGACCTTTTTCATTGAAGGATTCCTGAACTCACCGCCGTCCAAATCGCTACTTTCGTTGCCATATACTGTTGGGGCATGTTTAAGGTGAACTGAGATTTGATATTGTCCCCGAACATCAGAAATCCGCATACTGATACACCAATGTAAATGAGAGAAGAAAAACCCATGCTGCATAAATTGTAAGAAAGAACATAACTCACAGGTCGAAAGTATTGATAAAAACGACTGAATGACAGATTAAGTGAAGTACGTTGCCACTAAAACCCATGGAAATTTTGATGGCTCCTTCATGGAGGAGTATATATTTGGTAAGACCGAATGTCCTGCGTAGCAGAAACCATATATTCCTAGCGTGAATGGTAGGTTCGCAAGATTTATGATGGTCCCGCTTGGGTGGAACCCCACTTGGTCCACTACTCCTAACCATAACAAGCAAATCACCACCAATATCGATGCGACAACTCCTCCAGCTGAAACGTAGCCACTTTTTGGATTAGCAGGTCTTCAACAAGTGAGCATCAAAGTAGAGGGTAATTCAAGAACGCTAATTACTGAGATGAGAATTGCAAACCTGAAAGGTAAGAAAGCAAGCCAAGGTTCCGCAGCCAAACAGTTGGGAGAACGACAAGAGTTGCCATGATAGCAAAGAATTGATGTGACGTCAAATATATGGCTCCGATGTACATGTGGGTTTTTGGGAACATTGTGGCCAAGTTATCGCTCATCATGATCGTATACTCTATGCAAGAAGCCTATAAAAGAAGAAATGATTGCGTGTGGTTGAATAAGAAAAAAAAACGACACCTAATCGGAAAAAGTAGGGATTAGATTGAATCTATATGACTTACATATAGTTCCATGTAGAGTATTATCTGCATTGGAGCAAAACCTACATGTCAGTACTTCTTTCAGTCCCAGTTACTTTGTGCGAACGGTCATGCAAAATTGAAAATATTCAAAACTAAAGTGAAACCAGCGGGGTGTCATTGTTGGTTTCTGTACTCACAGCTATTACTAGGCGACCTGGTATGCCAAAGGCGGCCTGTCCAATGTCGAGGTAAGTCTTGAATCCCGGAGAAACTTCTAAACACCGTTTCAATAACATTGCAGTGTAGAAGGAGATAAGACAGAAGAGAAGAAGCAGTAGCAGACTTAACCACCCTCCTTCATGGACTGCATATGGAACGGCTAGAGTTCCTAAGCCACAAATCACATTTATTCCTGGTACATGAAGAAGAAACAAAACCATAAGCATCTTCACAAGTGTCTCTCTGCTATAAATTGCAAAAACTCCTATAATACAAGCGTTTCGGAATTCCTGATTGTTTTTTGGACGTTTTACCATTTAGTGCGGCTTGAGCAAGCGAACACTGTTCTCTTGGAGGCGGCAGCTCAGGCACAGAAATTATATTGTTCAAAGATGTGACCGAAGGAGTCTTTAGTGGAAGTACTTCCTTGTCGAAATTCGTTGATGGAATGAGCGGTTTGTGCAAGGAGGATTCTGAGGTAGATGGTGGCAGTCTTCTCTGTGTCAAGCTAGAGCCTGTTAAGAAACTTATCGAAGGAGGGGTAACGCTGGTGAACATGTCCATAGACTGCCTGCAATGTAAGCAAATTCAGGTCAAGCTCTGAGGCAAGAAAAACAGAATAAAGCAATCTCGGATTGTTTGCTTTGCCAAAATCAATGTGGTCCCCTTGATTTAGTATTAGTCACCATTCATGTCGCTAACAGATCAAGCACTGATGAAATGACAAGATATATCAGCAGCACAATTCAATCCGACTCTGATCAGAAAATCCTCCAGGAAAGAACTTCTTGCAATTTTAAATCAATTAAATGTTCTATACAAGGTATTGAAGAATCTTAGTTTGAAGGTCTCGGCTTTAGACATTAATTTATCTGTTTCTTTTTCTTTGAAAACACGGGACATATTAGAACAATTCGACCCTCAAGAAACATATTGTACACGATATGTGATAGCCCGTTCATATCAATCCGCCGGTTCTTGCATGGATATACTCTAGAGAAAGGAAACGACGGAAACTCTCAAAATTTAACAACCCTAAACATATGCTACAATGTGAACGGTGACAAGCCACGGAGACGGGAAAAGGGAATGAACCTGTAGCTCTGAGGCCAGGACGGAGTATTGATGTCCATGCAATTATCCGACGAGTTTTGCGAGGCGGGCGAGAGATCTTCAGATCGGCTAATGTCATCGTCGTCATCGTCGTCATAATCACAGTTACACTCGGCTTGGTTTTCTTCGTCGTCCGTCTGGAACTCGTCCTGCCGGTCATGTCCTAGATCCTCATCGAGTTTCATTATCGCAGCCGATGCAAATCCTCAGATCGATGCTAACTTTTTGTCTTCTCGCGGATCAAAGGTGGAACACAAGATGACGTTGAAGGGTAGAGTTTGTTCCTTCTTTTGCTTGATGCTGAAAAAGGCAACGGAATCCTGACAAATGAAGGAGGCAATTTTCAGCGTTGGCATTGACCCCGAAACAATGGGGAAGGTGACAGCTTCTCTCTCTCTCTCTCTCTCGTTGATGATCAGGATAAATTTGCATTCGGTCCGGACAGGTTTCTGCCGTCATGCTGTTTCCAAAAAAAGCAACGTCTCCCTAAGGTATGCAGAAACTATTGCTGTTGATGGCGGGGAACGCTTGTCCTGCAAATTTCTCCCTTCCAAATGAAGAGATGTCAACGATGATATGAATGATGCCCGTGCATTGTATATGTTAAAGGCTATATTTGTTATATTGTTATAAAATGTTGGTACCGATGTGCATTTTCACAAAAGAAAAGTAAGTAACAGTATGCCAAAAAAAGAAGAAGAAAATATCATTAAAAAAATTATTTATCTAATCAAATTTTCCGTTAAGGTTTACGTAGAATTTCATTATATTTCTGTAGAATTTTCTAGACCTTAAAATGGCTATTTTTCTCTCCTCCATTTTCTCCTTTCTATTTGTAGAGAGTCAAAGGCCAAATCTTCAAAATCATATTCTTTTGATATTCTTCAATTTCATTTATTTTATAATTCTCCATTTCTTTTTATTATTATTTAATGCTTTATCTTTTATTTCGATAAGAGTTGATGATAAAATATTAGGTAGGTGGAACCCTTTAAGCCATCATGGGGCCGGCCCATTCACTAATCGTCATGTGTGACGGATGGGTCCCACTTTGTCATATTTTTTTGAAACTCCCTAGCAGATCTCTCTAACACACATTCTCTCTCTTACTCCCTTCACCTTCTCTCCTCTTCTCCTTCATTCTTTAAGGAGTGTGAGTTCTCACTCAAGAGCGGCTAGCTTGGACTCCATGGATTATCAATAGGCCTATTATGAGAGAAGGATACTCCAAATGACAAAAATTTGTACGGATGGATATATAAATACCAAAAATTCCACACGGTACACTTAGGTGCCTTTTTTAAAAATAAAATAAAAAATAGATACTTGAGTGTCAATTCTGACGAGATTTGCTAGAAATTCAATGTGGCGTTATTTTATTAATAAGATCGGTCCATGTGGCTTGTCGGAATGTTTACTCAGCAACCCTTGTCCTAAAATGACATCTTTCCCCCCCCAAATTTGATTTTTAATATAAATATCAATTGAATTAAATTTAAAAAACTAAATTTAAAAAAGGGTAGTAAATAAGGCCCTTGCTTCCGCTGCCCCACCATTGCCGAAAAGGGTTGACAATGAGGGGGCGAGGGTCAGTTGCGGTTGGTGGGCTCTAGCTAGTGGCTAGCAACTCTATTTGATTGTAGGTAAGGGCTTTCATGCCTTTATCCAAATTTGGGTTGAGGATCGGTCTGGGTCGTTGGACCTCAGCTAGTGGCTACGCCAACTTCAGGCGAGGGCTTGCATGCCCTCGCCCAATGCTGGGGTGAAGGGTCGTTAAACTTAGATTGGGTCAAGGGTTGTTGCTTGCTAGGGCAAGGTTGCCGCCCAGTCCCACTGCTAGCCCTTGGCCCCTTAGGGTGAAGGCCGGCAATCCTCGCTTGATTTGGGGAAGGGCCGCAACCCCTCATCCCAAATTTAGGTGAGGGCCTTTAGGCCCTCAAAAATTGTCGGCCAAGGTCTTGGCCAGCCCAACGTTGCTGGCCCATTCCGATGATGGTTGGGTGGCGGTGGCAAAGGCCATGGAGGCCATCACTAATTCTCTGCCTTTTTTTTTAATTTAGTTTTTAAAATTTTATTTAATTAATATTTATATTAAAAATCAAATTTGGGCCAAAACGATGTCATTTTAAGCATATCTAACCATGTCATCGCCACGTGGATAATTTTTTATTTATTTAAAGAATTGCCACATCAGTTAAAAATCTCACTAGAAAAAGCCATGTTAACTATTTGGTTGTAAATTCTTACTGTTGGCACTTAAGTGTTCATTTCTTCTTTAATTTCAACATTTAAGTGTATCTTATAAAAGTTTTGGTAGTTATGTGTCCACCTATACTAAGTTTTACACTTGGGATGTCCTTCTCCTGATTTCTTGCGATGTCTTTCTTCTGATCTCTTGCCTAAAGGAACGATAGAGTAGGGGGATAGAGTAGAGATAGAGAGGGATTTAGGGTTTTTGGGGAGTAGGGGAGTTTCGGATTGAATCGACTTATTAAGGAGGCTTGCAGTGAGAGAGGGAAGGAAGAAATAAGGTGAAGCAATGTGCGACCTTGGGCAATTAATTCTCATCCAAGCGTCATTTATCTTCCTCTTTCTTTGAATCAAACAACGAACGTTTCCAAACTAGCCAAGGCAAAGGAACAAAAATTTATCAAGTATGGTTTTAATATTAGGTTTCCTTATATTATTAAACTATTTCGATAACTCATTATAAACAATTACTTTCAAAAGGCAAAAGAACATCTCAAGTGCCAAAATTTGACATGGGGGATACTTAAATACCAAAGTTAAGAAAGTGACACTTAAGTACCACTCTTTTAAAAAATTGGGACACTTGAGTACTAAATCTGATAAACCCCACCAGAAATCCTACATAACAATTCTTTTATTAACATTGCTCGCCTACATGAGTTGCGAGAGAGCTGACTCATCAAAGAAACGCTAAAACGACGTTATTTTGGCGTTGATTTGAATTTTAATATAAATATTAATTAAATTAAATTTAAATCAATTTTAAAAAAAAAAATAGTTGCAAGCCCTCGTCATTGCCTCCTTGCCATTATTGAGAAGAGCAAGTGACGGTGGAGGAAGGGTCGACCCGGGGTTGTCGAGTCCTAGGGTTGTCGACCCCGGCCGATTGGCGTGAGGGCTTGTGAGCCCGCAGCCCCTCCCTAGATCCAACCCTTTTCCCACCGTTGCCCGGCCCTTCTTGATGACGATGGAAGCGACGGCGAGGGCTCGGCCCTCCCCTTTTGGTTCCTTCTCCTTTTTTTTTTTTTTTTTTTTAAATATAAATATTTTAATACAAATATTAATTAAACTAAATTTAAAACTAATTTGTTTAAAAAAAAATAAGATGCCTTCGCCGTCGCCCCCTACTATTGCTAGGAAGGGTCGGCCGGGTCGTTGGGCCCTAGCTAGGGGCTAGCAACTTCGGTTAACTAACCCCCAAACAGTAGCGACCCTTGACCTAGTTGGGTGAGAGCTAGCAACCCTCACTAGATCTAGGGGAGGGCCGCAGGCTGCGACTCTCACCCCAAAACTAGACAAGGGCTCATAAGCCCTTGTTGCTGGTCAACCAAGGTTGCCGGCCCTAGTGGACCTTGGCCGGTCCTTCCCCCACCATTGTTAGCCCTTCGCGACGATGGTGGGGAGGTGACGACGAGGGCTTAATCCTGACTACTTGCAATCTCCATCTTAGTTTTTTTTTTAATTTAATTTAATTAATATTTCTATTAATTATCTACTCACATTAGCGTGCAAAATGATATCATTTTACACCTGCCTCTCTTGAAAATCACCACGTCGGATTTTCTCACCATTGGTTTCCATTTTACTTTGATTTTAGTATTTAAGTGTCATTTTCCCAACTTTTGGCACTTAATTGTTTCTCATTACCAAGTTTTGGCATTCTAGGTGTCTGGTACTCCTTTTCATAGTATATGGGTACTTCAAAATAGGGTTTTTTTTTTTGGCTATATATGAACTTTTCATTTTAGAACAAAACGTTACAAAACGGATGTAGTACCTATATTAGAGCAATAGATTAAAGAAGACTCGATTAATACAATATTTTTAACTCTAGACAGGAGATCATGGAAAAGAAAAGATGATGTAGTGTCTATTTGATTAAAAGCCCAATTTGCAAGCACATGAGCAACTCCATTCTTGGATCTTTAGGTCCAAGCAAGCTCTAACTAGGATTTTGCTAAAGTAGGAGGTGAGAATCTACAACAAAATGCTAAATACTCCAAGGGCAAAGCCGCTTTTGTTGAATGGCATCAATTAAGACTTTGCAATTGCTTTCAAAAATCTCTTTTTTTTGGAAGCCGAGGGACTTAGCATAATTGCAGGTGAAAAGGAGAGTTGATGCTTCCGCTTCCACCGGTGAGTTCCAACATCCTTTCCTTGTCCAAACTTGGACAATTGAGCCACTAGCCGATCGTGCAACGATACCAATGGCTCCTTTGTTATTTTTTCCATGAATTCTTGTGAAACCAACTTAATTGCTCGGGAAGAAGTTTGAATAACTTGATCACGTAATATGGCATTCCTATAGCACCACATTCTAGTGCATAGAATCATTATAAAGAGGGTGAAGAGTTTTTAATTGAAGCCCAATCTCTGAGCAATCCACTCAAGTCAAGAAAGTGGTTGATCATTTCCTCTAGTGTCAAGAAGTTCCAAGCATAAGAGATGATACGCCAAGGACTTTGTCTCCATAAAATCTAAGCCAAAGGACATGTTGTGAATAGATGGACTAAAGTTTTTTTTTTTTTTTTTTTTTTGAATTTTCCACACAATAGGCTTGAAAGACATGGAATGTGAAATAACCTACCCAAGTCAGCTCTACAAAACCACTGGGATTCGTCCTAGTGGCCACCCTTCCATCATGGAAGGGGGATGTGAGAGATTTAAATCCCCACCTTATCAGGGGGGATGGGGTGGGGACGCGTAAGTTTCAGGAGTGGATTTCGACTCTCACGCCCTGTAAGAGGCAGAGCAAAAGTCTGAGAGTGAGTGTAGAATAGGAATAGAGTAGGACTGACCAAAAAAAAAAAAAAAAAAGTCAGCTCTATAAGACAATGCATTAGCTGTTGTCCTCCAAAACATCATCTTGTGCCTCTCATGAACTCTAGCTTTCCATATTTCATTCCACATTCCAAAGTTGGGGTCATTCCCTATACGCAACTTAATGAGCTTATAAGCGGATTTAACCATAAAAATTCCATCAATAGTTGTCTACCATATTGGTTTATCCACCCAGTGGAGGTTGGAATATGAATCCGGAGGATGGCATGGACCGTGGTTGGGCAAAACACCTGAGTTAGACTATTTACATTCCAAGTTTTTGTCCTAGGATAAAGAATCTCGCTATTTTTCTTTGTTTTAAAATGGGAACAGGATCAATCTATACATACACAACAATTACTTTTACCTATTTATCACCAAAATATGTAGAATTCTATTTGACGAATTTGTAATAAATAAAAATATCTATTACAAATTTATTATCAAAATATACATAAAAAAAGTTTGTAAAAGAAGATGGGTAGCAAAAGAAGTAGGGGTGAGCGTGGTTCCCGGGTAGAACGGGAACCGGGAACCGAACCGGAGGTTCCGGTTCGGTTCCCGGTTCTAAGGGGGCCGGTTCCGGTTCCCGGTTCCCTTTTTCGGGAACCGGCGGTTCCGGTTCGGTTCCGGTTCCTATGGGAACCGGAACCGGAGGAACCGAACCGGCCACATTAAAAAATAAAAACCCTAATCCCCCACGTCATTTTCCCCCTTCTATTCAATCTTCCCCCTTTCCCTTTCTTTTTTTTCTCTCTCTCTCTTTCCTCCCCTTTTTCCTCCTCACGTCACTTCCCTGCCCCCCCAACTTTTTTTTTCCCCCTCTCTCTCTCTCTCTCCCCTCTTTCCCCCTCTCTCGGCCGAAACCCTCCCTTCTTCTTCTTCTTCTTCTTCTTCTTCTTCTTCTTCTCGCCGCCTCCGCTTCACCCACCACCACACCGCCGCCCCATGCCCTACTCACCACCACCTCTTGGCCACCGAACCCCCACCACCCACTGCTCGTCGGACGAGCCGTCTCGCCGTTGAGCCCGACGAGCTGTCTCGCCATCCGCGCCGCCGTGAGGCACCGCCGTTGTCCTCAAGCCACCGTCACCACCTCTTGCCGCCGCTCGCTCGGCCGTCCGGGCCGTCGTTGCTCCGATCCGTCACCACCTCCGCCCGAACCGAGCTCTTCCCCCTTGGCCGTGGGTTGAGCCGCGACCGCCGCTGCTCTGCCTTCGCCATGCCCCAAATTACTCTCACAACACTCAGTCTCACTGTCTCACGACACTCTACCCTCTGTTCTCTCTTTGCCCTCTGCTCGACGCCACCAAGTAGCATCCCCGCCGCACCTCGCCTCGCCTCGCCTGCAGCCCGCACCGACGTCGCTCCTGCTCCGCCCGCCCGCCGCCTTCGCGCGCGCCTCGCTCGCAGCCCGCGACGCCACCGCTACCTTCGCCGTGCCCCGAAGCCCGCGACGCCGCAACTCGCCTTCGCCGTGCCCCGAAGCCCGCGGCCGCCGCTCCGCCTTCGCGTGCCCCCCGAAGCCCGCGACGCCGCAACCCGCCTTCGCCGTGCCCCGAAGCCCCCGACCCCGCAGCGCCCTCGCTCCTCCGAGCTTTCCCAAGCGACACCGCCGCAACTCGCCGCTTGCCCTCGACGCCACCGTCGCTCACCTCGACCACCGCCGCCGGCCCTCGCCACCGCCGACCTTTGCGCTTACCTCTTCTTGTGAGTGTTCTCTCTTTGTTATTTTGAAACTCAATACTTGTTTGTTCTTTGTTGCTCATAAGTTGTGCGGAAGATGTTTGGGGTAGAACGCATGTTATAATTTGTAACACTTGCCAGTAGGAACAACTCTAACAATTCATTGTAAATCCAAAGACGACGATCTCGGGATCCATTATATAATGAGTAGCTGGGAATTCAAATTCAGACCCGGTTTGTTTGGGAAAACTTTATTTTTTTGTAGCTTTGCATGGCTGAATAATTTTCAGCGGTTTGATATATATGTGCAAAGTAAGGACGGTGATCATTACACCACGTGTGCTTGGAAGATCTTTCCCGAAAGTTATGAGGTGGTTTCTTTGCATTTTAGATTTCATGTTTCAGCCGATCTGCTCATTTTGGCCGTGCCTTTGCATTTTTGTATTTGCAGCTTACATTATTTGCTATCGTGCATCTTCCATTCTATAAATGGTTGAATATTCCTTCGAAAGTCATCCAGAATCTATCCGAGTTCTTTTCTATCTCATTCTTGTTTTTGTTGGTTATTTAGAATTCTTTGCTCTAAATTTCTTTAGTTGTTTTAATCTCCTGTTTACCTTTTGCGGGCGGAGTAGGTATACGAGTCAAGATTGAATGCTGCCTCCCAAAGGATCAACAATGACCAAAGCCAACCGCTCAAATTACCAAACTCCCGCTTCAAAGCATTGTATGAAGCTACAGATGGTTTTAGAGTTGCTTCGGATAGGAATGGTGATTACACATTTGTTTCACTTGCCATCTCATCTGATTTTTGCTTAATTTACTTATATACTTCCTTCTAGATAAGTGACAAATATGATCATCTGATGTTTGTATGTAAGAGAATAAAGTAAAATGGAGCAAAGATCGAAAAGTTGAATGTACTTGAAACCATTGATTGCTTCGCTTATGTTATAATTATGCAATGTGGTGCCTTGTATCACATTCTAAAAACTTGTTAGATGTAATCATTGTCTTTAAATCAAATTGATTTCAGGTTGTCTTTGAATCTAATGATGTTATTTTACTTGAAACAACTCAAAATTCATTGACTAGTGAGTGGTGTTATTATTTGGATATCTATGTGAGTACTTTGTGGTTCAATTGCAACATGCTACGGAGACATTTTGCAGTCCATGCTTTCTTGGCATTTTTAAGTGAGCATGATTAAACATGTTGTTTGATCAAGTTTTGTTGAACATAGGCGAGTCAGGTTCCATAGCAAGTGCAGTTCTTGTAGCGATGATGGAATTTTACATGAAAAAGGCTAGACAATCTAGACAATCGAAAGACGAAATGCCTCCACCTCCTTCTCTTCAAGGTTAGCTTTTCAATTCCTTGCGAGCGGGCGTTATTTTTGTTTTCTTGTGTCTTGCTATATGCATCTTAGTTAAGATGACATATTTGTGTTTTGTTTCATAGGACCCGGCCAAGAAAGGTCATCACATGTGCGACTTCATTCCTCCAGAAGAGCTTGAAAGGTTTTTGACTTCATGTAATGATGCCTCTGCCCAAAGGCTGCTAGAGAAGCTGCTGAAAGGGCCAGGATTCAGGCTGATAATGTTGGCCATAAGCTTTTGTCAAAAATGGGGTGGAAAGGTCTTTTTTTTCTATTCCCTATGGCTCTTGGTTTCATTCCATCCAAAAGATAAGGCGGTTTTGATGTAGCTAGATCCTTTTGTTAGGATAAATGTTTCGCTCAAGCAGCTTAATCATTCATGTGTGCATGATGTACTGAAGTTTTCATCTTCTCTGTGCATATGAATGTGTCGATTTGTTAAGTACCATTTATAGCTCCTAAGTGGCTCGAGCATGGGGAAACTCCCTGTCCTGTGACATTTAAGCCAACAATGGTGGTGAATGAGGAATTCGTCTTATAGTGTCTGACTTCTTAATTGCATTCGTTATCGCTTATGATCGGAGGGGAAGAGGCTAATGGGTGCACCTGGCTAATTGAGCAGGTGAGGGTCTTGGAAGCTCCAGAAGTGGTATTGCTGATCCAATCATGGCTGGTGAAGTGAAGAAAAACAATTTGGGCATTGGTGCTCATAATCCTGGAGAGGTGGCGCAAGAAGATGATATATACGAGCAATTATGGTCACTGTCAAAGCACGTTTCATCCATCATTGCTCGAACTACTAGATTGTTCGTAAGTGTAAAAAAAAGTTTGTTTATTATTGCTTCTAAAATGCTTTGTTTGTTGTTTGTGTTATATTCTCTTTGTTGAATGACAAGTTTGTTTAAAAAAAAAAAAAAAAAAAAAAAAAAAGGAAACTGTTGGAACACTGGAACCGACCCCGGAACCCGTGACGGGTAGGTTCGTGGTTGCTTCGACGGGTAGGGCCAGGGTTCCAAAAAATGAGGAACCCGTACTGGGTAGGTTGGGTTCCAAGCGGAACCTGTAAGGAACCGGGAACCGCTCACCCCTAAAAAGAAGGGAAAAACTCTGTTACTAGTTCTCCTGTGGCTAGATCTTAGGCAAGCGCTACAGTTAATCGAGAAAGCATTTGCAAAGAGAACCCAGCTGATTTTGCCCAGCGGAAGGGCCGTCGCTAAACGTGTACCTACGCTCCGACCCAAAAAGTAATAACTGAAAAATAACGTTTCATTGCAGATTTCAAATCAACCTAAATCTTTCTTTACATCAACTTTTTTTCATCCAGTTTATACAAAAGCTGCATTTATTATCAATAGCGCAGGGATTGATCCCTTCTATGGGTGGGGCTAACTTGACCATTTAACAAAGAAAGATCAGGCCGGGCGACAGTTCACCAAAAACATAGGCCTCTGTAAATGGGCTAATGAGGCATGGGGTCATATTGGATATGGACCCAAGTACAACTTGGGCTAACATTAGAGATATGTTATAGTGACCATAGAAAGTAAATTAAAGGTAAAGCTCCCACAAAGCTTTTGAAGTAAGCAACACCAATGTCCTGTCTATGGTGCATAAGCAGGGAAAGACATGATCTCATTTTCCTTAAAAACTAATCATGTCAAAACTTCTTTTGATGTAGCCAAGTTCATTCTTATCACAGGTTGCTAATTCGGTAAGTTTTCTGGCACAATTTGATGGAGGAGTACCACTAAATGCACAATGGATCGAGATCCCCTCTACTTAAAATTAGCTTCTATATTTACATCTTCTATTCTCTATTTATACCCTATCAATAAGAGGATCAATGAATAAGACGTGGAACCTAGCCTTACATAATTACTCTTCTCATCTATCCGTCCCACCGCTTCGATGGCAGCTATGACACCCCAACCTATGCAACCGCCTGTTTCGAGGTTACTTGAGGTTAACAGTCTCCTTGAGGTCGCCAAAATACAAACAATGGCATGGCCTTAATAAGGCCTTGACCTAGGGCAATTTGTTAGAAGATTTAATTGTCAAAGCACGCTTTCTCTTAATAGTTTAAATGTTTAAATATTTAGAACAGTCAACATTGTTCTCTCGAAATGTCATAAGACACGGGAGAAATTAAACAATGAAGATGAAAGCAGCAGAGTTGTACTATTACAGCTAGAAAGTGTGGCTTGTCATGAAGATGGTAATTACAAGCAGAAGCACAAATCTTGGAAATCTCTCTGTTTATTTGTCGATTTGGTTGAGCTTGCCGAGGCCATTGCAACGTTGGCACACAATCTGAGATTGGTCCTTCCTCGCGGCATTGGCTCTCAACGTCGCTGCCGACCGCCGGACAAAACCGGCACCGTCGCATTCAGGACACCTGTGCACAGCATTACAGTCACAAGTCAAATTCACGAGCAGCTGATGAAATCGGTTGACGTACAATAAAGATATCAGGATATATGAGGGAAAAAACTATCAGTTACGATTGCCGTCCTCTAAATTCAGAATCTATACATCCTCAGTATAAGCTCGGCTTGAATTTTGAGCGTTAGATATCTAATTGATGTATCAACGTTATAAGCAAGGAGAATTAGTAAGAAAGGAGCGAGCTCAGGAATCCAGAGAGAGCGTGAGGGAATCGGAATACCGACGTGTCCTTGCGGGAGAAGAGAATGGGGAAGGCAGTTCCGACCAGAGCCACCACGGCCGCGCCGGCAATCAGGTACGTCGTGCCATCGGCCGAGACGTCGCCGACCGCTGCAACCACCGCCAGGCTCCTCCTCTTCTTCTTTGCCAACATCTGATTGGCCAACGATCTGCCGACGGAGGACGACAGTGAAATGCAAGCCGTTCTGGCCGGCTGAATCAGTGGATTAGAGCGTAAAACCGTCGGCGGAGGAGCGGGTGACGCCATTTTTTGGAGGGTTGAAATTGTGACTTTAGGAAAATGTGGGTTTTGTAGATACAGAGATGAGAGAATCGAAGTGGATCGCTGCTTCGTGGATAAGGGCCACGTCGGGGAGCTCTAGATCCTGACAAGTCTTCTGGATAAGGAGAGATAAGCCCTTGTCCACCACCGGTCATTGTCCAATTGTCCAATTCTATATAATTTCTTAAAAAACTTTTGACTTTCTCCTGCGCTAAAAAAATATTCAAAGCATACCACCTTGATTTTAAATGCACTACATCAGCACATTAATTTAAGTGATGGCTAAGAGGACTTGATTGAATGGATCCAAAATGCTTATGACTTGATTACGCATTTTGCAAATGTTTAGGACTTGATTGCACATTAGACAAGATGCTTATAATTGTTAGTGCAATTTTTTTTTTTTAATTTCTCTTTTCTCTTTGCGTAAGATCAGTTGAAAAAAAAAGGTTGCAATTTCCATAACGTATTGAGGAGTTCTCATTTTTTTCCCTAATTTCTTTCGAACATTTACTTTTTTTTTAGCTTGGAATTGATCTAATGTAGACATTTCAAACCCCCCCCAACACAACCCCAATCTTTGTTTGCAGTTTGGATGAAAAGTTGATGATGCAAGTGCTTGCGATTTAATGAGGTGAATATTATGCCAAAATAGGCCTTAACTCATGTATGATTTTAAACGACCTTTATTCATTTTGTAATCCGGGGTTGATACCAAAAACCCAATCCCTTTTCTTCTTGTTCATTTTTGGCGACATTCATTGTTGCGTAAAGTATAGCTTAAAAAAAGGATGTCACTGCTTAATCAATTCTTTGATGGGATAATGACATAAATAGTTTCTGAACTTTGATCAAATATGCAATATATAGTTTATAAACTTTTAATTTGTTCAATGTAATCTTTCAATTTTAGCCCAATATATAATGTGGTCTCTGAACTTTTTATTTGTTCAATGTGGTCATTGGATTTTTTATACATATTCAACTTATCCCTAAACTATATGAAAATATTCAAAATTGTCTTTCAATTAATTCAAATTTAAGGACACTATTGAATATTTTCCTATAGTTTAGGGATTAAATTGAACATATACCAAAAGTTCAAGAACCACATTGAACAAATTAAAAATTCTTAATCACATACATTAAGTTACAGCTCACGGACCCCATTAAGTTCAAGGCTATATTGCATATTGTGTAATTTTCCCTTCTTTTATTCACTTCTTTTTAGTTTTTATTTATTTATTTGAATAAGTAAAAAAATAATAATATCATGTTCGGATAGTAGACAAATATTTCCCCAGCAAAGAGTTGAAAAAAGAAATAACCCGAAACCTTACATATCATTTTTTAGTTACGGCAATCACTCAAACATATAACTTTTGAAGCTTTCATATATTTATGCAACATTTTAACCCATGGATTTGCAAATTTATATGAAAAAATCCTCTCTTTATAGGAGAATCGCTCACACAATCCTGGAGAAAGACTTGCGTTGTTGTCATCTACTGACATGTACATCGACCTTATTAGTACCGAAGATTTTAGCAAACTCATATGTGGTTCCTTAGTAGTAAACATGTTCGTCCATAATCAGTTATTTCATTAATTAAGATACATGTAAGTTTTAAGAAATCTTGCGCAACACTTAATAAAACCCAACCATAATATATGCCTTAATCTCAATTCATGCCGGCGCGAGGTGAGCGCATGTCTGGTATAAATGGTTGATGTCATTCATCTGTTGCCTTCAAATTCCTAGACCCCCATAAAACTCATGGCCATAATGGATATCTCCACATCATCTTTATATACCATTAAATACTTTTTTAATTGAAAAGGAAGTTATGAACGGTTATGTATGATTAAAGTTAATCGTGGCAATTAAATAAAAATTAACCGGCGTCCACTTTTTTTCCACTAATCCCTCCTCACTTCATGCACCATCATCATCCCCGCTCTTCTTTTTGTGCACATGCACATGCTTATGGTGTAGCATCATCATTAGATCCAACGTGGTTGTCTAGTCTTTTCTCCTTGTCTCTGAGGATTGTAGCTGATCCCCAGTTCTTAATTAAGCTTTAACGAGGCGAAAGGAGAAAAGAGAGAGGAGCCCCTCGTCCCAAGCAATGAATATATGCCCGCGAAAGCGAAAACCAAGAAGCTACTAAGAAAATCGTAGAGAAACCCCGAAAAAGGTTGAGTGACAAACCGCCGCTCATCACTCCCCTGCTACTTTCTCTGCTCCTAAATCTAATCCCACTTGCATGGACCGTTTCCTTGGCGCTTCCACTATCTATTAACCCCCCATGACCTTGCGGTTTTCAAGCCACTCTCCCTCTCCCTCTCTCTCTCTCTCTCTCTGACTCTGTCTTTCACCTTCTGTACGCATCGACCATTGTATCACAAGCACAGCTCCAGTTGTTGAGAGAAAGAGAGAGAGAGAGAAATGTCAACATCACTTTTCATACCAATCCTCCTCCATTTGCTGACTTCCCTCTCTGTTTCAAGTATGTTTATGTTCCCTTCCTTCTCATCTGAAAAACTGGTTGGAGATGATTCCGCTCGCTAGCGTGAGTATAATTTGACGTGCTGTCTTTTCTTGTTTATGCAGATGGGGCACAACTAATTCTAGTCAACAACTGCAACGAGACCATATGGCCCGGCATCCTTGGTGGTGCGGGCCACCCCTCCCCCCGGGAAGGCGGCTTCATCCTCACCAGTGGCGAGGAGGTCGTGCTCGATGTGCCTGAGAAGTGGTCAGGCAGGATCTGGGGTAGGCAGGGCTGCTGCTTCGACGGGGCTGGGAAGGGGTCGTGTGACACGGGGGACTGCTCTGGCCTGCTGCATTGCCAGGGCACGGGCGGAACCCCTCCAGCGACAGTTGTGGAGATGACGCTCGGATCCGCCAGCTCGCCCCTGCATTTCTACGACGTCAGCCTGGTGGACGGGTTCAACCTGCCAGTGTCGATGAAGCCAGTCGGGGGTGGGGTCGGATGCGGCGTCGCCTCGTGTGAGGTCGATTTGAACGTGTGTTGCCCCTCGGCATTGGAGGTGAGGAAAGGTGACAGGGTCGTCGGGTGCAAGAGCGCCTGCTTGGCGATGCAATCGGCTAAGTATTGCTGCACCGGCATGTACTCGAATCCCAACACCTGCAAGCCAACCGTATTTGCTAATCTGTTCAAGGCTGTTTGCCCCAAAGCCTATAGTTACGCTTTCGATGACTCCTCTAGTCTCAATAGGTGCAGGGCTTCAAGGTATGTGATCACCTTTTGCCCCCCAATTTGATGCGGAGTGAACAGGAAAGAGCAGCCATAAGTGCTAAGTTCAGTAGTGGGAGTGCTTTTAGTACATTTCTGAGTTGGGTCTTGTTCTAGACAAATATAAGTATATTTCCTTCAATTAAATTAGCATCTCTGTTAAGGAACAAATCGATGCGAATTAGAGATGGCAACGGAATCGGATGTTGGTTTTCCTCGTTCTCTGTTATGCTGTTCAGTTTGAAACTGTCATCCGTTGGGAATGAGATTCAAATGAATGTCCATCCCCTCTTAAAACAAATGCACAGAAATTTGTATATGAAAAGACTCGACACCGAATGGATCAGAGGTTCCGCTTTTGACATATTCAATGGCTTTAACACACTCGTCAAAGATTCCGTTCTGCCTGAAATAATTGTTCTCCACAAGCTAGGAATCTGATGCTTGTCATGAACAGGAAACAGTGCAATCGATTATCAGAAACCCATCTTTGTTATTCGCTTCTCTGTTGAGCCAATTAGAAGCCCGCGCAATTTTTTACTGTACGAAGTAAAATATGGAGTGATGTGAGTTGTTATTTATCTTGTTTTTTTTTTTTTTTTTTTTTTTTTTGTAAGAGGTAATAAATATATAGAGGAAAGGCCAAATGTACAAAAGGTTACGGCATCGAAAACATACACTCCAGATGAGAGGACATAATGAGTAGATGGATGCCGAGATGTAAAAGCAACAACACAAAGCAATCAGGAAAAGGAAGCCAAGCTAACAAGAGACAAGCATGGCATGAACAACCGGAGACAAAACAAACTCCTCAGTTTGGCATCAATAAATTGGATAATGCAGACGGCAAATTGATCTTGAATTGAGTTTAAACAAGCATTTGCAAGACCATTCTCAATCCCCACATGCCGTCACCATGTAAACTGTCAGATGCAATTTCCTTCTCGACCATATCTGCACACATTCTCACTCAAATGCTTCTCAAGCTTCCCCATCATTTGTAAATCTTCATCATGACACCTTATTGATGTCCCTGTCTCCGACAACATAAATTGTCTCTGCAATCTCAGATTGAGGGGAAAATAGCAGAGAGCTTTTGCAGGGATTCCTTGGAGCTTAGATCTTGAGCTTGTTGTTGGAAATTTCGCATCTAGGGGGCTTCACAGCTATGATACCCAGTCATTGGCATGCTCCTTCCATTAACTTTTTTCTTTTTCAAGCCTCTGCATTAGGCTCATGTAATTGCTCCTTTAGTTGTTCTCTTTAGACCACGTCGTCTAGCGTGTCCTGCACGCCATATTTCACATCCCTCCCCATGCAATACCCACAATTATGATCATCCCCCCGTGAAAATATCGCTCACCAAATGATCATAGTCTAATTTGTTGTAAAGCTCTCATCCTGCTCTCTTCTCTGCATTCGCCACCCATAGCCACCGTGCCATGTGGTTGCCGAAGTCACTTGACGTCGCCACCTCCAGTAAAACCACTGCTGACCACAGCGGAAAGATCGCCGCTGCCGCCGCTGCCGCAGCCGCCAAGACAGTCGGCCACCATCCATCTTTCGTACTAGCTAGTTACTGTATGCCATCACTAGGCGTTGGCTGGGTCGACCTCTATTCGGGGCCCGGCTAGCATATCAAAAAAAGGAAAGGAGTAAAAGTCAAAAAGCAAAAAAGCAAACGGGAGAAAAAGGTGAGTGCTGTTGGTGTGTGTGGCCAAGACCGAGTGATAAGAGAGGGGACACAGGGCGGCTCACCGAGAGCAACGCACCGGAGAAGAAGGGCTCCAAAGCAGCGGCTCCTGGCAACGATTTGACGGCCAAATGTGGACAACATTGACTTCAATTTTAGTATATTATTTATGAGATTGAGGGCTATGAATTGATCTCATTTATTGAGAATCTTATCCAAATTCTCCAATCGCAATTATAATTTTGTTGCTTTGTTTTGTGTTAATCCATCTTCATGGTGAAGTATTAGTATTAAGCCTATCATTATTGTATGTGACTTAGAGAAAAACATTTTGTATAATCCTACTACTTCGATGATTAGTGAGTTTTTGGGTGGTAAATGAATTTTTCCGCATTGAATTTTCACGTAAAATCTTGATGTATTTATTGTCTTTATCTCCTTATCATTTTAGAGTTATATTTACTTATTGCGAGGTTGTATTGTCTAGTTGTTGCTAGGGTTAAGTCGATTTCAGTGGGCTTAGTTTTGAGGAGATATTAATCCTGGATTGGATTAGTTTAAGGTCAATTGTTATCCCATGTCTCCCCACCGCTAAGCACAATAATTGGTGGAAGAATTAAGTACTCCCAAACAGAAACAGACAGCGAGGAATAAAATAAGAACGGCGGAAGAGATGGCACGGTACTGCATTAGATCTCAATTCATCTTATTCCATATGCCACGGGCAATTCAAATAACAAGACGAAACAACAACGTTTTGGTTGATATTCATACAACAAACACGCAGCTTACACAAGTAGTCTACCCTCGAAGTCCGCAAAAGGCCATGCAAGAAGCGACACAAACATACGACGTTCCCATCAGATACTCAGACTCGCCGGCTGCGGATGCGGCACCACGTACTCCACCGAGATCATGCCGTCCACATGCTTCCCGACCTCCTCCTGCCGTGGACCTGCTGTCCCGGCAGCAGCCGCCGCCGCTGCAGCTTCCATCTCCTCCACGCCCTTGAACACCACGAGCGACCCGATCGAGAACCCCTTGGAGCGCAAAGGGGAGAAGTTCTCGCCCCACGTCGCCTGCTCGATCCCACCGAGCCCGTCCCTAATCCCCTCGGCCACTGCGGATAGCACCTCGCCCTTGGCCTCATCCCCCGCTCCCTCCTTCAGTTTGAGGAGGCTCACCCTGACGACGGACCCCGGGGGCGGCGCGACGGCGCCTTCGGGGACGCGGTCGGTGACCCAGTCGACGGCCATGATGTCTTCGCGGGTGGGCGAGCCGAGCTCCTTGACCACGCGCACGTGGTCCGGGTGCTGAGAGTAGGCGGCCAAGTCGTCGTTGGTCCGGTAGCGACCGTGGAGGATGATGGTGAAAGTCGAAGGGGAGGACGAGGATGAACATTGGGGGGTGCGGAGCACGGGGCCGGCGGCGATGTGGAGGACGGAGTCGAGGGAGATGAGGGCGTTGAGGCCATCGACCATGGCGTTGACCAGGGCGGGGTCGGTGCCGTCCTTGACCTTGAAGAGGACGACGTGCTCGATGATCTGAGCCGAGGACGACGACATGAAGATGGCGGCGGCAGCGGCGGGCGGGCGGGGAAAGGGATTTGACTGGAGAGAAAGTGAGGGAAAGAGCCTGCAATTGAACCCCTTTGCTATCGGCAAGATCTTCTCTGCTCGTTCTAAAACAGAGTACAGTGAAAAACAGAGGATCTCTACGAATTTAAAAGGAGGAGAGAACGGAGACAAATTGATATCGTCTTTTTTTTTTCTAATATATATATATATATATATATATTTTTTTTTTTTTTTAAGATTTGCCCCCAATTCAATCTTCCTATGCTTGACTTCGCGTCCTATACGGCTAATCTCCGTCTTAGGTTTCTGAGACGGAATTTGGCTATCTACGAGGGTCCGCTCTTTCGTTCTTTTTTTTCCTTTTTTATAGCTCTCCTTCTTTTTCTTGTTTATCTATTGTTGTGCCAGTCATCCTCTATCACTAAAAATCACGTGTCAAATGGGAGGTAAGTGAGAATTTTCATCATAATTATAAAAGGATATAGAGACTTTGATATCTCAGGAGAAGACATTTTCCCCATTTTCTATTATTTGTTTTGAGATTGGGTTGAATCTTCTCTAGTCATACTATTTGATCCCAATGAAAGCCAGAAATGATATAAAATACTTTGACTTAGGTAGTTGAGAAAAAGTTCTCAAGAAATACAGAGGCCCAATTGAAATTTAGCATCACCTTGTGCAAATCCCTAAAAACAAATACTTAGGTCTAGCGACATCGAATTTTGGGAAAACTCTCGAGCTGGTTCTTATAGCTAGATAAGCAGGGTCGAGTGGCTAGAAAATGTTGATATTCTTTGTGGTGGTTTGAATCTATAGATTTTGCATAAGGTGTAATCGTAATTTCTGCTAAATATCATTTTAAAAGCACTATCATTCTAATTTGATCATGAAACATCATTACTCGCATCTTCTCATCGAACCTGAAGCTACCAGATTTACATCTGCATTTCTTTCTAGTGATTATAGAAATTAAATATTTTATATAATGTTCAATTGTTTTTCATTGTAGATTACTATTATGCCACTAAATCATGTAAATTACTGTACGGTCCCTCCCTCCGCCGCAAAAAGGAAAGCCCATCTCATGATGCGCGGTGAGAGAAAGCCCATACGGTGGCGACATTCGGATTGGCACAAGCGTAGAAACGACGTCTCGTATTTGCCTGCCCCAACAACGATAAACCCCTCCTTCCAGTTCTTGATCTGAGGTTTTTCCTGTCGCCATTTTCCCCTAGAAGAACCCAGTACAATCTGCGGCGAGCCGACGCCGGCGGTTCCAGCGATGATGGGTGTCGCGTCGAGGTTGTTGGGGCCGCGAGCCGGCCTCGCGAGGGTGGCGAGGCTCGCCTCCGCGGGTCGCCCGCCGTCGCCGCCCGCCAGGTCCTTGCACGACCGCATCAGAGGTCAGGACTTGAACCCGGTCGCGTCTCAGATGGTCGATTACGCCCTCAACCTCGCGAGGTCCCAGAAATCAGGTACTTGTCTGATTCATTTGGGCCCTCAAAGTTGCGACTTTCCCGGGTTTCTTGCGTCCTCGTGTTTTTCGAGTTTTCATTGGAGGGCTAATCTTGGTTTTCTTTATTTTCTTGTTCGATGATTGGGGCATGTGTAATGTGCTTGTGCAGATGAATCGTATTCTCAGGGCATGCTTGTGCTCGAGCAGTGTCTGTCCACCCAACCCAGTGAGGGCCAAGTTGCTGAGAACACGAGATCAGTGGTCTTGCTTGCCATGTCCACTCTTTTGTATGAGAGGTCGTGTTGCGATTTGTAATCTTGATTCTGTCATTTGATCTTGGGGAAATTAGAATATCCATCGGATATAAAGCCGGAGGTTTGCTTACATACCTTTCTTGTTTCAGGGGTAATTTGGATGAAGCTATTGATAAGCTGCAGAGTGTTGCAGATTTAGGCAATCCTTCTTGGGGCGTTAAAGGTAATCTTTTTTCCTTCTTGTGTTGTTTTAAGAGAGATTGACTTTTGGTATGTATAGATTTATGTCGCAAATCATGGCGATATTGGTTTGCACTTTGCTTTGTTATAGTTGCTGCAATGGAGGCTCTTGTTGGATTGCACTTGGAAATGGGGCAAGTAAGTGGCTTGCTTACGTTTGTGCTTTGCAATACAGTTCTTTTTTGTTTGCTCTCAATTTATCTGGAGATGATCTCCCTATATAGGATGATACTTCATCAGTGGTCGCAGATAAATGCTTAAAGCTCTTGGAAAAAGAATCAGCACAAACAGCCGGCTCAGGATCTTCAATAATTAATGCTCGTGCAAAAGCGGCGAAAGGATTTGTTGAGCTAGTCCGTGGAAGTTTCCAATCTGGTATGCCTCACTGAAACTTTGCTATGTTTGTAAGAATTTTAATATCTTCTTTTTGTTGTGACTGAATGTTTCACTACTTTGCAGCGGAGCCTTGCTTTCAAGGGAGTAATGATGACAAGTATTCCACTGGTTAGGTTCATTTTCTTACCCTGTATTCATTTGTTCACTCCAGTAGACGTATTTGTGTGTTTGGGTGTATGTGGAGTAATCATGGCTTGAGATTGCTGCTATATAGGCCTACACTCGATTTTTGCAACCACAATTGCTGATAGAAACCTTGGACAAAATAAGCTACATTATTAGTGATTCAGATATTTGATCTTTGTACTTTGCTCTTTTCTCAGTTGGTCATCTCTAACAAGTACTCATGTGATGTGTGGAACTTTTCCTTTGAATTCTATATGAGCTTTTGCAGCTTGAGACTACTGCTATATAGGCTTACACTCAATTCTTGCAACTGCAATTGCTGATTTAAACCTTGGACAAAAAAAGCTGCATTATTAGAGTTCGGATATTTGATCTTTGTACTTTGCTCTTTACTTGGTTGGTCATCTCTAACAAGTACTCATGTGATGTGTGGAACTTTTCCTTTGAATTATGTATGAGCTTATGGATTATAATGAGGGCCCAGGCAGGTGAGATTTAACTTTTACCTAGCTCTCCCTATTCCATGACAGCAAATTTGTGTACTAATTAACAGTCGGCCCTCTTATATTTTTGAAAAATTGCTTGTGTTCCATTCTGTAAAAGGATCAAAATAAAGTTGACTCCGAGCCATGTACTTCAGCACATACATTTTTTGAGACTTCTTTACAGGCCTCTATAGGGTGCAGTACATACTTGAAGTGGGGAACCTTATAACGAGGTTACTCTTGTGGATGATCAGTTATTATGTGTTATAGGTTTCTAACTTGAAGTTTGATTCGATAAATATTTGCTGGGTGGGTTTTTGAGATGGTTTCTTGGGATCTCTTTGAGTGCTTATTTCATGCTTTGCTCCTGTAAATTATAATAAAGGTTACTCCTGCTATCAGTGAAAATAGAGAACCATATTGGGATTCTCTTTCTGGAAGCTTGGAGGACAGATTTACAATAACAAGCCTATGTGCTCAAAAGAGGATTTTGTTACCGGGAATGAAGCTGTAAATGCAGTAGAGTAGATAATTGTCTCTATGATATATCTGAATAATGGAATGGCCATCATTTTCGTGGGATGTTTTCCTGTTTGAATCTTTGACAGTCAGATACTAAAGGTGTTGTAAGTATTGCCCATATTATTAAGGTTTTGGGAATTTTGTGGTAACTGATGTATCAGGAGTGAGTCAACATTTGATTTTAAAATTCTAATCTGTATTTATACATACAGGTAGTGTTGCTTTATTAAATGGTAATGTGGCTCTATCTTATGGAGAATTCTTGCATTCAACACACAACTTTTCATTGGCAAAGGAGGTCTACCAGAAGGTAATTCAGGGGACTTCTGAGAATGTTGAATTTGCAGAAGCCACTCTTGGAGCTTGTAATATGGCTTCACAGGAAGTTCTGTTGGCAGCTACCTGTGCTTTGGGACAGCTTGAGTCACATTTGGGGTAGGTCATATTAATCGGGACATTTTCTGGGTAATATATTTGCTCTTAAGACTGTGGTTCACCATTGCAAACCTTTCCACCTTCAGAAATTTCAGTAATGCTGAGGAGACACTGACAAAGGCTTTAACTAAAACAGAGGAACACTTTGGTATGCTAGAGTTGCAATCTTTTTTTCCTCTTAAATTGGCTCATTATCTTGCAGAATTGAATATTATCTAGTATTTTGATGTGTTTGCCTGCCTTCAATGAATTGGGTTCAGGATCACATCACCCCAAGGTGGGCATCATCTTAACTTGCATAGCGCTCATGTTTCGATGGAAAGCAATTCGAGAGCATTCGAGTTCTCTCTTGGTTCAAGAGGTAAATAGTAAATGTCTCTTTGTCAACCCTCTAATCTGACACATCCAGTCTAAGCTTGATTTATTAATATCCATATCCGGATGCATCTTTATAGGGACTGCTTAGGAAGGCCACGGAATTGCTTAAAGCTCCTGCATTAGAGGGTGCAGGTATATGGAGAAATTGTTTATATCCTCTTTCAACATGTTTACATGCTATATGAATTCCTAATGCTTGCTACTGTCTTTGTGGTATAGGAGTGGAAGCAAAGGTTGATAGAAGAGATGTTGTTGCCCTTGCGAGGGGTATGTATGAGTGTTTGAGTGTTACAGTTGGCCCTTATGAGGATTATTTATTATTGTCTGGCTATGGCAATTCTGTATTTTAGTCATGTTAGAGGATGTCTCTAGTTTGCCTAGATGGTTATTATAAAATTAACTTGTCAGAATTGCAAGGATAGCTTCCGACAAAAAGATCTAATCAGGTTTTCATGGCGGTAAACAAGGTCCACCTGTTTCTAGTTGATACCGTCATCAGTTATGTTGTTATGGCAGTCTAGCTTTGCTTTTGTCTCATGGTTTGTAAGAACATATTTGTCATTCCTGTAGAGATTCTTTGTATCCTGCTTGTCACACAAGCAATAAGACCTGTTGTGGATATGCTGGCATACAGCTCTGAATAGCCTTTGTCCATTGACAAGCTACATGCCTTAATGTAGGTGCACATGCAGAGATCCTCTGCGTTCAGGAGAATAGAAAGGGGGAGGGAGAGAGACTGAAGAGCTGGGCAGAGTCTGCTTGGAGGAATCAGCGCATGTCACTATCCGAGGCGCTTGATTGTCCCGAGTCCTCTTCCCAAGTGCCAATTGTAGATTCTCGGATCTGCCGGGTTCTGTAAGCTGTGTTCTTATTACTCCGTACGAGTTTGAGCTTCTTAGTAATGTAACAGCATATCATGAGGCATCTCAGCCTAGAAAAGTGATTTTCAACTTATTGAGTCCCATTTAACTTTTTCAAATTGAGCGAAGTAATATGAATAAGTTTGTCATATTGCGATGGGGTTCGAAAAATGATTGAAACAGTTGAAATCTTGCTACAGTTCGCAAATCTTGTCTGTTCGGAGTGATCTCTACCATTTTCTGATGAGCTGATTGTGAACACCTGGGATCTTAGCTGCCTCGTGTCTATGAAGCATTGTCACGTTTCAAATTTAGTCCCTTTTAGTTCAACTGCTTTTGCACATACAGCTTATAGTTTATTAGCCCTTGCTATTGGCAAGAAATGTCTAATTCAAGTCTTATGCTTCTTTTGGTCAATTGAGTTCTAAACCTTTTACAATTGTGCTAATTCAGTTCATCCGGCCAAAATTAGCCGGTTGTCGCTGACGTGGATAAGTTTTTAATAATATATATTTTTTCGAATTATTATTATTTTTCCTTTTTTTCTTTTTTTCTCCTCCTGCCTCCTTCTTCTTTTGGCTGGTTGCCGGCGAATGGTGAGCTGGGCCTCGCTATCGCTAGAAGGAGGAAGGAATAGAAAGCAAAAAAAAGAAAAAAAGAAACGAAAAAAGATTAATAATAATTTGGAAAAAGATATTATTAAAAAATTGTTCATGTCAGCATCAGGCCGTTGATTTACATCCATGTCAATGCTAACTGGTGAATTTGCACAATTAGAAAACGTTTAGGATTCAATTGGCCAAAAAATAAGTTTATGATTAAATTGACACAACTGCAATAGGTTTAGAACTTTTTTGGTAATTTTCTAGTTTGATATGTATAGAAAGAAGAAAAAAGCTGGTGCCCCCATGGACAGTCAATTTAACGTTGACTAGATACAGTTGTGCCTAATTCAACTAAATAAACTTTTGATGATTTTTCGTTTTTCAATACAATCGATAATTTTCCCCATCAAATTTTTGCCCGCACAGTCGACTTCAATTTGCCAGAGTTGGGAAATGAAGGTGGGATCCGATTGGAAAAATCTATTAAGTTCAAGAACTTGATTGCTTAAATTATCAGTTCGAGGATCACGTTATGTTAAGAAATCATTGCAAGCTCAACGATCAAACATTCAATTGTCTTGTCCTTTCGTATTCTATACACTTTGTTACCGAGCCAACTAACTAGACATGAAAATTGACTGGCTTTTCGGGGGAAATTATCTAATTAGCTATAAACTTATTGTATGACGCCAATTCTGTCATATCAATTTAATTATAAGTTTGCATGAAATTTCAATATAGTCTTTCTCGCCAATTTCCGTAAAAAATCGTTGATGTGGCGGTTGTGCTAGTGATTTTTGGGCGAAGATAGGTTAGAAGGACTATATTGGACCTGCATACAAATATTTATGACTCAATTAGTGAAATGAAACAGTCTGAGGTCGAATTGATGTCCATGCAATAAGCTTAAGACTGATTAAATAGTCTTCTTCCCCCTTTTTGATAGTTTAATAGAAAAGTTATGGCATGATCATACCGGTCATTGTATAGTTCTATTGCGCTTAAATAAGAATGTCTGATGTGCAAGCCTGTGAGCGGTGAATTCGTGGATGGATGCAAGCCTGTTAGCGGTCAATTCGCGGATGGATGCACTTGTGACTGGATATGGATATCCAATAGGGATGTCAATTTTGGCCTTGGTCTATTCCTAATTTTTAGACGCCGGAACTTACCCTATTTATGTAGAACTGATTTTGGAGCCTACCCTGTCTTTCTAGTCTGTTTCTAGGATTTACTAGAGAACCTTTTTTTTTTTTTTCCTGTTTTTGGTTTGTTTTTATAGCAAATTATATGAGGTTATGAGCGACAAAACAGTTCAAAGTAAAAGATGAGCAATGAAAATCCCTATTTGCCAAAAACAACAATTCATAAGATGAACATATAGACGCGTGCAATTATAAACAAAAAAGAAGAAGTTCAAACACGTTATAAAACTCCATTCCCTATTCATCCATAAAAATTTAGGGGAAGAGGAAAGACCGAAGAAGAGTTTCAAAGAAGAGTTTCAAAGAAGGACAAAGGAAAAAATAGCGTTGATGTTAAAATTTAGGGGAAAAAGAATTTATGCTTTTGGTTTTGTAGCTTATAAAATCAGTTCCAAAACATAACAGTTTGCTCCTGCTCCTAGGTGAATATTCACTTGGAATCTATTCCTAGACTAGTTTTAACTAGTTCTGGAAATTTGGAACCTATTCTCGAATCGATTCTAATAGGAACCAATTTTCGGATCTATTTTTTGGCCATCCAATCCAGTTTTCTAGTAGAATCGGGAAACTTTAAAGCTCTGGACTTTTTTATTTTTATTTTTTTCGTTATGTATAATAAGTGTGGGGAGGGCGACCGACATAGTTAATTTTTTTTTTTTTTTTTTTTGGTTCTCTACTCTATTCCTACTTTACACTCACTGCAGATTTGTCTTCGCTCTTGCAGGGCGTGGGAGTCGTAATCCACTCTTGAAATTTACGTGTCCCTACCCCCATCCCCTCTGAGAAGGTGGGGATTTGAATCCCTCACCTCACCCTTCCATTAAAGAGATAGAATTATCAGGCTTTCCTGCTCCATGTTCTAACATTCTCATCGTTACCGTAGAAGAGTCATCATGATATCGAACACACCGCAGAAATTTGCCGGGTGGGGGGGGGGGTGGGGATTATCCTTTTCTAAATTCTCGTCTTGGTGTGACGCTTCCTCGACCAGAGTTTCGCATCGTACGCCATGGGCTATTGACTCGTCGATGACCCACCGAACACGACGAAACATCATCGACTCACGTTGACAAACGACTAGGTGTACTTCGGCCATTCGCTGGACTGTCGTAAGTGGCGGACAGAGACGGGCTAATTACGGAAGATTATTTTAAGTTGGTGACAAGACTCGGAGCAATCAGTTAATCACACGACAGGACAGGACAGGGGAATCATAAGACTCGCATTTTAATTATTGGACTTCTTTTTGACTAGGTGAAAGAAGGAGTGGGTTGAGAAGCACCAATAATCTTCGAAAGTTTTCGTATTGTGGCTGCCACTAGGATACGTGTTTGATATATTTCAACACGCTTCGACACGTGATTAACGAGTGTCGAAAAATCTAATACATGATCAACTCTTCTCGACACACTCGACACGCGAGTTCGAAATTTCGACATGCGATCCGACACGCATGTGGTTAATTTTAAAAATTTTCAATACTTGATAGGTCTGAAAAAATAATTAAAATAACAAAAATAAGAGAGAAAAAAGAAAATTCTTACTCTCAAATTTCTCACTTATAAGTTCTGATTTTCCCGTGAGTGACGATAAAACGCCTCTTCTCGTCGGCGTCATTTCGTTGCCCTCACATACTTAAAGTTATAATTTTTTTTTGCTTCTTTCCACCTCTTGCAAGCGTCACTTGCGAGTTATCTCTTTTGGTCTATGTTATTTTCTTGTGTGTTATTTCTCACATTTTCTGTGGCGAATTTAGTAATTTCCTTTTCTTTTGGAGAGTTCTTGTCCTGGATTTTCATTTTTCTTGAACCTTGTTTTGTAGAAGAGCTCCAAGCTAGTCAATATTATAAACTCCAAAATCTGTCTAGGACTATAAAAAAATCTCATTAATTTCTGACAAGTATAAGAAAATATGATATGTTCCTTTAAGTTTACTTTTTCATGTTTGCAATTTTTGAATTTATCGTTCAGACTTTATCAAATTAAAACAATGAATGATATTAACAAATGTTAGATTGATATTTTTAGTATAAATTAATTCTATGCTTTTTTTATTATTTGTCGGAACGCGTTGAAATTCTCTATTTTTTGATAAATGACGTGTTGGTGTGTCATGTCATGTCATGACGGTTGTCGCATTGTCCGTGTCGGTGTTACATAGGTGGTGGGTCTCTCTTGATTTTCAAATAAATAAAAAAGAAAAGAGAAAAAGATGTGGGATGTGAACGCTTAACATTTTATAAGGGGACAGAAGCGGTTCAGAAAAGAGAGAAGAAGAGAAGATGAAAGAAAGGGAAGAGAAGAAGAAAGAAAGGGTTTCTCATGTGCACAACTTTGGAAGTCAATTCTACGTAGCACAACGCAACGCCCGATAAGTGCTTGTGTTCCTTCGTCCAATCGAGGTATTTTTCGGAAATAGGGCCAAAATTCGAAGTTATGTGCAAATTGAGCCGCAAGTCCAATTTTTGGGTTGTAAACTTTGGGTTTTTGTGGGAATGCTAGATCATGGCGTTGTAGAGCTATGGGTTTTGACAGAAGTCGTTTTGACGCAATGGTTTTGTCGGAGTGAGATTTTAGGGTTCCAAGGCCAAGTTCCACGTCAAGTTTAGATTTGTTTAATCGCTTTAGGTGAGTGATTTGTTGATGCGTGAGTGTTATTTTGTTAGTATTTAAGCTTAGTTTAGCTGAGTACAGTTAAGATATCATTTTACTTGGTTTTGATGCTATTTCTCACTTATATGATAAGAATGCGAGTTCATTGGACCGAATGAGCCGTGTTATTTGGTTTAAGCATATCCAGGTGAGTGGTGTTATATCCTATATGAATTTGTGAACTCATGTCTTGAAACTGGTAGAGATTTAAGATATTATAAGTAATGAAAGAGCATGTTTATTGCATAAAAGCTTGGATCGGGCAATCATTACATTTTCGTATTGGCGAATGATTTGAAAAAGATTTTATGAAAGACATTTTGTCGTGAATGTGGTTTGTGAAAGAAACCCTAAAATGGTTTGAGAATGGTTTTAAGAAAAATGTTGCGAAAAGATGTTTGTGTGCGTGTGTAATGGGTTACAAATTGGTTTATGCAATGAGTATGCATTTCGAAATGTCGAGGGTTTATGAAATAGATTTTGAAATATTATGAGAACTGTCTTGTAAAGTATATTTTATATAATGGATTGAATTACGAAAAATTACATGATTAGTTTATGAAATGCATTGTGGATTATGAGATTGATTATGGATTGAATTTCTGGATATTTGAGAATGTGGGTTTAGTACTCAATATCGCCGTGAGCTTATGGAGGGACTATGGGTATGCACATTAGGTTTAGGATATTCTTCTAGGTCGAGCCGCCGGTTTTGTAAGTGGAGACCTTGTCAAAAGGGGAAATGTTAGTTGCTTTGTCACAAGGCGTTTTGTCATGACCATAGTTTGATATCGAACAAAAGATTAGTCAATGGATGGTCCATCGACATTATCATCGATGTGAGTTTTGATATGAAATGGATCATGGATCGACTATTGGCATAATTTTTGATAGAGATTAATCAATAGACTTGACCATTGATATTTAAATTGTGATGATGGATTCAAATATATATTTCTGACTTGTAAGCTTCCGGGGATGGCACATATCCCACATCGACTTGACTAATGCAACGGAGTCTTCATGATCTTGGCATCCATCAGGGAAGTCTATCCTGAGTGGGTCTTCTTGAATCATCGGTGGAAGTTGTTGAACCTCTTGAACCGATGGGCGACTCGAGTTGGGTAATACTCAGTGACTCCGGTAATTCCCAACAAAGGGACAGGTCCAGTAAGCCCACACACGAACCGCGCTTCTCGCACTCGGAGCCATTTCGCATGCCATTGGAAATCTTCGGGTCCAGGGTTGGTCATGAAAGCTAACCACTCAGAATAGTGATAGTCGGGGGCAAACGTCTTCCTATCTTTAAACTTCAAGATAGGGTGGCTATAGTCAGAGATGTCGTTCACGGTCATTAGGCTACCAAACCCTTTAACGTGAGAGAAGAACCAAATTTGCAAGAGTTCAGGAGGAGCGTGGAAAGTTTTGTTTTTGTTTTCTTTGAAACGAGCAAGGGAAAGAAAAGTTTCAGTCAGGACGGTGTTAACAAAGCCCTTTCCCATACATACCTCACGAACTACCCATGCCACGGAAGGGTTAATAGCATTCCTACAATATGGGAATAACACGAACCCGAAGAAAGCTAATAGGAAGATCCTATTCTTTTGAAAAGATGGGGCATTTTGAAAAAGCTCGTTTATGAATGAAAACGGGCAAGTCTTGCGATTAGCTTTCAAAACTTTCCTCACGTCATCCTCCTTAACTCTAAGGAAATTGGATAAAGTCGATGCATGCTCAGTCCCTACAGGTGGGCCAATTAACTCCGACACCAAAGGCTTTCCGATGGCAACACTGTATTCTTCCAGGGTTGGAGTGAGCTCGTGGTCACCGAACATGAATGTGCAAGTCTCGGGACACCAGACATGCGCCAACGCTCGTACAACACCATAATGAGTTTCTATTTCTAAAAGGGAAGTAATCGTCCGACGTAGGATCGAACCCAATCATGGCCAGTCGGGTCTAGTCTATCCCACCATGTGCGAAGCTCGGCTTTCGGGGTAGCAATGATGTGAAGCTCGGGTATCCCCATCGTATACTACTCCCGGCCTACGATCAACCTAATTTGCCATGAACCAACCAAAAAGGAAAGCGAATAAGTAAATTACGAAGGAGAGAATTTGAAAATCTTACCCTACTCGTTGAGTAGCAAAGCCAATGACATAGACATACGCATGGACGGTGGTTCAATTTCTACTCTAAATGGCTCAAAATGGAGCCATGGGATCACCGGACCGAACCAAAGAAGGTTGCGGCTAGGTCGGGTTACCCATAACTCCGGCTTCATCAAAGAACCGACCCGTGTCGCGCGGTTGCGGGACCGGGGTGGGTACCTTCAACGTGAAGAAAGAAATTTCGGGGTTAAGGTGGGCGACTCGTACTACGCGGTTGTAGTCGGAGTGGTATCCACCTCAACACCATCCTAGGTGATCCTATGCGGCCGGAGTCCCGGCGACGGGTTGTGTGTGCTATGGTGTAGTGCAATGCAGAGGACTCATGCATGACAATTTAAAAACAATCAGCACTTCAAACATAAATAAACCATTCACTCTTGCACCCCCTACAAAACAAAGGTTAGAAATCACCACCCCTTATAACTCCCATAAATAATCAACATTCGACATGTTATGGATGCATATAATGTCTTTGCTGCAAAACAAAAATATTTTTAAACAAGATTAATTTTGGCATAAGTCCTCTAAAGTTTAAAATCAGTCCCCAGCGGAGTCGCCAAGCTGTCGCGACCTACCCTCGGGGGAGGGAGCAGGTTTAGGGGTATTGCCTAAAGAACGGGTCTAAAGCCCAATGATTAGGCGCAAGCTCTCCCAAGCCTATACCCCGCGTGACGTTGGGATATTTTTCATGGATTTTGCACAAAAGGAGTCGCCACTAGCCTATTAGGGTCGGTTAGAAACCAAGTAAGGCATGGGAGCGTGCCTTACTTCCTACGCAACCAGAGAGAATCTAGGTTCGGGGGACTTGATTACACTAATTAACCAATTAGTGCCCTTTCGGTACCTAATCTTGTTCATTTTAACAAAATGATTTTTGGCAAGTTAGTTTGAATTAATTTTATACTTATCCACTAACATGTGAGGTGATCATGCAGGCGCGCAATCATTAATATAATAATCATAGCTACCAAGATCCTAATTGCTGTAAAATTAAGCACATGCGATTAAACATTCACAAACGTAATCGAATATGCAAATTAAACATGCAATAAAATCAAGGTACAAGAAAAGAAAGGCGCAATTGCACTAAAAAGGCAAGACGCAACAATTCCTAACCAAACCCTATGCTTTTTTTTTTTTTTTTTTTTGGAATTTTTTAATTTTTTAATAATTTTTTTAAATAAAAATATATATATTTTTTAATTTTTTTTTAAAAAAATTTTCAATTAAGAAAAAGGTCGAATTTTTTAATGCTTTCTGAGTTTTTGAATTTTCGGAAATATTTTTGATTTTTTTTTTTTTGATTTTTTTTTTTTTTGAAATTTTTTGAATTCTTGAAATTTTTAATATATTTTTTATCTTTAATATTATTATGATCGGGTAAGGGGTTTGGAGCGGGTAGATCCGATCCGGCCATTGACCCGACCCAAAGCCGAATTCGTCCTTTTGGATAAAAAATATATCATTTTTCGATTTTTCAATTTTTTAATTAATTTTTTAGGTTTAAAAAAATTCTTCCTTTTGTCTTTTCCCACTGCGTCGTACTGTGTTCTTTTCCTGCACCTCCTGTTCAACAACCATTCCCGATGTCCACTTTTCATTTTATAGTTTTTTCTATTTTTCATTTTGCTTTTCTTTTCTTTCTTTTGATTGATCTTTTTTGTTTCTTTTTTTTTATTCTTTCTTTCTTCCCTTCTGGCCCTTTCACCGAACATCCCCATCCATTGCCTTTCTTTCCCTTTTTTGGGGTTTTCCTCTTTCGTTCTTTTTTTTTTATTTGCCGGTTCTCCTCTTTTCTTTGTTCTTATTTTTTTAATTCTTTTTGCCCTTTTCACTGTTTCGGTTATTCTACTGCATCTTCTCCTTCCTAAAGCTAACGCCGATCCTGCAACTTCCTCACCGGAGCTCCTTTACCAAAATTAATTCGAACAACAACAATAACCAAAGCACTTAGCATCCTTTCTAGCACCAAACCATCCCAACCGTCGCAAATCAACGCCGGCCATCTAACTCCGAGAGTTGATACACCATTTTCGGATGCAAACACCCCAAGCTCTAACGCACATGATCACTTCACGGAAATTGCATGAGATTGCGATGAAAACATAAGAGACAAACATGGTCCAACGTATATATATACAAGCGCGAATTAGACCGGGTTTGAACGAAAGTTTTTTTTTCAGTTCTCTTTGGGATATTCTGTCAAACGTTGGGCGTGCAGCAACTAAAAATAAACTTACGGGCTCACTCGAGGCTCGAATCCGAGTAAAGATCGACACAACATGCACAAGCAACACCCAAAATCCGCTAAGGGACGTATATCACACTTGAACAGATGCGAACACAGCAAATATTTTCAGCCACAACGTACTCACAGACTCGAGTCTCTTTCAAGCATTTCATCAACCAGTTAGCATAGACAACAGAAAAGAAAGATCTTCGGACTGGTATAAACTCAAGCACAAGCTTGGACGTCTATCAACATACACTGAGACATCTATGAGCTTTCATGGAGAATCGATGAAGCCAAAGCTCGCGTGAACAGGTCGGCCGCGAGCTCCGGCCCGAGACCTCGAAGTGAAACGGGAAGCCTACCCGGTTCGGATGGCGAGCAAAGGGCGTACTCCAGGCGACGGCAAAGCGCTCTCTCCTTGGTCCTCTATCCCTCTCTCCTGCTCACTCTTTGGTGTCCCCTGCCTTTTTTTCAAAGGCCCTCCCCCGTCTTTTAAATCTGATGTAGGTTGCTCCCCTTTTGGCATCCCTCCAGAGCGGTTCCGGATGGCCAGCGAAGCCAGCTGCCTTTTCCTTCCATCTCCATCTCAAGACTGTCGTTAATCAGCCTCCTCTCCCTGCCCGTGTATGTGCCTGCAGCTATTTCGGTTCTTGGGGGGCGAGTTTATGGTATTTTCGGCTAAGATGGCAGCAAGTTCTTTTGGGTTTTGACAATCGCAGGCATGGCCATGTTGCAGTCGTGTGTCATCACTTCCATTTTTCTGAAATCGCAGTTGTTGAGCTTCTGCAAATCCTTCTTCAGCTTCCTCCTATTCTGTTTCTTTCTTTTTGCAGGTCTTCGAAGACCGACACAGAGGGAAGAAGACCCTCGCTCGTGGGCTGAAAGGGAAAAAAGGGGGGTTGGGTTGTTGTTGTTTCTTTCTTATTATTATTTTTTTACTTTTTGATTATTATTTTTTTTTGTAAAAATAGGTGTCAACATGTCTTCTGTCGCAGATTCTCTCCTCTATAGTGGAAGATGAGTCTTAAGCTTGTTATATAAATTAAAAGCACATTTCATAGATCGAAGTAATTTATCAAACTAGTGTTCTTATGCATCAAGTACTTGTAGTTTGCAACTTGTGAGTATATGTAAACTGTAATTGAAGATTCTATGGATTGAACCAATTTCTGCAGTATATACTTACATGTTATTGGGAATGTATGCATGAACTTAAATTGCCTCCTTTGGTTTCCCCTTTTGGAATAAGTAATTCCAAATGCCACGGAAAATTCAAAAAACAAGACGAAACAACTACGTTTCGGGTGATATTCATACATCAAACGGGCAGTTTACATAAGTAGTCTACCCACGAAGTCCGCAAAAGGCCAAGCAAGAAGCGATTCAAACACGCGACGTTCCATCAAATACTGAGACTCGCCGGCTGCGGATGCGGTACCACATACTCCACCGAGATCAAACTGTCCACCTGCTTCTGCCGTGGACTTGCCACCGCTGCCGCCGCAGTCTCCATCTCCTCCACGCCCTTGAACACCGCGAGCGACCCGACCGAGAACCCCCTGGAGCGCAAAGGCGAGGTTCTCGCCCCACGTCGCCTGCTCAATCCTACCGAGCCCGTCCCTAATCCCCTCGGCCACTGCTGAGAGCACCTCGCCCTTGGCCTCATCCCCTGATCCCTCCTTCAGTTTGAGGAGGCTCACCCTGACGACGGACCCTGGGGGCGGCGCGACGGCGCCATCGGGGACGCGGTCGGTCACCCAGTCGACGGCCATGATGTCTTCGCGGATGGGCGAGCTGAGCTCCTTGACCATGCGCACGTGGTCCGGCTGGGGAGAGCAGGCGGCCAAGTCGTCCTTGGTCCGGTAGCGACTGTGGAGGATCATGGTGAAAGTCGAGGGGGAGGACGAGGATCAGGGGGTGTAGAGGACGGGGCCAGCGGCGATGTAGAGGAAGGAGTCGAGGGAGATGAGGGCGTTGAGGCCGTCGACCATGGCATTGACCCGGAAGGGGTCGGTGCCGTCCTTAACCTTGAAGAGGACGACGTGCTCGATAATCTGAGCAAAGGACTTGACGACATGAAGATGGCGGCAGCGGCGGCGGGCTGGGAAAGGGATTTGACCGGGGAGAAAGTGCGGGAAAGAGCCTGCAATTGAACCTCTTAGCTTTCGGCAAGATCTTCTTCTGGTCGTTCTAAAACAGAGTACTGTAAAAAAACAGAGGATCCTGCACATTTAAAAGGAGGAGGCATGGTTGAGAACGAAGACAAATTGATGTTATTATTATTATTATTATTATTATTATTATTATTATTATTATTATTATTGCATTTGCTCCAGTTCTTTCGTCCTTGCTTGACTTTGCTTCCTAAACGACCAATCTCCATCTTAGGTTAGACGGAATTTGGCTATCTAGGGTCCACTCTTTCCATTTTCTTTTTATACCTCCTTCTTTTCTTGTTTTTCTATTGTTGTGCCAGTCATTCTCTGTCACTGAATATCATTTGTGAAATGGTAGGTCAGTGAGAATTTTCACCATAAATATAAACGGATATAGAGACTTTGATATCTCAGTAAAAGACATTTTCCATTTTTCTATTATTTGTTTTGAGATTGGGTTGAATCTTCTCTAGTCATACTATTTGATCCCAATGAAGGGCAGAAAAGATAGAAAATACTTGACGTAGGCAGTAGAGAAAAACTTCTCAAGAAATACAGAGGCCCAATTGAAATTCAGCATCACCTTGGACAAGTACTCATGTGATGTGTGGAACTTTTCCTTTGAATTCTGTATGAGCTTATGGATTATAATGAGGGCCCAGGCAGGTGAGATTTAACTTTTACCTAGCTCTCCCTATTCCTTGACAGCAAATTTGTGTACTAATTAACAGTCGGCCGTCTTATATTTTTGAAAAACTGCTTGTGTTCCATTCTGTAAAAGGATCAATATAAAGTTGAGTCCGAGCCATGTACTTCAGCACATACAATTTTTTAGCCTTCTTTACAGTAGGGGTGTGCAACCGGACCGGGTCAACCCGGTTCCCGGATCGGCCCACCCGGAAAACAGGGTCGGGAACCGGTTCCGGTTGAAACCGGTCCGGGAACCGGTTCCCAAAATTCAGACCCTGTTTGAACCGGTCCGGGAACCGGTTCCGAGGAATTACCCACCCGGGAACCGGACCGGTTCAGGAACCGGTTTGAGAACCGGTTTTTAAGGCAGCCCAAAAGTCAAAAAGACCAAAACCCTAATTTGTTTCTACTCTCACACTCTCACACCCGCAAACTTTCCCGAGCAGCAGACCCTCTCTCTCGAGCGGGCTCGGCGAGTCAGTCCTGCCCAATTCAGGTCCCGATCCAATCTGTGCACGCTCGTGTGTGTTCTTGGGTCCTGCCTCGCTTGTCCTGCTTCGAGTTAGATCCGCCGTTGCGTTGCGTTGCGTTGTGTTTTGGTCGTTCGTATTCTGTTCCCTGTCCGATTGTCGTTGCTGACGAAATGGGCTCTCGATGCGTCGATGTTCCCGAGGTGGTGGGATGCCGTCGCTCGTCGTTTTGTGTCCCGGGTTGGTTCGGTATATATTGTGCGCGAGATCTCGCGTTTCTTGGCGTGGGATTTGTGGGTTTGGTTGATCTCGCTGGTTGGGCTTCTGGGTAGTCGCGTACTGTGTGTTTGAGTCGAGAGAGATCCGGTGTCGTTAAGTGTGAGTTCTGATGTGAAAGTTCTGATTTTTAGAACGCTTGTGGGGGTGATGATCTGGAGCGAGCTCGACCTTGTTTCGTTGGTTTCTGATGGATTTCGTCTTTGGTCAATGATAATCTGATGTGGGTGTGATGAGGAAGTTGCTACCATTGTTCGTGCTTCTGACTCCTGTCGACACGCTTTTTTTAGTTTAGCATTGCTTCTTTTGTCATGTCATATGTTCAATCCATTCGGAGAAGTGTCTGCATATATATACAAGCATATACTGTTGAATTTGATCTCTTTCGGGCATGTTGGTGGATTAACATAAGGTCTTGGTTGGTTGCAGATATGGGATGAGGATTTCGTGGACGCCTTGCTTACTGGTAGCCCCTTTCTCTGAAAGAATGAAGAGCTCCAAGTTCAGATCTCCATACATATGACTATGGACTTGCTTCTTTCTATTTCTGTCGTTTGAATTGGGACAATCCTGTTATTTCTGACATTAGAATGACCTGATTTTGTATTTGGAGATGAAATACTGACCTGATTTTGTATTTGGAGATGAAATACATGTTTGGATGCGCGATGGTCGAATTATATACTTGGTTGTTTTCTTCAAGGGGAGTCCAAATTTTATATATGTTCCCAATGAGTTTGGTTGAAGGATGTGCTTGGTTCGGCCTTTTTTTTTAGCAGATAACTCATCTAGAATTGTTTTTCTAAGGTTAATTTTTATGCAAAACAGGTTCCAATATAAACAGAGTCAACCCTGTTCCCAGATCGGAAAAAACGGGGTGGGCGGGATTTAAATGGGGTCCAATGAAAAACGGGGGGTAGGGAACAAGGGTCCAAAAATGAGACCGGTTATAACGGGGTAGGGAACAGGGTCCAGGTCTAGACCCTACCCACCCTGGACCCGCTCACCCCTACTTTACAGGCCTCTATAGGGTGCAGTACATACTTGAAGTGGGGATCCTTATAACGAGGTTACTTTTGTGGATGATCAGTTATTATGTGTTATAGGTTTCTAACTTGAAGTTTGATTCAATAAATATATGCTGGGTGGGTTTTTGAGATGGTTTCTTGTGATCTCTTTGAGTGCTTATTTCACGCTTTGCTCCTGTAAATCATAATAAAGGTTACTCCTGCTATCAGTGAAAATAGAAAACCATTTTGGGATTCTCTTTCTGGAAGCTTGGAGGACAGATTTACAATAACAAGCCTATGTGCTCAAAAGAGGATTTTGTTACCGGGAATGAAGCTGTAAATGCAGTAGAGTATATAATTGTCTCTATGATATATCTGAATGATTTAGGGCCCGTTTGGTTCGGCTTTTGGGGAATGCATTTGCAGAAATGCAAATACCTTTGGGTAAAGGGGTTTTCGAAAACGCAAATGTCGTTTGGTAAAATTTGCATTAAGAAACAACTTTGGCCAAAATACCGTTTGGTAAAATTTACATTTGTAATTAACTTTTATTAAATTAAAAAAGCAAAAATATGTTTATATTTTTATATAAACATATTTTTATATAAAAAAAATATAAACATATAAACATAAAATATATTTATTAAACATAAAAAATATATAAAAAATAGATATGTTTATATTTATAAATATATATCTATATATATATATATATATATATAGTTATTTATTTATTAAACATAAAATATATTTACATAAAAAATGGATATGTTTATATCTATATAAAATATATATTTAAATATCTATTATGTTTTTTTATAAATATATATTTATTAAACATAAAATATAAAAAATAGATATGTTTATATTTTTATATAAAAATAAACATAAAATATATGTTTATATATTTATACGGACCGCCGAATTTGGCTAATTTGAACCGCCTGAATAAAAATATGTTTATTTTTTTATATAAACATATTTTTATATAAAAAATATAAAAATATAAACATAAAATATATTTATTAAACATAATATATATATAATAGATATGTTTATATAAATATATATTTATATAAAAACAATAGGAGAAAAAAATAGATATGTTTATATTTATAAATATATTTATTTATTTATTAAACATAAAATATATTTATATAAAAATGGATATGTTTATATCTATATAAAATATATATAAACATAAAATATAAAAAATAGATATGTTTATATATTTATATAAAATATAAAAAAATATTTTTATATAAAAATATAAACATATTTATTTTTTATATAAATATATTTATTTTTATATTTATTTTTATTCAGTGGCCGATTGGTTTCTCCACCGAAAAGATGAAGCAATCAGGAAGTTGCATTCCGAAGATGCAACTTGCCAATGGACCTCAAGAGCTGCATTGGGCTAAAAGCGCCTAGAGCCACTTGGAGATGCGCACCGCATCTCGCCAAAGTTGAGCAAAAAAATGAACCAAACAATTTGCGTTTGGCGGGGACTTTAGAGCAAATGAAAGCATTCCAAATCTTTGCCGAACCAAAAGGGCGCCTTAATGGCCATCATTTTCATGGGCTGTTTTACTGTTTGAATCTTTGACAGTCAGATACTAAATGTGTTGTTGTAAGTATAGCCCATATTATTAAGGTTTTGGGAATTTTGTGGTAACTGATGTATCATGAGCGAGTCAACATTTGATTTTAAAATTTTAATCTGTATTTATACATACAGGTAGTATTGCTTTATTAAATGGTAATGTGGCTCTATCTTATGGAGAATTCTTGCATTCAACACACAACTTTTCATTGGCAAAGGAGGTCTACCAGAAGGTCATTCAGGGGACTTCTGAGAATGTTGAATTTGCAGAAGCCGCTTTAGGAGCTTGTAATATGGCTTCACAGGAAGTTCTGTTGGCAGCTACCTGTGCTTTGGGACAGCTTGAGTCACATTTGGGGTAGGTCATATTAATCGGGACATTTTGTGTGTAATATATTTGCTCTTAAGACTGTGATTCGCCATTACAAACCTTTCCACCTTCAGAAATTTCAGTGATGCTGAGGAGATATTGACAAAGGCTTTAACTAAAACAGAGGAACACTTTGGTATGCTAGAGTTGCAATCTTTTTTTCCTTTTAAATTGGCTCATTATCTTGCAGAATTGAATATTATCTAGTATTTTGACGTGTTTGCCTGCCTTCAAAAAATTGGGTTCAGGATCACATCACCCCAAGATGGGCATCATCTTAACTTGCATAGCGCTCATGTTTCGATGGAAAGCAATTTGAGAGCATTCGAGTTCTCTCTTGGTTCAAGAGGTAAATAGTAAATGTCTCTTTGTCAACCCTCTAGTCTGACACATCCAGTCTAAGCTTGATGTATTAATATCCATATCCGGATGCATCTTCATAGGGACTGCTTAGGAAGGCCACGGAATTGCTTAAAGCTCCTGCATTAGAGGGTGCAGGTATATGGAGAAATTGTTTATATCCTCTTTCAACATGTTTACATGCTATATGAATTCCTAATGCTTGTCACTGTCTTTGTGGTATAGGAGTGGAAGCAAAGGTCGATAGAAGAGATGTTGTTGCCCTTGCGAGGGGTATGTATGAGTGTTCGAGTGCTACAGTTGGCCCTTATGAGGATTATTTATTATTGTCTGGCTATGGCAATTCTGTATTTTAGTCATGTTAGAGGATGTCTCTAGTTTGCCTAGATGGTTGTTATAAAATTAACTTGTCAGAATTGCAAGGATAGCTTCCGACAAAAAGATCTAATCAGGTTTTCATGGAGGTAAACGAGGTCCACCTGTTTCTAGTTGATACTGTCATCGGTTATGTTGCTACAGCAGTCTAGCTTTGCTTTTGTCTCATGGTTTGTAAGAACATATTTGTCATTCCTGTAGAGATTCTTTGTATCCTGCTTGTCACCCATGCAATAAGACCTGTTGTGGATATGCTGGCATACAGCTCTGAATAGCCTTTGTCCATCGACAAGCTACATGCCTTAATGTAGGTGCGCATGCAGAGATCCTCTGCGTTCAGGAGAATAGGAAGGGGGAGGGAGAGAGACTGAAGAGCTGGGCAGAGTCTGCTTGGAGGAATCGGCGCATGTCACTATCCGAGACGCTTGATTGTCCCGAGTCCTCTTCCCAAGTGCCAATTGTAGATTCTCAGATCTGCCGGGTTCTGTAAGCTGTGTTCTTATTACTCTGTACGAGTTTGAGCTTCTTAGTAATGTAACAGCATATCATGAGGCATCTCAGCCTAGAAAAGTGATTTTCAACTTATTGAGTCCCATTTAACTTTTTCGAATTTAGCGAAGTAATATGAATAAGTTTGTCATATTGCGTTGGGTTTGAAAAATGATTGAAACGGTTGAAATCTTGCTACAGTTTGCAAATCTTGTCTGTTCAGAGTGATCTCTACCATTTTCTGATGAGCTGATTGTGAACACCTGGGATCTTAGCTGCCTTGTGTCTATGAAGCATTGTCACGTTTCAAATTTAGTCCCTTCTAGTTCAACTGCTTTTGCACATACAGCTTATAGTTTATTAGCCCTGGCTTGCTATTGGCAAGAAATGTCAAATTCAGTTTCCTCTAGGTTTGAAATCTTATGCTTCTTTTGTTGCGATGTTGATATGATCAGGTGTTCAGCAATCGAAACCTGGTAGCGTTTAGTAAAAATCAATTCTAAGACATCCGCCCACTAATGTTTTGAAGACGTACAAATTGGCTATTCATTCAGAAGGATCGAATCCATGCTCTTTTAAGTAGTTGCTGTGTTATCTAATTGATGGTCAAAAGATGAAGGTGTTGGTGTCATTTGCAAGCAAAATCTAAACCCTTTGGCATAAATTATGCAAGCTTTTCAACAAGAAAAGCCAGTGGAGCAGCACAGGGTTACCCTTTATGCAGCAAGAGTAGAGTCAATAAAGTTGTCACCACCTTGAAGTCATTGTATTCACTTCTCTAAAAAGAGGGAGATTTCCAATACAAGGGGAGCTGAAACTTCTCGGACAGGAAGATCGAGGCCCTTGCCCACTTCCTCTTCAATCACCTGGAGAATCCCTTTGTTATCTGACCAAAGTCAAGAAAAAACCATCATCAGGTGTGCAAAAAATGATGCACGGTTTTACTAGAATAATGCCATAGAGATTGAGACTGGATATTAATTAATACCCAAAGTAATACCACGGAATCTTGCCAGGTGTTTGGATGGCTCCATTAACTTAAATGTGAACTATAATTTGTCGGATTATTTTGTAGAATTCTGGGCTGACGATAGTGCTCTCGAAAAAACTTGTTTATTCATGTTATGCATAGTCGTTATCATGAAAATCGAAATGTTGCTAATTAAACATTCGCAAAGCGTCTAAAGAGGGCATATTACCAAGATCGGATTTCATAGATCAATGTAATATAGCAGCTCTCTCATATCTAGCATCACTAAGTTCAGTAATTACAATGCCGGAACGTCCTTGAAATAAAAAGGAGCGAGAAAGTAAGCTAAAAGAAAAAGAGGCTGACCAGTTCGACGATGAAAGTCCCCATGAGGCCAATCATGCAGGCTCTGGAGTTCCAAGCCTCGGCAGTTCTTGTGAATCCAAGAAAGGGAACCTGGAACTTGGGCTCTACTTTCGGCGCTCCCACCTGCTCTTCCAGTGATCCAAAATGAGCTGAAATTCTAGAGGGAGGGAGAGAGAGAGAGAGAGAGAGAGAGAGAGAGAGAGAGAGAGAGAGTTGATGGTACCCCGGAGGGAAGCTTGGCAGCTCGGACCCTGAGAGGGCTTTCTTGAGGCTCGGATTCTAATATAAAATGGGGACGATCAGTCCTTGATTGGGAATCGGCGATCGAAAGACTTAAATAAGAAAGTCTGACGTGGAAGCTTGTGAGCGGTGAATTTGCGGGTGGATGCACCCGTGGGATGTCATTTTTGGCCCCGGTCCTTTTTTATTTTTTATTTTTTTATTGATCCTACTTGACTTCTACTCTAACTCTCATTTTTAAATTTTGGGTGTGGAAGTTGAAATCCACACTTGAAACTAAATTGTCCTCATCCTTATCCCTTAAAAATGTGAGAATTTGAACCTCTCAACTCCCCATTTTCACGTGGGAAGAATGACCATTGGAACGAACCCTAGTGATTTTGTTTTTTGGGGCCTTGGTCTGTGGGCCATAAAATTGCTAGGCAAAAGGGGGAAAATTTTAATAAAAAAGAAAAGAAATGGCCATAGAATAGAAGTTGAAAATTCTAAGCAGAAGTGAGTAGGTTCCAAGTTGGAACTTGAAACCTATCGTGTTATAACTGGTTCTAAATTTTTGGACTCTAGAATCTACATCGTTTTTCCGGTTCATTTCCAGGGTTTACCCAAGAACCTATTTTTCCCCCTTTTTTTGGTTCATCTTTTTCTAACAAATCATATGAGGTTATGAGAAACATAACAATTCAAAGTAAAAGATGAACAAAAGAAATCTCTATCCTCCAAAAACAACAATTCATAAGATGACCACGTAATTACGCATAATTATAAATAATAAAAAGTTCAAACATGTAACACAAAACATAAATTACAAAACCGCATTCCCTATTCATCTATAAAAATTTAGGAGAAGAGGAAAGACTGAAAAAAAAAGTTTTGAGGGAGGACAAATGACAAAGGAGTGTTAATGTTAGAATTTAGGGGAAAAAGAAATTAGGCTTTTGGCTTTTTAGCTTATAAAACCGGTTTTAAAATAGGGCGGTTCGGTCCAATTCCTGGACTTATTTTAACCGAGTCCAAAATTTTAAAACTTGTTTTCAGATCTGTTTTTATAAGAATCGATTCTCAGACCTATTTTTTAGGTGATCCAGTTTGGTTCTCAAGTAGAATTGATCCAGCTGCATATCCCTAAAGTTGACTAGTCTATTTTTTTGCAAACTTTAATAATCAAACGTTGCTTAGATCTTATGTACAAGTCCCTTGAAATTGCATTTCGTTATGTATATGAGGAACAATTCAGAGTAGATTTTTGGAAATAAAGTTAAATTGTGGAGAGATGACACATCTGGAGTGGATTTTAAGAAATAAAGATATGGCCTCTATTTTGTGATACCATATTATCATAACACATCTTAAAAATCCACATAACATTTTATGCATTTCTTAGTGATAATTTGAGATCGAAATCAATCATGGAGATGTAAAAAAAATACATTTATGATATACAGAATTCCATATACTTATTAAAAGAAACTGTAAAGCTGCGGATTTTTTTTTCTTTTGTTTTTTTTTTAACGTAAAATAAGGGTGGGGAGGGCGATAGAATTATCAGGCTTTTCTACTCCGTGTTCTAACGTTCTCAGTACCGTAGAAGAGTCATACATGATATTGAACACACTTCTTTAATTTGCGGGGGTAATTATCCTTCTCTCAAATCTTGTCTTGTGTGACGCTTCCTCGACCAGAGTTTCGCATCGTACGCCATGGGCTATTGAGTCGTCGATGACCCACCGAACACGATGAAACATTATCAACTCACGTGGAGGACGACTTGGTGTACTTCGGCCACTCGCTGGAATGTCGGAAGTGGCGTACAGAGACGGGCAAATTACGGAAGAATTTTAAGAGTCGGAGCAATCAGTTAATCGCACGACAGGACAGGGGAATCATAAGACTCGGACCAATCGGTTGAAGTCTTGTCCGCGTGCACAAGTTGGTGTTATAATTATGGTTATAATTATGATTAATGGATCAACGAAAGCCAATAAATTAAGATACGTTTTTTTTTCTGTTCACGTATTTATTTTTGGATTTATGAATTTCCTAGATTCATGTATTTTTTAGTTTATGTATTTATTGAGTTCATGAATCTCTTAAATTCATGTATTTTTGGATACATGAATCACTTGGATTCACGTAGCTCTTTATTCATGAATCTCGTGGATACACGCGTCTATTTAATTCATGTACATGAACTAAAAAAGCTCTATAAATAGATATGAGCATAGAGCTTCATAAGAGTTTTGAGTTTTAGTTTTTCCAACTCGATTCCAAAAGATCTTTGATATACTTTTCTACTCTTTCGATTTTTTAGGGTATGCTGGTTCAATTGAACGGTTCGACAGAGTCCTATTTGCATAGTGCTAATCCAAACAGGTTCGAGGTGTTGTATTTTGAGAGGCATAGTTCATGAATCTGCGGAGCACCATTGGCAGGAACTAATTGGCTTAAGGAGATTCATTTATCCGTACCTCACCTCCAATTTTATATTATTTTTTAGTGATATCTTATTTTATTCTTCTCAAATATTGTAAATCTACATAAAAAGAATGATATTATATAGTTGTTATCGTATTCTTTACATTGATGTTCTGATTACAACAAACAGTTTATGTGTTTTTTGGATTAATTTCCAACAGTTGGAACACTTGATAATTGAAATTGCACGGCATTCTTCAATTCAATGCTGTGCAAATCGTTTGGATCATTATAAGAACTCCGAATGATCTCAGCGGAGTAGTGTTCTTAGCTAATTACTTCAGCCTTTGGCCATGTTATCCGTGATTGTTCTGACGGTTTCTCTCCTGGCAAACACGGCACCGACTCATGAAACCGGCGATTTCACGTACAGTGGTTTCCGGTCTGTGAACCTGAGCCTCGATGGTTTAGCTGCACTCACTGGCAATGGCCTCCTGACGTTAACCAGCGTGAACCAACAGAACAAGAGTCGTACCTTCTACCCAGACCCCCATCACGTTCAAGAATTCATCCAATGGCAGTGTTCACTCGTTCTCCACTACATTCGTCTTTGCTATAATTGCCGAATATCCAGCTCTGGCTGGTCCCGGGTTCGCATTCGTGATAGCTTCTCGAAGAGAATTTCCTGGAGATCGGCCTGGTTATTACTTTGGTCTCTTCAACGAAACAAACAATGGCAATTCCGCAAACCACATTTTTGCGGTGGTCAAAACACCGAAATCCAGGATATCGATGACAACCATGTTGGGATTGATGTCAACGGACTGCTCTCTGTAAAATCTTCCCCTGCTCGATACACAGAAAATGACATTCCAGGCTTCAGAAACTTGAGTCTGATTAGTGGTAAAGCAATACAAGTTTGGGTGGATTATGATGGTGAGCAGAAACAAATCAGGGTCACATTAGCTTTGGTTAATGTCGACAAACCAAACACTCCCCTTTCGTCTGTCCTTCAATCTCTTGCCGATCTTCAAAGAGACCATGTATGTTGGGTTCTCTTCCTCAACCGGTGCGCTCTTAACTTCTCATTATATCCTTGGATGGAGCTTTCTAGTAAATGGACAAGCTCATAGGCTTGATTTGTCTCAACTTCCTAGATTGCCCCATAAGAAAAAGAAGCAGAAATCCGTTCTTCTCACTACTGGACTGCCTTTCATATGCTTGCTCTTCCTGTCAATACTAGTCTTTGCTATGGCTTATGCAATTAGAAAAAGAAGAGAATTCACAGAGGTTCTGGAAGATTGGGAGTGTGACTATGGTCGGCATCAGTTCAAGTACAAAGATTTCTATGTTGCCACTGTTATTTATTTTTCCTTTTGTGATCCCACATTTAGACTCAATTGTTGCAACTATTCGACTCCACGCTTCATACCCGTTCGTGACAACTGCTCGTCTTGATGGGAGACGATATATATAAGGAACGTACGTTCATTTCTGACGGGCGATCAAGGTCTAACACAAAATCTTCACATTGAGAATACACCATCAGTACGTGAAGAGATTTGGTTAGTAGAGTGTGCCTATTTTCTTGATTTTTCAGGACATTCGACGAACGTGAATGCAAACAATGGCTGGAGGTTTGTCTTTTATCGATTTTGGCTTCCGCATATGATTTAATTTTGTCTTACATTTGGTATCAGAGCATGTTTATAGCCTCTGCCTTGTTTTGTTGTATTTTCGTGTGTTTTCCGTGTATTTTCGGCCATTTTATGAACATGAACAGTAACTCGGTTTTTGAGGCCAAGAGAGAAACTCCCAAAATTCCGGGCAAATTCCGGCAACCCACCCTTCGAATTCGGACCCATACGGTCGCACTGCCATAAGGAACCTTAGCCATGTGTTTTTCCGGTAAATTGGTGTTAGCCGGAGGCTAATCGGGCGGCGGAATTCGTGGTGGTTGAGGATTTGCGTTTGTGGAGTTTTTCGTTTGATTTTGGGGCCAATTTTTGCTCATTTTCGCCGAATCTTGGATCCATGTGGTCGTGCCTGCTTGCTCTTCAAAACCCATTATTTATTTTTGTCTGAAATGGGCTGCCGGAGAAGAAACGGCCGGCGAAACCGCGGCGGAATGGCGAAAAACGGCGAAGAAATGCTTCTGTTCGCGCAAGGAAGAAGGCGCGTGGAGCCCACGCGTGCGCTGCGGTTGCAGGCGTGTGGAATCCACGCACCACACGCTCTCACGCGCGCGGCAACCGTTGCGCGCGTGGGATCCACGCGCGCGGCAGTTGCCAGGCGCGTGCAACGCACGCGCCTGCGCGTTGAACCGCGCGCGTGCGAGGCACGCGCCTGAGCGCTGAACCGCGCGCGTGCGGGTCACGCGCCCGCGCGGAATTTTGGCGCGTGCTCGGCAAGCGCCCGTCACCCCTCACCCGCGGCTCCTATTATGCTTTTGCCTCAAAATTTTTAAAATTTTTGCAATCTTGCCCTTGGCCAATTTATTTATTTACTGTTCTGCCATTGATGTATTTGTTTATTATGTCATTTCATGCATTTTTATGAATATTTTGTACATGAAATTAAATGTCCAATGGTCCATATATTTAATTAATTAGGAGTGGCCACAACATCTTTAATTAATTAAATTATATATTAAAAAGCCTTCGGATCATATTTAGAAATGGACATTGATTGTAATTAATTATATTAATATAATGAATTTTATCCCACAGGAATTTTTATTATATTAATATGATTAATTAGGATGAAATATCATATTATTTTTCTTAATTTACCCACGGGGATTAAGAAAAATGCATATAATATGATAGTTTCTTCATGAAGTAATTATGAATCTATTTAAATTAAAAACTTAGCCCACAGGTAGTTTTTTTATGTTATGTGATTCATAGAGTGACATGTTTACATTGGTAAAACATGATTTATTTATATTTGCCTCAATTTTGTGACATAAGCATGATTATTTGATATGCAGTTTCGCAACCTATGAATTTTTCTGAATTTAAGTTTGATGTTCCTATACTGAATGGTGAGAACTATAAAGTTTGGAAGGAGTCAGTTCTTCTTCAATTAGGGTGGATGGACATTGACTATGCTATAAGAAAAGACGAACCACCTGCTCCTACTGATTCGAGCACTCCAACTGAGATAACTCTTTATAACCAATGGGAGCGGTCCAACCGCGTTTGTGCCATGTTTATAAGAGCTAAGATATCTCCTAATATTCGTGGTTCAGTTGCTCAGCATAGCAATGCTAAGGCTTTATTGGAGGCCATAGATGCGCAGTTTGAAAGTTCTGAGAAGGCGCATGCCATGACCCTAATTATGAAATTTTCATCATTGAAGCTCACTAGTGTTAGAGGTGTGCGTGAGCACATCATGCAAATGAGGAACATTGCAGCTCAGCTTAAGAACCTTGAGGTTGAAATATCTGAATCATTCCTTGTGTATTATGTTCTGAACACTTTTCCACAACAGTATGCACCTTTCAAGATCTCTTATAACACACATAAGAATAAATGGTCTATTAATGAACTCATGACCATGTGTGTTCAAGAGGAAGAAAGACTGGTTATGGAATTGGGAGAAAGTGCTCATTTGGCAACACAAGGAAAGAATAAGGGCTATGGCAAGTATAAGGGAAAAGGTAAAATACCTCCCCAAGCTGACATTAAGAAAGAATCCAAGTGTTTCTTCTGTAGACAGAAGGGGCATATGAGGAAGGATTGTGTCAAATTTAAGGCTTGGCTCGAGAAGAAAGGTAATCCAATCTCTTGTGTTTGTTATGAATCTAATATGACTGATGTAAGTCACAACACTTGGTGGATTGATTCGGATCTACAATCCATATTTCGAATTCCTTGCGGGGTTTTCAAAACCACCGGAAGCCAGTGGGAAGTGAACAAAGCATCTATTCTGGAAACAAGATGCGTTCGCATGTGGAAGCTATTGGGACATATAAACTAGTTCTTAATAGTGGTTTTGTTTTAGATTTGGAAAAGACCTTTTATGTTCCTAGTTTTTCTAGAAACTTAATTTCAGTTTCAAGATTTGTACCTTTGGGGTACTCTTTTAACTTTTCAGATTCAAACTTCTGTTTATCATTTAAATCTGAAATTGTCGAGAGTGGTATTTTGTCTGATGGTCTTTTTCGAATTAATTTACAAGACAATGCCTATTATGATGCGATGCATGTTCAAAATAAAGCTGGTATGAAACGATGTGTTGTGAATGAACATTCCTCTATATTGTGGCACCGGAGATTGGGACATATCTCCATAGAAAGAATTAGGCGATTAGTAAATGATGGAGTACTTGGTACTTTAGATTTGACTGATTGTGATACTTGTGTGGACTGCATAAAGGGAAAGCAGACTAACAAGTCAAAGAAAGGTGCCAAGAGGAGTACAGAAATATTAGAAATCATACATACGGATATTTGTAGTCCGGATATGGACTCATGTGATCAGAAATACTTCATCTCCTTTATAGATGATTATTCACGTTATATGTATCTCTACTTGATTCATAATAAATATGAAGCATTAGATGCCTTTAAAGTATTTAAGGCGGAAGTAGAGAAACAATGCAATAAGCAAATTAAGATCGTGAGATCAAATAGAGGTGGAGAATTCTATGGTAGATACATTGAAGATGGACAAGCACCTGGTCCATTTGCAAGATTTCTTCAAGAGCATGGGATAGTTGCCCAATATACTATGCCTGGTTCTCCGGACCAAAATGGCGTAGCGGAAAGAAGAAATTGGACCTTATTAGACATGGTGCGTGGTATGCTTAGTAGCTCCAAACTTCCTAAATTCTTATGGACTGAAGCACTTAGGACGGCAGTGTACACATATTAAACCGAGTTCCGACCAAGGCTGTCCCAAGGACACCTTTTGAGTTATTTAAGGGTTGGAAACCAAGTTTACATCATGTGCGCGTTTGGGGATGCCCGTCTGAAGTAAGAATTTATAATCCACAAGAAAAGAAGTTGGACCCAAGGACCATAAGTGGGTATTTCATTGGATATGCCGAAAGGTCTAAGGGATACGGGTTTTATTGTCCATCTCATACCACTAGGATTGTGGAATCAAGAAATGCTAAATTTCTTGAAAATGACTTGATCAGTGGGAGCGATCGACCAAGGGATCTTGTTTCTAAGGAAGATCATTCAGACACTCAACCTTCCACCTCAAGTTTAAGGTTGGTTGTTGCTCATAATATCCCTTCAGTTCAGCCTGCTATTGAACAACCAATTGTTGAAGTTCCACAACCTGCTGATATTGATCCAGTAGATCCAGTTGTTCAGCAATTACCAGAAACTGTTGAACAACCAGTTGAGCAACATACTCCTCAAGAGAATGTTGATCCAACATTAAGAAGATTTGCTAGAATAAGGAAATCGGCTATTCCTAGTGATTATATTGTGTATTTACAAGAGTCTGACTACAATATTGGAGCTGAGAATGATCCCGAAACGTTTTCATAAGCCATGGATAGTGATAAATCCAATTTGTGGTACAATGCCATGAAGGAAGAGATGAGTTCTATGGCATCTAACAAAGTCTGGGATTTGGTTGAGTTACCTAATGGTGTGAAGGCCATTGGTTGTAAATGGGTCTTCAAAACTAAGAAAGATTCATTGGGTAACATTGAAAGATATAAAGCTAGACTTGTTGCCAAAGGATTCACTCAAAAGGAAGGAATCGATTACACAGAGACTTTTTCTCCTGTATCTAAGAAAGATTCTCTTCGTATTGTTTTGGCTTTGGTTGCCCATTTTGATATGGAATTACATCAGATGGATGTGAAAACGGCGTTCCTTAATGGAGAACTAGAGGAGGAGGTTTACATGAAACAACCTGAAGGATTTTCCTCTAGTAAAGGTGAGCATTTGGTGTGCAAGCTTAAGAAATCTATATATGGCCTGAAACAAGCATCCCGCCAATGGTACTTAAGGTTTCATGATGTCATCTCTTCATTTGGTTTTATAGAGAATGTCATGGATCAATGTATATACCAGAAGGTCAGTGGGAGCAAAATTTGTTTCCTTGTGCTGTATGTGGATGATATACTACTTGCAACCAATGATAAAGGGTTGCTACATGAGGTGAAATAATTTCTTTCTAAGAGTTTTGACATGAAGGATATGGGTGATGCATCTTATGTCATTGGCATTAAGATCCATAGAGATAGACCTCGAGGAATTTTAGGACTATCTCAAGAAACCTATATCAATAAGGTCCTAGAGAGATTTCAGATGAAAGATTGTTCACCAAGTATAGCACCCATTGTGAAGGGTGACGGGTTCAATTTGAACCAATGCCCGAAGAATGATCTAGAAAGGGAACAAATGTACAACATTCCATATGCTTCTGCTGTTGGAAGCTTGATGTATGCTCAGGTTTGCACTCGACCTGACATCGCTTTTCTTTGTGGGAATGTTGGGAAGATATCGAGTAATCCGGTTTAGACCACCGGAGAGCTGCAAAGAAAGTGTTGAGATACCTTCAAGGTACCAAAGACTATATGCTTATGTATAGATGGACTGACAACCTGGAAGTGATCGGTTATTCGGATGCGGACTTCGCGGGTTGCATTGATTCACGAAAATCAACATCTGGATACATTTTTATGTTAGCTGGCGGGGCCGTGTCATGGAGAAGTGCCAAGCAGACTTTGATTGCTACTTCCACTATGGAGGCTGAATTCGTTTCTTGTTTTGAGGCTACCTCGCATGGTGTATGGTTGAAGAGTTTCATTGTTGGGCTTAGAATTGTTGATTCTATTTCTAGGCTATTAAGAATATATTGTGACAATTCAGCTGCAGTTTTTATGGCTAAAAATGCTAAAAGTGGCAGTCGAAGTAAGCATATCGACATTAAGTATTTAGCCATAAGGGAACGTGTTAAGGAGAATAAAGTGGTCATTGAACACGTTAGCACTGAATTGATGATAGCCGATCCTTTAACTAAAGGCATGCCACCAATGAAGTATAAGGATCATGTAACTAGTATGGGAATAGTTCCCATCATGTAATTTGTCGTCATTTGAACGATTTTTTTGTTGTATGAAACTCTTATTCTGTTGTAATGTCGATTCTCAAATTTTGTGTACACATTTTGTTGGTTATGAGAATAACATTTATCCTTGGTTTTGGAATAAACATGGGGTTTATTCATTAAGATATGTTGTCACATATTGGCTGACATTAAAGAAATAAGATACATTGTGATACATGGAAGATATTACTCACTCTTAGAGGACATGTCGCCATGATTCATGTGTTTTATTTCTTTTCTTTAAGCATAAAGTTTTCATGGAATTAGTTGAATGATCCGTATGATGAAAATGATGGGATCAAGTGGGAGAATGTTATTTATTTTTCCTTTTGTGATCCCACATTTAGACTCAATTGTTGCAACTATTCGACTCCACGCTTCGTACCCGTTCGTGACAACTGCTCGTCTTGATGGGAGACGATATATATAAGGAACGTACGTTCATTTCTGACGGGCGATCAATGTCTAACACAAAATCTTCACATTGAGAATACACCATCAGTACGTGAAGAGATTTGGTTAGTAGAGTGTGCCTATTTTTTTGATTTTTCAGGATATTCGACGAACGTGAATGCAAACAATGGCTGGAGGTTTGTCTTTTATCGATTTTGGCTTTCGCATATGATTTAATTTTGTCTTACAGCCACAAAGGGGTTCAGGGATCATGAGCTATTAGAAGCTGGTGGATTTGGTAGGGTTTATAGAGGGGTATTACTCACCTCGAACACTAAGATTACGGTGAAGAGAGTTTCTCATGAATTGATGCAAGGGGACAGTTCATTGCTGAGATTATTAGCATTGGTCGGCTTCGTCATCGGAACATTGTGACGTTTCTTGGATACTGCTGTCGGAAGGGCGAACTGCTTTTGGTTTATGAATACATGCCAAACAGAAGCCTAGACAAGTACCTCTATAACCAACCAAAGGTGACCCTCAATTGGAGCCATAGATTTAGAATGATCAAAGGTGTTGCATATGGCCTCTATTATCTCCATGAAGGATGGGAACAAGTGGTGATTCACAGGGATATCAAAGCTAGCAACATTTTGCTAGATTCAGAACTAAATGGGAAGAAGGCTGATTGAGGCTTGGGAGGAGGAGGATGGATGTTTTCGCATTCGGGGCATTTTTGCTTGAAGTTACCTGTGGAAGAAGGCCGATTGAGGCTCGGGAGGAGGAGGACGTGATATTGGTGGACTGGGTGTTTTCTTGCTGGGATAAGGGCAACATTCTAGAGGCAAGAGATCCCAGTTTAGGCACGGACTTTGTGGCGAAGGAGTTGGAGCTAGTATTGCAACTCGTATTGTTGTGCTCCCAATCTGAGCCAACTGCGAGACCAAGCATGCGTCAAGTAGTGTAGTACTTGGAAGGGGAACTCTTAATGCAGGAGTTATCATCTCTTGGTATTACAGAAAGTGGATTGACATTTGCATATCATGAAGGTTTTAATTAGTCTATCATGTCTGATCCATCTTCATCAGGCAAGGCATTTTTACAGATATCTTCTGTCGCAAATTCTCTTCTCTCAGGTGGAAGATGAGTTTAAGCTTGTTATATAAATTAAAAGCACATTTCATAGATCGAAGTAATTGTCAGACTAGTGTTCTTATGCGTCAAGTATTCAAAGCTTGCGACTCTGAAGTATATGTAAACTGTAATTTAAGATGCTGTGGATTGAACCGATTTCTGCAGTATATTCTTACATGTTATTGGGAATGTCTGCATTAACTTAAATTGCCTCCTTCTTTGGTTTCCCCTTTCGGTCAGCCTCCAGAGTATAAGAGCAAGTGTACCTTTTATAAGGATTATTACTTGTTTGTTTGAATCCTTGCATGATTTAACATGTGAATTTTTTATTCATAGGGAATATAGTGACACAAGTCAGTGTATCGATTGCTGAAATTGCATTAAATTCAATTTGATCCTGGGAGATTCAAACGATATTTTCTCAGTTGTGTATTCAGCGAATTTCTACAGTTTTTGGACATGTTCTGCCAACTTCTGTTTCGAAGACATACAAATTGGCCATTCATTCGGAAGTATCAAATTCATACTCTTTTTAATTGTTGCCGTATTATCTTATTGATGGTCAAAAGAGGAAGGGGTTAAGTGTCATTTGCAACAAATTGAAAAACCTTTGGAATCGATTATGCAAGCTATTTAACAAAAAAGCCAGCAGAGCAGCACAGGGTTACTCGTTATGCAGCAAGAGTATAGTCAAGAGAGTTGTCACCAACTTGAAGTCATTGTATTTACTTCTCTAAAGAGGGAGATTTCCAATACAAGGGGAGCTGAAATTTCTCAGAGAGGAAGATCGAGGCCCTTGCCCACGTCCACTCCAATCACCTGAAGAATCCCCTTGTTTATTATCTGACCAAAATTAATAAAAAACCATCATCAGGTGTGAAAAAATTGATGCAAGGTTTTACTAGAATAATGCCATAGAAATTAAGACCAGATATTAAATTAGTACTCAAAGTAACATCACGGAATCTTGCCGGGTGTTTGGGTGGCTCCATTAACTTAAATGCACTTATAATTTGTCAGGTTATTTTATAGAATTCCATGCTGAGGAGAGTGCTCTCCAAAAAACTTGTTCATTCATGTCATGTATAATCACTATCATAAAAATCGAAATGTTGCTAATCAAACATGCTCAAAGCGTCTAAAGAGGGCATGTTAACAAGACTGGATTTCATAGATCAATGTAATATACTAGCTCTCTCATATCTAAGCATCACTAGATTTAGCAACCGTAATAACAGAACGTCCTTGAAATGAAAGGGAGCGAGAAAGTAAGCTAAAAGAAAAGGAGAGAGGCTGACCAGTTCGACGATGAAAGTCCCGATGAGGCCAATCATGCAAGCTCTGGAGTTCCAAACCTCGGCAGTTCTTGTGAATCCAAGAAATGGAGCCTGGAACTTGGGCTCTACTTTCGGCACTTCCACCTGCGCTTCCAGTAATCCAACATGAGCTGAAATTCTATATATATATATAGAGAGAGAGAGAGAGAGAGAGAGAGAGAGAGAGAGAGAGAGAGAGAGAGAGAGAGAGAGAGAGAGAGAGAGTTGATAATTACCCCGGAGGGAAGCTTGGCAGCTCGGACCCTGAGAGAGAGGGGCTTTCTGGAGGGTTGGTTGGGACTGTGGAAGACGAGGAACTGGTGATGGTGGCGGCCTCCATGGAAGATTTTCGAATCTCTGGTCGTGGGAACAAGAGAAGAAAATGAGTGAATGGTGAAAGAGGCGACCATTTTTCTCTCTCTGGGGTCCTCCAAGAACTTCTGGTATGTTTGGTCGCTTGTTTTCTCCCACACTCTCCCTATCTAATGGAAAGTGGGGACGATCAGTCCTTGAATATACGCCGATTCTTCAATCTGGCCCTCACATTCGTAATTTTTCACAATCGAATCCTCGAATTCGTAATATTTTTCCCAACTAAGTCTTCTGGTCGCCAATTTCAGCAGATCGAAACTGATGTGTCCGTCATTGCCCGTCAACATTTTTTTTTTTTTACTTTTCCCCATCAACGGTTTGATATGGGAAGAATTACCCAAATAATCCTAAACCCATTTTAATCATACAAATTCAATCATAAACTTTTTTTTTGGTCAATTGAGTCCTAAACTTTTTTGCACGGTGTGCGCCAATTCATTTCATTCGACCAAAATTGGCCAATTTGTTGTTGACGTGGATAATTTTTAATAATAATTTTTTTGAATTATTATTATTATTATTATTATTATTATTATTATTATTTTCATTTCTTTTTTTTTTTTCTTTTCTCCTCCTTCCTCCTTCTTCCTTTGGCTGGTCACTGGCCAATGGTTAGTTGGGCCTCGCTGTCACTAGAAGGAGGAAGGAGGAGAAAGAAAAAAAAAACTAGAAAAAAGAAACGAAAAGTTAAAAAAATTAATAATAATTAAAAAAAATATTATTAAAAAATTATCCATAAAGATCGCTCGACTGGCATCCACGTCAATGCTAACTGGCTAATTTTAGCCAAACGGGCTGAATTTGCACAATTAGAAAACATTTATGACTCAATTGGCCAAAAAAATAAGTTTAGGACTAAATTGGCACAACTGTAATAGGTTCAGAACTTTTTTGGTAATTTTCCAATTCGATAGGTATAAAAAGAAGAAAAAAGCTGGTGCCCCCATGGGCAATCAATTTAATGTTGACCAAATACAGTAGTGCCTAATTCAACTAAATAAAATTTCGATGGTTTTTCATTTTTCAACACAATCGATAATTTTCCGCATCAAATTTTTGCCTGCACAGTCGACTTCAATCTGCCAGAGTTGGGAAATGAAAGTGGGATCCGATTGGAAAAATCTATTAAGTTCAAGAACTTGATTGCTTAAATTATCAGTTTGAGGATCGCATTATGTTAAAAAATCATTGTAAGCTCAACGATCAAACATTTGATTGGCTTGTCCTTTCATATTCTATACACTTTGTTACTGAGCCAACTAACTTGACATGAAAATTGAGTGGTTTTTTGGGGGAAATTATCTAATTAGTCATAAACTTATTATAAGATGCAAATTCTGTCATATCAATTTAATTATAAGTCTTTGTGTGAAATTTTTATATAGTCCTTTCTGCCAATTTCCGTAAAAAATTGTTGATGTGGCAATTATGCTAGTGATTTTCAGGCAAAGATAGGTTAGCAGGACTATATTGGACCTGCGTAGAAATATTTAGGACTAAATTAGCAAAATGAAACAGTTTGAGGTCGAATTGACATCCATGCAATAAGCCTAAGACTGATTGAATAGTCTTTTCCCCCTTTCTAATAGTTTAATTGAAAAGTTATGGCATGATCATATCGGTCATTGTATAGTTCTATTGCACTTAAATAATAATGTCTGACGTGCAAGCCTGTGAGCTGTGAATTGGTAGATGGATGCAAGCCCGTTAGTGGTCAATTCATAGATGGATGCACTCGTGACTGGATATGGAGATCTGATAGGTATGTCAATTTTGGCCTTGGTCTATTCCTAATTTTTAGACCCTGGAACTTATCCTATTTATGTAGAACTAATTTTGGAGCCTACCCTGTCTTTCTAGTATGTTTCTAGGATTTACTAGAGAGCCTTTTTTTTTTTTAAATTTTTTCCTTTTTTTGGTTCATCTTTTATAGCAAAATCATATGAGGTTATGAGTAACAAAACAATTCAAAGTAAAAGATGAGCAATAAAAATCCCTATTTGCCAAAAACAACAATTCATAAGATGAACATATAGACACGTGCAATTAGGGGTGAGTGGTTCCAGGTTCCTTACAGGTTCTAAGTGGAACTTGGAACCTGCCCTCGGGTACAGGTTCCTTATTTTTTGGAACCTGGAACTTACCCGTCAAAATCTGGAACCTTGAACCTACCCTTAAGTACAGGTTTCTCATTTTTTGGAACCTGGAACCTACCCGTCAAAATCTGGAACCTAGAACCTATCCTCGGGTACAAGTTCCTCAATTTTTGGAACTTGGAACCTACCCGTCAAAATCTGGAACCTAGAACCTACCTTGTCACAGGTTCCGGGGTTGGTTCCAGGTTCTTACAGGTTTTTTTTTTTTTTCAATAGCGAAGGATAGTTCCATTCTACAAATGAATCAAATATCCATTGATATTATATGCAGATATTGGTCTTCATTAATGATTGGAACAACTAACGTCTTTCTCCAATACTAATAATAAAATCTAAAAGAGATATTTTTCAAGGTTTATTTTCAGGAAACTAAAATCAAATAACTTCTTAAGTTGAATTAGGAGCAAGTAGATAATCAATAGTAACAAAGAGGTAAAGAACCTGTTGAAGGCACTTCTTGAGCTACAGTCTAAAAGATCTGATCCTACGCTCTTCATATCCAGAGAGAATCCTCACATAAAATAGAGCCTTCCTTCCAAACTCCAATAACCCATCCATACCAACTCACAATTAACATGCAAAAAAGCCTACATTGATAAATCATGTAATCGTTAGTATATAATATCTACTGTGTGTCAAAGCTCACATCCATTGCAAAAAATTTCTATTTAAGGCTCGAATTAGTAGGTGCCTGCTAAGTGACGTCCACTAATTGGTGCTTTTGAGTGAGGACATGCACACCCCATCACATGATATAATTTGTCACAACAAGAAAAAAACCCAATTTTAAGCCTAAAACCTCATTTTCTTTCTCCTCTAGTCACTTAGCTGAGAGTGATTAGACAATTACTCGTGCCTAGATGCCATCCAGAGAAATTAGCCGCTTGGCAAAGTTTGTCTCTCCACTTCTTCACTCTCTCTGAACCATCACCATCACCACCACCACTACCAACCTCAATCAATTGAAGAGATATGAGCACAGAGAGGATTGAAGATGACAGAGCAAACGAACCTAGGTTTAGGACGGATGACGCCTTCTGCTCCTAGAGAGAGACCATCCTCCGATTCACTTCTTCAGTGGTGACTTTCTGCAAAATTGGAGACGGCGAGAGAGAGAGAGAGAGAGAGAGAGAGAGAGAGAGAGAGAGAGAGAGAGAGAGAGAGAGAGAGAGAGAGAGAGAGAGAGAGAGAGAGAGAGAGAGAGAGAGAGAGAGAGAGAGAGAGAGAGAGAGAGAGAGAGAGAGAGAGAGAGAGATTCAGATGAACTGAACTTGGTTCAAATCAGTGGCTGAGTTGAGCGAGCTTGACTTGAGAGGCTGAGATGCAGCGAGCTGTTCATTGTTGAAGTCTGCACAGCAGCCACGTCGTTGACAGAAAAACGACGACGGTGGAACAACAAAAGCGTCGCAGTGGTAGCCTGGTAGCAGATCGTCATTGGGAGGCGGCACACGCGACGGCAAGAGTCTTCAGCGTCATCAAACAAAGCAGTGGCGGCGTCGATGGCGATGTCGTGGGTCGTGAGGGTAGCTTCGAGGGCAGCGAGTAGGGAGGACATGGAGGGCGGCGAGTAGCGTGGGGTTGTCGGGGGCATGGAGAGTTGCAGAGAGGAAATGTAAAGAAAAGGGAAAGTGAAGAAGGCTGAAGTTGAAAGAAAAAAATTAGTGTTTTTATGCTTATTACTTAGGGTTCCGGTTTAGGTTCCAGCAGGAACCGGAACCGCCGGTTCCCAAAAAAATGGAACCGGGAACCAGAACTTGTCTTCCTAGAACCTGGAACTGAATCGGAACCCTCGGTTTGGTTCTCGGTTCCTGGTTTTACCTAGGAACCGTGCTCACCTCTACGTGCAATTATAAACAAAAAAAAAAAAAGGTTTAAACACGTAAATAAAACATAGATTATAAAACTTCATTCCTTATTCAACCATAAAAATTTAGAGGAAGAGGAAAGACTGGAGAAGAGTTTCAGAGAAGGAGAAAGGAAAAAAAAGTGTTGATGTTAAAATTTAGAGGAAAAAGAATTTATGCTTTGGGCTTTGTAGCTTATAAAATCGGTTTCGAAATCGGTTTCAAAACATGGCAATTTGCTCCTGTTCCTAGGTGAATATTCACTCGGAACTTGTTCTTAGACCGATTTTAACTAGTTCCAGAAATTTGGAACCTATTCTCAAATCGGTTCCAATAGAAACCGATTTTCAGACCTGTTTTTTTTGGTTATCTAGTCCGATTCTCGAGTAAAATCGAGAAAGTTTAAAGCTCTAGACTTTTTTTTGGTTATGTATAATAAGTGTGGGGTCGGCGGCGACCGACATAGCTAATCATAGAGATAGAATTATCAGGCTTTCTTGCTCCATGTTCTAACATTCTCATCTTACCGTAGAAGAGTCACACATGATATCGAGCACGCTGCAGAAATTTGCCCGAAGGGGGGGATTATCCTTTTCTCAATTCTCGTCTTGGTGTGACGCTTCCTCGACCAGAGTTTCGCATCCTACGCCATGGGCTATCGACTCGTCGATGACCCACCGAACACGACGAAACATCATCGACTCACGTTGACAAACGACTTGGTATACTTCGGCCATTCGCTGGACTGTCGTAAGTGGCGGACAGAGACGGGCTAATTACGGAAGAATTTTAAGTTGGTGACAAGACTCAGAGCAATCAATTAATCACACGACAGGACAGGACAGAAGAATCACAAGACTCGCATTGTAATAATTGGACTTCTTTTTTACTAGGTGAAAGAAGTGGTGGGTCTCTCTTGATTTTAAAATAAATAAAAAATGGCTGAAAATCAAAAGAAAAGAGAAAAAGATGTGGGCTGTGAACGCTCACCATTTTATAGGGGGACAGAAGTGGTTCAGGGAAGAGAGAGAAAGAGAAGAAGACAGAAGGGGAAGAGAAAAAAAGAAAGAAGGGTTTCTCATGTGCACAACTTTGGAAGTCGATCCTACGTAGCGCAACACAACACTTAATAAGTGCTCGTGTTCCTTCATTCAATCGAGGCATTTTTTGGAAATAGGGCCAAAATTTGAAGTTATGTGCAAATTGAGCCACGAGTCCATTTTTGGGTTGTAAAAACTCTGGGTTTTTGTGGGAATGCTAGATCATCACATTGTAGAGCTATGAGTTTTGACAGAAGTTGTTTCAGTACAACGGTTTTGTTGGAGCGAGATTTTAGGGCTCCAAGGCCAAGTTCCGTGTTGAGTTTAGATTTGAATAATCGTTTTAGGTGAGCGATCTGTTGATTCGTGAGCATTATTTTGTTAGCATTTAAGCTTAGTTTAACCGAGTATAGTTAAGATAGCATTTTACTTGGTTTTGATATTATTTCTCGCTTATATGATAGGAATGCGAGTTCGTTGGATCAAGTGAGCTGTGTTATTTGGTTTGAAGCAAATCCAGGTGAGTTGTGTAATATCCTATATGAATTTGTTAACTTATATATTGAAAATGGTAGAGATTTAAGATGTTATAAGTAATGAAAGAACATATTTATTGCATAAAAGTTTGGATTGGGCAATCATTATATTTTTGTATTGGTGAACAATTTGAAAAAGATTTTATGAAATATATTTCATCGTGAATATGGTTTGTGAAAGAAACTCTAAAATGGTTTGAGAATGGTTTTAAGAAAAATGTTGCGAGAAGATGTGTCTGTGTGTGTGTAATGGGTTACAAATTGGTTTATGCAATGAGTCTTATGTTTTTTGAAATGTCGAGGGTTTATGAAATAAATTTTGAAATATTATGAGAAATGTCTTGTAAAGTATGTTTTATTTAATGGACTAAATTACGAAAAATTACATGATTGATTTATGAAATGCATTGTGGATTATGAGATTGATTATGGATTGAATTTTTGGATATTTGAAGATGTGAGTTTAGTACTCAATATCGCCGTGAGCCTATGGAGGGACTGTGGGTATGCACATCGGGTTTAGGATATTCTTCTAGGGTGAGCCACCGGTTTTATATGTGGAGATCTTGCCAAGAGAGGAAATCTGAGTTGCTTTGTCATAAGGTGTTTTGTCATGACCATAGTTTGTTATTAAACAAAAGATTGGTCAATGGATGGACCATTGACATTATCATCGACGTGAGTTGTGATATGAAATGGATCAATGAATTGACTATTGACGTAATTTTTGATAGAGATTAATCAATGGACTTGACCATTGATATTTGAATCATGATAATGGATTTAAATATATATTTCTGACTTATATAAAGTTTTGTTGAAATGAACTACTCGTACTTAATTTGATATGTATATTAATGAGTTAGATTATGAGTTATTGGTTATGCTTTTACTTATATATATGCATAGTGGCTCCTTGATATACTTAGAAGATATCTACTACTCACTGAGTTTGTGATTGCTCACCCCTCTCTTTTTCAAATTTTTCAGGTCCTTCAGTTGGTGGCCGTTAGAGCGAGAGGGTTACTTCGGGGCGCTTAAATTTTGATGGTTTGAGACTGCGTCCTTTGAGTGGAAAATTGGCCGTTTCATCTACATCCCTATAGGATTTGGGGTGTGACACGGACCAATCAGTTGAAGTTTTGTTAGGGGTGCACAAGTTGGGACACTAAATAATTGAAATTGCACGAGATTCTTCAATTCAATGCTGTGCAAATCGTTCGGACCATTAGAGCAACTTCGAATGATCTCATCAGAGTAGAGTGTTCAGCTAATTTCTTCAGCCTCTAGCCATGGTATTCGTGATTGTTCTGGCAGTTTCTCTCTTGGCAAACACGGCACCGACTCATGAAACTGGCGATTTCACGTACAATGGTTTCCGTTCTTCGAATCTGAGCCTCGATGGTTTAGCTGCACTCACTGGCAATGGCCTCCTGAAGTTAACCAGTGTGAACCAACAGAACAAGAGTCGTGCCTTCTTCCCAAACCCCATCAAGTTCAAGAATTCATTCGATGGTGCTGTTCAGTCATTCTCCACCACATTCGTTTTTGCTATAATTGCGGAATATCCAGCTCTGGCTGGTCCCGTGTTCGCATTTGTGATAGCTCCTCGTAGAGAATTTCCTGGAGATCGGCCTGGTTATTATTTTGGTCTCTTCAACGAAACAAACAATGGTGATTCCTCAAACCACATTTTTGCGGTGGAATTTGACACGATTCGAAACACTGAAATCCAGGATATCGATGACAACCATGTTGGGATCGACGTCAATGGGCTGCTCTCTATAAAATCTTCCCCTGCTGGATACACTGAAAAAGACATTCCAGGCTTCAGAAACTTGAGTCTGATTAGTGGTAAAGCAATGCAAGTTTGGGTGGATTATGATGGTGTGCAGAAACAAATCAGGGTCACATTAGCTCTGGTCAACGTCGACAGACTGAACACTCCCCTTTTGTCTCTGTCCTTCAGTCTCTCGCCGATCTTCAAGGAGACCATGTACGTTGGGTTCTCTTCCTCAACCGGTGCGCTCTTAACTTCTCATTATATCCTCGGATGGAGCTTTCTGGTAAATGGACAAACTCATAGGCTTGATTTGTCTCAACTTCCCAGATTGCCCCATAAGAAAAAGAAGCAAAAGTCTGTTCTTCTCACTACTGGACTGCCTTTCATATGCTTGTTCTTTCTATCAATACTGGTCTTTGCTATGGCTTATGCAATTAGAAAAAGAAGAAAATTCGCAGAGGTTTTGGAAGATTGGGGAGAGCGACTATGGTCTGCATCGGTTCAAGTACAGAGATCTCTATGTTGCCACAAAGGGGTTCAGGGATCAAGAGCTATTAGGAGCTGGTGGATTTGGTAGGGTTTATAGGGGGTAATACCCTCCTCGAAAACTGAAATTGCAGTGAAGAGAGTTTCTCATGAATCGAGGCAAGGGATGAGATAGTTCATTGTTGAGATTATTAGTATTGGTCGGCTTTGTCATCGGAACATTGTGACGCTTCTTAGATACTGCCATCGGAAGGGTGAATTGCCATTGGTTTATGACTACATGCCAAATGGAAGCCTAGACAAGTACCTCTATAACCAACCAAGAGTGATCAAAGGTGTTGCACATGGCCTCTCTTATCTCCATGAAGGATGGGAACAAGTGGTGATTCGTAGGGATATCAAGCCTGCGTTCACTCTTCCATGTTAACAATATTCTGGCTGAAATTCACTAAGGTATCAATA